>CM046067.1:19705031-20337953 GCA_025215515.1 Schistosoma japonicum | reverse complement strand
GTGGTTTTGTGAAGTTTGACATTGAATTGTGTTGATTTAACTCATCACTTGTTTCGTCCTAGTATAGAATAGCTAGTATGTTCATTACTCCCTAGTTTTCCATGATACCCTGCCAACATCACTTTGTGACGAATTCAATTAACTAAAAATGTCGATCTCCAAAAATAATCTCATTTCATTTACAGGATAACCAAAAATAAGAGATTAATTAGTTTCAGTATGAAAATGTATCATTTTTTCTTTCGTGGTGGTTTCATCAAAGTCAAAGAATGATATTATTTGAGTAATAATGAAAACCGTAGTGCACTGGACAACTGTTTCCTTCCAGTATGGGACTCCTCAGTAGTACTCTCCCATAAATTTGTCAGGAAGTTAATTCGAGAATCAACAAGTTTAACGTAAACGTACAACCATCTACACAACTTGTCCAGCCGGCGTCCAGTGGTAGAATGACTATCTTAATGAACCTGTGCTATGACGCGACTACTATCCTTTATCAGTAGTGATAACTGTTTCACTATCTGACAAGTTAGAACTCCACTAATCACCATTTCTCACTAGAAATTAAGGAAAACTTGAAAAAATTCATTAATTGAATTGATTATTATTATTGTTTATTTGAGGTGATCAAGCGTTCATCATAAATTTTGAAGGTCTCGGGTCTGGTTCTGTAATAGAATCGAAGATGCCCTCTATTAAGGAATCCCATGCTATAGCAAAGCCAATGTCTAACGCTCTCTGGTTTTCGTTGGTATCGAAATGAGATCAGTCTTTAACGAATACAAATGGCGAAACTTTATGTTGTCCAGTAAAGATTGTTTTCTTTATGTTTATCCTGTTTATCACCATAATTTATTCATTTTTTAATCAACACATTATTATTATTATTATTATTATTATTATTATTATTATTATTATTATTACAATAGTCACTACCTGATCATTCAGATATCTCTTCTATCTATTAAATAATTATAACGTTCAATGTTTGTTTTATTAAGTTTAGTTAAGTGTAATCAGTAGTAGGAAGAATCTTTCACTTTGTTAGTACTATTATGACTACTTATATATTCAATTGTTTTTTCATTGCTTTGTTGTGTAATAAAGACCTACATAATCATATGGTTGTGTCAATGTCAGTGATAGATAAATCTATGTGTGTAAATGGATATTAAGAAGTTAAACTAAAGAACTTGTAAATTATTTCAAGAAAGAAAAAAATTTAAAAATAAAAGGGTTGAATATAAAAGTACAAGTGTATGCGTGTGTGTAATCAGTTAGTTCATGTTAATTGAAACATGATGATGATTTGGATGATACAGAAGCAGCAGCAGCAGCTGATAATAATAATAATGTTGATGACTTGAATGATGCTGATTATAATATTAATAATAGCCTTATTCAATAGTAAGTTTAGTGCAATATGAATCTTTAACATACAGTATCTCAGTAAGTCGCTCTTTTCTCCATGTACACATGTGATTGAACTTACACCAGTTCGTGTTTACAAAAGTACCACCACCACTACACTTTTCCTGATGATAGAACGATTCCTGACAAGAAAATCTGGAAACCTTCTGTCGACAATAAATTGTTGGCATACAGGTAGGTCATGTAGGCCAAGATTCTTGAGATGTCATTAAATCACAGTTATAGGTGTATATTTAAATTTAGAAGAAATTGTAGGTAGTCCACTTTCCAATTAGAGATTTGAAGTTAAGACTAAAAATTTCAGGAATAGATATCTGATATTTATTGATCCTTTTTTAAAAATTGTCGCCAGCCACCATGATGTCTTTGTTTAGATCTCACTGTATTACTTTTGATAGGTTGTAGACTTCTTGTATAAGCACGTGAGTACACAATCCGATTTTAGCACATCATTGGGCGATTGTGAAGAAAACGAAAAAAACAGCTTGTTAAGATATTTGGAAAGTGATATCCCAGGATTTCAAACAGGTGGCCTTATGTTGATGCTCATGGTGATGACATTTATTCTTTCTATTATTATTATTATTATTATTATTATTATTATTATTATTATTATTATTATTATTATCTGTTTCCATTTTACACATATCGACACTACAACTAATTCACTTTATTTTACCATGTCGTTTTCATTAAGTGTAGTTCATATTATATTCAACTGGATGAAAATGTATCAATAAAAATGCTAATTTGCCAATTCCTCACAGTAAGTGAAGTGGATCAATATGTCTTGAATGAGAGTGAAGTTATAAATATCAACTGATGGATTCTATTTTATTTGTTTAAGGTTTAAGCATTTATCTCGAAATCTAAAGGTACTCGGCCCTATCTCTGGTGAAAACACAGAGGTCCTGCACTAATAAGAAACCCAATACTAGGGATGGCCAAACCAGAACATGGCATAGTTCCATGAATTTATTGAGTCTTGGTGTGAGCTGTGTTGGTAGATGCAGACTACCTGGTTATTCTCGGAGCAAACCCTGTAAACAATGGTTTACAACTCTGGGCGACATGGTCCAGAACCGGTCATAGTGACGCAGGTGCATTCACTCTTTGTCCTCTCTTAAATCATCAGCTTAAACTTATTTTATACCTTCCCTCAAACTATCTCTTACTCATTATACCGTATTCTAATATGTCCACTTATATAATTTACTACTGAAGTAAATACTATTTCTACTGGTTTGATGTTCATATGGCTATACTGCTAATGTGTGGTTATTCGGATTGAAGCACATATGCTGCAGGTTCTAGGTTGTACAAACATGCATATATACATCGACGGATGTTATTTTAAGATGTGTGTAGCATTGAATTGTAGCTTGAAGCAAAATTCAAGATGTCTTATGTAAGGCTGATCATCTGAACATACCTATAAGTTATTGGATATGTTCATAGTCTACACTGAAGCCAGCATCTATCGAATGATACAAAAGTAAATCTACTAATCCTTTAGCTTTCTTTCTGTTGATTGTAAGGTTACGTAATATGCATCTTGATAGAATGGTTTCGTTATTGTCATTTAGCACGTTTCGTTCTAGTATAGACATCAATACTAAGTGTGATAAAGACCAAACAAACAGAAGGTGAGCCATTAACTAGTGATCAGGGATTTATATATTTAAAGGATAAATATTATTTTTAAAGAGTTTAATAACTGACATCTTTTAGTCATGGTTATGACGCTATAAAAGGCTGTTGTGATGATGGAGGTGTATGATCAATCGGCATGTGCTCACACGCCTGCCTTGTAATTGCTAGTCTGCCCCCCCCAAAAGCCAGAGCAAAAAAGACGAGACAACTGAGTTGATCACCAGATATTGTCAAACTATAATTTCAAACAATCCCTTATTTATACATAGAACGTGACCACTCTGTCTAATTAACTAGGAAATTAACATTAATACAAAATAATAGTAACAGTGACTGCAAACTGGAGTACCGTATACACAATGGATTAATCACAATGAAATACTAGCAGTTAATTTGATAAACGGGAGGAAATGCTAAGGGGAATGTAGTAGTAATAGTAATAAAATGTCCATATATAAAATGTTTACGTACAACCGAAATGAATGAAATAGTCTACTGAATCAGTTCTCGAAGATTATCAATTCTACTTAGGTGACCGGCATATCACTCATTGTTTTCTTTGATAATAATTTCTGCTCATTTAAATACCTTACGTACTAATTTGCACTATGTTTAGTGAAAAGTATTATCATATTTCAGTGTATAAAGTTTGAGATTAACATCAAGATGTTGGATGTATATTCCGTCGTATTTCATCTAGATGCTCTTATATCCTCACGTTAGTACTGGAAAGTAGTACTTAATGCTTTAAATATCAAACAGGCCCTCCACAAAGATGTCTAGTTAAAATCGAATGATTTCAATGTTAGCCAATCTCAAAATTTAATAATAATAATATATTATTATTACCTAACTTATAGTATCAGTCAACTGTTTAACAACCACCCAAATAGTGACTAAATTCAAGATCTTCCCGAAGTCGCTATGAGAAGTCGGGATTAGTGCATTTGTGCATTCGTTGGGAATGTAACCGCTATAGTTATTTTCAATGACTGATTGTTAGGTTATATTATGAATTAAAGTGTGTTATTGATTGTCAAGTACACGTTATTAGACCTTAATATCTAAAGTTGAATTAGAAGGTGTTTACTGTTAAGGCTACTCATACTGAGATGAAATCACCATTCATTACTTCATGGTTTTTACTGGTATCCCTGTCACAATTAGACTACGATGATTATAAAAGTAAACACTAATCTCCACAAAATCACTTCAACCTCAATTGTTTGTAAATTGTATTTAGACAGTAGTTTTACTGTTTCTTTAATGTTCTTTCTTCTTACGATTGACAATATGATAAGCGTTTTATGTTTATCTATTAGGTTTAAGTGAATTCCACGTAAAGTGTAAAGTTATCACTGAGTAGATAGTAGTGAGATGAGAGTGAAGTAATAATACTTGATTGTAGAAATAGGTATACGTCGATTATTAATTTCATGCAAAGATTTCTAAATGTAATGATTATTCAATGAAACTAATGTCCAAGGAGAATAAAATTACTTGTTTTGAAGAAAATGATTTCTAGAAATGTAACAAAATGATTATTGATGTAATTTGTAATTTTGTTCATTTTTATGGTTACTTTATGTTATACAAACAATGTTTTACTGAAGTTTATCTGTTTAGTTAGTGTATTACTTCTAGTAAAGTATTGATTTTAAGCAATCAATTTTAATGCATTTGTATTGTTTCTATTCAATATATACAGTGTTTCCATAATAGTTATTTACGGTTAATGGTGACAACTGATCCCCTGTATGAAGGGGAAGTTCGGAAGGAACTCCAACTTCTAAGTCAGCTGTATGATCAGCTTTGGTAGGCAATATAGACCAATGAATGAAGTATAGTTTGTCTATCTTTCTACTTTCTGGCTTAATTATCTAATATTTTTCAATCCAGCTTAAAAATTAACAATATCGAAGTAGATCTGTGAGCATTGAACAAGTAATTTTTGTGTTTGTTTACTCTACTGGTTCCAAAGATGCTTATCACTTCTCGTATAACATGATTTATATTAGTTCCAGAAATATCACTTGTGATTTTTGGGAATAATTTTAAAATCTAAATGATAATTAATCCACTATAAGCGGTAGAACCATTTTTAGAAGCCTAACAACAAATAACTCTAGTTTTTTTGTTTTTGCATTTGTCTGTTGTTGGGATTCTCAACCTTCATTCACTTACGTAATTAAAATGTCAATATACGCTTATCCTCTTGTTACTTGTTATGTGTTCTATGGTAACCAGTAATGAAATACATTAGTCGAAGTTTACAGTTATTTCATCAATACATGACAGTATACAAAGTTTATTGACTACCTGATTCTAAACGATGCAATATTCATAGTCTCATTAAAGTAATTCTATTTGTCATTGTTTAAAATCAATCTTAGTATCTTAGATATATTCAATCTATGTATTCCTCAATATTATCTATATTCAGATTGCTTTAAACTTCATATGAAAATAAAATGTTAAGCAATTTAAATCAATTTATTAGTCAGTGATAACATTGAAGTAGATTAATTGTAAAAGTGACGAATTAGTCGAAGTTACACAGTCAGTAACCGGCAGTAGACACTTGTTGTATCCTAGTATGAGGCTTCACGACGTTGCACATCGATAACCTCGTTAGGCAATCAGACCTAAAACCTTTATATTTTTTGACAAACGCTTAACTGTCAGATCACTGGGCTGGACAGTATTGAATAGTTGACATTTCCAAGTGCGATCAATTCGCAATATATCTGAATCTCTGATATGTTGAAGTAAAGCCAAATTCAAATTCAACAATACTAACATTACTTAACATCACGTCATTAGTAGATAAATGTAGAAGGCAATTTCTCACGCTCTAGTGAAAATTCTTGACCAAGGGAGTTAATCCGTATCTGGCTAATCAGTTACCTGTAAACAGTGATAGATAAAGTCATTGAAACATATCTTGAATTGGTCAAATTTACAAATAATTTCATCAAAGATTATTATCATTGATTGTAATAATCACAAAATGATGTTGGTGGAGCACCACGTCTCTACACAACTTTTTCGTCCTAGTATGAGAATTCGCCTGGAATTCATCCCCTCCCACACACACACACGCACACACACTTATGGTTATTGCCATACAACCCATTGTGCCGGGAATCGGAGATAGATATGAAAAGAATGAGTAACACTTAGTAAGAAGTGAAAATGAGAGTCCAAGACAGAGTTGGTCGGCGGCCTATGTTCCACATGGAGTAAAAAGCATTGACTGATTGATTGATAAAACTCATCAGTAGAGCACACTTTCATTCCACCGTGGAATCGAACCCAGGACCTTCGAGTTTTATTAAGAAACACCTAGTCGTATGTACCACAGTGTTGGGTTATGTTCAGTAGCAAAATTTTCACTATCTGTGCCTTTTAGTTTTTTTCCGTAGTCACCGATCAACATCAATATGTGACGACTGCAGTTAATTAAACTTAATGTCTATTTCCACAAAACCACTTCAATTCACTGTTTATTATCAACAAACTGATAGTACAGCTAAAGTCTCGATTCACAGCTCAATTTTTGCTGATTGCGACATTTCCAAGATAAATTATTAAAAAGTCAATAAAAGTAGTCGATAGTGGGTTTGTGATAGATATAACTAAGTTATTAATAATGGTATATTATACACCATCCAGCTTCCCAGATGATGTTCGAGATCATTTCCAATACATAGCAAACATTGTGGGGATCAAGATTAACAACGCTCGTCTATGTGTTCTTGCGAAAAGTGAGTTGACTATTCACCTACTTTCTAGTAATTGATAATAATAATAATAATAATAATAATAATAATTATTATTATTATTATTATTATCATTATTTAATCGTTATTGTTTTAACAAGTTTAGTTCCCCAATAGTTGATCTACTTCCTGTGTCGAAATGTTTATCCAAGTTATTACTCTTATGGCTTGATGATTGGAAATAGATGTATGCTGATGCTAATCATTACTACTAGTACACTTATTCTCTTACTATTAACTTGTGTGTTTCATATATATGAGTGATTACGTAATCCATCTCCTATATTATTATCAGTAATGTTCATAATTTGGCTTGACTAGTTTGACATTTTGTCATAGTTACTTATAAATATCACTGTACATGGTAGATAGAAAAGCCTGATGAAGTTTTAACTAACAAAACGATATGGTTTACTTAACTGTGTTCCATTCCTTAGGTGTTGATTGAACCCCATCGACCAGGTTATAATGTAATACATACGTGTGTACGTGTGTCATCGTCCCTACAAAATTTCCATTGCTTATGACTGCATATTATTATGTATCATTATGTACTATAAATTATTATTATTATGTCTTATTATGTATTGGGTTATTATTATCATGTATTATTATGCACACTGATAATAATAAAGTCCTTTATAGTGCTAATCAAATCCTATCGATTGAGTTGTAATGTAGCAACTGGTATAAGTGTTTCGACATCATCGGAGCTATGTATGGATGAAAAGTGGTTCGCGAGTATTCAGCAGGAAACCAAGAATCTCGGTTACGTGATATTTTACCGTCGTTATGAAGGTGTACCTGTAATCTTTGGCCTAATCACGAATTAACCCATTTTAACAGTCTGAGATGGTTACCACTTGATTGAGACAAACTCCTGTAGAACTCAGATGTATATGCGATCGATAGAATTCGACCAACACTATAAAGAACTTGGAGAACATCAAATGGATCACTTTACAGTGACTAAAATATGTTGACACTTCAGTCTTGAAGAGAACAGCTGTAGTCCGAATAGCTTGACTATATTGTTCTCAGAATTTGAATCTGGGTTACAAGTGATTGAGTCCTTCTAGTAGCAGGAGTTTTGTCAAATATTGTGAGTACACCTTGCTGACAAGTATCAAATAGGTAAGTAACCTAGGTCCAGGGTTTCCTTGCGATTAAACGCCAAACCACCGTCAATTCTATCCAAATCTCTTAATAATTATACTCGAACTAAGGTAGTAGTGTTTCATGTTAGTGCTTCATATATTACGAGATACCTAATGACTGTCCCTCACAACATCTCCTGCAATTGGCTTAAACGACATGTATAGATACCTATTTTTGTTGTTGTAAAATTGGGATAATGTACTAGCAGAATATTAATTTAAATGTCCTACCTTTTATTAGAATGGCATTCTACAACATAAGCCTATTTTGAAGTGATTTAAAAAAATGACTATAAATGATTATGTAACAGTATGCAATTCATAATGAAATACTTGTAATAATCATTATATTATGTAATATAGTAGTAGTATAATCTAAGACATTCTTCAACAATAAAAAACACTTGGTCTCTTTTACCAATTACGTCATTTTCATAAATAATGCATGTAGATAAATTACAATGTTACTTCATTAATGCTCCCTTCTGTACGTGATGAAAAATGTTGTTGTGACGTTATTTTTCTATACATTTCAACATGTATAGGTGTGTACATCAAATGTTTAACTGATATATAATTCACTAGTTGAATGTTAAAAGTGTTAACGACTAAGTGTGCAAGTAGAATGTTTCAGTACATTAAAAAAACATTATATGTATGTATGATATTCTCTCTGAATCAATTAGACAAATTTGTTAAGTTAATGAATTATGTAGTTTTATGTCACAGACTAATTATTGGCTAGACAACTATTTACAATCTGAAAGTATTGCATAACTGTTTCGTTTTCCTTAGTGATTATTCATCTCCACTCTGTGTTATGTGTTTATGTGTTATTGAGGTACACTTTTCTACAACAGACTACTTCAGGGGATAATCCTGTACAATGAATAGAATGCGGTTATAATTTCAAGAAATACAACGATTTTTAGCCTATATAAACTACAGTTTATCAAAATCTCTAAATATAGTCATTTTATGGTATTTACTGAACGACCTCGTCCATTGTGATAGCTGATTGCCGATGCTCGATATAGTTGAACTAAATTATTCATGTCACCTGATGAAAGCCTTAAAATTATTTGCTGAATGTATTGACTAGTTGAAACCTTCGATTATTGTTATTATTATCATTAAGTATTGTGAAGATTGTTAAATTTATTCTATTGGGAATAGTTTTAATGTCTTTAGCCACTAACAGCAAGTGTATAAGCCTAAATATATGGTAATTACATAGTACTAGACAAATATAGTGTCTAAAATGCTAGCTGCAATAACTGTCGATCACTTAACTACTGACTTGTGAACTGTAAATGCCAGAAAACCTAGGATGCTTTTACGCCTGATCGTGGTTGTATTTACCGAATATTCACCGTTTGTCAGCTTTTAAAACATCGTCTGACACTAGGCGACTTTTATTTACTTGTTAGCAACATTTGACTATGTATATCGAGACTTTCCATGACAGTATCTATTATTGAAAGGTGCACTCTGTTATGACATACATAAACGTGTACACAAGAGTAGATGATATTGACATGTTATTGGTACTTGATTATTTGTGCCATTGAACCATCACTGGAGTTTGTTGGTAACACCTAGGTAGTAATTTAGAGGTCAGATGAAGGGTATTGCGGAAGGATGGCAAGTCATTTGATAAGGTTGTAAAGCCTCACTGCCTGAGATGCTTAGACATGTGTTGCATATAACCAATCACTGGCTACGCTCGATGGTGACTAACTTTGGAGAGGTATTGATGAAATCTGGAGGTGGCCGAATGAAAATATTGTAGCAATCCATGAAGTCAATGACTGATGATCTGAGCTGTTTCCGTAGAAACTTATACTTAGTTGGTGTCCATGCAGTCATCTTAACTAACGATAAGAGAGTTTGTATGACATAAATCAGAATCGATCACATTGGCATGCATGTGTTCATTTATTGTCTTGTCTCCAATCGTAAGCATAAAATTATCTGTTACCTTTCTTTTAACAAACTTATTCTTTCAGCATGTAACATATTTAACGTGTTTTCATTATTCACTTACTACCTTTGGATTAACTATTGTTTCTGATAATTTAGTGTTCATCTTGTTATTTTGCTGAGATGCAAACACTTGAAGGGATACACATGTATAGCAGGTTCTATTTTGTACAAACATTTCAGTGTAGTTTGTAATAAGATATTAAAAAGAAGGAAATTCTAGAGTGATATAGGCACGATCATGATGTAAACTAGCAGGAATTATGAATGTATCGATGTTGCATCATTTGGCTTACTAACATTTTGAAGTTTTAAAATGATTTTGAAAGTTTTTAACCTGTTTCACCAGTTAAGTTAGAATGATCTTTTGGCTCTAACCATTATTTTACCGAGTTAAAAGTGTATGGCTATTAAGGGTATTGTTTTATGAGTTGCAATCACATTTGATAAGGGACAGTCGTTTGCATTTGGTCACACATAAACATTATTTCATTTGATTTTTAGTGTTGGCTCCTTACTTTTTAGACCTTACAGCTAATACCATAAATCCACAGGGTAAGGTGAATTATGTTATTGTTAGACTTGGTACTCTCTTGACTCTTCCTACCATGAATTCAGCATCGCAGCAAATGATGATTATCTGAAGTGAATGCTTTACTGTTGCTACACTGTAAGACAGTCAGCAATATGTCTTTGTTCTGTGACTTTGGAGTTACTGCTTCTAGTCTTGTTACTTCATAATCAAACTGTTTAAGTAAGCTTAAAGTAACAAATATTCCAACAGATATATCTTCTTTAATCTCTTAAAATATACATATCAACGACCAATCAATTTACACGGTAAGATCGGAATGTTATGTGAGAAAGCAGAGGTTTTGATAATCGATTTGAGTTAGATGATCCTATGTACATACCTATGGAAATATATCTATGTTCAATAATTCACATCTGTCGTACACGATGTGATGGTCAGTAACATTAAATCACCCAAGAAAAAGTTTCTCAGTAATAATTCACTTCATATTTTCTATTTTATTAGTTTCCAGTACTTTTACTTTAATGCTGAAGCTATCACCAATGTTTGTTATGTTCTGTGAATCCAGTTTAATCAACATAGATGAATGATATTTATTAATACGTAAATTTAACTAAGGAATTCATTTCGCGTACTAATTCGACGACTTATGTGTTTCATATAAGATAAGTGTTAATGATGAGCTACACTGATCTCAACATAGAAGTTAGATGCAAGTAACTTCACTTGATTGAAATCAAACTATTAGGAAATTTACAATCTTATCTACATAACTCATATACTAAATGCAATGAGAATAGGTTGAAATTAGGTTCATTACAATTATTGAATGTTGTCAATGTTAATGATAAGCCCAGACATTCTTCGGTTTCAAGTAAATCCTTTTATCATTATTCTCATTCATGTATCCAGTTAACTATTAACTTTGTATACAACTCTGAATAAATTGACTAATGAAATTGAATGTTTTATTATCTATAACTGTTAGATAAAAAAAAAAACTTTTAATTTAACATTAGAATGTTGCCTGAGTTAGATTAGTCGGATGAATTCGTAGATGTGCACTGCTGATGAGACTTATACTGGTTCAGAGCAACTATCCAGAGTTAATTCATAGTTGTAACTGATAATCTAGTTCAGACCATTTCGTAGTGCCAAATTCAACAGTCTTTACAACATCTAATTCTAAAAACGAAACTCTGTTTTAATCATAATTTAAAATATTTTTCTTTTTCCTTAATTTTATTCTATAGACAAAATGTTGCATAGATCAGAATGTTGTTACGTTGTGTACAGGAGGAAGTCAAATAAAATCATTAGAGGAAGGACAAAAATCGGAAAGACGCAATTTAGAACAACAACACCATCAACACTGGATGGAATTAGATCAATCTAATAATGATTCACATATACAATTAGATAATGGAAATGTATCATGGAAGTCTAATATTGACAGTGATTATGAATTGGATTCGTTGAGATTAGCTCGTGATGGAGGTATACTTGACTGGGATGATCGTGTAGTTGATGTGTTGGATGATCGAGAGCTAGTAAGTATCTGTTGCTTATTCTTGTTTTTTTCTTATTTACTATTTGTTTAGCATTTTAATCTACCTTAAGCATAAGATAATGTGATGTAAACAATTTACAGCCTAAATAGATACCATTCGGATGTGTTATGTTCTGTCATCTTAGTTAGTTTAACAACAAAGATTTTTCTATCAGCAAGAATGTAAACAAATCGGTTTCTTCAATTTCGCATGTGGTGGATGCGAAAAGCGTCTTAACTTGACAGTCATTTAGTATTCTGGTTTCTGTAACTTGACTTCCTGTATAAAACTGACTTAGCAACAGACAGTGTAAATCGATAGATTGTTCAATTATGTAACACATTGATTGACTGAGATCATTTAATCTCATTATTATCGTTTGTTAAAATTTACGAAATCCAGTTAAATGTACTAAAAGACCTAAGTCTTAATCTAATTTATATTGCAGAAGATTTATCCACTCACAAGTTGTGGCGTCTTAATCCATGAAGAAAGCTGAACATAACCGTTACATATTAGTGATAGAATTTAAGTTAAATAATGTTTCATGATGACTACTTCCAACAACTTAACAGTAAACTAATGAGACAAGAGTAGATGAATGTCAGTGCAAAATTTATTTACCTCATTAAATCTTTTACAAACAAGAAGTACATGTTTAGCTTTTTCTTCTTTGTCTAACTTCATCCATGATTGATTAAGTAGTTCCCTATGAGAAGAAAACAACAATCGAATAAGTTAAAGCCATAACAAATAACTTTTGTAATTTCATATCGTAGATTCATTTTGGTCGATTAACGATTGAGAATCATAAACTACCATATTAGTACAACAGTTTTATTTCTGTAGTGAGGCATCTCAGTTACAGTACGATTCTACAATCTTGAATGAAATCGAATCCATACCTCTTAGAGTACAAACATCTATACTTGTGCAACAGGTATGTACATATAATTCGCACGTATTTGTATCTTCCCGTCGATTTGTCATAGACTACTGGCAAGTCCCAAATATGATAAAACACAAGTCCTGGATACTGTTTGACAATCACAATCCAACTTAAATAATACTTGTGATTTATCTCTATATCGAGGGACTGACTAGTTTCAGTCTATGAAAAATCAACAGAAAGATATAAATTCATCCTAGTACATTGAACTTTCATAAAGTAAGTTAAAAGTGGCCTGTTTAACTTGTTCTAATAATTCCTTTCACTGACTTATCTATCACTGACAACGATGGAGTTGACACATCGAATTCCTTGTTTACTCCTTGATCTTGAAACTTAATATTTTTACAGACTAATCCTGTTGGAAATCAGTTTTATGTTGAACCATGTCTTTTATTCTAAATACTGATTTTAATGTCAACGTTACTGTTACTACTTTTATTTGCTTGACATTAATCATGTAACGTTAATCTCACTATGCTAATATGATGTGATGTAGTTGTGTATTACTGACTCATGTTAACAGACATGGCATTACTGAAAAGAACTGACTCATTGCAAGACCGTAAAACTCTAGCGATATAGACTACTAAATGAGTATTTACAAATAGATTGAGTAACTGACTTGAACATGGAAATATGGACAGTGACTTAAATTTGTCAATATTTCAAGGATTAAGTGAATCTTCTACAGTGAGAATCATTGAATTCGAAGAATGGAGTATTCGAGCAAGCAATAGTTGTTTTTAATAATCTCATCATCAGGTTCTCAAGTTCATGAAAATTTCATAAAGATAGCTACAATATAAGAAGTATACACATAAACAGGTTGAATGAATTGTAAATTTGGGAACTTTAGGTGCCAAACAGTTCCATTGTATCATAAGTAGCTCGTGAAATATGCTTTTGTTGCTTTAATGACTTTATAGTTACACTTAGCTAACATTCTGTGTTTTTGTTTGGCCTTTTAATACATTTAATTTCCTAGAAATTAGTATCGTCATCTAGGTAGAAGATTCACTTCATCTACGTAGTAACTTTTCTACAAAATGACTATATTTGATCCATGATGAGTTTTCTTGATTATTAAGTTTTTGTTTGATTTAGGTTTCTTCTTGGCTTCATGATGTTTAGTAATCAGCATGTTGTTTGTAGTGAAATCAGTTGCCTTCACAACAATTCCTGAAATCAATCAATTTAGTATTAAATCTTTCTATATCTTACTTTATAATGAAACCATCAAATCTTATGTTAGTATAAATAGATTCTCAGTTTGTAAATTAGTTATGAAATGATTCATCTGTCGATGTTGATCACAAAACTTTGAATCTATAGACAAAACTTTCAATTGAGTTTTATCTAAGTAAATAGTGAGAAAAGTTAAACACATACCAGTTATAATCTACTCGAAAGTTCCTCTGTACATTAGTATTATGACGTCAGTAAAAGGCTTTTATACTGACCAATTAGTAAGCGCTCACACACCTACCCTGTAATTCCTAGTCTTCCCTTTACACCAAAGCCAGAGTGACGAAGACAACTGGGCTGACCACCAGATAGAATCAACTTATATTTCAAACAATCCTTTATACATACATGAATCTTGACTATTCAGTCAACCAATTAGAAAACTAACATTAATACAAAATAAGAGTAACAGTGATAACTGTAAGAGCTGGTTATTGAAAACAATGATTGTTATCTGGAATATTTCTTATCGGCTTTTTTTTTTTACTTTACAACACATTTAATCTGATTAGCTTATTTGTACTTCTTTAGCTTTTATTTCATATTCTAGTTTCTACTATTCACTTCATAGTTAACTTTCACTTATATAATTCTTATCTCGTTATTGTAAACAATTTTCAATTTTTTATTGAAACATTTTTGTTGCTGTGTGTTTCCCTCCAGTCTATCAAGTACACATTTTTCATTAAATTCCCACCCCCCTTCCCTCCTTACCTCTTCAGTTACTAATTGATTATTTAAAACTAGGTATATGTACATATATTCGATTGTACAGCTTGACAATATAGTCACTGTGAGGAGATTGTTTCAATGAATAAATTAGTTTGTAATCCTTGTCATGAGACGAAACAGAAAAGATTTAATTCTATTTCATTTTAGAGATTTTCTTTTAACTATTCTCATTTAAACTGTAATGTGAGCATTATTCTGTGTGTGTGTATGTGTGTGTTTATGTGTGTAAGTTCCCTTTCATACTGATGTAAAATGTTCAACTTTCTTTTGTTTGTTTTAATGTTATTCACCTTTTTGTTAAAAATAAAAAAAACAGATTATAAATGGGTATTGTAGGGATTGCTGAATGTTAATCAACATCTAGTTACAATCAGTATCAACACATTAGTGATTAGATTCTCGAGGTAATTCTTGGAGTTCTAAGAAGAAGACGTTACCAGTGAGGTTCAACAATTTCGATTACAAAGCAGTTACCTACTGATGATCATGAATGAGGTAGCACAATTATACAGCAAATTGATCCTGTTAGAAATACCAACTGTTGAGAGTCGACTCAATGATCTAACAGGATAATGTTTGCTACGGAGCCAGAAGGCTATAAGTTTGATCTATTGAGGAACTGTATACATACATTGCTATGGAATCCTATGTGTGAATAAAACAAATGTCCAATGTTTCCTGATGGTCACTCAGTATCTAATCCAAACTAATTCGTGATATCAGATTTAATAGTGTATGTATAGAAAACCTAAAGATATACATTCAATTATGTCTATGACTTTTTTTAAAAATGAATATCTGAAAGTAGTAAATGTTTGTTCTATGAAGGCTGCAGTGTTGAAGGATAGTTTGTGAACAAATCTCTCTTTGAATGTATGTTTATGAACGAGTGTGTGTGTGTGTGGGGTGACGTATACATATGGAAACTTGTAGTTCAGTATTTTCTATGTTGTATTTCCGTTTTATGTTTCCCTTTACCAATATTACAACTGTATTTCTGTCTACATACATATGTAAGTTTGACTATAAACTAAAAAGAAACAAACGTAATTAAATATTAATGATATTTACCCAGGCTCAGTTATAAAAGTTGTATATTGGTAACTGTATTTACTTGTTTGTAGTCATCACAGATCTGATGTTGGTTGGGTAACATTGTAAGTCAAGAAGCATTGGACGGCTGTCTCCTCTCTTACGTTGAAGGAGATTTTCTTAATTTCTCCAAAGAACCTGATGTTCGGGCTATCAGGACTAACACTGTTCGTCTAACTATTCCTGGTAACATATGCTCACTATGATTAGAACAAAACGCTTGTTCAACAGTACTTCCTGATTTTTAATGATACCTAACTAATTTTTATTTATGTTGTGTATGTACATATTACCACACGTGAATGACCTCATAGTAATTCATTATGTCCTGAATTATGATTGATATGAAATAAATAAATTTGGTATTAATATGAAACGAATTGTGAAAAAAGTTAAGCATTTTAGTTGGTTGATTAATGTTGATATGGTACCGTTGAAAATCAGGAAACACTGGACAGCTGTTGCTTTCTAGTAGAGCTCAAACTTGTTGGGGGTGAGACAGTTATTAGTGATGACAATGGATAATCATATGATTATATCGTAAATTGATGATGAGAATTCTGCCATTGGATATCAGCTTATTGTTCCAGAGAGTAAGGCGTTCACCAACCTGAAGACCTTGCGGAGGAATCTATAGTTCACATTGCTGTGAAATCCTTTACTAGGACGGGACAGTTGTCCAATGCCCCCGGATTTTTAATAGTACCCTACCAATATCATTCTGTAACGTATTCAATCAATTAAAACATAATACCAATCACTATAACCCACATCAATTAAATAAACATTTTATTTACGTGCTGTTTTTTTTGATTTAAGGTTTGATTTTTTGACCTATTTTTATTGTTATTCACATTTATTTACTATTAAATAATTTCAATTAGTTGTTTATTTGATTACGTAATTAATCATCTAACTGATGAACTGATTCATTTCATTGATCTGTTGTTTATCATCATGCTGTTGTACTTTTATTTCGAATATTATGAATGATTATGCCCATTAATCCTTCATTAATTAACAGAGAGCTTATTTCAGCTACTCACTAATATTCATCAACATTGGGATGCAGGTACATCCAGCCGATGAGTCCCGAATAGGACGAAACGCGCGTCCTGGATTCCACTTGCTAGTCACAATACAAATTAAATAATTCATCTATTTACTTATGTCATGCTTTCACTATCGTTCATTGTTGTCTGCTATCTATGGAATTTTTCAACGACTATAAGTTTTATTGTTTGTGTTCATCACTAGGTACTAATTAATATTTAAGTAGCATCAGACATCTATTTCGTTCTAATATAGAGCTCCTTAACAATGCGATTCCTTAATTCCACTAACAAATCCAACCTTTGACTCAAATCAATCTGAGACGAATACAAACAACAAAATTAGATTAAATGTCACTCTCCATAGATCCATCTCGAATCAACAATACTATTAGCTTTGTTTTAATAGTTTATTAGCATTTGTTTTGTTAATCCTGAGCCATGCTACACACAATCTTTAGTCACTGGTTACGCCAATCAATAAGACTCCAACCCAATAGCCTAAATTTATCAACACAGCCCAGAAGTGAAGTCAGAGAACCTTCTAGTAGAGAGTCGATTTTTGAGAACCTACACAATAAGAGCGTTATTTGTGGCTGTGAATCTACTATAAAAATGGAGATAACAAAAAGCCCTGAAGGTTACCACTTGACATCACAAGTTCTGATGGCAGTTTACCATACACCCCAACAGTTTTCACATTGTTTATATACTTTTAAGATATGCGTTTCAATAAGAGACACATTCATGGAAAGTTTCAGTTTATATATCTAACTACTACTCTCAAGGGAATCAAAATTATCACTGATACATTTTAGCATAGAACTTCGAGACAGCATAGTGAGTTAAAATTTATCTTCTTTAGGTGACTTCATTGAAATGAAATGATAATGAACTGCATAGATCATCTAACTTAATCAGTGATATCACTTTTACTCCAGTTTTCTTGATACCTTTTGTGAATGAACGTATGATTAACATTGTGAAAATGAATTTATGAATAGTTAGACTCATTATATATTTTCTGAAAACTAAATCACTTAGATACAATCTAATGTTATGCCTGATGACTCAGTACTTTCAGTCCTCTAAGCTTTTGAATTCAATTAAATTGATTTTTGTCCAAATAGCAATCATTTTTCCATGTGAATGGAAACGTACTTTTGTGTGTATAATTGAAGCTAACCTACGCTTATTCAGGTAGTAAATGAAACTTTGTAAGCTCACATGGATAAAGTGATAGAAATTTTTTCATTAGGAAAGCATAATAACTGCTCTGCGGAATTCTTATGATGGACAGCGTGGTGGGTAGCTCACAGATTCATTCGAGGTGAGGACCGAAGTTAGACAGGGCTGGTTACTTTTATTCTTTTTCTTTCTTCTGATGGTTGACTGGATTATGAAAATCACAACATCTCATGGTAAGCACGGAACACAATGGACAGCATATGTGCAACTAGACGACTTGGACTTTGTAGATGACCGACCTAACTCTTCCATCTCATACACAACAACAAATGCAGGTGAAGATGGAGAGTGTAGCATCAGTCTCTGTAGCTAGCAGTAGGTCTTAATATATGCAAAGGAAAAAGCATGATCATTAGTTATAAACAACGAACACCAACCTAATCATGCTTGACGGAGAAGCTCTAGAAAATATAGAGACTTTTACATACCTGTGCATCGTCATCAATGAACAAGGAGAGTCTGATGCTGACGTAGAGACACGGAGCTGCAAGGCAAGGCAACGGCGGCATTTCTGTAGTTGAAAAATATCTAGGATTCAAATCATCTGTCAGCCAACATCAAAGTCACAACTATCAATACAAATGTCAAGACACTCCTATTGTATGGGGCTGAAAGATGGATAACTGTGTAAAGCGTAATTCAAAAGGTACAAGTATTTATAAACAGTTGTTCGCACAAGATACTTCGGATCCGTTGGCCAGTGGCCAGTAGTAACAACCTTCTGTTGCAGAAAACAAAACAACTCCCAGCCTAAGAAGAAATTAAGAGAAAACACTAAAGGTGAATAAGATATATATTGAGGAAATCACTAAACTGCATCACAAGACCATCACTAACTTGAAATCATCAAAGCCACAGAAAAAGAGGAAGACCAAATAACGCATCCCTATGAGAATCGGAAGCAGAAATGAAAAAAAACGATTAGTATGTGAGAATAGGTGAAAAAAAGAGTTGAAGATAGAATTGGTTAGGAGTATGCTAGGTCTGAGGCCTAAACTCCTCGTGGAGCAACATGCATTGATTGATTTGATTGTTCTAGTGAATGTTCATTGATTGAAAAAATTTGATTATTCTCTTAATGAACAACATGTATTCCATTCGCGGCATAATTAGATGTTTAGATCATATTAAATGACCACTGATAAGTAACCAATGGTTAAACGATTAGGTTGTGATATAACCACTTGTCTAACTGACTCTAGATTGTTAGCCCTATGATGTTAATCTAAAGTCAAATGAAAGCTGAATGTTAAGTCATTTCAAGTTGATCAATAGAATTAAGTTATCACTAGTCAGTACTAAACAAACACACCAATCATTACAGCTGAGTAATCACTCAGCGCGTAAATCTCAGTAATAATAGTCACAGACTATAAAACTGTGCAACGTGAAATTGAATCTAGCAGGTAACACTAGTTCATGCTGACTAGTAATGTTGACTGACATGTAGCCTAGGTCAAGCAAAGTTTCTTATGGATTATCTTAAGTAAGAAACTTTTTAACAGAACATATTTTACTTCTTGTAACTCTAAAACTACCCTACCCTTTATCTTGTTCTAAATTCTGTATCTCAATTCTCCAAAATTTTTCAAAATTTACGATTAATAATTAAGAAGCTTACTTCTGATAGTTTGTTCATCGGTATCATCAGTATTTATAGATCATTTACACAGAAATTAAGTAATAAGGATGTACCATATAGACAAATTAGAATCATCCAATTAGAATATGACATCAACATTCCAGATGTTATCAGGGGTTTGTAGTAGATTTTGGCTAGGTGACATATACATCATTCACCTTTCAGCATCTAGATTTCTGAAAGGAAGTTTTCTAGAGGTTACAACAATATATATGTATGTTTTTTTAGTTGAGGTTATTTTTTGGAGATTGGTGTTTGCTTTTATTGTTTGTTAAATATTAACCTTGGTTAGACACTACTAAAAACTAGCAGACACTGGATAGCTTTTCGTCCTAGCATGGAACTCTTCACCAGTACATACTCTAAGCCACTCCATTTAATCGAACTCAGAACCTTCGGGTATTGCCGACCTAACGCTTAATCACTAATACCACTGGACAGGCCTCAAGTTGTTCAGTTCATAATTCAATGAATTTGTGATATAGTACGAAGACGTATCAATGCTACTGATGATAATTATCTCACTATCAACAAGTGTAAACTCCACCAGTTACAACTTCTCATTAGAACTTTAAGAACATCTTGGAATTGGTCACTAGTGAGCTATTTATCATTAGACACCATCCCAGTAGTGGCTGATGGCTAAATATTTGCTATGAGATCTAAAACTTTTAAGTTCTGTTTATAAACAGTATCGCGAGTACACACTTCAACTAGAGTACAATGTTTGGATGAAACAGCTATTCACTGTCGGTAACGCTACTAGCCGAGATAGATCTGTGACAGAAAACGGTTTATGTTATGAGTGAGTTATGATGCAGATAGATTCCATTTGCTTTCGAAATGTAGAATACTGTAATGCATATTTTTCTTTGTTTTACTATGAGAGTTTTCCATACTTAAGTCTTGAACAAGCCAGAAACTGGGATATACGTTTACTGGTTCACGTTGTCACGCTACATAAACTCGGGAAAATCAATACTGATGTAGTACATTTACAAGTAATTCTCTCGGATTTAGAGAATATAATTCGTCATAAAGGATATTGAAATGAGGTGGTTTGTGAAGATTGATTTCGTGATTGAATTCGTTACAGATTGATGTTAGTAGGATACCAATAAAGCCAGAGAGTACAACTGTACAACTGTTTTTAACTAACGTGGGACTCGTCAGTAGAGTATAACCACAACATAACCAGTCCTTGAATTCAAGATTTATAAAACATATGAAAAGTGTTTAGTTTTCAAATCATTAAAGACAGATGTAGTCAGTTTTAACTTCGTTCCATCCACAATACTAGGCGATTATCTTTATTATTGTTGGTTATTAAGTGCCTAACATTCAACATAGATGAACTCCATGCAATAATTTAAACAAAAATACACGTTTTTATGCATTTTATGGATTCTTAAACAAGCATTACAGGAGGACATAATGAATTCTTGATAGTTTATATTTATTCAATCGTTTAATAGAGTACATATTTTTAGTTTGATAATGTGAAACTGTATCAATTCATGTTAAATATGTTGATAAATGTCGGAAATTTGTTTATTTTTTTTTATATCGTTATATAATACTATTAAATAATCAGTAGTACATATTGATTGACATGATGTAATTTATCAGTAGTTGTCTATCATTTCTACAGAAATTAATAATGAAAGGTACTTTTCATGTTCTAGTGATTAAGGTCTATGAATTTGTGAAATAACATAAGGGATTTACTAAGAATCTAAAAATTATGCATATAGTATATACTACTTTTTACCAATACTAGTTGTGGATTGTTTTATTTAAGTAGTGTATATCATGATTTACTTAGTTTTAAGATGATTATAGTTGATTAATAGATTTACCATCCTCTATAGTAAATCTAACATGAATGCTTATCAATTTAAATTATCAGAGAAGGAGGAAATGGAAAACAAAATGTAGAGTGAAGTAAAGGCTGTCATTTCAATTACTTTGTAGTTACTTCCTATTTTTAGATGTTTTATTTCATCAGCTTAATCTACATAATAGTCAGTAGAATCGAGATTATGAACTATTTAGTCAATGATATATTTAGGTGATCTTTAGTACTGAATGAATCAAGTTATGATTTACTAGTCATATCTAATTAGCATTCAAGAATTAAAATGTGCATTCTGTTTGAAGCTGACAAATATCAGCCATAAGAAAGCTCTTCATGAATTTAGAACTTCAGTTTTGTTTGTTTTCAACTTGTATTATGCTTAGCGTACCGAATATATTCATTTGTTAATCATAAGTCAAGTATATTAAATAGTAATTTGCTATGTCTTGTTAGTTTTTTTTTGATAATTTATGTCATCGAAGCAGTACATATGCATGATAGGGTCACAAAGTCAGTAATTTAATAGTCCTAGGTACTAGACAGCTTTAATTGATAAGACTGTGAGTCTTAATCGATTTGAGCAGTTAGGATATATTTCACTTATACTAATCTATGTGAATGACCGATGTTAGCTGAAGTAATCGTACGTTGGAAAGATGCTCAGCGAGGCCAAAGCAAGTAACTAAGATAGTCGATGAAGTTACTGGTAGGTGACATTTTCAACTACTTAGAGTATCTGCTTAGAATCTAGGCGATTATATGGAAGTAAATTTAAGCCTGCTTATTTGACATGATATGGCCTTAAGATGCTAAGACACCTATAAGTGTACACCAAAGCTGATTGGCTAACAAGTAGAAATATTTAACTACATAGATAGAAAAGATAGAGGACAGAAAACATCTTTCAGTAAAGAGTCATTTCATGCACTAAAACGACTATGTTTATAAATCACGTGATAGACTAATTCGTAAGAAGGAACCCGAAACTAGTTGATTATTATTTAGAAATATGGCATGGTGTAGGGTAAAATTGTAATAGATGTTTTCAAAGAACCGCTAGCATATGTTAGATTGACCGACTAGGTATTATTGATATTAGACACAGAGTACTAGAGAAAGGATGGAAAATCAATCAATGAGTTCATAAATGTTCATTGATTAACCTGGAATAGACATATTTCTTATGCTTAACTATCGGCTACCTTGTTGCAAGTCGTTGACTGATGTAAGAGTAGGATGGGAAAAGTTGGAAGGAGGCCAAATAAAAATGTGACATAAGTTAATAACGTTACTTACTATTGGTTTGGACCGTGCTGGTTGATGCGAACTACTTTAGTGGGGTCCGTACTATTGTTGTAGCTGACGGCAAAAGACTGAGTGGTATGGCTGAAGGTTGGTCACAATGGCGCAAGTGTATTCACTTTTTATATCAAGATTCCCTAGTATTTCCTCCAAGTCATTGTTTTGTTCCTCCTTTTTGAACTGTATTATGGTACTGATCTTGTTAATTTGATTCTTTGGCAACAACGTGGCATAGTAACTTTGACATACCAGCATATGCACCAGGCTTTATGACGTAAATGACTGTTTGACTGACTGATTTATAACAACTCAGAACAATAAAAGTTATGATATTAGTTAATCAGTCCATAGAAAACTTACAAACTAAGGAATTTTATGAGTTAATTGTTACATGAATACAGTTTGTCAGTATAGGTTTTGATATTATGAAAACTGACTTCTTAGAGTGCCATACCAGTTTATCCATCCCGTTGTAACGGCGACTGTCATTACCGACAGTTGGTAACATTAACGACTGTAACTTGGAGTGGATAGCAAAGGTAGGAAATGTTTATGTTCTTCCTTTCTCTATTAAATCCTAAGTTTACAAATTATTTTATACCATGGACTTTAAAGGTAGTTTGTTTAGCTGACAATATCATCATAGTTCTAGAAAACGGAAGTGAATATCGACTATCTTGACTCTGATGCTTCCATATATTTTACATCTTTCAAAATTATCGTACATTTAAATCTTCTACTCCATTTTTACTATTGTTCGTGCTCTTCCTTCGACTTTACAGAAATTTTAGAGTTAGTTTACTTTTAAAATAAGTTATTCAAGTCTCATAATGAGTAGTTGAAGGTAGTTTTCTGATAACACTGAATCTAGTTTATGTACACGTTGATACTCTTTAGACGAAATGTACCATAAACAAAACCACCTTCTTGAAGAATTTACGTATTTCATGCTGACTAGTATGAATTAGCATAAAACTTAAGTTTATAGTTTTCCATCGAGTATTTCTAATAATCTAACATCAAAATATACACCACTCAATGTTCAGTCATCTAAACTAGTCATCATAATTCAACTTTATGGATCCAAACTAAACAGAACAAACATGACATTGTTGACAATGATTTAGTGATTAATCCGGTATCAATAGATTTTACATTTGTTGTGCTCAGAATCACTGTTTACTTTGCCGCTTTTTATAATGTTCCTTTTCGATTCTAGTTAATTGTTAATTTTCGAAGAAAGTTACCAACATCATTACCCAATACTTTAATACATCCAAATGAATTACCATATTCAAGTTGTAATCATCGAAAATCCCCCCAAAATGAATCGGTATTATTTACTAATGATGATTCGCTTGTAAGAAATCAAAGTAATTTGTCTACTTCTGTGAATAATTCTTCATTAGCACCTTCTTCTTCGTCTTTATTCAAAATAACTTCATCACCGTTATCATTAACTGTATGTTCACCATCAGTGACTGGTAGAATCCTATGTGATACTGGTGTAACATACGTTCAACTACCATATCCACAAAGGCAGCAACAAACATTTCAAATCATTGCACCATCATCATCATCTGTAGATGTGACCTACTCCACACCTCAACGTTCACAATTTTATTCTGATCATCAGCAAATATCACCTTTATCAAGAAGAGGATGTTTAGAAGAATCATGTGATTGTTTTTGCTTAACAGAAAGTGATATCAATGCCAAAGAGACAATGTTTCCAAAAGACAATGAAGTTAAAATAAATCAAACAGGCCAGTTTCAAAATGTTAAGCCTACCGGTTATAATCAGTATACATCATATCCTATTACAACACTCATTGGTAAGTTGCTAATGTAATTTTCTTTTGGTTTGTAAGTCATCAGTTAGTAATATTTCATTCATTTAGTGATAGGATGAACCAACATTTGTTTCAAATTATAAATTCAAATCCATAATGTACGTACAATGTGCATTAAGTAACATGTAATGTAAGTACTTTTCATAGTAAGCAACTCAAAATTCATTACACAAATGTGTACTCTGTTAGGAGAGTTTTGCTTTTCCTTCGCTAATTATCAAGTGAGTAGGATAGATTAAAACCTTAAAATTAATTTTCACGCAAAGATACTGAGTTCAAGCAGACGGTATCTGTTTCACTGCATAGGAATTTATATGTAAAGATTTTGCATTCGGTTAAATCGTGTGACTGATGAATTCCTGTCATTACGATAATTCACATCTATTTGTTGCGTTGGTTTTCTCTTCGTACCATTCAAAATTTTATCAAAATTCTTTGACTAATAAAGCAAGTTTAATAGTTCGTCACCTATCACTGTGAACATCAATATTGTGATGCAGGTACGTTAAGCTGACTAGTCCCAAATAAGACGAAATGAGTGTTAGGAATTTAATTTGCCAGTCACGATGCAAATCGAACAGTATTTGTGAGGCATTAGCTGTTTTGGTTATAAGTAGTCACTATCCCACTTCAACATTAAATGTTTCATTTCGTTTATACATTATACTATTTTTTACAGTACTGCAATTACTACACCTTCTTAGTTTTATTATTTTATGGTTTTATTATTTTATTAAATACATTGAACTTCACGTCCTAATCGATTTGTCTACTGTTGTGATGTCAGTATTGACTGTTATGATTGATGTGTATGACCAACTAGTTGGTGTGAACTTCAACACACGAGACTACAATAACGAATGTTAACGAGAGTGCCTAACTGATCATTGAACGTCTGGTCGATGACCACCCAATCCTGAGCCAGAAATAGAAAAAAAACAAGCTGATATATCAACTGGACAAATCCTGTTATGTTTCATCGACTCTTGGTACTTTAATTTGATTTAATGTGGAATAAGTACTTAAGGGATTCGGTCTGTTGATAGATTTCTCTCAAAAAATATTTCGAAACTTTAGAACATTTTAATGTAAAAGAAATTTCATGTTAGAAGACAGTATAGTGAGTAATAAACTGGACTAGTTCATGTAAACAGCTAACATGTTAAATTTTTTTCAGAAGATTATTTCATGTGTCTTGATGAATTATGTGATGGAGATTTTGTTATTATTATTTTGTTTTCATCTACCGTTTGATCTACCAACTATTAGTGTATCATTACCAGTTTATCAGCTAGGAGTAATTATTTGTGTGCCTGTTACTCCGATTCTGTATCTTCGCTGTTGTTGTTTTGTGAAAAGATTGATATTTTGATTTGTCTGTTCTATGGTCAGTTTTTATGTGTGTATAAACGATTATGTGAAATCTAAATTGACTTTGACTTGTCAGCCTATCAATCTTGTGTTTTTATTAACTTTAAGGCTGCAATTAACAAGTGAAACCTACAGGGATAGGGTAATCAGTCCTGTGTCATTGACCACTACTGGTTCAAATTAGGTCGTAGTGCTTTATATGTTGAACAATCAGATCATAATAGACAATATGGACAGTAATAGAATAAACATAAAACGGCTTAAACATAACTATTATCATTATCTTTCCTTAAATATCCAATAATAATTTAATAGCTTCATGAATATTACAGTAACCACTAGGTGTGTGAACAGAATCCTTTATCGAACGTCTTATCTTACCTTAAGTTGTACACTTTTGACTGTTTATCCGCTTTCTTTGTACTCTTCATCCTCTTCAAATTCTTTGTTTTAGATAAAATTCGTTAGTTGAACGAATATTAATTTTTAATTAATTGAATACGTAATAAAATAATGTTGGTAGCGTATCGTTGAAATCCATGGACTACAGGACAGATCTTTCATTCTTCAGTCGCACGCAACAAAGATTTAACCCCAGGGGCTCCAGGTTGGCGAACATCTAACTATCTACACCACTGGGTGGTATTCAGTAGTAAAATCCCTACTTCTAAAGTTTCGAAATATTTTTTGAGAGAAATCTATCAACAGACCGAATCCCTTAAGTACTTATTCCACATTAAATCAAATTAAAGTACCAAGAGTCGATGAAACATAATAGGATTTGTCCAGTTGATTTATCAGCTTGTTTTCTTTCTATTTCTGGTTCAGGATTGGGTGGATCATCGACCAGACGTTCAATGATCAGTTAGGCACTCTCGTTAACATTCGTTACTGTAGTCTCGTGTGTTGAAGTTCACACCAACTAGTTGGTCATACACATCAGTCATAACAGTCAATACTGACATCACAACAGTAGACAAATCGATTAGGACGTGAAGTTTAATGTATTTAATAAAATAAGAAAACCATAAAATAATAAAACTAAGAAGGTGTAGTAATTGCAGTACTGTAAAAAATAGTATAATGTGTAAACGAAATGAGACATTTAATGTTGAAGTGGGATAGTGACTGGCAAGCGGAATCCAGGACAAGTGTTACGTCTCATTTGGGACCCACTTTACCCTTCCTTGAATTCTTAGCAGGAACTTATTTTATACTACTTCACAAACTTTTTTTTTCCTCCTAGACCATATTTTAAAAATATACATTCTTCTTTGTTTCATTATTATAATTGATGTAAGTACTACTTCTACTAATTTAGAGATAATCTTGTTGTTTTTCTGAGGTTCGCCAACTTAAACGTATGCGAATACGTTTCAGGTTCTCTATTGTATATGCATATTAACATTTTGATATGATTTAGTATTTGGGTATTGTTCTCATTCTGGTGTAGTACATCGTACGAAACATTGATTAATCACCTGAATAAATTAGGTTGACTTAGATTGCAAGAGATTATGCTTCAACATCCATCCATCTACAACAGACGAGAATGTGAAATCAAAAAAAAAAAGAGAAAAGTACATAGCAACAGTTATTTGAGAAACATACTACTATCCTAATGAATAGTATTATATACAATACTACTTATAACTGAAACAGTTATTGTTAATTTGATGAGAATATTAATACAGTGATGTTGATGCTTAAGTTACTTATTTATAATTTCAAAGTAGTATATAATCAACAAAAATATCAATGAATATGATTGATTATCTGTCAAAATATTTTTGTTTCTAAAATCATCTATTTGTAAATAGGATACTTAATTAAATAATATAAATGAGAGAGATATGTAAGGTGATATTAAAACAAGCAAATAGTTTAGTCAGAGTGAGTAAATATAAAATTGATGCTAACCAGCTGAGAACAATGATAAATGATGTTTTATTGCTGTATGAAACTCTTTAATCTCCATGGTAAACAAACAAGATAAATCTGTGATGAATGTAAACAATAAATTGAAATTTATCTACACATAACTACTTTAATTAAACTGTAGTGTTCACGTGATTACTGATTTACTTTAATATTCTCATGAGGTTTAAGTGAGAGGTGTCGAGTAATGGTGTTGAAGTACGCAGAGAGTAATATGATAATCGTCAATGGTGTAGAATGATGAATGTTCTATATGATAAATTGATTGAAGTATAATTCTTATCAGTAAATGCTTGTTGGATAGTTCTTCTGGTTAGGTGTTCACCATATGATGTGAATGTTGTTGTTTGAATCATTGATAGTGTTTGTTGAGTATGTAATGCCATCGGGAATTCGAATACTGTGAAAAGAATCTTTCAATTCCTCCTCATTTTCAATGTTATTTAATGGAGATGAATTTGCGATGAATACAAATAACAAGTTGATTTAAATGATGCTGTGATGTGTCACATGTCTGTGGAATGGTGTATGCGTTTATCGTTCTATTTGGGATTGATCAGGTGTATGTACTTGGATTTGGGTGTTGATATTAGACATCATGACTTGAACTTACTTCGTTTCGTGTCAAACGCTACAGTATTCTCCACTAATCTACAATGTTTAGACCACTAGACTTGTGCGGTGTGTAAATGTAATGGTATCTTAACGTTGATTTGTTATAAACTAAAATTTATCAGTCTGTGTTATTATATACGGATTCCGAATGGATTATCTAAGTAAATACAACGGTAATCCCTATACATAAATAAATTTGGATTGTGGTTGGTAAATAGATCAAAGCAATCTCATGATGATGCTTATATATTCCAATAAAGATGACTATTCAGTTTCAATGTAAAACAAGTCATTGACAGTAAACATCGATCTTCAAAACTCATTCTTTTCATTACAAGCCATAAATCCAGGGTACAAGTTCATAATTTTAATGTAATAAAATCAATTCACCTTATTACATAAGAGGAATAATTCTTTTTTATACAATGGAAATTATTGTTTAGGCTTATTAATGTTGTACTAGTTGTACTAGTAGTTGTAATGTATGCTGTTACTATGTATACATTCTTTAGTTATTATAAAATTAAAAAAACAAACCACAGGTGTCTAATGTATGCTGATATGTAATGCATAGTAATAATAATAATAATAATATTCCAGCTGCAACAACAACAAATAATAATGATAATAATCAGACCTTGATAGTGTATAACACCCTACATGTGTACATGTTTGTAGTTTAATTGATGAACTGACTACTATATTTAGATAATCACTAAAAACTAAAGAAAGTACAGAATAATCTCTTTATGATCACATGAAACTCTTCATTGTTAGTTTGCCTAAATGAACTTTCTAGAAATTAATTCTTCGATGTTAGAAATTCATAAATAACATTTTTCTTGTAAATCATTATGTACCCGTTGTACAAGTGTGACTGTCTCGACACAGTAGCCTAGTGGTGAACGCGGTGGCGTTTGACACGAAACGGACTGAGTTTGAATCGCACTGTGAACATCAACATTGGAATGCAGGTACATTCAGCTGATGAGTCCCAAATAGGACGAAACGCGCGTCCTGGATTCTACTTGCTAGTCACAATCCAACTTAAATATTAAGTAGACAGTTTCAATATTAGTTAATTTGTGATACTATGTGGGTATCATCATTTAGTGTAATTGGTATGTTGGTGTCAAATACTCTGAGCATAGATTGAACTTGATTTGTGATAGTTTTTTTTACTAAAATCGAAGAAATTAGTGATGTTTAACAAGTACAATAACAGTGATTAATTATCCGGAAACTATCAAGATATTCATTGATCAATCACTGTGTAATGATTGTTTTGATATTCATAAAGTCCTTCATAGTACGTTATGCTACAACGTTGTGTAGTATCACAAACTGAATGGAGGCATAGTTCTACTATTAGAGTCCGAAGCACTTGCACTAATAGCCAGGAGTTCATTACAAGATCTAAAGAGCGAAGCCATTGTATTTCTTGTAATTTCATCAGCTGCAAACGTTATTGGTATGATATAGCGTAAGAAGGTTATGTAATAGACAACAATATAATAAGTTAATTATTTCAATTCCAAGACAACATATGGGGAAATCTTCAATCGAACGGTTTGAAAATATTCATTTGTATGATACTTCAGCCATATCGTTGGCATATAATCAATGCTTTTAAATCCTTCTAAGTAACTAATAAGGAACCACAGCTATTAGGCTTCTAAAACTGAACGTCTTTATTCAAAAGGAATCTGTGGTTAATCACTTCCCACCCCTCTCCCTCTATGATAATATTGTCATTATTCGGTTACATAATTTAGTTTCCATTTGAATGCTTCACATATTTCGATTACATCAACTTTTAACTTCACACTCATATTTTGAAACTGGTTTATCTCAACTCGTCATTCATTTGCATCCAGCTTTTTGTTATACAATCAGTTCAAATATTGAATTTGATGATTTAAACGAGTTTGTATCCCAGTGTAAATATCAACATTCGGATACGGGCTAATCCATCCGATGAATCTCCAATAGAACGGAACTCACGTCTTGCATTCCGCTTGTTAGTCACAATTCAACTTAAACACTTTATTTTATGATTTTCGATATTTTATTGTTATTCTGAAATTCATGATTGTTAAGTCTACTTACAAATGCATCAGTTACTATTCATTTCTGTTGACTTCAGTTACATCTTCTATTCACACTGATGATGATGCTTAATTTCATGTAATCATCATGCTCAATCTTTATTTTGTAATTTTGATTTTAAGAGATATTCTAGGTTGATGAGAACCAAACGAAACAAAATGAATCATTATGTTATTCTATTCAAATGATTGTTCTTTCTCTCTTTGAGTTTATTAACGGAATCAACTGTATACGGAAACAAAGTATCTGAATTGAGGCGGTTTCTGGAGATTAGTATTAAGTTTTAGTTAATTGATTTCGTCAAAGATTGATGTCAGTAAGTTACGATTGAAAACTATGAAGTACTGAACAACATCAATCTGTGACGAAGTTAATTAACTAAAACCTAATACCAAGTTCAACAAACCACCTTAATTCAATTACAACAATCTGTTCACCAGTAACTAACTTTAGCATGTTTCTAACGTACAAATAATAAGTGATTAGTGGAGTCCAGACTTGTCGGAAATTTGACACTTATCACAAATGATAATGGGTAATCGTTGCAGTATTTCACAAATTGATGAAAGTGAAAAGTCTTCAACTTAATACAGCCTCAGTAATTCAGAGGTTTAGACGTTAATCAACCTGAAAGTCCTGAAATCTATTGTCTTGGCAGAATTGACAGTGCGTACTGATGAGGAGTTCCGTACTAACATAAAGCAGCTGTCCTGTACCCTCACCCTCCCCCCCCCTACGTTTTACGCTATACCATACCGACATCAATCTGAAATAAGTTTAATCAACTAAAATTATGTAATTATTTTACTGTGATAATGATAAGTTTACCAAATGTTTTTTTTGTCTACAAAGATCAGATCAACGACCTTTACAAAGCGAAGTACAAATTATTTCCTCTACTTATTTGTATCTTTCTAACATTTTCGTACTATACCGTAATTTTACAATCAATTTCATGTTTAGTTATCACATTTTACCTTTTTTTCAAGGGAAGGTTACGACATCAAAATAGTCATTTAACCATTTCTATGCACTTAATGTTAATTTAATTACTACATTGGTAGTTAAGATCAATCAGGAGGTGGAGGATGTGGGGTAGTAGAGGTTGTAATCATTCATTTATGCATAGTTTGGAAATTATTCAGTATAACATTAGAATGCAAGTAACATATACAAATCATGTTTTATTTATTATGTTTAATTACATAACAATATCATATAAAACCAATTGATAAACATATAAAAAATGAATAACAACAAATTCAGTTGATTGATAGAAACAAATTCGTGATATTTTAATTACTTTCCAAGGAATGTATTTTTAGAGGGGGGGGGTTGGGGTGGAAGTAGGAGATTAATCTCTTCATATTACTAGTTGAATGAATACGATGTTAGTTTTTTTGTTTTCTTTCATTACTTTCTACTACATTGATCACATTTACAGTGTTATTCAATAGTGTATATACACTTACTTCATATGTTCGTGTACGTCTATGTAACCATGTGAATCTGCTTAATTACCATTAACAATTACTATTTACAGTTGACTAACTATAAGAGCAGAAAAAAAGAAGAACAAATAGTAAAGAAGGAATATGCATTAAGTGAATAACTTTCATACACTTATAGTTTTGATTCATTCCTACTTAGAAAGTACTTGATTACATGAGACAATTCTAAACTACACATTCGACTGTGATATTCATTTCTGATAAACAACTAATTAATTAATTAGTTTGTTTTTTCATTTCTTTTCAATGTATTCATCATTGAAAGTAATGAAATTCAAAAGACAACGATGACGACAACAATAACAAGAAGAAGAAACCAAAAAAAAGAGTAGACCTCTTTTTGTGTATTAGTTCTTTTGTTTCTTTAATTCAGTAATGGATCATTACATTGTAGGTGGATATGAATGTGTTTAAGTATTGGTTGTGTGAACGATTCAGCCTTTCAGAATTTAGTTTCACTGAGTTAACATTCCTAGTCAATGAGCTATACTTCCCAATGAACAACAACAGAATGAATGAAGCATTCAGCATTGTGTTTCTATTATTTCCATGTTGATCTCGTCCTAACTTTCTGTTTGACCTGTTGATTGTTTATCTATATCATTTTCTGGTGATGATCAATAGATTGATTTTATCTTTTGCGTCAGGAATTCTGATTCTTTAGATGAATAGTTAAAGTCCCTTAAAACGGACATTAATTGCAAATTGAATTTCCACCAATCTCCGTATAGAAGAAGAGACTCTATCTTAGTGTTGATTTAACTGGCTGACATTCTAGAGAAGATAGTCTTCAAAGTCATTAAAAAGCTTTCATTGAAGCTAATCTGCGAATTGTTTTTTATCGTCTAACACTATTTACAACCATCTCAAAGGATAAACTGTAGCATTGAACCTCTTTGATGTGCATCTATAAATTCACTTCTTCCTGTAGAGCAAAATTTATTAGTCATTCAATGAGTATCTTATGCAAAAGAGTCAAAGTATAGTTTCTCGTGTGGTGGAGGAAGGGTAATAGTGGATGCTTTAGAACATTTCGTTAATACCGACCATCAGATTAATAAAGATACATCTGTCAAAGTAATGTTTACATACAGAGAATAGCAACCTCTCAAAGCCATTATATTTCCGATTATTATGCATAGTTAAGGTCATCGCTATGCACATAAAGAAATAGGAACTATGTGTACAAAACATGCACAAAATCATTCAATCATTTTACCATGAACCTAGTTGTTAAGTTTTTACATTATGCTACCGTATAATTTATATTCTTATACCACTGACACTTACCACTTAATCTTAAAAATTCTCATAAATCACTTTCTTTCTCTCTGAACAATGTTTACCCGACTTGATCCATAATGTTGTTTCCATGTCCTTCTTAGTTTAGTTTTTCATAGTTCATTTTAGCACACCAATTACAGTTCACTTTATTGAATGTTATCTTATCAATTAATCCAACTTATTGGCATATCTTCTATCCAGTTTCTATAACATTGATTGTCCGAATTCGACTTAAACCTTATTGACTTGGAAGTAATTTCATGTTGTACTTTTTCTAGGGTAGTGCACTACTGAGAAGTCCCGCGCTAAGACGAAACTGCTATTCAGTGCTTCCAGGTTTTCAATAGTAACCCGTCAACATCATTTTGTGATGAATTGTTGATTTTATTAAACCGTTGGATGATTCAGGGTATTCTTGGAACTGAGTTCATCACTACAGACTAAAAATAGACTGAGAATATCTGGTCTTTGTTAGACGGTCGAAAAGTTACTTGATCACATATCGTATACTCATGTTTATTGGCTACGTAGGAACTAATTGTTCATAGATCAACTAATCAATGACTATATTAGAATCTAATGAAAGACATGACATAACATAAATATTCAGCATTAAACCAATCAATTTTAGTGGTGATGTTTTCCAGTGTAATGTCCTACATCAATAAATGGCAAGCATTAACAAAGTAATTCACATATAATAAAGTATAGAAAAGCCCATTTAGGAATGAAGTGAAATTAGAACAACACAGTAATAAACGAGGAATATACAGTAACATTTATTTATGTGTCGACGGATTACGTAACTGACCATAATGTATGGGAGATGTAAATCTAACATTAAGAGAACCGGTGAACTAATAGTAATGACAATGGAATTAATAACATTATGAAAAATATATTTTGATATAAAGCGATTAGAACAATCATAACTTGGATAGACATTTCAACACAAGAAATAGATCAAAACTTGAGAAATTAAACTTGTTCAAGCAATAATATGAACAGTTCGACTAAATCTATACTCAGTTCCATTCTCTCACTCGTCGTGCACAGTGGGAATCTGATTGAAATAACTAAGTCCTTCACAGTAGTGTAAAGATTGTTATCAATATTCCTGGTTGGGATTCAACCTAATCACCTACACATCAGTCGCTATATGAAACCAAAGTAACAACTTGAATCCATGTGTTCACAAGAAGCGCTTAGCACCCCTGTCCCTTCTATAACCATTTAAGATTTAATAAATAATTGTCCCTTTGTTACGCCATTTGTTGTCTGTTTTTTTAAATTTCGCCTCTGTTATATTTCTTTTCCATTTGAATTGATTATCTACCCACGTCCAAGTGATCACAATTACATCATTGTTGTTTTAAGAGATTAGATTTCTTATGATTTGACCCACTTACTGTGTTGAGATGTTTATTCACCTTGTCACTACTCTTATCATTTTAGATATTCAAGCTGTGACTAATCATCTTATCATTGCTACTAGTATATCTAATCATTCATTATCACTTTGTATGTTACATATATTATGTATGAAGGATTATGTAATCTATCTCTTCTGTTGTTATCACTAATGCTCGTAATTTGGCTTGACTACTTTTGCATTTTTTCATAGTTCCTTATAAATATCACTGTACATATTAGATAGTAGAGTTTGATGAAATTTTAATTGACAAAACAATATTATTGGCTTATATGTTTGTGATATATCGTGTGACGATCATCGATTGTCATTAATAACTGTCAGTGATAACTGTCTAACTCCCGATAAATCTGAACTCTACCAGTCATGACTTGTTACTGGAGCTTCAGATATATCCACACTAAAACAAAACAGCTGTTCAATGCTCCCTGGTTTTCAATGGTACCCTGCCAACATTAATTTATGACATATTCAATCAGTTGAAATACCAATCTGTACAAAAGTAATCATCTCAACTGAATTATATGTTTATTATATTCATACACATCGTTTGAGTGTTATATTAGCTTCAGACTAAAATTAATTCAAGTAATAGTTAGTTTATTCATTCATTCGACTGTTGCACCTTGTTGATCGTAGGCCACAAACTAGCATTCTTCAACTAGTCCTGTATTTAAATCCCCTTTCTAGTTCTTCAAAAAATGTTATTCATTTTTTCCACGTCTACTTTTAGTTCCTAGTGTAATGTGCTCTTTACTTTTCTTCTTTTCGTCTGGTCTTAAGGTATTCAAGTTGAGGTTTGTGTTGTGAGTTAGTCTGGTGATTGCCTCAATATGTGTCCTATCTACTGCAAGTGGTTTTTCTAATTTTTTCCACAACTGGATTTTGGTTTGTTCTTAATCCCAGTGGTTTGTTACTGATGGTTTCTGACCAATGGATCCTAAGTACCTTGGATAGACTACTGTTCATAAATATCTACATCTTCTGGATGATGCTGTTCTTAGTTCTCTAAGTTCTAGCTTCATACAATAAAACTGTTTCAATGATTTTATTAAAAATTCTAACGTTGGTGTAAGCTGACAGTTATTTTGAGTTTCAAATATTCTTTGATTGTTGAACTCTTGCTGTTGCCTTGTAACTCCAGGCCTTCACATCTGCATCAGATTCTCCTTATTTATGAGTGATGCTGTTTAGTTATTTAGTTTACACGTCTTCCAAAATTTCATAAAATGTGAATTTTTGGGTGCTCACTGTATTGTATCTAAGAGTCTTGCCTTTTCCCACATGTATATTGAGATCTACTTCTGAAGAGATCTTTGCTGTCCTGATCTTTCTCACCTACACTTGTTATTGCAAATAGAATAGAAAAGCTAGGTCATTTGCAAAATTTAATTTTTTTCTAACTTCATCCATTCTGTTCACTATTTTACGTGGTTCCTCTGATCTGTTGATGTTTTCATAATCTGATCAGTCACTAGAAGAAAGAGTAAAGGTGACAGTAATCAGTCTTTTCTGACACTATTCTTCATCTATAATGAATTCATAACCTGTGAGGTACACTCTTACTAACCAAATATTTCATTCTAATAAAAGTCATTAAGTACATTTTCAGAACTGAATAAAGTTGTATCCAAGTAGTTATCAGCATGTCATTATCTTAACACCTATAGGAGTACATCTAAATAGAATACAATATGAATGTTCAATTCAATCTAAACTTCTAAGCAAATAATCAGAACTATATCGATCAATACGAATTTGATAATGTTTGTATGCATGTTAATTATTCACTTGATACTATCAATCAATCAATCAATCAATTAACCAATCAATCAATTAATTAATTAATTAATCAATACACGAATAAATCATTCCATTAAAAAAAGAAATAAAAAATTGTTCTCTCTTGTTTTTCTTTTGTTTCTTTTATTCCATAAAAATTTATTTTATTTTATTTTAATTTGTTATTCTTTTTCTTTTTTTTTTGGCATTTCATATATAAAAATTCGTAGAAAAAATTTGTTTTCACTATACAAACTATAAAATAAAACATTCGAATGATGTTTTCTTTTGTGTGTTAAAATCAGTTTGTTTTCTGATCAGAATTTGATTATGTTCGCGTGGTTGTTTTTTTTGTTTGTTTCGATTATTCTGACCACCACCACCACGATCACTTCCATCATGGTAACCACAGCTCTCCCCCCCCACCACCACTCAATAAGTGTTATGTATTCTGACTTTTTTCTATCATTTTTCTGTTTTGTTTTTTTGTTTGTAAATTTGTTTTCTCCTGTAAGTATTTCAAGTTATCTTAAAATAATTAAATATTGTGGAAGTGTTTATTCCTTGAGTTAGTTAATTTAATTGAGAAATTTTTATTGTTATCTCCCAGGCAACAACATTATCAATGCGTATTTTATATGGAAATGAGATATGTTGGCGTTAATTCTATTTGATCCAACAGTCATCTGTGAAAAAATGGTTAAACATAGAATGTTTATTGGTATTATGTATCTTTGGCTTTCTGTTGATTTTCTTGTTGAGATGATATTTGATCATAAGATTTATTGATTATATCAGTATGACTTCGTAAATTGGATCTATGTCAATATATTGATTGACTCAACTGAGATCATTTGTAGTGATTGGTACTGAATTTAGTTGGTTAAGTTCGTCACAGATTGATGTTGGCTGCGTACCAATGAAAACTATGGAGTTTGAACAGCTGTTTCTTTCTTATATGGTACTCCTCCTTAGCAGTATACACTCTAGATTTCAATCCAGGGGCTTCACACTGGCAAACATCTAACTCTCTGGATCGCTGGGCCGGTATCCAATGGTAGTAATGAAGAATGATAGTCGCATTACATCACAAATTAATAGACGCTGAAAGTCTACCCTTGGTTCTTGATTTAGTAGTACAGAAGGTCGGGTGTCTATCAACCTGAAGACCCTGGGCGGAATCTAGTGTTCACACCACTGAGGAGTCACATACTAGGACAGAACAGCTGTCCAGTGTTTCCTTATCTTCAAAATATCGCTTGCATCAAATGGAATCACTGAGCAAGTAATAACGTGGTTAGACGACAGGTATTAGGAAAAAAGTGGTAAGTCACATAGCGAAGTTGTACATCTTCATCGACCGAGGTGGTTGGGATATGTGTTATGTATGCCCAATAACCGTCCACCTCGACGCGAGATGTTAGCTGATATAATAGCAGGATAGAAGAAAGTTGTGGGGTGGGAGTGGGAGCGGTCATACCGAAACATTGCATCAGTCCATGAAGTCATTGACTTCTGTTTTGATTCGTGTCGGTAGATACAGACTGCCTGGTTAGGGTCTGCGCGAATACTGCAACCTGCGGTTGGAAATATTGAGTGACATGACACAGAATCGGTCACAGTGGCTTAGATGTCTCCACTCATTGTCCTTCTTTATATCGTAAGCTTAAAATTATTTTGTAACTATTTTTTCACGCTCCATCTCTTTTCTCCCTGAACCATATTCTATATATATCCACTTTGCTTTATTTTTATTATTATTATCATTGAAGTAACTTCTATTTCTACAATGTAGTGCTAATCTTGTTGTGTGTTAGAGGTATGACAACTTGGGCCAATGCACATATGTGTCAGGTTCTGTGGTGATCACATATACATTGTGATTCCTGACTTTAAATGGTACTCTACCAGTATCGATTTGTGACAAACTTCACTGTGAATGTCAAGCTCAGACTATTGAGTAGTTAGAAATCACTGATTCACATGCTTAACATAGGATCCCACTAATCAATGCTTTTTGATACTCAATAGTTCTGTTACCCAGTTCATTTCTTTGTACAAAAATTAAAATTCAACAATCATTACAACATTCAATCATGTTCATAAGATTATTCCAAGATTTAGATGAACTAATTGATTGTTGAAAGAATCTTAGCATAGTTCATAATTGTATTTTCTTAAAGTCTCATATATAACTGTGTGTAGGGATGTCTCCCAGAAACTAAGATGAAGCTTTTAGAAGTCTTGAAAGAGTCAAAGATATTCCGTCTGATTATTGTTCTTTAGAACCTTCCGACATCTTAACGTGGGGTATACTAATCAGATAATAGCTAAAAACTACTACTTTCTCCAGATAACTGCAAATACATGAATATTTCGTACCATAATTGACATTTACTGAAACAAAAATTCTTTCTTACTTTCCTTCTGTCATCTGATTTACAACAGCCGAGTGCTGAAGTTGTATGCAAGACATATCACTATGAAAGGAGGGGACATATCAAAAATACATTCATCATAGAACAAGTTGAAGTTTAACTGGAACTTCAAGAAAAGCACTATAATTAGTTCCGATTCTGAATTCTAAAAACTTTAATCGAGTACATAAATTCTAATTAGAAGTGGCTTACAAAAAAATCATACAAAATCTCACATCAGTTTCACCATTAACTGTATCTATGATTTTCATTTTAATCGTTAGCTTGGTGTTACATTTATAGTTTGGTTTAAGAAATGCAAGAATCTGTTTGAAATTGACTTTGACAAGATTGATGACTCCACGAAAGTCAAAACAGTCTAACAAAACTTATCACAGTAGAATTCCCACTAACTTCTAGGTGTCATCGTTTTATATACGTTACTGTATAGACTGCCAACTAGTTGCCTGGTTGTTGTGTTTTTCTTCAGTTGGCTTATTGTCTGTAATTCAGTGTTATTAGTCTCGTTTATATGAAAGTGGTGGCCAGTTCCAAGGGAGTAATAGTTACCTTAGTCGGTTTATGCTTATCAGTCGTGGTTAGCTTATAGTCTGTAGGTGGGCAGGGCAACGTAGCCTACGGACGCTCACTTCTGTGATTTTCATCAGATTAACTTAACTCCATAGACACTTCTATTGCTGCCGATTCTGCAGCTAGTGCCCACCTGAACGACAATCAGAATGTTCAGGAACTCCATGAACAATCATGGAAATGTTCTTTTCGAAACCTGGCGGCTGTTTTCTTTATAATTCCTGCTCAGCTTTTGTCAAGTCCGGCCCAAATCTTAGTAGTTCACGTGATGAATAGCTGCTGAGAGGTAAGGGATGCAATCTCCACCTCTTCAGGTGTGTTTTCGGCAATGTTAACTATTTTGTAGAGGATTGCTTAGTTGTTAGACATTTTAATCGTTCTGAATTATAAAATCATAAACAGCAACTTCATACAGAATTAAGAATACATATATCATTTCATGAACATAAAATCTGTTATTTTTTCTTGAGATGGGGCGGGGGAGGTGGAGAGGTTCTGCTCTTGTAGGAAGGATTATTTGCGGATAGTTATCCTCAGTAGTTTTGTTACTTTCATGTGCTCCGTAATTCCTGTGAAGCATTTATCCCAGTCAATTACTTACCAGGTGGTAGTTAAACTTTTCCATATAGATTAATTGATCTGAATATCATACAAATATATCGGCCTATTGAAGTTGGTTAAAAAGAGTACTTGAATTATCTACACGTACACACAGACTGACATTGACAAGGGATGATGTACTGTTGATTACATTACTGCAGTTAGACAGTAATTGACACCGATTTGATTAATAAATTGTTAAAATTAGGAATTAAGGAGATTCGAAAAGTGTTGAAAGCTTTCTAGTAGCATAGTGTATACATCAAATTGTAATCTATAAAGATATTTATAAGAAACTGTTTATTACTTTCTAAGGAAACAGTTACTAAAGTAAGCGGTTATAATTGAATTGATGTAGTTTATTTTGTAGAGATTGATTTTAGATTTACCAACGAAAACCAAGGAATACTGAATAATCGTCTCGTCCTAGTATAAGATAATTCGACAGTACACACCAATGCTCCCATCAGGAGAATCAAACTCGTTGCCTGCAGGTTGGAGAACTCCTAACTCTTTGCACTAGTGGGGCGGCCAGCCTCCAATAGTAGAATTCCTGACTTTATCAATTTGTGACATAATGCTACGATCACTCACTGTCATTAATAATAACTGTCTCACTTTCGGTAAGGGCTAAGTGTTTGCCAAACTGAAGGCACCGAGTATGATTCCCCTGACGAAATTGAGAGTACGTACTGATGAAGCATTTCATAGTAAGACGTTACAATTATCCAGTACTTCCTGGTTTTTGGTGATACCCTGTCAACGTTAATCTTTGACGAATCCAATTGCAACGTGTCTATAAGTTAATCAAAAGGGATGCGAGTGATTAAAAGTGATTTTCATTTAGACTGTAGGTTACAATCAAGCCTTTCATTTTTATTCATGATGATTGTGTGTGTTAAATGATACTGGATTTTAAAGCTTTTTCTTTAAAGCTAATTACATTTACCTATGCATAGTAACACTATTGTGTAACTTATTCTGGTATTCAGTAGAGATGTGAATTTTTGTTACATTAAGTGATTGAGATACATATTATACATTCACTGCTAATACTAAGTTCAAGGTGGTATGTTCTTTAAATTAATAAAGGAACAGGCTAGTGAATAGCTTAGGCAGGTGAGACAGATATTGAATCAGTTAATCTTCCTGTTATTATCGTCAGCTTTATTTACTTAACCTTTAACTATGCCATTAATAGATCTTTTCCTTATGGAGTGACATATTTAATCGATATAAATGTGTATATTGATTGCTTAATGATCAATTTAACACAATGGGAACTAGAAGACACATGAAGTTAATAAGAATTGTGGAAGCAACCAGTCAGAGTGGATTGATTTAACAATTGCTGAGTATATTTTACAAATTGATGGAAGTAGAGAATTCTATCATTGAATATTGGCTGTTCCAGTAGTGCAGAGGGTTAGGTGTTCATCAACCTAAAACCCCCGGGGTGGTGGAATCTAGGGTGTGCATTGATAAAGAGAAGTCGCATAGTATGACTAAACAGCTGTTTAGTCCTCCCTAGTTTTCAACAGTATCCTACCAACATTAATCTCTGACGAATTGAATCAACTAAAACGTAATACCAATCTCTACAAACCACCTTAATTAAATTGTTATATAATTAAAGTATGAAAATTCATCTGAAGTAGTCTCTGATGCTGTCATCCATAACAACGAAGAAGTTCTTCTCATTTAAACCATACTGCCTGTAAGAGCTTAACATAATCAATACAAAGAAACATACATCCAATCCAAAAAATTGTCTTCAAAATGTTTCAGAAATTGTTACTAATGTTCTTATTTTCTTTTAATGCTTAAATTAGTTAACCATGGAAAATCATGTGCTATCCATGTTAAGCTAAACTTAGCCTTATTGTTTTCACTTTCATTTACTACCATATTTATCTATCGTTACCTTTTTTTTCTGATTCACTTCCGGTACTAATCCAGTTACTATTTTAAGTAGTTACTTGAAATGAAAATAAAGAAAGTAAAGAAATATACATTGACAATTCAATAGAAGTGTAGTTTTAGACTATTTTAGTGTTTTCCTAATATAGTCAATTCTGTCATGAAGTAAATACCTTAAATAAAACTACTAAGATATAATTATCAACATTTAAATGATGTTTGATTTATAAGTAGTTATTCCTATTCATTATGCTGGGAATTGATGGCAGATATGAAGACAATGAACAGTACTTGGGAAGAAATGGAAGAGAAAGCTCAGGACAGAGATGGTTGAAGAATGATCTACCTGGAGTAACAGGAATTGACTGATTGACTGATTTATATTCATCACAGATTGATGTTGGTTAGGTGCTAGTGAAAACCAAGGAGTATTAGACAATTGTTTTTGCTTTAATGCTTCCTAGTTTTCATTGGTGAGTAACCAATCAACATCAGCTTGTGAGGTCATGAATAGCACAATTCTATTTTTATGTTAGATAATAAACAGTTTAGAATCGTACTGAAAACAAATGTAAAGATGATGGAAAAGTAGAATTCCAATTTACTTGAGGCTAATTAATGCTGTTACTTGATGGCGTACTGGTTCATTTCACTGTCGGTTTACTATGACATTGACTTCGTTTTTTTTTGTCTAGAAAATCTAGGGTTTTGTATCAAGGAATTTCATGTTGATGTCATATGATAATCAATTGCTTGTCTTTGTAGAAACATTAATCCTGTATACTTTCTATTCATCAATATTAAGTAAATATAGTAATCACTTCAATTATGTCATTTCAGTCATAATTATTGACAAGAGTTTAATTGAGATGAATGAACTAGGTGTATTATGTACAGCCAAATCAATCAATTAATGCCTGTTACCCCATGTGGAGCATAGGCCACCGACCAGTAGTCTCCAACCAACTCTGTCCTGAGCTTTTCTTTCCAGCCCTTCCCAAGAGCTTTACAGTCTCTTCATGTACAACTAGGCTTCAGTTAATTGTTATTCATAGCTTTTGATTGTTCAGTTTCATTTCTTCTCGTAATTTAATTTTCATGTAGTACAAATCAAATCCTCTGGTTTACATCTTCATTTATGTATTGATTCCAATTCTCTGTTACTATTTTCATGTAAGATATGATTATTTAAGACAATTAAACTGCCGTAATCTGAAGGCATTTGTATCTTCCTGTAGATGTGTTCTAAAATGCGACTACTTACTCTCTGTTACCATATATGCATCTTGAGCTTATTTCCTTGATATAGTGGTAGTTCTTAAGTATAAGTAAAGTGAGATTATACCTAGTAAATTGAATCTAGCAAGCTCGTTTCATCTTGCTTTACACTTGTTATCTGGATATACTTACCAAATCTCATCTCTGATCTCTATGCCTTTGCATTAGTAATTACTCTGTTACTATCTCCCCTACTCTGATATTTGGTCCGATAATTTAATCTCTATCTGCTAATTGAGGCATGGCAACTTGAACTGATGTACGCATGTACCAAGTTCTACGTTGTAACTGACTGACTGACTGGATATACTTACATTCAACTGTTGGTATTCACACAGAGACTAGAACTCTGTTCACTTCATGATGATTACTTATTATTATTGTGTAATTTTCCATTTCAAATTAAACATTTTAAATCTTCATCTAATTCAAAATATTAAAGTGTACTACACTATTACTGTGTATAGTTGTAGGCAGTTTAGAATGAGTCTTAGACTTACTTACTTACTTACGCCTGTCACCCCACTCAGAGGAGCATAAGCCGCTCACCAGTATTCTCCATTCAACTCTGTCCTCAGCAATCCTTTCCAGCTGTCTCCAGTTACTGTTCATCCTTCTAATGTCTGCTTCCACTTCTCGACGCAGGGTGTTCTTTGGCCTTCTTCTTTTCCGTTTTCCAACAGGATTCCAAGTTAGTGCTTGTCGCGTGATACAGTCTGATGGTTTCCGCAGTGTATGTCCTATCCATTTCCAACGTCGTTTCCTGACTTCCTCTTCAGCTGGAAGCTGATTTGTTCTTTTCTAAAGTAGGCTGTTGCTGATTTTTTCCGGCCAACAGACATTTAATATTCTACGTAAACAGTTGTTGATAAATACCTGTACTCTCCTGAGGATGTTTGCAGTAGTTCTCCAAGTTTCAGCTCCATACAGAAGAACTGACTTGACGTTAGAGTTGAAGAGTCTGACTTTGAGGTTGGTAGACAGTTGTTTGGAGTCCCATATATTTTTCAACTGTAGGAATGCTGCCCTGGCTTTGCCGATCCTTGCCCTTACATCTGCATCGGATCCTCCTTGTTCATCGATGATGCTTCCCAGGTATGTAAAGGTATCTACTTCTTCCAGAGTTTCACCATCAAGTTCAATTAGGTCGGTGCTCTCGGTGTTGAATTTGAGGACCTTGCTCTTTCCCTTATGTATGTTCAGGCCTATTGATGCTGAGGTTGCTGCTACTTTGGTTGTCTTCACTTGCATTTGTTGGTGTGTATGGGCTAGAATAGCTAGAATCATCCGCGAAGTCCAGATCATCGAGTTGCATCCTACTTGTTCATTAAATTTTGTGCTTCTCCCTAGATGAAGAGGTTCTCATGATCCAATCGACCACTAGGAGGAAGAGGAGAGTCTTAGACAGTTGAAATAAAATCTCTCATAAAAAATATTCCTCTACTGGATAGGAAAAATTCACCGAGAGACTGTATTGTACCTAATCATTAGTTGTAATTTTATTCAAACTTCGTACATTTTACTAAAATTCTTTTCTACATTAATGGTTTAGTTACTATTGCTTCGATGTGGATTATCTAACTGGTTCACTTGTAAAGTATTTTCTTCTCAACCTCCCCCCCCCCACCTCCCTACCCCGGCCAACTCCCTTATCTCCTCAAAAAGGTATATTACATTACGTAACACAATTTCCATTTTTTTATTGATGAAATAAAGTTTATAGATAAGCTTCTGTATTGTTTCGATTATTGAATAGTAATTGATGAAATTCAGATATAGTCATTCCTATCTGGGCAACTGTCTGTTGAGTGTACTTTATTGTGATGTAATCAGGGTTTAGTGATAGTTTTCAAGAAAGTCTACTTTGACTTAAGTTATGTACAAATAGATTTTACTTATTATGAATCTATACCAATAATCTTAAAAACAAGTGAAACTTACTATGAAATGGGGAATTCTATTTGTAGTTACTAAGCAATAGAAAGAAACGGAAGTATGACAGTAGTCATGTTCATTGATAATGAAAATGTGTAGTTGGGAATTGCAATTTATTAATGACATACATCATTTAGCATGAAATTACTTGTTAATTTAAAATGTAATTTACTAGAACATTTGCTCATTGTCTAATCAATTCTATGATGTAATTGTATATTTTTCATATTCTTCTTTTGTTTTTTCCATTATATTTTTATTCCAGGTGGACTAGAATATGAATTATATTCTACGAAAACGCCAGCTGCATTTCGGCCACCTACCAATACATCATCTGTAATTACTACACCAACATTTAGTATTAAACAAACATCTGTGTCTACAACATCCCCACTTGTACATCGATTGAACAGACCAGCTCCACCACCACCTCCTCCTCCACCACCGCCTCCTCATCTTCATCATCATCATCATCAATATTCTCATGGTAATTCTTCACTACAAATGCCAATTTCGTTGCCACCATTAGCTCAACCGTGTACAGTAGAATGTAATCGATCTATTGTGCAGAATCCTATGCATCAAATAACAACGATAACAACATCAGGACATGTAAGTCAATCGTTACCTATCAGTAATAATTTACAGATGATTAATTTAACAGTATTAAAATCAGTTAAGTTAATTAACGCATATTATCAATATTGTTGTGATGTTTCTTTGTTGAACAAATGATTACTTGATTATAATTTTCATTTGATTGAATGCATCACAAATTGATGATGACGAGGTACCACTGAAAATTCAAGAGCACTGGGCAGCCGTTTTGTTTTGGTGTAGAACTCATCAGCGGTGTGTATCCCAGGATTTTCCCTAGAAACTTCAGACTGACGAATACCTAATGGTCCACATCACTAAGACAGCCTACATCGAATGGTAGACTTTTCACTTTCATGATTTTGTTATATGCTGCGACAATCGTCCAGTGTGATGAGTGATAACTGTCTCACTCTCGACAAGTTCGAACTCCACTGTTTCAATTCAATAATCTTTATATTTATAGTATTAGTAATTCAGAGATAATGGTGCTAGACACAAATTGGCATTCTTGTCATAAATTTCAACACTAAAATGCATGGTGTATTCAGCAGGTAAATTCTAAACAATATCTTATCAACAATCCACAATCCATCCCCTTATCAAAATTGTGACATTTAACATGTGTGTGTGTGTGAGTATCCTATAGACTAGACTCTGTAAGCAATCAATCAAAACTTGATTTGACTGAAGTGTCCCCGTTTAAAGTTTACCAAATAGGTAGAAAACATTAGTTACTGTGTGAATACCAAAGTACTGTACATAGTCATTTAAAAAGAAGCTATTGAAGCTGACTAAAAGTCGATATGAATGCTGGATAACACTAATCGACAGGATAACACACCATAATACTTGTACCATTCACTTCTATATTAAAATGGTTAATCAAGTGGTTAAAAGAATATAGCAGAAAACTGTAGTTCATTTAGCTTGGTTAATGTCAATCTACTATCTTTACATAATTGATTCCCCCCTACCTATGAAATTTGATCCCATTTCATGTAACTTCACAGTCTGTATCCTTTATTACTGATTATTACTATGGATTAATTACTGAATAGTAACTAATTACATGTTTGCCTAATCATTTCTGTAAGGTTGTTTTTTTTTATTTTTAATGAGCATTTATTGATGATGAATTGATTCGAAAGCAAACCACGACATTTTATAGATGTAGTGTTCTCGGTAGTGTTTAACATGTAATACCACTGAAAATCAGAGAATAGTACATTTATTAAAGTCGCACTCCTACCTTCAAACATTATTCTAGCAGTACTGATAAATAAACGCTTGTCTCGTGATTAGAATGTCCTGAATCAGCTCGACGATGAAGTCGTATGTATGTGGACAACAATAAAATTACTCCAACTAAGACGTAACTTCTGTCTAATAATTCTCTCTGATTTCCAACGGTACCCAATGGAAATCATTTTTCAAGTTATTATCAATCACTTGAGGTATGATTTTGTCTATTATTAAAATGTAGATTAACTTTAGGGAATCAATTCATGTTTGGCATTGTTTACCTCATTCTTCCACAAATAATACCAACTTTCTCTTTACCGTTGCTGACCATTATCTATCTATAGTTTACACAGTGACTACATTCATCATTTGCCTCACTCTTTACTTTAGTTTTATTTTTACTTCTAATATAAAAGAAGTTTAAGTTTATTCACTTTAATAGTTTCTACTTTAACCACGTTTCTGTTTAGTTGGTTAGTCTTTGAATGACCTAATTACCTGATCAGGTCATTGGAGTTGTTAAATAGGATACTAAAGTTGCATTGGTATTGGTAGACAATCACAGAGTGCAGAGGAGATGGGAAGGTGGTAGTATTAACACATACACACACACAATCCCACAAAGATTGGAAAAGGGGAGAAACTACAAAGTTTTTATCATTATTATTATTTATATTAATATTACAATTACTATTACTACTATTATTACTACTTATATCAATTTAATAGTAATAATAATAAGCCATGAATAAAATAATCTATTTTGTTAGGTCATAGAAAATTTTAAGAAACAAAAGAATAAATTAATTTTACTGATTCATTCTTTGCAATAAATAGATAATCATAATTCTGAAGTTGATTAACTTTAAGTAAGTAAATAAGTAGTACAGAGGCATATTAGTTTATTGTATTATTTACTACTACTATATTCAGTAATTTGATATTACCAATTGACCTAGATTATATAATCATTGAATGGAATCAATATTTAATACAGAGTTTCATCGTCTTAGTATGGAATACTTTAATGATAACAGACAATTTACTTCCCTATTGGGAATCAAGTTCAAGATATGTAAACTTCTTGGTGAATTCATTTTTTCTTTTCGTGTTCGTTACAGAATGATGTTGTAGTAGTAGTTGTAGTGAAAACTAAGGAGCATTAAATAACTGTTTCGTCTTAGTATGAGACTCCACTGTAGTGCGCACCCTCGACTGAATATTTAACTCTTTTTGCTATTAAGCTTGTATACAATGCATAGGATTTCATTATCTATCTATCTATCTATCTATCTATCTATCTATCTATCTATCTATCTATCTATCTATCTATCTATCTATCTATCTATCTATCTATCTATCTATCATCTATCTATCTATCTATCTATCTATCTATCTATCTATCTATCTATCTATCTATCTATCTATCTATCTATCTATCTATCTATCTATCTATCTATCTATCTATCTATCTCTATCTATCTATCTATCTATCTATCTATCTATCTATCTATCTATCTATCTATCTATCTATCTATCTATCTATCTATCTATCTATCTATCTATCTATCTATCTATCTATCTATCTATCTATCTATCTATCTATCTATCTTCCCTGATCTATCTATCTATCTATCTGTCTATCTATCTATCTATCTATCTATCTATCTATCTATCTATCCCTGATCTATCTATCTATCTATCTATCTATCGAGCTAGCGAGCGAGCGAGCGAGCGCTCGAGCGAGCGAGGAGCGAGCGAGCGAGCGAGCTAGCGAGCGAGCTAGCTAGCTATCTATCCTAATCTATTATCTATCTATCTATCTATCTATCTATCTATCTAACTATATATATATATATATATATATATATATATATACAGGCGTAGACCGAACATAGTTGATTTCCTTTCCGTTAGTCAATGCTGTCAGTCTAGCAATGCAGTAATTATTCATTCACCTCAATGATTTAATAAGATATTATAGATTGAATTTTACATATAAATAAACTCGTGAAAGGAAGAAAAATGCACTACTTTAGAATCATTAACATACAGAACATGTTCCATAAAACGTTTTGAATTCAGGTTACGATGATTACTTAAACGAGATTAATTCATTAGAATGTATTTGGATCTTTCCGTTGATGTGTCATGAACTGAAATTGATCAGTCTCTGTTGATATATGTGCATTCTGATCAGATTACCTCAGTATAGTAATAATTTACGACTATTGTTTGTGTTGCATTGTACCTGATATCTGGTTGATGAATCCCAAATATGACGAAATGCGCATCCTGGATTTCGCTTATCAGTCACAATTCAACTTAAACATGTTAATTTATGTTATGAGATTTAACAATCTCAGCAACACCCAACTATAAGCATGGGATTGATGATTATACCTGATCTGCAATTTAATCGGTTGAAACGCTTACACGTATACCAGTATGCTTCAGTGAAGCATTGTAACATGAGATATCTTATTACTGCATGTATATATGTTTAGCTGATTTGTGTAGGTTAATCTTCACTAACGAATATAACACAACCATATAAAAAAATGTCTATCACTAAGCCTAAAGAAAAAGATTTATTGATGTTACAAATAACAGACACTTGGTAGTAATCACAGTTAGTAGCGATGAACCCTGTTGAATGAATATTTTAAAACAAGACGACTAGAAACTATTAAGTAAAATCACTAGATTATCCACTATTACTACAGGAAAACAACAGGCTGGATTCTGTAAGGATCGATCGTGTACCGATTAAATCGTGACTCTATGGATCACTGTTGAACAATCAACCGAATGAAACTCATCACTTTACATCAATTTCCATGACTGCAAGAAAACATCTAACACCTTGCACAGATGAACACCATAGGGCTTTTTCGATACTATAATGTACCTGAAATAGTGGATAGTTAATATCATATGGGATTCTTGCGACGGACTACACTCCATAACTGTGCATGTAGTTCAGCTCGCAGATTCATTCGAAGTGAAGACTGCAGTCAGATAGGGTTGATTATTCTCTTTCCGTATCATTCTTCTGGTGAATGACTGGATTATGAGAAATAAAACATCTTAGGAAAAGAATGGGATACAATGATTAACTAGACAATTTGGACCTCGTAGATGACCTAGTTCTTCTATCCCACATACAGCAACAAATACAAGTGAAGATGGATAATGTAGCAGCAGCCTCTGTATCAGTAGACCTCAATATACACATGGGCGAAGGAGGATCCTCATATACAAAATGACGAGCATCAACCAAATTAAACTTGACGGAGATGTAGAAGCTGAGACATAACTGGGCAGCATGGCCAATAAACAAAGAGTGTCTGATGCAGATGTGTAGACGTGGATTGGCAAGGCGAGGCGACAGTAGTATTTGTACAATTGAAAACATCTGGGATTCAAACCAACTGCCAGCCAACACCAAAGTTACAGCCTTCAACACAAATATCACGACAGTCCTACTGTGTGAAGATGTGACTTGTATTGAGAACGATACAATTTTTTATAAACAAATGTTTACACAAGATACTTCATTTTCGTTGACTAGATACCATCGGTAACAACCTTCTGTTGCAGAAAATAAACAAACTTCCAGCTGAGGAAGAAATTAGAAGACATACATTGAGGAAATCACCAAATTGTGTCACAACATAAGCAATAAATTAAAATCCTAAAGGTCATAGGAAAAGAAGCACACCAAAGAACACATTTTTGAGGAACTAGAGGTAGACAGGAAAAGAATGAACAGCACTTAGGAAGAAATGGAAATAAGATTTGAGGACATATTTGATTTGAGAATGCTGGTTGGCTGCTTATATTTCACATGGATGTCAGGCATTGATTAATTGTTTGATTGGCCATATTAAAACACATCATAGGCACTAATCATTCATCGAATCCTGATGTTAAATTCATAGTAACACTGAACTTCCATATTATAAAGCAGCAACTACTAATCGTCGTATTGATTCAGTTTTATGTATACGAAATAAATTTATGATTCCCCATGGATTATCATGGTGAGCATGATCTTGATATCTTTTTCGACGATATTTTTTACCTTGTTTAAGGATGATGTGACTTAATGTTTTGCATTCCACTAAGTTTAATCTACCTATCACCTTTGAATACATCGTTATTTTTTTCATTACAACACTTATATATACAAAAGTGAACCATCATTAGTGTAGCTTAGTTTTATCACTTTCTAATTTATTTACTAAAATCCTTGATCATCCCTCTGCATCACATGCCACCGTTTACCAATTCATATAATCATATTTTCTCATACCATTGCGAACTATTAGTATCATCATGGTGATTGTGATTACTTAACTGCTAATCTTATATATTGATATCAACTGTCATCATCATGTTAACTGCTGACATTGTTAACATTTCCCTGTCATAGTGGATTACGTCATGACCTCACAATCTCACATTTGTCCCATACAAATTTGAAGTAAACTTGTCATTATAGCTGTTATTCCCAAATGAAACTAATATGAATGTAACACATATATTACACTTAAAATTTCACTTGTTAAATAACATTTAATTTATCAACACGATTCTTTACTTATTTGGAAGATTAGAAGCATCAGAAATGTGAAAATGAATTCAACAGATTGTTTATTTGTAATTGAGTATTATTGAGATTGGTTGATTGGATTTATCACAGGACAATGTCGGTAGGGTACTGCTGAAAAGCGGGGGTTGCTGGGTAGCTGTTTTATCCTCTCAGCATGGAACTTCTCAATAGTATTCACTGTTAACTAAACAGAGAATATAAACAATGACGTTTAGGTTAGCGGATGCCTAATCCTCTACGACACTAAACCGGGAACGAGTGATATAATTTCCCACTCCCATCAATTTGTGATATAACACAACGATCGTCCACCAATATTGGGGACAATTATCTCAATGCCGTAAAGTTTGAACTCCACCAGTCACATCCTAAAGTTAGTCACTAATAAGCTGATTGGTGTAATCGAATCAAGGTGTTTGTGCAGATTAGTATTAGGTTTAGTTGATTTAATTTGTCGCAGATCGATGTTGGTTGGGTACAACTGACAACCAGGGAGCACTGGATAGCTGTTTTGCTCTAGTATGGGACTCTTCCCAAATTTATGGAATTATGGATTCTCTTATTGAATTTCACTCCAGTGTTGTTAACACTTAGGCGCTTATCAACCTAAAGATTTTTGGTTGAATTCCCCTATCGTTATCAATGCGCTGCTGAATAGTCCCATACTGGAATAAGATAGATGTACAGTGCTCGCTGGTTTTTAATGGTACCCTGACAACATCACATCATGACAAATTCAATCAACTAAAAATAATAATTGTTAGAAATTACTTAGGGGAATTCAAAAAAATCATTTAAACAAGTCGTATTTAGGTGTAGAAAGGGATAGTCATATTACTAAGAGATTGAGTTGTTTGCTCATATCATCATAGCTACTGCTATGTATAGGTACACCAATTCTGTAAAGCTTTAAGAAATTATGATAGTATCCTTGTATCACAATGAATGATTTTGTTTTTTGTACTTCAGTACTTCCGTCTACCAACTGTGAAGAAATTAAGCCACGTGTATACTTTCCATTAGGAGAAGTTCATTTTTTTCCGTTGACTACGTCGCCTAGTTATAAGGTCTATCTAACTTACTTCGTAGCAGGAGCTAAACTGATATATACACATAGAAGTGACTGATTTTAGTCATTCATCTTGTGTGTTTCCGCTTACATATCTTGTATTGTAGATAATAGCAAACAAAGTTTACCCTGCATAATATATATCCATTTAATTTCCCTCTCTTTTCTGTCATATTGAACATTATCGGCTACATCTTCATTGAACTGTAACTTTACACAAAACACTTTCCTTTCAACAATTCATATCTCAGTTTTATTTTTTCTTGTATACAAGTACTTTAGTTAAAAAAATAAACAATTTGGAATAGCCTATTTCAATTATCACATCAGTGATGAACTCTTAGTCATGCCTCATGGTATCATCTTAAAAGATCTATGTCTGTACAGTCTGTAGAACATCGTACAAGACATTTTTTGAAGACAGTAACTTTAAAACTTATCAATCCATGTTTAATTATTTAATATGACCACATGAATCACTTATTTTTCAACAGGCAAGTATAAACAGTCTTACGAATAGTACACACTATCTATTTTAACTTCATCATCCAGTTTCGTAAGTTAAGAACTTTTCAGATATATTTAGCCCTTTACCCCTCTATGGTAGTTGCTATATTGGCCATAGAAAGTTAGCCTTTTAAAACCCCATTTCAAAACATTACCTGGAATGAATTCTATAAAGTGAATGTAAATTGATCACAAGCTGAATACAAGAACACATAATCAAATCAGGTCAAGGCTGGTTTGTCTTGTAATCATCCTTAAGCATCAAATGTGTTCTCAAAGCAATTTGTATAAAAGAACGATGAATAAAATTATTATATGTTGCTGAAGCCTTAGCAATCTGGCAGTTAAAACCTGTTCTCTGGGTTCACAGAAACAGCACTTGTAATCCTTGAATTTACCCTGGTCCTAATACTTTTACACTTGTTTATCATTAATTTAGACCTAGTTTAATGTTTTTCTTTAAGCCTCTCGTGCATTCTAACTTATATGATAAACCTCTTCTATCTTATCATAATTAATACTAGTACCATCAGTAAATGTCACTTCATCTCGATCAAGTGGACAATTAAAGTTCATTCATTCAATAAATTCATTAATGAATTAATTTTGTCTTACAACATTACTTCATCACTTACACAGTTACGTAATACTCTGCTGATTCTTTCTGTGTTCACAATTTTTAAATAACTAAGTTATGTAATCTCATTATGTGTATCTTTCTCTTGATTTGTCGTCGACTAAAACTGGTCAGTCTCTGTTGCTATACGTGCATCCTGAGTGGATTGTTTCAATATAGCAACAAATCATTAATACTATTTAAGTTAGATTGTGAATGACAAGCAGAATCCATGACGCACATTTCGTTCTATTTAGGGCTCGTCAGCTGGAATGTAGCTGCATCCTAATGTTGATGTTCACACCGGGACTCAAACTTAATCCATTTCGTGCTAAACGCAGCCGCGTCCACCAATAGACTGTTGAATCAACAAATCCCACTTGTGCAACGGGTATATATATTCAATTAAAATGAGTCTGTATCCTCCCACTGATTTATCATAAACTAAAACTGGTTAAATTGACTAGTCCTAAATCGAACGAAACGCTCATCCCAGATTCCACTTACCAGTCACAATCCAAATTAAACTCTTTCTATTTTGTTTTAATAGACAAATATCATATAGGAATTACTACATACACTAACTAATCGGGTTATCATAGATAATCTCTTCATTGGAAAGCAAACAATTTCTTCATTTGTTTTTGTTAATGATACAGTGAACTTTTTCTTCTTAAAAATATCAGATTAATTTAATTTTTCCTACTTAACTCTTGATTGATTGATTGATTATGTAAGAGGTGGTGTTTATCCATTTCCATTTTCTGGTCATTTTTTATTGACGTCCACTGAAAGAGTTTCGGTTACGAGTTTTGTTACTAACGCAGTATATTTCTTCTTATTATGAAGTTGTTTCTTTCTTTCTTTCTCATTTTAATAACATTCAATTCAATTCAATTACGTAATTTATTGATCAAAATATTTAATTGATGATGGATACAAAGGCAATAAAAATTTGATTTACACTTGAATAACTTATAGACAAGCATTTCAGTCATATAAATGAAACATTTTTCCATTTAAGTAAATTATTTTAATTAATTAGAATTAATCTTATTCTTCAGGGATTGTCGATTTATGTTTGTACATTTGTGGTAGGTTGATAAGGCGGATTAAGTCAGTACAAAGTGTATAGGTATCATGAATTGATGTTATCCAACTCTATTAGATTATTGCAGAGTTTCTATCAATCAATGACTTCCTATTTTCTGTTTATGAATTCAAAACTGTTATGGCGGGCACTTAAAGAAGATTGATTATCTTCTAGAACTGTTTTTTTTCTGTTAACGATTCATTATTTTTGGTTGTATACAAAGTAAGCATTTTATTATTATTATTATTGTGACGTTGCTCTTATCCTATACTACTGTTTAAGGCATTAACTGTTGTTATATCATTTCTCATTTATGAACTATAGTTAATTGACTATCAGCTTTCTAATTGGTTTATGATGCGGTCTGATTTCGCAGTGTATATAAAGGCATGTTTGAAATAAAAACCGATCTGATCTGATCTGATCTGTCTGTTGACTCATAAGTCGTCGTTTTCCCTCTATTCCGTTTTGGGACTGGTAGTCGAGGGGCTGACGTGTCTGTACAGTGATTAGCGCTTATCAAGGTCATTGTATATATTGCACAAAACATAACAAAAACTCATTCAATTAATCATGACTTATGATTAGGAATATTGTAATTGGATATTGTGGAGATCAGACCAATTCGTAATATCAAATTAAAATTCAACAATCTCCATAACAACCAAGTACAATCGATGTCATCTTACTAGTGACTAACTTCTCAAGGTAATGCCTATAGTTGTAATGAAACGACATGACCAGTGAAGTTCAACTGTGTCGGGTGTGAGGTAGTTACCCATCGACGGCATTGAATAAGGTCGTAAAAATGTATCACGAATTGTCTGAATTAGAAATATCAACCATTTGAGACTGATTCAGTGGTCTAATGGTATGGCGTTCAGAGTAAAGCCTGAGGATTCTGGGTCGTGGATGCGAATTGCTGCAGAGTCCCATACTAGGATGAATTAACTGTTTAGTAGTTCTTGGTGACCACTGGTCGTCTAATTCATACCAATTTGTTATAATGTATTTGAACCACTCCAATAAGTGGAGAATTTTAATTTTCGAAGTTGTTCTGCTTCACTTTAAGGCACTTCATTAAAGAATGAATAACTAAATCAAATAAACAGTAGTTTAAATAGTACAAATGAATTAGTCAAACCAAAACAATCAATTGCTAGACTAATCACAAAGATTAGTCTGATTTCATAAATGTCATTTCTATGTCGTAAAAGTGATTAGCCTGTGCGAAATTTACGTAAACACAATTGAAGTGAAACAATTGAACCAAAAAATATCTGTAATATGAAAGGGTAGAGTTAATTTGTCAGTGTGTTTTCTAGTGTGAGATTGAATGGTGTATGTGTCAGATGTATGAATGTTTGAATAAATTCGTGCAACTTAGATTAATCATAGAATCTTCTTTTCTATTTAGTATAGTTGAATTTAGTAACTTTAACTACTTGCATTTCTTTGTAATTAGAAAACTTTTCGAAATCATTTTAATGTTGTTAATGTTGATTTGATGGTCATTGAAAACGACATTATGTAGTTGTTTGTGTTTGTCACAGAACCTTGTTTGTATGGTGTCACTGAAAACCAGGCAGGCACTAGACTCCTTAACAGTACTTGCTCTCGTTTCCTCACCCAGGGAATTTAACCCAGAGCCTTCAATTTATAAGCCCCTAACTCTCTATACTACTGAGTTGAAATTTAATAGTAGAATTTTCCCTTACATCACTTTGTGACATAGCACGGCGACCATTGGTCGTCACTGGTGATAACTATCTTACTCATGAAAAGTTTAAACTCCATACTATGATGAAATAGCTAACCAGTTCTCTCTGATTTCCAGTGGTACTCTGCCAACATTCTTCTGTGATGAATATAAACAACTAGACTTGATATATATCTCAAAAAAACCACCTTGATTTATTCATATTATAGTTCAAAACAATTTCGAAGATTCGCATATTCTATGATTTATTAAAATCTGATCGTTACACCATCCAATAACAATCAATATAGATTGACTTCAGTAGGTAATTGGGAAGCTCACGTGACATAAAAGTATTGATGATGTTCATTTATGTCAGGAGTTCTGAAGTTACTTCACTATGTCAGCGCATAAAGGTGTTCAACATTTTTCAAACTGATTAAAATTAACAATGTTAGCTACTGAATTTCAGCCTAATAGTTTAAGAATTAGGCAACTTGATCAAAGCTTGAAGGTTTTAAAACCATGTCACAGGAAGTATATGATTATGCATTACTACTGAGGGTTACTATAGTGGGATGAAACGGCTATCCAGTGCTTATCGGCTTACAATTGTCAATTTGAAAGCATACTTTAAAAAATGTTAGCTATTGAATATATTTCATCGTTTAACTCTTTGTGGTGAATAGATATAGCCAGATCAAAGCGACATTGCCCCATGAAATCGTGTTGTTAGATGCAGACTACTAACTTGGGTTCTCAAGAACGCCGTAAACAGTGATTGCAGACTATATGTAACATAAACAAAAATCGGTCATATTAGAGTAAAAACATTAACTCTTTATCTTTTCTTAACTTGTTACCATTAAACTGCTTTGTACCTTTCTATTGACGAACTAATTATTTCTCCATGTATCATATGCAATTTCTTCACTTTTTTTTTCTTACCGTTAAGGTAGTTACTATTTTAGTGTTCATCTTGCTATTTTACCATCGGTGTAGAAACTTGGATTAACCCGTGAATGTACTAGTTTCTAAAAAAATCAGCTGTAGTGGCTTAGTTATGTTCTATGTATAACATTCCACTGGCCTCCATGATACAATTATTTGTTTAAGTTGTAACGCGGATAGATGACCAGCTTACAACTTTGATGTTGCATATTACCACATTCTGTCTGTCACTCCCAACCTTTCGTATAGGTCATGAAACTGGTGTGTCTCAGTGACTTGAGACGATATTAAACATGCCTCAGAATACTAGCCAGTGTTAATCCTACTTTATTACTTTCCTTATTAAACTCTTCTTAGACGTGTCATGTTCTGCTTCACTTAAAAGGTTTTCTCTGTACTTTCTTGTTCTTTTAATTGATTTGTATTGCCTGGTATGTAAGTTGATTATGTCCTGATAACTTACTTACGCCTGCTACCCCTCTCGGAGGAGCATAGGCCACTCACCAGTATTCTCCATTCAACTCTGTCCTCAGCAATCCTTTCCAGCTATCTCCAGTTACTGTTCCTCCTTTTTATGTCTGCTTCCAGTTCTCGACGCAGGGTGTTCTTTGGCCTTCCTCTTTTCCGTTTTCCAACAGGATTCCAAGTTAGTGCTTGTCTCGTGATACAGTCTGATGATTTGAGCAATGTATGTCCTATCCATTTCCAACGTCGTTTCCTGATTTCCTGACAAGTCAGTAAGAAAACCAATAAAATATTTAAAGCTTGGAATTTAGGTCAATCGGTAATCAATGAACACATTGAAATCAAAAAAACTAATAAACAACAACACGTCAGGATTACGGAGATGGAAATCAAAATTGATAGGCAAAAACTGATAGAACAAGTGTCATCAACAATCAATCAAATTCAAGGTAGTCAGAATAAACTGCCAGTTACTTGCTCATTTCTACCAGAAGTTGGAGTAGAAGAAGTTGTCTATAATGATGAAGGTGATGAAAGCTTTGTAATTAAACTATCCATCTTAGAGAATACAACTGAACCAAAACCATCCTTCTGAGCTACAAATCATCTTTATCATCTTATTTATTATTAATTAGATAGATCAAGGATAGATTAGTGAACATTTATCATTAGGCTAGATTATGTTATTTCATTGGATATAATGATCAATGCATTTTATGCTTTACTTAGCCAGTCCTGAAATATGCTTACATTATCAAATCTTAAGTTATTATACTATGCGAATTAGAGACAATACTACTTAAAAGAATAGTCAACCTATTACTTTTACTGTTAGTTTTGATTGTATCCATTGATCCTTATTATGTTATTAAAATATAACCTGGGTTGTGGTTGGCAAGTGGAATTCAGGACACGTGTTTCTTTCTATTTAAGACTTGTCAGTTGAATGTACCTGTATCTCAATGTTGATGTTTACACTGGAATTATAGTTCAGTTTGCTTCGTGGCAAAATACCATTGCATTCATCACAAGATTACTGAGTCCAGGCAGGTACACCCAGAAGATAACTCTTAAATAGGATAAAATATGCGTTTTGGATTCTCCATTTCAGCTACAATCCAACTTAAATCGTACTTGTTAATTATTACTGTACATAAGCAGTCCCTCAGGACGCACATTTGGCATAAAAAGACTGAACAATTTTAGTTCACATCAAATCATTGGGAAAATTCAAACATATTCAAGTTACTAAAATTTTTAATTTTCATTGAAATCAATTCGCTTTCCACTTTTTCTGTGTCATTCTGAATTGTATTTCACTCGCATACACACACACACACAATTACTACCTCCTCCTCCTCCTTTTCTCTTTCTTCTTCTCCATCTTCTATTTCCCACTTTCCCTTACTGTTTTTGCACATATGACATTTGAAAGCAGTGAAGATATTCATTCTGTGTATCAATTTCTCTTGTCACTTACAATTAAACTTTACTTTGATCATAATGAACATATCGATGTATGGAAGGAGAGAGGGCTTATAAGTGTGTATGTGTATGTGTAGTAGATAACATATTTTGATGCTTAAACTGTATTCGACATAATAAAGGATCACTGATGTAATCTAAATCATTCAAGCGGTAATTTGAAATTATCCTTTGGAAATGTCTCCATACATAGATACACAAACACTTATTTATGTTAGCATGATGAGGCTTCTTTCAAGTAGTACATGATACAAACAAACTTTTAAAGAAAGAAAAACAACAACAACAGTTAGTTTCAAATACTTTAACTGTACTATAAACGATTATGTAACTGTCATTTTGTTAATTACCTTATATGTTTTGAAATAATTTAGCATAGAAACAATCTAAGGTAGTATACAGTGTATAGTGATGTTTACCCATTTGTTAATATTACTGATTAATGTGACAAAGGTGAATAGTCAACTGATTGATTACGTAATGTTATTTTTCAGTTTATTGTTTGAAGCATTAACATCATTTAACACTTTATACTATGAATTGGTAGTAACAAGATAATCAGCGATAAATCATGGATGTAAACTGATAAAAATTATAAGTACTTTTCACAATTCCCATCCCCCTCCCCCAGTTTACCCATCAATACGCACTAGTGATTAAGTTATAGAGACAACTTCCGGAGTTCAGACTTAAGAACTGTATGGAATAGATTTCAACTACAGCATATGTTACTATGTCGAAATTTGATGATAGTTATGTGATATCATGACTTGACTTAAAGTAAACTATCGAACGTCAGTTTACAAGAACGAAGACCAAAATTTTTCTAAAAGGCCTGAATGTTGTAAGCTCGGTTTCTGGCGGGGTTAGAGATTAATACAACTGATAAGTACGTAGTACAATAAAATAGATATTTAGCACTTATGGAATTTTAGTGTTGTGACAAGCTTCACAATTCTCATATTCCTAGCAGAAATGATTGTTGGACAATGTTTCGTGATATGAAGTATTTCTCATGAACTGATGTAATAATTCAAGAATATTTCAGAGTAGGATATGAAAGTAATCTGGTAAATAACAGCAATTAACGAAAGGAACTAAAGCGGTTTCTGAAGATTGACATCAAGTTTTAGTTGATTGATTTCATCATAAATTAATGTCAGTAGGGTACGATTGTAAACCTTGGAGTACTGGATAACATCAATTAAAACTTAATACCGATCTCAACAAACCATCTCAATTTAATTATAATTATAAGTTTACTAGTGACTGACTTTAGGATGTTCCTTAAGTACAAATAAGAAGTGACCGACAGAGTTCAGACTTGTCGAAAATGAGACAGTTTTCCACTAATGATAATAAATGATTGTCGCATTTTATCGCAAATTAAAGGGAGTTGAAAATCCGCCATTCAATACCGGTCCACCGCAGTAGTATAGAGAGTCAAGTAACCGTCAGTCTAAAGCTTCTGTGGTGGAATCTAGGGTGAGCATTGCTGATGAGTTCCACATAATGACGAAACAACTGTCCAATCCTCCTTAGTATTCAATGGTACCCTGCTAACTATCGATCTGTGATGAATATAACCTAGCCAAAATTAACCGAGTCGTTTGAAAATTTGAACGTAAAGAATTAAAAACGGTACTACCAGCTGGTAACTATTTTTATCTAGTCGAATGTTGCTCCAAGATATGAAATAACATTCGATGAAATATGAACATTATTATTTATGCAGTTAGCTTTTGAATTTACTTTATAGTCTTTAACTACTGATGATGATGGAAGTAGTATCAATTTAATTAATTCATGTACAATTATGATCAAAACAATTAGACTTAAATTTTCCTATTGTTCTTTTGTAGACCATTATCTGCATTGATGATCTACAATACAAAGCAGTTTACTTTATATTTTTTCGCTTTTAACTCACTGTCACAAATCAGTCTTGAGCTAAACTACTACTGAAGACCAAGAAGCACTGGATAGATGCTTCGTTCTAATACGCGACTCTCCAGTAGTGCATATTCCATCAGGAAATCGATTCCCGGGGCCTTCAGATTTTACGGCGAACGTGTAACCGTTAGACAACTAAGATAGCTACTATTCAACGATTGGTATTACTAATGCAGTCGACTTGTGCTATATTCTTGTTACTGGATCTATTGCCAACAACGGGTGACCGTCTCACACCCGACGTGGTTGGACTCTTTTGGTCAAATATTCTTAGTAGGACTCTATAAACTAATTCTACCATTTTTTTGAAAAGAAGAACAAAGTTAAGAAGTAGGATAATAGTAATGAAACAACTTGTTTCTCCAATAAACAAATGTTGAAAGTTATTTATAAATCGTCTTAGTTTTGAGCCACTAAGTAGAGGAGTTCTTCTTCTTGATCCATCTCAGAAATAATTTGGGTTAAAGCTGGTGTTATTGACCTGGGGGCGCAATTTCGATGTTTAGTGGAAAAATCCTTAAACCCGGTCGTATACAAACATTTAAAGATAGATTTTTTCTTGTTAGCTTCGTTTTTCTTAAGGTTTTATGTCTAGAGACGAAAATCCATAGATTATGTACACTTCGAGGGTCAGTCTTTCACAACACCACTTCTCCTTTGTATTTGTCTGCCGGAAGGCATTTTAATATCGTCACATCTCTGTTTCAGACCTTTGTTTTCTGTTTTTAACTGTCATTACTTATCAACAGATCTGCTAGCATAGTAAGAATAGATATCCCAGCCAGTGTAGCCTAAATATTTATCGCAATAAGGAAGTCCAACCACCATATCACAGTAGAAGCAACTGGGTGACATTGGCTGAGAATTAGTCACAGTAACACAAGTGTATTACCTCTTTATGTCCATTTACAAACTAAGTTCTGTTATACTTTCGTACATACATCTGATTTATTCCCTCCTTTTAGAGTATATTATCGTGTTAATCCTGTAAATTCGATTTCACTGTGCTAATGTGGTTTGACAACTTGGATTCATTTGCATATATTGCAGGTTTTACCTTGTTCATGAGTAATTGACTGACTTGATCAGTTGAATTAGTAAAAATAAATGAATATGTCTGTTCTTTTTCCAGTTTGATTGATGAGTGTGCGTATTTGTATGCAGACAAATCATAATGTTTATGTATTTTTTATTTGAATCCAATACTACTTACTGTCTCTACATTCATTACTTATAAGGAATTGTTTAGATACAAAGACTGGAGATTGTTATGTTATCTTAATCTTTTGAACTTTTATTAACACAGTACAGTGATTAGCAGTTCATACATCGCTATCTACTTGATTGGTTTCCATTTTGATGTGATAATAAGGTTTAACAACTTCAACTGATGAAAATACCTTTCAGCTTACACGTCTGATGTAGATCGTTACAGAGTGATTTTGGTTGGGTATTATCAAAACTAGAACAGCCATTTTGTTCAAGTATGAGATTTTTCGACTAACGATTAGCCATCCAAATGGTATGAGTGCCATTTCAATTAATTCATGATGTAACGCAACAATTATCTAAATCTAATGATGATGTCTATTTCACTCCCCGGCATATCTGAAATCTACTAGTTACTAATGAGCTGATTTGTACTTAAATTGGAAATCCTATTTTCGGGCTTCCATCAAGCACTGTTAGTGATTTAATGTTTTTCACGAGACCTGAATAAACTTGTGTTTGACTGTTGGTTGGGATCGTCTTTACATGCCTCCACTGAAGACTCCTATACTAGGACAAATCAGCTGTCTTACAATACACCCTAGTTTTAATAATATCTGATCGAGATCAACCCTTGACGATTATTGAAATAACCTTGGGTGTGTTGGAGTAAAAGTAAAATATGAGATAACCGACATAAGTATATACTGATTTTGTACTACGACCTAATAACGTTGACTCTGATTACTTGACAAGGCGTCAAAGTGACCGTAAACTTCCTAAGAAGTACAAAGCGCGAGAAAAACACTAACCGATAGGCGAGAGTGCTAAGTCGTTTACTAAGTATGAACAATGGTTTATATGAATCATATATTGGACTGATCAGTAAAATGAATTACAAAACATATTATAGATTGAAATAGGGAAGTTGTTTACAGAAACTGGGATAAAGTAAGTTTAAACAATACAAACACCATAGTTACTGAATATTCAATAGATCCAGTTTAGCAGTCAACAGTATTGATTCTATGAAGAATTGACTCCACTGTTTCTGACTCCTTATTTTTTATTCAATCAACTAATAACACGTATATCAATCAAATTAAACATTGTGTATTGGTAAACAAAATAGGTTAATTATCAAACATGAATAAATGGCTTGTTGTCACGACCAACATATGATCTTGTGAAAGACATTAATTACTGTTATGTTCACAGATGATCACCGTTATAGTGATGATAGATTACAAACATGTAAACTTTATTGTTAATTATAAGTAGTATACGTGAATTGTAGGAACAATTATTCTGTTGTTCCTTGCACCCCCCCCACCCCCGTACCCGATTGTTTTCGTTATGTTTCACATTAGTACACAATTACTTGTCATTGTAAACACTATAAAGAATGTATACAGTAGAAGTATATGACAAATATGCATGTACATATTGAGTGATGCACGTTACTAATAATAGTTTGTTGTCAACCATGGGTTTGATTATAAAGCATGTTGTTAAGCTATTTAAAACAATAATATGAATTAACATCAGCTAGAATTGAATAGCTTAGTATTAACATGTCATATAATTAAAACAGTTAATCACATTGAAATGTACTTTATTTCAGAATGGAATGTAAAACCTGTTTATATTTCTTGACTTAGAATAGATGATAAAGACACTAATAATTAAATGGATATCTATTGAAACTTATAAAATGATGCAAAAGTCGGCTAACACAGAAACCTTTAGCTGATTCTGTACTGAAGAAAAGCATTTTTATCATGTTACCATACCGGAGAAAGAGGGGAGGGATAACACTTGACAGCAAAGGTTCATATTATGGTACCGGATTAATCATCTTGTTGTGTTACTTCCGATTCAAGTATGTATTTATTCGAAATGAGGGTGGTATGTGGAGACTAGTATTAAGTTTAAGTTGGTTGAATCCGTCACACACTGATGTTGGTAGAGTCTTATCGGAAGCAAGACAGCTATGATTGTCCTAATAGAGAACTTGTTCAGTAGTGTACAATCACTGTCTAGTGCCCCCCGCCTTATTTTCAGTGGTACCCTACCAACATTCAATCTGTGACGAACTTAATGAATATATATTTATTCTCTTAAGAAGCCATCTAACTGTAATCTACGAATCATTATTAGAAAATACAATTTCAAGATCAACTTAAGATGGTTATTTTTGTGAAGACTGATTTTTTAGTTCATTGAGTACGTCACAGATTGATGTTGACAAGGAACCAATTCAAATCAGGGAACACTGGAAAGCTCTTTCGTTCTACTGTGGAACTCCTCAGCAGTATGCACACCTGATTGTGTTGAACAGGTTTCACGTTGGTGGGAATTCTACCACTGGATGCCAGTCTAGTAGTACAGATGGTAAGATGTTCGCCAATCTATAATCCCTGATGGTGGGGAGAGTCTAAAGTGCACACCACGAAGGAGGAGTCCTATACTAAAACAAAACAGTTGTCCAGTGCTCAGTGATTTTCTATGATACTCTGCTGACATCAATCTGTGACGTATTCAATCACTTTCAAGATTGTTAATATTTTTAATGATTTGAATTCATTAATTCTTTAAGCATTCACCATATTCATCTGTGTTAATTTTGTTTGTTGTTCTCTTATTGAAAATCATACAGATAATAAATGATTATGATAACAAAGTGTATAACAACAAGTTGGATGGAATTAATTGTCGTTACTGTGATCAGATTCATGATTACCAATATCATGAAGATGTTACTATGCATCAGTAAGTTATCATAATGTTGGCTTGAATGTTCCTTTTTTTCATTAAAATATCATTTAGTAATTTGATTCATTATGGATTTATCGATAAAAGTACAAGATGGGAACATGTAAACGTGATGGTGTAATAACCTTGATACAATTTCCCCTAATTAATCATTATGAGATATTATATCAATGTCAAGGTTGTCATAAATTTCAACTGAACAATATACCACTAGCTGGGATTAGTATTTAGGCGAAAGATTTAGTATTTTAGTTAAAACTAAGCATTTAACGTTTGAAGTATGATCTCCTGTTAGTTTCTAGGGTATACAAGTACATTTCATTATGAGAATAGTAAGAGAGAGGAAGGGAAGTCTCTACTCCAACACATATTCTCAGATTCATCTGTTGATATATTAAAAAAAAAGTTGAATCAACTGAGAGACCTCTATTAACAAGATTAATACAGGCACTGTAGCCTTCTATCCTAACTACATTGAAATTTACCTAGTGAATCAAATGTTATGCAAAATAATGGGAAAAATGTAAAATAAACTCAGGACATTTCAACATTATTCCCAACCGTTTTCATGTTGCAGCTTTTATCCAACGTTTTACTCAGTTATCAGGGTTATAAATTAATTGCGGCAACAAGATTCACATTGAGAGGGGGAGAATAGGTGTTCACATCGTTAGTGAAGTAAATCTTATTATATTAAGCTCAGTCCTTATGAAAACTTTGAGTTAAACGAGATTAATAGTAGCAACCAAATACACATATGGTATATTGTTGGAACCACTGTGATGTCTGTCAGTCTGTAGATAGATTTCCGTCTTATAGAAAAGATTTTCATGCAGTTGGGAAGGTACATTGTAATGAGTCTTCATTTAAAACATTGATATCTATTAAGTCATATGGTTGAATTTCAATATTATCATTCCTGTAAATTTACAGCTAAGAAACCACTACAAAAATATGATTCACGTATTCAGCTTGCAAATTATTTATATCCTACCTTCCAGTACTATAATTAGACTTCTATACTTCTTCAGTCATAAATACTGTCTTCTCATTGGCTTGAAGTGATCTAAACGGTGATTGACTTATTTGTAAACTGAGCACGTACTACATTTGCTCTTTTCCATACTATAATTTAGCCGACTTTCGTTGATTAAATACTGTTAAAAATCATGAAGAACTTTTCAACGAATGTCACGTTTTAGGTATGGCGCTCTTCAGTGTTACTGTTTACTTACAAATTCCTCCAGTGTTTAATCATAGTACTTTTTAAACTTCATGTTATAATGCCAGGAAAGCTGTTATAACCGATGCGTAGAACTAGTTAGTTGATATGACTTTATACGCACAAAATCACAATAACAAACGTCAGTGAGAGTGCCTTGATAAAGAGTGAACAGCGTTGAGTAGTTCTGCACTTAGATAAGACAGCTGTCCAGTACTCTTTAGCTGTTCAATAGTACCCATTCAATATCAATCTATAACGACTACAAACAAATAAAATTAATACCATCCTATGTCTACATACTCACTTTAATTCAACATTTAGTAGACTTTTATTAGCAACATCTGTCTAATGTGATTTAATTTAGATTATGGCTAGTAAATGGAATCCAGGAAGCGCTTTTCGCCCTATTTCGGACTCTTCAGCCGGACATACCCATGTCCAAATGTTGACGCTTACACGAAAACTTGAATTTAGTACATTTCGTGCCACAACCCACAGTGTCCACCACTAGACAAGTGAGTCTAGACAGTCGTATTCGAGAATTCCATTTGTATCGAGATAAAATGGTTAGAATGCACATACATTAACTAAGACTGATCAACTTCAATCCAATGGGAAAATTCAAACACATTCTAAACATGTATCTACTTATTTTGATAATCAGTAGTATCATTATTAACATATTTTATTTTTACAGTAAAAATCTCTTTGCACTGTACAATAAAGTCATTTCCTTTGTGTAATTCTTAAAGTATTTCTTCCATTAGTAGTGCTTCTCCGAATGTCTTATACTCACATGGAAGTCCTTTACCTCAATCAATGATGGATCAAGTAAGTTTTCGCAACTTAGATTTTAATTCTATTAAATATATACACTAGAAACTAGGGAATTTATGAGACTCAATGGAATACTATTTAGTGTATGCTTTAATGTGTATCCGAATAACATCATGAGAATCTCTCAAACTGTAAAGCTTAATGATGGGAGTCTAAACTGTTATATCTGGTGCTTGATAGCTTGACTAGTCGCAGACAACGTTAGCGTTTGAACGCCTTGAACCCTCCTAGTTGCAAATTTAGAAGACGGAAGACAAGTAGACATGAAACTTTATTTGGGTTAGATGGAGAAAATGAATTCCGTACAAAATAATCGCATATTTATAGTTTTCTGAAACAATAAAATCAGTATTATAATCCATTCAATCGTAACTAAGAAGTTTCAACTATTACCCAATCAGAACGCAGCATGTCGAGATTCTGGAAGATTCTGTCGATTAGTGATTCGATGGAATGTCTACAGCTCTTTTAAGAGTTATGGAATCTTCGTTGAAGTTTCTGGAATCTGTTCAGACAGAATAAGAACAGGGGAATCAGTTTCTTTAAGATTCGATAAATGACTTGAAGTTTAAATTAGGTCAAAAGGTTTGTCCACAGTTATCTGCCAATTTAGAGTTGAGAGTTACTTTGCTATAGCGAACACTGATTGATCAGCTTATTGCATCATTATATCTAATGGTTTTCGTCATATATTTTTTAATACTCAGTTTAACTGGGGCATTTGTGTTACATTATTCTCAATAAATGTAAGAAACTTTTAGTTATGTAACAGTTACATTATTAACTTTCATCTCTAAGAATAACGACCTATTCAGAACAATAACAGTGAGCGGTGGCGTTAAACTGTTATTCTATCTGATGCACATTTGATTTACCACCGCTAGTCTCCAGGCTAGATTGTAAGTACATTAGATTGATAAGCTAAGTCCTAACTATCTGTATGTTGTATATTTCCAGCACTACATTCAAATTCAGATCACACATCAGATTAACTAGTATAATCATATCGACACGAAAACAAGGATAATAACAATAGAAAAATGGTTGGTGGGGGATGTGACACTTACATAACTGATTTTAAAGTAGTTAATGCATGGAAAATGATGAGACAACATAGATGCACTAATAGTCTTTCGAAAAATTGTTCTTGAAGATAAGTTATTTACCGGAACTCGACCTCTGCAACATTAACATGGTAAAATACTTCGTAGAACGAAGTGTAATTATAATTAGATTTTTCATTTTTACACTACTGACTGTTTTAAGTTACGAAACTGTTAAAGACATGATAGTATTAGTCGACTGTTTCGCTACTGTAATCAATTTGTCATTGGGAATATTCCCATTAACAATTCAACCAGTGCTGGATATATTCTCAGCTGACTAATGACGATTTTAATGCACATTGTTAAAACTGTATCAAACATAATGGCTTTTATTGGTTTCGTTAAGTAGAGTAAGTCTATGGTAACTGATTGGCAAACTGTTAGTAGTTAGAATGGCGCTTTGTTGAATTGCTCATTTAGTTTATAATCAGTGAAGTAAACTAGTAATATTACAAACTACCACAAGTAGTGTACCTCGACAATGTTTTGATTATTGAGTACTGACCATTGTCACGTTTCTTTAGCCTTGAAAACAAATGAAATTTCGTCAATCCAGTGTTTCTAATAGACCATGTGACTAGACATCAAATGTTACGATGTCAGGTTGTTAAGTTACAGTAGTCAACAATGAAATGTGAAATAAGCCTTTAGGTTGTCTCATATCTTCCAGGTATAGCTTACTATCATAGTGGTGATAATTACATAGTCAAGGCGAAGAACGGCTTTCTGTCGACTACCTCAAATCGATAAATCGAACATCTAAGAGTCAAGTACTTAATGTTTCAGTTACATAAATTGATTAATACTGCTGCTAGTTAGTCATTTACTCATCTAATTAGAAATTAACATAACAAGTAATATATTGTACACGAAATCCGTCATAACCCAAATAGCTCAGTAGTAACAGTTGTAAACTATAAAACACGATGGAAACAGAGACCATCAGTTCCTTAAATTTTTCTGGTACATCAGACAGCACAAAACTTAAATCGATAATTTTCCTAATACTACCTTACATGACAATACGCTTACTTACTTACTTACGCCTGTTACCCCTCTCGGAGGAGCATGGGCCGCTCATCAGTATTCTCCATTCAACTCTGTCCTCAGCAATCCTTTCCATGATGTCTCCAGTTACTGTTCATTCTTTTTATGTCTGCTTCCACTTCTCGACGCAGGGTGTTCTTTGGCCTTCCTCTTTTCCTTTTGCCCAACAGGATTCCAAGTTAGTACTTGTCGCGTGATACAGTCTGATGATTTGCGCAATGTATGTCCTATCCATTTCCAACGTCGTTTCCTGATTTCCTCTTCAGCTGGAAGTTGGTATGTTCTCTTCCAAAGTAGGCTGTTGCTAATGGTTTCCAGCCAACAGACATTCAATATTCTGCGTAGACAGTTTTTTATAAATACCTGTACTCTCCTGAGGGTGTTTGTCGTAGTTCTCCACGTTTTAGCTCCATACAGAAGAACTGACTTGACGTTCGAGTTGAAGAGTCTAACTTTGAGAGGTATGTAAAGATATCCACTTCTTCCAGAGTTTCACCATCAAGTTCAATTAGGTCGGTGCTCTTGATGTTGAATTTGAGGATCTTGCTCTTTCCCTTATGTATGTTCCGGCTTATTGATGCTGAGGTTGCTGCTACGTTGGTTGTCTTCACTTGCGTTTGCTGGTGTGTATGGGATAGAAGTGTTAGATCATCCGCGAAGTCCAGATCATCGAGTTGCATCCTACTTGTCCATTGAATCCCCGTGCATTCTCCCCAGATGTAGAGATTTTCATGATCCAATCGACCACTAGAAGGAAGAGGAAGGGCGAGAGCAGACAGCCTTGTCTGACACCGGTTCTTATTGAGAATGCATTTGTCAGCTGTCCTCCTTGCACGATTTTGCACTGTAGTCCGTCGTAAGAATTCCGGATGATGTTGACAAGTTTCTCCGGCACACCATAGTGTCGAAGAAGTTTCCATAGTGATCTCTTGTCCACGCTGTCAAACGCCTTCTTATAGTCGATGAAGTTGATGTACAGTGACGAGTTCTATTCAATTGATTGTTCAACGATGATCCGTAGTGTTGCGGTTTGGTCTGTGCATGACCGATCCTTACGAAAACCAGCCTGTTTATCTCGAAGTTGAGCATCCACTGAATCTTTCATTCTATTCAACAACACTCTGTTGAAGACTTTCTCTGGTACTGAAAATAGTGTGATTCCTCTGTAGTTCTCGCATTTGCTCAAATCTCCTTTCTTTGATATCTTGATAAGGTATCCTTCTTTCCAGTCTGCCGGCACCTGTTCTTCCTCCCAGATCCTCTTAAATAAAACGTGGAGCTCATAACAATACATTGACAATACAGTTTACGCAATATTGAACTATTTAGTCTGTTGATTACACTGGAACTTATTCAATAGAATCAGATTCAGTACTTTAAATGAAAATTACACTGGTCACACTACCCAGTGATCAATCAGTGTAAGTAAAAAGTGTTCTAGTAAGTCTACAAACTAGATATAGTTCAACATTTGATTTCTCAATTGTATCACTTGTAATTTCAATGCCGTTTGCTTAACTACTATGACACTGTTCTTTTTCAATTTCTTATTGTAGTATGATTATGTGAATATGCCTCAAGTGAAATTAGATGATGATCATGATGTTGTGCATTTTCATCATGCGAATACCAATACTACTACTACTACTAATAATAATAATAATAATAGTAATAATAATACACCACATCCGTATATGCCTACATCGATTCTATCACTAAGTGATTATCTCCTATCGAATTCATTATTGTCAACATTGAATACAACCGATATCAATATTATAACTAATGTAAATAATGATGATCTACTAATGGATACATCATTTCTATCAACTGTACCTGAAGAAGAAGATTTTAGTGAAATAACAAGTTCCAGTAGAACAACACCAAAACAAAGTCCTTGTAAACAAATTTATTTAATAAAACAAGAAAATAAAAACTCGATGAAATTAACTCACCATAATAATGATATTCATGATGTTGGTCTTTATAGTTCACCAGAGTCTTCATCATCATCCATCAACTGTGTAAGTTGGGTATCTATTTACTGAGAAATGCATTACTAAATCATTTGTTTGTATTTGTTCCAGAATGATATTAGTTAGACATTTAGGAGTACTGTACAGCTGTCTAGTGTTCGCCCTCAATCCGTATTGAACCTATAGTCTTTAGGTTGCCAGATACTTAATCCCATCTGTACCTTTGCAACTAGTGACATCCAGTGAGGAAGTTCTAACTTCAGTCGATTTGTGATGTGGACCAGTGACAAGTTTCAGTTCTACCAGTCAATATTCTTCACTACAACTTCAGGGATAACTTGAAGTTAGTCACTAGTAAACTGATTGTTCTAAATGAATCGAATTGGTTTTACGGATATAAATGTTAGGTTTAGTTATTCTATTCACTAGTTGAATTGATGGTGTACATTGCTACGAAGAAATTTTATAATAGGAATAAGTAGCTATTTAGGGCTCCTCATAACCACCTTAATTGGAAAAATATATCTGTATATTAAATTGTCTTTTGCATTTGTCATGGACTGATCCCGGCTGCATAGATCTGAGAGCTAAGAAGCACTGTTAGTTAACTGCTTCGTCCTAGTATAAGAACTATGAGTAGAATAGGACACTCACAACCCAATAAGGGATCGGATTTGAAACTTCCAGGTTTCTTGGACAGCGTTAAATCATCAGTACTACTGTACTGGCTTCCACTCATGGAAAACCAACTTCAGTTAATTGTGACTTAATCATTAGAATTCATTGGTTAGTGTACAGCATTATATATTGATTGGAGTGATATTCTTACTATTAGAAACTGGTCTAATGGTGCTAATACTTTAGTACTCATGAATAGACATGGAAGCCATGAGTCCTATCTTTGGTTGAGTTATAAGAGCATATTATCTACTAGGACGAAATAAATATCTAATAATGTTCCTTAGTTTTTAGTGGTACCTAATAGAGATCATTCTGTAAAGATTACAAATAACAAAACTAACCAATCTCCTCAGGCCACTTCAACGTATCGTTTGTCAACAATGTTCAGATCTATTTACTATAACATTTCTAGGAGTGTTAATTGCATGATGTATTTTCAGTAATGTCTTGAAGTAACCCAGCTATTAAAATTTTTTGTGGAATGTGATTATTTTGATTGGTACTTATGTAACTCAGCAGCACGTTCACGAATAAATCCCATGTTTATTGACGTTTAATGAGTTTTATTGACCAGTCTGAAACGGAAAGTATACTGTTTTCTACATGGTAACGGAAACGGAAGTTAGTACATGTAGTGCAAGATGACATAAGTTATTTAAATAGTCAGTTGTTGACTTATCTTGATATTGTTATCTTCCAAGAAAATTACCTAGACGGCGCGAAACGTCCTGGCAACTACCAAAACATTCGTTCAACATAGCCGAATGCTCGGTAGTCTATATTAATTTCGCGAAACTTGCAACTATAGCTCGCTGCATCATATCGTCGCCGAGTGCCATAATGATGTGGCCGAAGTATTTATCAGCTAAGCATCTATCGATGAATGTTTGCATTGGTAGTTTCCAAATATCATAGTCACCTCCAATTGTTAAAACTGGAACATAGTAAATCAGTGGTTTCGCAAAAGGATCTGGGACGACCGGTGATGGGAGCTTCTGTGTAATGACGGAAGATTCGTTGTAGCTTTCGATTTGTTCTGTCTTGGATTCCACCTCCATCACCAATATTTTTTACCTACAGGACGAAGGATGCTAGACAGCACAACAACTATACCAGAAACACATTTGTAGGAAGAAGCATGGGGTAGACTGGATGCTAGAATATACTTAATAATATAAACAACAAAACGGATATCGACATGAAGTATTCTTTGACTGGCGTTTCAAGCATGGGGAATCAGCTTTCCACCAGCGGTCTATACTATTGCACCCTCTTGCAACATTCTTCCATCCACTTACACTGGAATTCGCCTGCGATACTAGAAAATATGAAAGGCATTAGCAACTTTATAAGCCTTCTGCAGCACCCTCAACTTCGTTACACATCTATTAATTCATTTATTATTTTTTGACTGACTTCATTAGTTAAGCCTATGTAGATAGTGCTTGCAAATGTGTTCAATGAAAACGTTTCAGAAACATCTCTTCTACTCATTTAAGTTGGATTGTAACTAGCAAGTGAAATCCAGGATGCACGTTTTGTCCTATTTGGGACTCGTTGGTTGGATGTACATGCATCCTAATGTTGATGTTCACAGTTAGATTTCGAACTTAGTTCTATTTAGTGTCAACCTACTATCTCTTCTACTCATATTTTTCACTTAACTTTAGTGGATAGCATTTAAATGTTTGATCCTTATTTTAAAAGGTTTTTTATTATATGGATAAGTTTCTAGATTATTCTTGATCTTGGGTGTGCTGATGCGAAGATACGAGATAATTGAAATAAGGTGAATATTGACCTTGTGTCTAATTGAACCAATGGGACTTGTACTGTAGGTACGAAGCTGGATACATAGACTTTGATTAGCTGACACAATGACGAAGTAATCTAATACTTCTACAAATATCAAGAGCCACAGAACAATGCCACTAAAGTAGGAGATAATACTAAGTTGTTTATTAAATAAGAACAGATTATATGCATTACATGCCGGATCTATCATTACTACGAAATATAAAACAGAACATAGACTGAAATAGGGAAATTGTGTAGAGAAATCGGCATAATAGTCCAAAAAAAAATTACAATAACTTATGAAGGTCAACAGATTTGACAATCGGTAATGAGGTTATGTAAAACTTTTAATTCAAGCAATACATACATCATAGTTACGGATTATTTAATAGGTGCAGCTTATCAGTAAGGTGCCCAGATACCACAAAGAATAGACTCCATTGGTTGTAATGCCCGATTCTGGATTATGTTATATTCACTTCTGTCGACAATACTCGTTTCATGAAGTACTTACTTACTTACGCCTGTTACCCCTCTCGGAGGAGCATAGGCCGCTCACCAGTCTTCTCCATTTAACTCTGTCCTCAGCAATCCTTTCCAGCTGTCTCCAGTTACTGTTCATACTTTTTATGTCTGCTTCCAGTTCTCGACGCAGGGTGTTCTTTGGCCTTCCTCTTTTCCGTTTTCCAACAGGATTCCAAGTTAGTGCTTGTCTCGTGATACAGTCTGATGATTTCCGCCCGCAGCTCTTCTAGGGTTGTTGCCGGTCCCAAGCCCGGGTAAAGGAGGAGGGTTGGGCATAGGGCTAGCACCCCTATCCCGTAAAACTCAAGTTTGCTAAAAAAAAACGCTAACCAGAATAAACAAACCTAACCGTTTCATGAAGTAACGAACAATTAACCCACCAGTTGAAACGTAAATATATGCCTTTCTCATCCATGACATTCCATCCGTTTGTATGTTGATATGTTGATGAATATAGTACAGATTTTTATGCTAAATATTGTTTCGTCTACGAATTTCAGCTCTGGAACAACCGGGTTAAAACAAATGGTTCTAAGGCTTGTGAAATTTATTGTTTTGTTTAGATGTATTATAAAGTGTAGTGATTTTATATTTTTTCACTTTCTAAAACTTTCATTCTATAGACTTCACAAGTCACAACCTATTCAGATTAGAGAAATGGAATCATTCAGTAGTTCATCTGGTCAAACGTTCTCTGATGGAAATGTTGAAGGGCAACTTTCATCATCACCTTCGAAATTATCAAAAATCCACTCATCTCAATCACAAGAAATGTCGGATAATTATTGCTCTCGACCGAATCGAAAACAAAAACGTTATCGAAATTCCAGAGCACCTGCACCACCCACACCATCAGTGACGTCATCGCCGTTACCACTTAGTTCATGTATTAATCAACCGACAATACCATTGCCGCCACCACCACCACCTCGACCAACAAAGAATATTGACACACCATGTACAAGTGATTCCGATAATGATGGAGACTATAAAAATTCGCCTAAATCTCGACACAATCACAAAATGTCAGAGACTTCCTCTAGTCCGTAAGTGTTCAGTTTATTGATGTTATCAAAAATTTTATTATTTGGACAATAGCATCTAAGATTAGTGAAATTGCACTTCAAATAGCTGAAAGTCTATAAAACAAGACCAAGTTAAGAATCAATTAAATGATTTGCATCGCGATGTAAATTCTGCCTAACTGATGATCATGATGTTGTTTACTTCCCATCGATTAACTAATTTTATACTGAAGTGTAATTTTGAAATCATATTAACCACAGAATGGGTAAAGATAAGAAACCACAGGACTCCTGATACATAGTCTTCTACTGTGACTACATCAGAAACAGAATTCTGGACTACGAATTGATAGGAGTTACTTTTAAACTAACGATTAGTCAACGTCTCTAAATTCAAAAATTCCAGGACAACAATCAAATCTTTTAAAGTATATTTGTTACACTCCTAACATGATTGGACTTTATCATTCATGATAAAAATGTGACAATCAGTTAGTCCCTAATGATAATTGGGAAGATTTATACCGTTCAAGGAATGGAGGTATGAAGAGGTATTGTGTTATCGTAATTATATGATTTGACCTAAACAGCTTATTTCAGCACCCCTCTTTGTTAAGGTATGTGTAGTTAATGTTGCTAGAAATGAAGATGAAAACCACATGATTAAATTATCAAACTAATAGAATACAACACTTCAAACAGTTAGTAATTGACAACCTCATTATCCAGTAGTAACAGTCGTATGTTTACTGATCGCGAATTCCGAGGGGTAATTTTCTGGGTTTAAATACATAGATGTAACCAATGGAGTTCATCTCTGTTGTGAATAAGGTAGCTATAGGCTAACAGAATTGAATAATAATAGTGTCGTAGTATAAAAAACTACCTAAAATTAAAAATTTAAATTAATGGACACCGATTCTTAAATCTGAATGTTAAACGTTTATTGCGTGATCTAAATATCTTGAGCTGGATTCTTTAAGGAGCTGGTAAATCTATCCAGGGATCATCCCATCATCGTTGATGTTACAAAATGACATTTACTATCAAGTTCAACTTGTTCTGTAAACATAAGTGTAAACATCACCTCTTTTATGTGCTTACATTATAGGGAATTAAAATATGATGTAAAGAATCAAATGAATCTTAGTAAACTCTTAACACGAAAACCTACTCCTCCGAAACGATCATCTAAAACTACTTTAACGAGGTAGGTCCAATCAAATTGTCACCTGTTTCACTGTCACGTTCCTATTAGTATTTAATATTCTAAATAGCAGCCAGGAAGTAACGCAACGAGAACTCAGAAACAGTGATTGTAGAACTTTATTGCCATAACTACTAATAGGAATTATATGTACCAAGCTATCTAGGGACCAGCAACCGAGGTTATCCAGAAGTCCAGTAATCAAGGGAATAAGGGATCTGACTAGAAATATATATATATATGCATGTAGTAATAGCTATGTCCCAAATAGAAATAGTCACAGAGGGTTGAGAATTGAACAACCAATGACAAGTAACGAGTGGGAAAGTTAGCCTAACACAAACTTCACTAAAACAATGTGATAGAGGAAATGAGAAGTCTGGCACACGCGAGGGGGAGTGGAGAATACATGAATTACAAAACATAGTAACATACCTATAATAACATCAGGAATGATAGTACACAAAAGTTAGATGACAATGGTTTTCACTGACACCCTACAAATATCAGTCTATGAGGAATTCATTCGTAATGTGACATCTATGATTTAGTTCATTACTCAGCCACCGTGTCAATCGATAACTGTGAATATTTCAGTGTTTGGTTAATTATTATGGTTCGATTGAATGTGCATTAATCATCACCTAATTAAATAACTGGTTAAAGTGATTCGATGAGGTGAGTACACCATACGTTAACGACGGAGAGCTGACTGTATGTGTATATGTTCTATTTAACAGGAATTGTTGACTGACCTATGTTTCGTGCTAGTTCGCATTTGTCTAAATAGCGTATGTAAAATCGATGTTCCATCTTGGATTCGAACCTATCATATGTATTCACTTTATGAATCAAAGTTGACACATTAACAAGTGGCTGAGTTACCATTGGAATTAGGTACATCGTTTAAGGATAGTTAAAAATCATAAGAGTGACATAATAGTGATTGTGCATATGATAACTCAGTACTATAAGAAGCATAAAAACTATCTTCATGTAATTCACAGTGTCCAATCCAACTTCATAGACACAAACATTTCATAATGATGTGAACTAATCACTAAGAGTAGTGAAAAAAAGAACTTATGAAATTAATAGGAAGATTTAGTTGCCAGCTCAGTTGGTTATAAATGCATAAAACTTGTTCCACCTCAGATTATTTATCCATGAAGTTACTCGCCTAAGGCTGTCTATATCAAAATTATATGTTCGTGATCTGACTATTAGGATCTTGTTTCTCTTGTTTCTTTGTCTATACGTCATAGGCTACTGAAAACAGATGAGTAGTATCAAAGGTTATGTCACAAAAGAAAGAGTAAAATGAAAATTAGTAATGATTAGTTGCTTTATCTGTTTAGTTATTTGCATTTGTCACGAGTTGATGTTACATGGTTAATATTGAAAACCAAGGAGCACCGGATATCTGCTTGCCTCAGTTTAAAGCCTCTCAGCAGTACCCACCCATAATTTCAACTAACAATATAACCCACGGATTTCATTTTGGCGATAGTTTAACCACATGTACCATTGGACCGTCGTGTTACATCACAGATTTCTTGAAATGAGAATTATACCACTGATTGCTGACCTACTGGCATTTCATGTGAAAACTGAAGGCTCTGAGTTTGTACTGCTACGATGTAATTCCAAACTAGAAATACCTGGTTTTCAGTAATATCCAAGTAATATCAATCTGTAACAAATGCAATTAACCAAATATAATATCAGTCTCTGCAAAACTATCAATATTCACTTTATTTATCACTTTATCATCACTTCTTGTCATGTTCATGAACTAATTTTTCAGCATCAATACATCGCCTAAATCAGAAGAATCTGAAAAAGACAAAATCAATTCTGTTAAATATTCTAGTGTTACAGATTCTAAAAGTGTTGAAAGTGGAACCAGTTGTGAACATAAATCAGATGATAGTGACAAAGGAAATCTAATGGAACAAACATGCTCAACAACTACTATAACTTCTACTATAACAACTACTTGTACTACTCCTGTCAAGAATAACCATTACAGGTATGATGATAATAAGCAGAATGAACAGAAATCATTTCCTGTATATAATAATACAAATCAATGTGTTTTAACTAAACATGATAATGAAGAAGAGATTACTTGTTGTTTATGCAATCCAGAGCATCATGTTGACGCTGAAGCAGAAGTTCTACATATGACTGAATTATTATCAAAACGTAGAGAATCTGAAGTTAGACGACATTTATTACTTGCTGAAATGGAAGGTGGCATAGAAAGAGATCATCGTTTAAGAGCTGCAGCTAATGCTATGGCATTAGCAGCGTCAGCAGCATCAACTAATGTTGTAAACAGTAATGACAACATGAATTCATCAGAGTTATGCAATATTTCAAATTGTATACACTATGATTGTTGTTTACATCAACAACAAAAACACCATTTACATTCTGATGTAAAATACAATACATCACCACATCATCATTTACATTCTATAGACCATAGAACTACAGACAATGAAATTATACCACCATTAACTTGTTGTTGTTCACCGAATTGTATTAAAGAAGAAGATATTTTGATTTCATTACAGAAATGTAAGTTAGAATTCTTTAAGTTTCATTATGTTAATTAAGATAATCACGTTAACAATACACGAGTTTTGTCTATTTCATTTGATTTCAATGAATTATCCAGGTGGTTTCAGTTAATTTATAGAAGAATTATTCATTGAATATGTCTACCATTGAACGATTTTTATGTAAAGTTTCTCATAGTAATTTCTAGGGTTCTAGTGAGAAGATGTGACAAGTGGAGTTCAGTAGTGTCGTCAGGTTACGAAAATATATCTCGGAATATTAGCATCCGGCTTAGTGGTGTAATAGTGAGGCATTCTCTATGAATCCAGAGGATCCTGTGTTCAAACTGTGATGGGATAGTTTATCCACACTGCTGAAAAGTTCCATACTGTTCAGTGCTTTCTGGTTGTCAGTGTTTATCTAATTTAGATCAAATCGTTATATCAAATTAGTATTTAACAGTGTTGACAACACTCAATTGGAATTACATTTGGTAGCCAATTCATAATGACATAGAACACATGTTCAAATGCCATTGGTTAAGTCTTAAAATCTAGTAGTCTTATGTTACACCTACTTAAAACAGCTGTCCGTCGATATCTGTAATGGTGATATTCTCACACTTATAAGTGCTCCACTAAAAAGGCTTCTTGATTTAGGTGGATTTAAGAGGAATACATAACCACTGTATGGATAACCATGATATGACACTTGTTCATCTGTAATAGTAATCAAATTCATTTTTCTTATCAGTTACAGTTACGGACAATTTCAATAAAACTGATTGAATAGTTAAGCTTATTATCAATCGGTAACAGAATGATCACATCCTCTTTTTAAATAAGAGATATGCAGAAAATCGACACCGTCTGTCGAATACGTCTATTTTGACAGATCCTTGTTTCTTTAATACTAGAAGAATTAAGCGGATACTGTGAATTATGAAAATAAACTACCCTTCTTTGATTTGACACCACATAATCGGTCTAAGTTAGAAAGTCCGTAAAAACCAGAAACTGGCACTGATAGACATTTTTTTCGTTATAGGGTGAAACTCTTCAGCAGTGTACACCGACAATCCACCTAGAAATCAAACCCAAGGCCTTTTGACTTTTAAGCATATGCCTAACCGTTGTACCACGGAAACGACCTTCATTCAATGGTTGGTATTTCCAACTCAGTCGATTAGCGATGGATTTACACGACCTTATCCATTGTCATCGGTAGATGCCTAACTCCGAACATGGTTGAACTCTACTGTTTATATCTTCCTACTAGAAATTACCTACAGAAGTTATTAAATAAAGCTGTTATTAAATCTAACTGTTTTTTAACAATCTTTTTAGCATCAAATTATCTACTTTGATGTTTCGTTAGAAACTGGAACACTACTCGTAACCTACTTAATTTATGCAAATATTCAACTAGTGTTATAAAATAGTGCATAAGGTGGATCGAAACAACATTCCAACAAACTATAGTTTTACATACAGGCGATTACTCATGAACTAGGAAACTGAATGTCTTATTTACTCACTATATGCTTCGAAAACAATGTTACTCGAAGTTTTATTCAACTTAGTGAGTACCAATACAGTGAAAAATGAATTCATGTTATTCTACTCTAAGTTCTATTTGAATTCTGTTAAAGTTAAGTAAGACAGACTGTATTCTGCGAAATTGATTGTTAATTTAGTTGTGTCGTGGCAGAGAACAAATCAACCTCCAGCCGAAGGAGAAATTGTAAAAACATGATGGAGGTAGATAAGACGTACATTGAGGAAATCACCAAACTGTATCACAAGACAAGCATTAACATAGAATCCTAAAGGCCAAAGAAAAATAGAAAGACTAAAGAACACATTACTTTAGGAAATCAGATGCAGATATGAACAAAATAAGCAGTACTTATAGAGGGAGTGGAAACAGGAATTCAGGAAAGAGTTAGCTTGTGAATGCCGGTCCGTGGTCTTTGCTTCACATGGGGTAACAGGTACTGATTCATTGATTGTTTTCTGCGATATTTGTAGACCAGAAAGAAGGCTGTGTAGATGTCGTGTTCTAGGAGCTAAACTGTTTAATTGTGAAACTTTTATTCAGTTTATACTCGAGTTTATCAAAGCTTACTGCAAGAAGAAGATTCTTTTGTGTCACTTGTATAGGTTGTTAAGGTATGTTCCGATGTTATTGTCTAAAACATGACAATAAAAAGCCTCCTAATGAAACAGGCCAGTTCAAAGAATACAACACCTTCAAAGAGAAACTATATGAATGATGTTTTTTTTGTTTTGTTCTTATTGATACAATTTTTATAGTTATTGATCTTATTAAAATAATCCTTTCCTTCTACGTTCCTATACCCCACCCCCCACCTTCCAATAACTCTCCTCTGCACACACACACACACACATTGTACCTAAACAGCTTCATCTGGTTTAGGATTTAGTTTAACTACCAAACTTCTTCATTTACCCAGAAGTTCACCAACAATCAAATCAAATCATTCAAATGAGCCTGTATCATTTGCTGTATGCGTGAAAAATATTCTACCCGATGGTTCAGCTATTAAAGATGGACAATTACGTGTTGGTGATAGACTAATACAAGTAAGCATAAATTAAATTTTACTAGTTCTATAGAATTTTATAAAATTTATTATTTTTAACAGTAAAGATTTGTTGATGGTATACAGAAACTATAATTGATCAATCTTGCATACATCAGGAGTATACCAGCTGAAGAGTCCTGTATAGGACGAAATCAATCTGTCTTACTTTCTACAATAGACCATAATTCACATATACTAAGTAATAGTGAATATATGTATTGATAACGTTGAATAAATTTTACGTTTATAAACTTAGTGTATTACAAACTGGTCTGTTGCAGTTATTTTGTAAAGGGGACTAACTAGCTGAATACAACTTCATCCTATTGTTAATGTTTATCTCGTAATTTGAAGTCAGTTCATTCTTGTTAAACAATACCCCCTTTCCTACTAAATTACTGAGTCTACACATGTATAACTGTCTAAAGATTATGTACATATAATGGAGCAGTCTCTGTTACCATGCATAATTCCTGAGCAAATCGCCTCGTCACAGTTTTGCCTTATGTACACTTGTCATCCACCTCTGTATGGAGGTGATCTGCTCAAGAGATCAATTCCAGACTAAAACGAAGTCGACCGGAAGATACAGATATCGACAAATTAAAGAGTATTTAAAGTGATATTCAAGATAACTTGATAAGAAGTATTGCTTCACTAAACTGTATGACCTTTACGAATTCCTTAAATTACAGGGCCTAACAAGATTTGAGAAGTAAAACACTGACGTGTCTAATTAGAAAATATCTGAATACTGCAGCTGATTTGTCAGTGACTAAAATTTATCAGTCGCTGTTGCGATATATTCGCATCCTGAGTTGATTGCCTAAATATAACGTTAGTTCAATATATTGTTTCAGTTAGATTGTGATTGACAAATGAAATCAAGGACACGCCTTTCGTATTAGTTGGGGCTCATCAGCTGGATATACCTACATAACAAAGAACAGTAGACAGCTGTTTCTTTCTAGAGGGGAACTCAATAGTATGCACCCCAGATCCCGCCCCAGGGGGTTCAAGTCGGCGAACACCTAACCGTTTGAACCACTGGGCCGGCATCAAGTGACAGGATTCCCCTCCCCACAACAGTTTGTGATACATAGCGCGATGACCACCGATTGTCATTGGTGGTAACTGTCTAACTCCTGATAAGTCTGAACGCCACTTGTTACGACTTGAAGCTCAATTAAAAATATCAGTTTACACAAAAATAACCATCTCAGTTCAACTAAAGCAATTTTCTATTATTTGGAAGCACAAATTATTTTGTATAGTATGATGTCCAGTTTACCTTTTGTTTTCTTATCAAATTCACTAGTAAGATCTTGATGACTGTGAACTGGAATTAGGTGATTTCCTCTGTCATTGACTGATCTTGGTTGGACGGCTGAGAACACCAGAAAACAATTGACAACAGTTTCGTTCCATTGTGGGAATGCTCATCAGTTCACACTAATACCACCATGCGATCAAACCCAGGACTTTAATGTCTCAAGGCAAATGTCTTTATACACTACTAGGTCATCATTCAATAGCGTAATTCCCGATTTCATCAATTTACAATATAGAACAAAGATCAGTCATTGCTACTAGAGATAACTATTTTACCCTCAACATTTCTGAACTTAACTAGTCATCACTTCTTAATAGAACAATAATCAGCCCTTAAAGTTGAACTTATTATGATACTTAATTTGAGGTGATCATACATTCACCGTAAGTACTGAACATTCTAGTTTCTCTTCCATAGTAGAATCAAACTTGGTCACTGCTACGAAGCAGTCTCATATTAGAAAGCAGCAGATATCCAGTACATTTTAATTTTCACTGGTTGATGAATGCAAATAACTAAACTTAGTTTGAATCTCTGCATAACAATCACCTCAATTCAACTATACAAAACAAATTGATTCTAACATTAACTCATACTTTATTCCATTGTTATTTCTTACCTTTTTTTTTTTTAATTTCTATTATTTTAGATTGATGATTTAGATGTCATAGGTAAATCACAAACGCATATTGTTGCAATACTAAGAATAAAACCAGTTGGTAGTATTGTCAATTTATTAGTACGTCGACATGTACATAGATGTCAATTACATTTACATGATTGTTTAACATGTTACAATATGTTACATTCACTTCAATTGTATAAAGATGAAATGAATCAATCAATAAGACAACATTTTAAATGTTCTACATTAACTCATAATAAATATACATCAACTTATCCATGGATTGATTTACAGTTGGAGAGAAATACACGTAAATGTTCATCACCGCCATTATCAATGAATACATATTCTGATGAATTAGAAAGTGTTTATCATCCAAATTATCCAGTTAGTTGATAATTTAATAATTTAATGATTTGTTTTATGGTATGATTAGGGTTAGGAATAGAGTATTAGGTAAATACGGTAAGTCTATTGATGAAGTAGTGAATCTTCACCAACTGAGGTGGTTAGGACGTGTGTTACGTATGCCTGACCACCGTCTACCGAGACGAGCAATGTTGTCTGTTGAAGGAGTAAGCTGGAAGTAAGCTATGGGTGGCCAAACGAAAACATGGCACCAATCCATGAAGTCATTGACAATTGAGCTGAGCCATGCTAATAGATGCAGACTACATGGTTGGAGCCCACGCGATGATCATAACCAATAGTTAGAGACTTTAGGTGATATGGCTCAAAATCGTTCACAATGGTGCAGGTGCATCCACTCCTTGTCTTCCTGCAAATTCTAGTTTTTGAGCTTCTCATAATTTTCTCTTTACTGAATCACTTTCTTTTGCCTCAAATCTTATCTCTGATCTCTATACCTTTCTGTTAGTGCTTACTCTGTTACTACCTCCACCACTTTGGGATTTGGTCCGACAATTTAATCGCCATCTGCTTATTGGAGCATGGCAACTTGAACTGATGTACGCATGTACCAAGTTCTACGTTGTAACAGACTGACTGACAATAGTCTTGAAAGTGAAAAGTTCTCCAGTAAGCTTAAAATTCATGAATTCTCTCTTTGGTTAACGTCATTGACGTATAAGTGGTAAAGAGTTGAATATTATGAAAAAGAAGTGCCCAGTGATTTCTGGTCCTCAACCGTAGTCTTATTGAAACAAACAATGAATAAACTGAGTACTACCAATTAACTTTGATTAGTAAATCATTAAATAAAACTAAGAAGCAGTCAACAGCTGACTTATTTTAGTATGATACTTTTCAATGATAGGATTTACCCATATCTTCATTCGAGGTTGAATCGAATCCTGATTATGATATCACTTGGGTGATTTGTAATATTTTTTTACTCATGCACACCTTTATACGTACGACTCTCATCCATTTTATTGTATCGACCTTCATATTGGTCACATGATATTCTGTATTACTATAATTAGAATCCCTAAAACGACTCGTATTATGAACAGTTACAATTCCACTTCGAATTTTATGTAGGATTGTGAACTTGATTGTCCGACGGTTTGACGGTTTAAAATTCTACTAGTAGTACTACTGTTTTGTTCCTACTGAGTTACTTAAAGACTACAATTCGGAATCCTCATTTCTAATGATAATAATAATAGTGATAATAATATTAGTGTAAACTCTATTTAAAAGGGCGAGAACGTAATGTAACATACGGCAAGAAGAAATGAGGCGAAGTACCTAATGACCACCTTTCAAAAGCACAGCTATCCACTCAACTTCATCAACAAATGTCTCTCTAGAACACCAAAAACTCATAACGAAACGCCGTAATCAGTAAAAACGGATCATTTTACCATGCATTAAAGATATGTCTGAAATTACAAGCTGACAATTGTGATAGTTAGGAATAAATGTTGACCGCAAGTCAATAAGTTCACTTCAATCAGTTCTGTGCAAACCAAAGGACAAGACAATAAAGTAAAACAAACCAAATGTCATCCATAAGGACAAAGGGGCCCACCTCTTCATCTCAGTATACATGAACATCAATTAGCCGTCAAGCGCCACAATGTACCTTCTCTTATTATCGATACAAACGGAAACTTACGGAGACAAGTTTGATTGGGGAAACACAAGTCACACATATGAAGACTAGGGAATTTTCAGAAGTTTAACAGTGAGGTCAATTGACAATCAATAAACACATTGAAATAGATGCAATTTATCAACCAATCAGATCAGGTCAACAGGGAACAGAATTAAAATAAAAGGGGAAATTCTGACAGAACAAATGACAGTAACAACTAATCTAATTCTATTTGGACAGAACAATTCTCTAATTACTTGTTGTTGAGACAATCTTATACCTCACTTCTATAAGCCAAATGAACTAATGAAATTGTACAGAATGACGATAGAAGCTTCACAATTAAACCATCCAGCTCAGAGATTGCAATCAAATTCAATCGTTCCTCTTGAACTACAAATCTTCTCTACCATAGTAATAAAATGAATGACACTAACAATAATAATGGCAATTATAATATTAACAATGGTAATATTTATAGTAATAATAACAATATTAATACATTTGACTTTAGAAGTAGAATCCGAAGACGGATCATTACTGAATGAATTCTAAGATAACTATACATTCTTAATACTATCGCATAATCATACCAGTAAGTCAGTCAGTCAGTTACAACGTAGAACTTGGTACATGCGTACATCAGTTCAAGTTGCCATGCCTCAATTAGCAAATAGAGATTAAATTGTCGGACCGAATCCCAAAGTGGTGGAGGTAGTAACAGAGTAAGCACTAATGGAAAGGTATAGAGATCAGAGATGAGATTTGAGATAAAAGTGATTCAGTAAAGAGAAAATTATGAGAAGCTCAAAAACTAGAATTTGGAGGAAGACAAGGAGTGGATGCACCTGCGCAATTGCAATCGATTTTGAGCCATATCACCTAAAGTCTCTAACCATTGGTTGTGATCATCGCGTGGGCTTCAATCATGTAGTCTGCATTTATTAACATGGCTCAGCCCAATTGTTAATGACTTCATGGAGTCAGTGTCAAGTGATTTAGCTTTTGAGCTTCAATCAATTAGTAATATTCTAATTTCAATCATTATTTTTAGTAGGTACCTATGCACATTTATTATGTCTGATGATATATTTTTTCTAAGAAAGTGATGTAATCCATCAGACTGTTTCCTGAAAGTTACATCTAAGATTAGCAGAAACGTTTTATAAATGAAATCCGATTCAACAAAGTGTGTTCCAAGAATTTCATCAGTAATAAAGTTTACATAGAATGACATTGTTAACATTTCTGTGTTGAACCAGTGTACAAACCTAATATGAGTTCAGAATTATTATTGTCACTGATCAACTTGAAGTATAGAACAGTTGAATGATTGTTTTTGTCCTAATATAATATAGACAGGTTCGAATCCTAGATTGAGCATCAATATTCCGAAAATTTCTGTCAAATTCCAGCTAGCACGAAACACAGATTAACCAACAATTTTTGTCAAATAGCCCCCCCCCTTTCACCTACAGACACACTCAGCTCTTTGTCGTCGATGCTTGGTGTGCACAATTCTGCCTACCCCCCCTTTACAAACACTGAATCACTTACACTAGTTATTTGATCACACGTCGATCTATACATTTCTAATGGAACAAACACTAGAATGTTCGCAGTCATCGATATACGCATTGGCTGAATAGTGAGCTTATTAAAAAGATGTCGCATTGCAGTTGTACACACATCATTCCATCTATTTACACTATAGAGCCTTATCTGTTAAACTTTTATTAGAATATCAAAATGATTCTAGAAATATCGAAATGTTGTATATGTTGTATTCCAGACTGAATGTAGTTCTTTTTACTTGGTATATTCCTAATGGTTTCAAGTAGATTTTTAGACTGAAGAGTATTGTTTAAATGTTGTAACCAATGTGGTTGATGTGCATTTTGTGATCGTCATCAGTGATTGAAGACGTATTGACTGTTTATCTTTCTGTTGTTTATAGACTTCAGTATTTTCTCATACAAGTGTCTTCTCAAATGGTACCTTTAAAGTTTAGTGTTAATATGATATGTCAACTTGTGGTAATAAAAATTTGTGCCATGTTTTATGTATGACCAATTGATTATAAGTAAAATGATTGGTGACAGTGATGCAGTCAGTTTCATGTTCGCGATAGATTTTCAATACTAACCAACATTTCTGTCGCCATTCTAATCTACTCAATATTATCTGTATGATGTTTTGATAATAAGTAGTTATAAGTAGTAGACTGTAAACCATGTATTTAATTTTTGTACAGGTTCGAAAAAGTAACTAATGTGATGCGAACTATTACGTCATAGATTTCACAGGTTAAAATGTCTTATACTGACAACTTTTTTTAACCTTTTCACATAGAAGTAAATCCTACTTAGTCACAGAAAACATACTTTCATTTTCTTCTGTTTTACTCTTTTGCAAATGATAATTAGCTTTATCCAGACGTAATTCTACTACGTTTACATATTCCATTGATTCCTGTCAGTGATGAGAATACAGATAATATTAAAAATTATCCAATAAATTGTACTGCTAACACATCACCTTCAATAGGATTACGTCAAATGCGTCTTGGTGTTAGTGTACGTGAATCAACGTCATCTAGAGCAAGTAAATTAAATGAATTAACACAAAATACACTTAAAGCACAAACATGTAGAAAACTTCACAATGATGATAGAATGAATCAAATCACTTTATTAACTGATTCATATATTGCTGATTCTATTTATGGTGGTGTTATTGTTAAGTGTATTATCGAAGGTGGAGCAGCTCATAAAGTAAGTATTATGGTGATTATTACTATTATTATTCGAACAGTATTCATTAAACATGTCGACTGTAATGATGTAATGTACACTGGGATCTATAAGTTCGACTCCTTGTGTGAATCTGTAATGTTGTATAATGTCATGGATCATTCATTAAGTAAACTGTGATGACTGTTAAGACAAGTAGCTTAGTTTAACGCGGATTGATACATTAAAGTTTGATCTAGTAACATCGATTTTCGTGTTTACTTTTCCTCTGATTACTGTAAAAATTGTCTTGGATTAGTTCATATTTAAAATTGGAGCTGTTTACTGAATGTAGGTGGTTACTTTAGTTGTATGTATTCATCAATTTAGTGTAGTTGAAAGTTATTTGGTTGAAAAACAGTATTCAGTGATGTTTTGTTAGGTACACATTATGAGTAATGGTTCTTTTTCTGCATAATTCTCTCAGTTACATACTGTTATTGGCCTTCATATATCCTAACCATATTAGTACATTCAGTTGTTACTCAACCAGTTAATACTTCTGAACAGAACTTCAGAAACATCCTGAAGTTAATCACTGGTTAGCTGATTATTGTAAGTGATTTGAATTAGTTAAGTGGAGATAGATACATAGTTTTATTGTTTGTGTCCGTTGCACATTAATACTGAAAACCAAGGACTAATGTAGAACTGTTTCTTCATAGTATGGGAATACTTAGCAATTGAACCCAACCAACATGAATCTGCACTTAATATTATCAAGTAAACTTATTACATATTTCCACATAACCACCGCAGTTCAAATAGGATGACTAGCTCAACAAAATAATTTCCACCTACACTATGGTAAGCCACTTATAATTCTAATTTCATTCAAAGTAAATAGCTTCTTGGTACATGGAAACTTAACGTAATCTTCTCTACATCTACAAGCATCTTATAATCATTTCAACACATTAATAGTACAATGCCAGTGATAAATTAATCGTTACAATAGTAGCCTGTTCTGTAGACTTATTGTTTATCGACAATTCTTTAAGAATAAACTTTAGAATGTATATAACAATGCTAGTAACACACATAGAATGGTTATTTTCAATTGAATCTTTCAACTTATGACATATCAACACTCTAGATGTTGATTGAATATGTCACAGATTGATGTTGGTAGGATGCCACTGAAAACCAGGGAGCACTGGACAGCATAAATTGATAGAAGTGGGAATTCTATCATTGGATGCCGATCCAGTGGTCCAGATGGTTAGGCGTTCGCCAGTTTCATCCTAATTCAGAAACCCCCAATTGTAACTAAATAACAGCTCACTAGTAATTAGCTCCTTGAGGTAATTCCTGGAGTCCTAGTGTGAAGACGTGACCGGTGGAGTTCAGTCTTGTCGAATGTGAGGCACTGATGACAATAGATAAGGTCGAGCAAACGTATCACGAACTGACCCAATTAAAAATATCAACCGTTAGGAGCCGACTCAGTGGTTCGATGGTGAAGGGCGCGTCGTGGAGCCGGAGGGTCCTGGGTTCGATCCCCGGTGGGGTTGTGGATGCGCATTGCTGAAGAGTCTCATACTGATTGACGACCATTTGTAAAGTTAACTAATCAAAGAAGCAGTAAATGGAATTGGCATTAACTGTGTCTGTGCATCTTGTAATGATGATCAACCATATGATTAAGAGATAAACTAAACTACAAGATCAATAATAGAACTATGACAAACTCTGACACTGTTTATGTAAAAACTGTAAAAGTTCTTTTCTACATAAAATTGCCATTGATTTGATAATGTTTGTTTGTTGCTATAGTGACAATGAAAGTAACACCATAAATAAATAACAGTACAGAAGATGGTATTATTTTTATAGAATCAATTGACTGTACATTCTACAATCTATAAATTATCCTTTTTTTGCCACTTCAGGATGGTCGACTTCAAGTTGGTGATGAACTATTAGAGATTAATGGAATAGTTCTAGTCAACGCAGACAGTCCATTAAGTTTATTACGTTCTGTTTTACGTAAATTATCTAGTACAATTATGAATGACAGTGAAAACAAATGTAATGGTCATACTGTGGCTACAACCTCCTCTGTATATGTAACAGGTACCACTATGACAACTACTGCTACCACTACCGACACCACGGCCACAACTACAACAACAACAAAGGCTACTTCTAATACGAACTCTGCAACCAGAGAATCCACTACTGATAATGTGAATAATCAGAATAACAATACCAAATCTTTGTGTGATAATGTAAATTCTGTGGAAATGTCAAACATAATCCAACCAAAAATGGTCGATTTATTAATAGCTCGACTAAAAAGACATCGAAGATCTGCATCTGGACATACTGTAAGTTATCAAACTTAGTTAATGCTGTTATTGTTTATTTGACTATTTCATCGATTATGTATGACATAAGTTTTTTCCGTAACGTTGGATTAAATTGTCATATGGTTTCCATCACAGATACACCTTAGTTCAATAACTAATAAAAACCAGGAAACATTAGACTTATGTTCACATCAATGAGTCAATCAGATATTCAAGAGGTGGGCATTCAATCTTAAGATTGTTGAGTAGTAGTTGATAATGTAATACTTTACTATTTCAACTTTAATGTTGTAATACTTTTCAGCATTTATTTAACTGCATTTAGTTTACGATGTAAATTACAATATTCAACAATATTTACCAACCTCTTAATCTAAAACTATATTACTGATAGTTGATGAATAAGTGAGTTTCATCTGTCAGTTATCAGTATTCTCTTTTACCAATAACCGGCTTATATACTAAATTTTCAGTTATAATGTTTGTGTATAGGATGACGAAACAATCTGTTTACCAAAACTGAAGTGCATACAAGCGCACTTTGAACCTTTCAATCTACTGTTTCTAATCGACTGTAGCTGTCAAAAAGAATCAAGAACATAAGTTTCGTCCTATTCGGAGCTTATCAGCTGGATGCACCTGCATTATTAACATCTAACACTTTATTCAACTAGCTACTAAATACAGACAACCAATAGTTTGTTTAATGGATGTTTCAATTTTCTGATCTCTGATTTTATTGACTATAGTTTATCATTGCTTACCCGGATACCTACAGTCCAATTACCTGTAATTCCTCTGTAATATAACATCTGAAGGAAAACAAAATCGAAGCATTCCGTTAAGGATGTAGGTATCTGAATAGAGACTGATCCCATGTAATATCAATAACGCAAAATGTGATCAAGTTGATAAACTTCAACCGATTCTACAACTTAGCGTTGTTTGGTAATCTTCGAATGGTATACAATTTGCATAATCGAAGCCTAGAATTGTGATGCGCATTGATAGCTCTATGTATCAGCATTAAAATAATTCAGATATTATTTACTAAACAATAACTAGTCGTTTCAAACTATTTAATTCTACAGACAGCCAGTCATAGTCGAAGTAATTCAGTGATGACGTCTTTGACTGTAATGTCGACCGATATTGAACTCTCATCTTACAAAAACTGACAGTTCTCTTTTTAAACTGAAAACACATCGTTATGATAAGCGTCAACTGGGATTAAATCTTGATTCATGGTTTTCCACAAACAACATTCAACTACCTCAAATTTCTCATGCGATGTCGAGTCACATAGTCTTGTGATAATACTGTAACTTAGTCAATGTAATTTGATCAATAGTATTGTTAGGTCGGACCACAAAGAAGCGTAACAAACTTTCAGAACTGTGTTTGCAAACACTATTTCATTTATTCGAACTGTCTGTAATGTAAACATTTTGTTTCTATTATTGTAACGCTCCGCTTGCCCTATTCTCCCGTTCAGCATAATTACTGTATAATTACATTGTCTCTTATTATGGACTATAGTTGATTAGTTGTGTACAAGTTGTTTCTATTCACTACCACTATTTCTCTCTTTCTGTATTCATGCTAATTTTCTAATTGGTTTGTTGTGTGGTCTGATTTTGTGTATATATAAAAGAATGCTTGAAATATAATAAGATTCGATTCTGTCTGGCTGATCTATTGGCTTGCATTCTACTTATTTCGGCTTGGGACTAAGTGGGCGCAGGGCAGACGCGCAATAACCAATTAGGCACTAGTGATTGGCACTCGGCCATCCAATCCCCCAATTTCTTACGACATAGCAAGTATACACTGGAAAAACATGATATTTATCACCATTCTGTGATCGATCACTCAAAATTTCTTATTTTTACAAGAAGTTATTGATTGTATGAATTATATCGTATTAACTTCTAAGACTGTGGAACTGAAAGAAAATTGTCAGTACTCTAAGTTAACAAGCTAATAGTCTGACAAACAATCTCTTATTCTCTTCACTAGTTTATGTAAGACATTTGTCTCTATTTAACATTTCATATACTTCTATATCATTTCAGGCAATAGAAAATATAACCGAATAGCTAAGTTTAATGACATTCATTACCATGGTAACCTTTAACTAATCACAACATCATCTTAAAGTTGATGTTACATTGTGTGTATCCATACCGATCTAAAATATAAATAACATCATTACTTGACGATATAATGTTGAATGTAATGTGACTATAAGATTTGGGAGGAAGAACAAGTGCCAACAGACTGGAAACAAAGATATTTCATCAAGATACCAAAGAAAGGAGATCTCAACAACTGCCAAAACTACAGAGGTTTCACTCTTCTTTCGATACCAGGAAAAGTCTTCAACAGAGTGTTATTGAACCAAATAAAAGACTCAGTCGACGCCCAACTTCGAGACAAACAGGCCGGATTTCGAAAGGACCGATAGTGAATTGACCAAATAGCTACCATACGGTTCATTGTTGAGCAGTCAATTGAATGTAATTCACTCCTTTACATTAACTTCCTCGACTACAAAAAAGCATTCAACAGCTTGGATAGGAGAGTTTTATAGAGCTTTCTACGACATTATAGCGTACCAGAGAAGATAGTCAACATTCTACGGACCTCCTATGATGAACTACATTGTGAAATCCTGCATCGAGGTCAACTCACGAATTCATTCGAAATGAAGACCGATGTTATACACGGTTGTTTGCTCTCGCCCTTTCTCTTCCTACTGTAGACGGCAACATCTTAAGGCAATCTCGGAATACAGTGGACAACATAGATGCAACTAGGTGACTTAGACTTTGCAGATGATCTAGCTCTCCCATGCTACACACAGCAACAAATACAGATGAAGACGGACAATGTAGCAGCAGCCTTGGCGGCAGTAGGCCTCAACATACACAAAGGGAAAAGCAAGATCCGTCGATACAAATCAACCAACACTAACCTAATTTCAACTGACGGAGAAATTCTGAAAGATGTAGACACTTTTACATACTTGAGTGGCAGCATCATCGATAAACAAGGTGAGTTTAATCTGTGACATGATGTGAAAGCGCGGATTTAAAAGGCAAGAGCAGTACTTTTACAACTAAAAACATCTGAAACTCAAACAAACTGTCAGCCAAAACTAAAGTCAACATTTTCAATACAAATGTGAAGACAGCTTGTTCTGTTGTATGGAGCGGAAACTTGGAGAACTATGAAAAATATCCTTCAGAAGATACAAGTATTTATAAACAATTGTCTGCGTAGCATAATTCAGATCCGTTTGTCGTATACTATCAACAACAACCTCCTATGGCAGAGAAAAAATCAGCCACAATCCAGCCGAGAAAGAAATTAGGAAAAGACGCTGGAGGTGGATAGGACATACACTATATAAGTCATCAACTGTATCACAAAACAAGCATTAACATGGAATCCTGAAAGTCAAAGGAAAATGGGGAGACTCATGAATACACTGCGTCGTGAATTGGAGACATAGATGAAGTTAATGAAGAAGTCTTGGGAAGCGCTGGAAATGAAAGCTCAGGACAGAGTTGGTTGGAGAATACTGATAGGCGGCCTATGCTCCACATGGGGTAACAGGCATTGATTGATTGATTGATTGCGAGTATATGAAGTAGGCCGGTGTGATGAAGATCATAACAAGAAATTAATAGACAATTCCTGAAAATTGAAGTCCTGGATTTGCATTTCATCATATTGGAATTCATCATCAAGTGAATGTATAAGCTACATTCCACTACCGATAAATAGTAAAACTACAACCCAAATTCAATTTATTTATGTCATACTTCAGATGTATCACCTTCAAAGGGGTGATTAAATTCAGATAGTTGGATGTATCTTCCCGTTGTTCATGTTAATGGTCATCGATGGTGTGTAATAATGACATTATTTAACTGATATTATTAATAAAAATATCAAGTTTTGAATATGTCAAAGTTTTGATAACTAAACAAGTGGTTCTGGGATGGTTCCCAGTAAACTTGGCGAACCTATCAGAATCCCTAAAAAACGTAAAGATCATTTAATTTAATCACTGTTCAAAAGAGACTTCCAGAATCTTGATATTTAGCATTCTGATTAGACAATAGCTAAAAGCCACTGCATGTAGACTTCATTTAATGTAATGATGATTTTATTTTCATAGGAAACTATAAATAATCAGGTGTTATGTAACAAATTTTTCCATTATGGGTATGAAGATTTTCTCACTGCTGGTTTCCTGTCTTCTGGTTTGCGATTAGGAGGGTTTGAGGCATCTTAGAAATGAAGTTGGACATGGTATTAACAGAATCAAGAGAAAGATATAACAACAGCTTCACTTCAATTCATTCATCTCATACATTAAAGCCACTATCTACTGAGCAGCGATTGAATGTAAATAGTTGGACTTATGTACAAGAGATGCATATTTCCATTGTCAATGCTAATCATTATCATTATCACGGTTTGCATGTTTCCAGCGTTTGCTGACTAATATGCAGCATAATCAGTTGGAAATTAGTGTTCTCTTGTATTGATTTCTTGTAACATAATCAAATGTTATGGAGATTGTTGATTTGATGATTTTATATCTCAGATAGGCATCTCTTGTAAATTGCAAAGAATTAAACTCCTATCTTATTCTGATATACGACTCCTGAAGGAATGAACGAAAAACGATTCGGTTTTCTAGTTCATGCTTCATTACTCGACCGTTGTTCTAATGATCTGCATATCTAATTTCACTTCTTCTTTCAATCTGTATCCAAACTTGTTATGACGAGAGAAAATTGGGGGGGGGTGAGTGGGTTAGCCGAGTGCCAAATTACTTGTGCCTAGTTGGATATTGCGCGTCTGCCCTGTTCCCACTTAGTCCCAAGCCGAAGTAAGAAGAATGCGAGCCAATAGTCAGTCAGACAGAATCGAATCTATATTTCAAGCATTCTTTTATATATACATGAAGTCAGACCACACAACAAACCAATTAGAAAATCAACATGAATACAGAACGAGGGGATTAGTGGTAGTGAATAGGAACAACTTGTACACAACTAATCAACTGTAGTCCATAACAAGAGACAATAGAATAACAGTAATTATGCTAAACGGGAGAATAGGGCAAGTGGAGCGTAACAATAATAGAAACAAAATGTTTACATTACAGACAGTTAGAATAAATGAAATAGTGTTCGTAAACACAGTTCTGAAAGTTTGTTACGCTTCTTTGTGGTCCGACCTAACAAAACTATCGAGTAGTTGCATACTAAGATTAAATAATCATCCAATAGTTTCTAGTTTTCAATGAATTTTAAGCAAAGTTAGTCCATATTAAAAAAACTTTGAAATTTCTTGTCTTTCTATGTTCCTTTTTTCTGTGATTTATATTAGATTGCATCAAATTCTGAAATTGGTTCAGAGACTTCAACAACAAGTACAGTATTAACAGTATCAAACAATAATGATACTAGTAAAACTAGTCCTGAATCAGGTGTTAGTAATCAAGAGTTAATGGTTAGTCATCGTCAACGTCATCGTTCCCATCATCAACATCATTCCCATCATCGTCATTCATCTAAACATCAACAGAAATGTTATTGCAGTAATTCTCCTCCTAAACTAGAAACAACATCATCTGTATCACATTCACCAGCATCATCATCTTCTTTAACTACAACAATTTCAACTGGAAATGAATTACATATGAATACAGTGAATGTTGCCGATAGACATCACAATCACAATAATAATAAAATGTCTACAATTAAACCTGAATTACATTCAGTCAAAGTGGAGCATGAACAAGAAACAACTGGTGATGAGATTGTTTCATCTGTTACTATGGCAACTAGTGGTGGTGATGGTCATGGTGAAAACATTACAAAATGTTCACACAATCAATAATTCATACTTATGAAGATTTCCCAAAGTAAATAACTTCGTTCTAAGCATAATTGTATTAAATATGATGTAGACAAAAATAAGTTGGATTTTGACTCGGAAGCGGAATCCAATACGCACGTTTCATCCCATTTGAGACTCATCAGACGAATGTGCCTACACCTAAGTGTTGATATTCACAACGGGACTAAAACTCAGTCCTTTTCGTGCCAAACGCCACCATGTTCACTACTAGACTGTTTAGTCCAGATGTCACACTTGTGCGACGAGTTTGTATCTTCCCGCTGATTTGTAATGGACTGAAACTGGTCAACCTCCGTTCCCCTATGTGCATCTTGAGCAGATCACTTCGATATACCTATAAATCACAAGTAATGTAACATCGAGGTAGTCCACTCAGGATACACATTTGGCAACAGAGGTTGACCAGTTCCACTCCCTGACAAATCAACTCATCCATGTTAAATACACTGGTTAGTTACTAATCGAAGATGTTCGGTTAATTAAAGCCTAATTATAGTTAAATAGATAGGGGACTTCGAATCTTACAAGTTATATTCATTTGTTTGTTAATTGTAGAAACGCTTTGCTAATGAATACCAAGTAACACAAAATTTAGATGAAGTTCAGTTTCTCACGATACTATCTCCCATTATTCAGCTTCGAAATGTTTGCTATTAGTAGGTGGCAATTTAGGAACAAACAGTTCCAAACTGGGGTGAAACAGCTGTTCAGTGTTTTCTGGCTTCCTACCTTAGTACCTTATAAAATATCAATCTGTGATGAATTCAAACAACTAAAACTTTATATCATTCCCTACAAACTATTTCTATTCAATAAACAATATAGTTTACACTATGAATGGCTGGAGACACTGGGTGACACGGCTCAGAATCAGTCACTAGTGGCACAAGTGTATTAACACTTTAAGTCCATCGAGATATTAAGTTCTATCATTCTTTTCTGCACACTTTTACCTACTCTCTCTTGTTGTATTCTGTCGTTACGTTACCTCTGTAAATTTAATCTTGTAGTGCTTATGTTGTAAAGCAACATGAACCTATGCGAGTTTGTTCTCGGTTCTAAGTTGATGATGATGACGATGATGATGATGATGATGATAGTTTACACTCACTTTATTGTACGAAGTCGATTCCTTTTCGAAGTGGCGTAGATTGGAAATTGATCGTTGAAATTACAACATTATACTCCTGTAATATACTCATCATCTGTTTACTCTCATGACCTTATGACTTATTAGATCTTTCTGGAAACCATCTAACGTAATACTGCTGCTACCATTATAAATAGTAATCGCAGCTATGATAATTATTGTTATCATATTATTTTTATCTATCACTTACTTCATGAAGATTCCATAAGGTTCCTATAACAAGCTGTGGCTAATAGTATTCAATGATATCAGTAAGTAAGATTAATTTCACCAGTAATAATAAACAATTCGAAATGTCACCATAAGATTCTAATCCGAAATTAAGATAAACTAATTTACCTTTGTATGCAAACTGTATAACAATTGACAATAGAACTAATGAATTCATTCTGTATGCTGTAAATAATGTCGTTCTTTCTGTGTTTGTTTAAATTTATGAAATGATTTGACTGTATGAAAGTTATCTTGGTTACCTAATAGTTAATATAAACCTCAATACGTATACATTGGTATGTGTGTGTGTGTGTGAACGATGCTGTAACTCGGCTATATACGCCAATCTTTTCAATCACTTAGTTTGCTTCATTGGAAAATATGTGCATGGAAACGAAAGTGGAAAGCATCAGACAATTGTTTCATCATAGTGCTGTGCTTATCCCCATCTCTATTACTTTTAAGCTACTTGACGATCTTTTAACTTTGAATCTACTTTTACGATATTCAGTAATTTGCATTTTAACACCCGCTTCCACCCCCACCACCCACATCCAATCCATCTCGATGGTTACGGGAAATGTGCTAAATTTGGTTGTCGTTAGGACTATGCTTGTCTACTTGGTTAAGGGTAATTACTATACTGTGTATAATAGTTTGTGATACCTATAAGTTACTACATATTCTTTTATGTATTTCACACCTGATAATGTAATAAAAGATTACTTGGAATGAAAGATCGGTTTATTTTTTGTGCGTACGTTATCTTCATTCGTTTCCACCCTCTTTCTAGGTCATTTCCATATTGTACTTTAATTTTGCTTATGTTTTAATTTTCTACTCTTTCTTTCACTGTCTTACTTTCTCAGTCCTCAATTGTTCAGTGTTACACGATATTCAAACATATACTACTTATATGAAATCCTGTAAGTAGTATTTACCACAGTAAGACATGATATAACTATTCATAGAAATCATTAACAATATAATTTTTTTAACTTGAGAAATTATGTATAATACTATACACCATTCAGTCCCCTATTACGTAACAATTTAGTCAATAAAGTTAATAGCAACAAACAGAATTACAGAGTAGTTCATTTCATTACATGTTCTAAATTACTTCAATCACTATCAAGTAGTATTGAATTTCGAATGCAGATAACAATGGAATCCGGAATACATGTTTTGTCGTATTTCCACCTTTAAATGTTATACATTGAGGTGTATTGATATGTGTGACTGGAATCGAACTCAACATCTTTCATTCTATGTCTGTTAATTATCAATATATATATATATATATATCGTCAGCTGATAAAATAAAGTACACCCGTTTCGTCCTAATTAAGACTCATCAGCCATGCACGAATATGTGTATCTGTGAAATTACAAATTCTTTTATACACAAAACATACAATAACTGTTTTTTTATCACTTTTTCTCCTGTTTTCTTTCTATTTTATTCCGCTAGTTTTCATTTAACAGTGAATTCAATCAATGAAATTGTAACTAACTGAACTCATAATGAATATAGTCAGTATCAATACTACCTCAATACAATTAATCACCATATGAATATGCCTTTACTATTGTTACTTTTGTTTATTCACTTCTATATTAACAGTAATAATAATGATAATGCTCAACTTCTCATTTCACATTCCTATGCATTAGATCTAAAAAACATTTTCTGAATAAACTACTTATTAAATTAATTAGCCTATCCTTCTATTAACTTGTATATTTTCATTTAAATTTATCAAATAAAAGGCATCATTCATAGAGAGAGTAAGAGAGGTAAAGAAAGAGAGAAGTGAGTGAAGAGTGAGAGTGACTAGTATAGTTACCAGTGTGTGTGTGTGCATGACAGAATGTTTGTTCATTGTAAATCTATTTCTCTATTGTTATCAATTAGTTTTCGTTTCCTCTAAAATGACTTTTGTTTACTCTGTACTTGATTGTTGGCTTTCATTCTTTGTTAACACTGACAAGGAACAAACAAAAATCTTTTTGTTTCCAACCAACTAACTTTGATCAACATCATCATGATCATCATCATCATAGAGACAGAAGATCTCTTAATCAATAAAGGAAGGTATACACTTATGTCATTCATTATTGATCAACAGTTACCTTTTTTTTTCTGTATTGATTCAATGGAAATATCAATTTCCAAATGAAAATGTTTAAACAATGAAAAAATTGTTTTATTCTACGAATTCAATCAATAATTTTTTGCACAGATGAAATGTCATTGATATTACTATGCCATCATGTTTATCACTATCCTACAATGATTCATTTTAATAGTAATGCAATGAATAAGAACAAGAAGATGATTATTTTTATTTTATACAGTATAAGTGAACTAGTCTTCAGAGTGGTGGATGAGTTGGCAAGTGACAGATGAATAGGAGGTGATGGAAGAGGAATGGCGGGGGGGGTGAAAGTGGTTAGGCAGTTGACAGTTGCAATCAATGTACATAAACTGTAATTATTATACCATAACAATATCATTTCATTAAAGATTCATTACATCATTGCATTTGATGTTTACTTATTCATTCAGCTGTTTATTTTATTTTATTTTTCCTGTAAAAATCTCTAATTTAATTCATTCAGACAACTTAGTGATTCAGTGGATAACACAATGAATGTTATCGATGGTTAATGTGATGTAAGATTGATCACTTATAGATACTGTTAATGTGATACTATAAAGACAGCTTACTGTTTCTTTATCAATGCATCGATCTATCCAAAATCCATGTATTTATCCCTGATCCATCAATCAATCAATTAATCAATCAATCAATCAATCAATCAATCAATCAATCAATCAATCTATCTATCTATCTATCTATCTATCTATCTATCTATCTATCTATCTATCTATCTATCTATCTATCTATCCATCTATCTACCCATGTACCTATCCATCTATCCTTGACCTCTATCTCTCATTATGTCTTTCCATCTATCTACTTATTGTTTGCAGCATTACTAATTTAAAATATGATTATGTAACATGTAGTTACATGTAGTCATTCTATCTGATTAACAATCAGGCGTTCATCAACTATTATTATCAATTGCATTTACATTATACATACATATATGACATAATATATTATTCATTTTATGAAACATCACTTAGTGATATTATCTTAGTAACTACTGTAAACAAAACAAAACCCGCCCCCCCTCCCACATTATGAACATTTTTTTAAAGAGTAATTCCTTTTTTCATCAATTTCCATTGATCACTTATTCTCTTTCAATTGGATTGTCTCATTATTGTGTTATTTTTTCTCCTACTCTATAGCTCATTTATGAATTGATGTATACTAGTAGTTGACAACTTCAATATTTCTATTGGAATAACAATTCCACACTGTTACATCACCTACCAAGATGTACACCATGTATATTGACAATAATCAGATTATACTACTGATGAATTATTTCTCTCTACCTTTCTTTCTTTCTTTCTTTATTTGTTTCTTCGTTTTCTTTTCTCTCTTGTCTCTTAGTTTCATAGTGATATACCTTTTGAAAAATATATTTTTTAAAAAAGTTTATCTCTTTTCTTTTATTAGTTCTCGGTGATTAGTTGTATTTGTTGTGTTTTTTCTTGTTTTTGTTTTGTTTTCATTCTTTTTCCGCTCATAATAACACAACAAACACAACGTTCAATCTACAGTAATCAATTTAACTGTTGCTATGCACTTACTATAGTACATTTAAAAGGGAGTTAAATCGATGAATGATTGAATTGAAGTAGTTTTTGTGGAGATTAGTGTTAAGTTTTTTTAGTTGATGTTTACTGACATGAAGAAGTTGGGTTCCATTGCTTGAATGAAATTGACGGTAAGCATACTAGAACGAAACAGCTACCTATTGTTCCCATGTTTATAGTGGTACCCTATTAACATCAATCAGTGATGAATCTAATCAACTATGGATATTTATTAATTGATATTATTGATTTTTCAATGAAATGTTTCATTAGTGTTCAGTAACAGAATGTAATCAAAAGGTGTTTTTGTCCAGTTACCATGGGAACAACTAAATTGGAATATGTTTTTAATGTAAAACACAGAAGCTGATACAAATATACATCAATCAAAAACTTGACACACAACCTCACCACAACAACATCAACATCAATTCTGTAGAACTAGAGCGTCGTTTACATGATACTAAGAAAAACACTGTGGTCATATAGAATATGATACACATAAGAAGAATATTTCACAGAAGGGTGTCTAATAATAATTCATGATAACAATTTAAAGGAAGATGAAGTAGTGCATGAATCTAGGAGATTGTTACTGATTCTTAGTCACATCCTCCAACCTTCAACTGTTGGTTATGACATCTAGGTGAAATTGAACCACGTAGTATATTTCTATTAACACAGCTAAGACTAATATTCAGTGACTTCATACACGGCTGACAAATTTTTGTTTGGCTACCCCTATCTTCCTCTATTATTACTCTATTATCAGTCAGAATAACTAGTTGAGGCAAGGGGCAGTAAGATAGAGGTAGCACATATCCCACCCATCTTAGTTGGTGAACATTCACAATCTCATCAACTGGTTTGCCATTTTACCACTATACTCTGTGTCTAGCCTCTCTATTACACACCGAGCTAGTCCCATCAAACGCCACTGATGTTTCGAAGACTCCTATGGTTAAAAAACCTATAACGTACGAATATCATTTTCTCTGAATAATCAAGTTTCAGAGTAGAAGGTAGGCTTTTTATGGAGTCCTATAATGGGATGAAACAGCCACCCCATACCCTGAAGTTTTCAATAGTACCCAGTCGTGATCAATCAATCACGAATACAAATAACAGTGAACATTGATATTAGGCGAGAGATCAGACAGTTTTTAACAATGGAAACAATGTCGAATCAACTGGTAGAATTGTACTATAGTCTACATTACTAAAAATCGTTAAGTAACTGACAACAGTGTTTTACCTTTATAGGACTTCATAAAGACAGTACATTTACATCATGATTATCAGTCTACTGAATGTCTAATTTCTGAAGGTGATTTTGTGTGTTGTCAGATGTATAAAGACGGTTATTACTTCCCAGTTGCCTACGCTGTAAAACGGTTCTTCTTGATATACCTGAAAGCAAATAGGATTACAGTTGGTCTTAAAGACCTAGAAGCACGACCGCAGTGACCAACGAACAACTGCTTGACGGCCGGTCACACACGGCCTTTTTGAGAGAGGTTTCTGTTGTTGTAGCTCCTTACTTGTTAAGGCCCTACTGCCGAAAACAGTAATCCGTGAAGTCAGGTGTGGTGTGCACTTTTATCGTCGACCTATTCTAGCACCGCCCTCGTTTTGTGGCAAGGCAATATAGCTGTTTAGCTGGTTATCTGAAAGAAACACCCTACTGAATGAATTTGCTCTAACCAAAATGGGTATAATCGCTGATAGATTTGTGGATGAATACTGTTATTGAGACACTCAGCTGTTTAACGTAAACCATAAAATACATTCATTCAATCACGTAGACACACAAACTACTTGGTATAATCTACCTTTCAGTTAGTGATTACTTCCTCAACTTAATGATAATTTATGCTGTTATTAGAGAAGAGGAAACGATTAACTCTTAATGCCTGAAATGAAATTAACATTATTGTCAACTGTTTTAATTGATGGTAACTAAGTGAATGATTGAGAGATTCTATGAGGATTATCGATAACTGGATTCGACATTAAGAATTTAAATGAGTTTGGCAACTATTCAAGACTAGAAGTCAATGGATAACTGTTTCATTCTAGTCTGGTATTTTCTTCTAACGGAACTTATTCACAACCCATCGGGGACTCGAACCTATGATCTTTAGGCTTCATAGTGAACGCTTAACTGCTAGACTACTGACCTGGAACAGATGTTCAATGCCTTCTAGTTTTCTGTTATTGTTTGACTCAGACAAGTTGGTGATATCAAATGCAACTGTCAGCACAACAACTAGTTGTTGAAAACCACGACGAACTGGATATCTACTTCGTTCTAGCATAATCCTGAGTATCAGTGATTTACATTAAACACATAGAATGGTTAATCATTTGGTATTAGATGAGTGATGTAAGAATTACGAATACACTTCAGCGACCGAATGTTTCAGACTTAATCCCAAGTTGGTTGACACAAGTCAGTTTATAATGCTGAACTCAGAAATTACTACAATGGTCATTCATATTCAACATGAGCTCATTAGCTACCAAACTCAAATGGGAATCCCTAAGTTCTACTAAGAATACATGATTAGCAACAGTTATGCATCAATGCACTGGATTAAAGACGCATAATATACAATTGAACGAAGCAGACACTCAGTTTTTCCTACTTTTTCTGTGATTGTCCTATTGTAGGTTTATTAACTACCCAGAATTTCTCAAAATAATTAGTTGGTGACATGTAAATACGAGCCAAAAACTCTTTACTTTCATAGTTTTTAAGCCTTACGCTTTAGTAGTTTAGATTTATTGAGGTGATTAGGATATGTGTTCGGTATGCCCAACAACCGCCTAACTTGATGAATATTAGTGACCAGTATTGGAGAAGAATGGAAGAAAATTATGACCAGAACAAAACGTGATAGATACTTAGGCCTATCGCTGGGTACAGAGGGTGCTTCTACACTGTTTGTCTTCACCATCATTTGTTTCAAATTGTGAAAGGTAGATCATCTGGGAAGTCCGAAGCGTCTGGTTCCATTCAAGCTGTCTACTGTATTCCGTAGATCCTTTGAGATGTTGCAGTCTCATTAATTCGAATGAATCTATAAGCTGCTATCCGTTCACGATTTTACAATCTAGTTCGTCATTCGGTTTTTCGAATGACCATTCTGATCCCTTAGATTATAGGGTGGGTAATGTTTATACGAAGGCCTATAGGCGCTACTTCTATGACCGGAGGGTCTATTTAAGAGTCATTCAGAGTTCTGTATCAACCTGTTTCGCTGTTTCTAGATCACAGTAATCAACATATCTTCCTTGTTCAAACTCTCTTTTTAACTTCCTTGTTTGCTTCTGTTTATGCTTCAACTTACTCTACTGTGAATCGGCTGTTATTGATTGTTGTCTTCTTGTTCTTCCTTTCTTGAATCTTAGTTAGAACATCAACAGAGATCGATTACGTATAATAATGCATCTTGCTATTCAAAACCCCTTAACATGTAGAATCTACTAATTGTGTAGTCTCTTCTCAGTTGTTCTCCATGGTAGTTTCCTGTTTTTCTAATAGACTGTGTAAGCCTAGAAACTTATCACTGAGAACTACCTTCAATTTGTTGATTTTATCAGTATCCCGATGAAATGTACCTAAATCATGTTGTACAATGTTGTTTAACAAGTTTCTTATTAAATGTAACTTGTATGTCATAGTTGTTTGTATTCGATAGTGACTAATAATCATAGAAAAAGATCAGTTTTCAGATGGAGGGAGATAAGTGAGTAACGTGCTAGGTGGTGTGTGTGAGATGATGACATAATCAAGTGTGGGAGTCATATACTCATTCTAGTGTTAATAGTAAATGAAATAACAATAATCAATACTAATTATCAACATTATCAGTCATGTGATTTAGTCAGAATGTTGAACTTGACAACAATCAGTTTAGATTCTAAAGATTCATTGAACAATAAAGTAGAAATTATTCGTAGAACTTTAATTAAGAATGATTATTCTGTAAAGTACATACAAAAGTATCTCAAATGAATAAATCTACTTCCACAGAAATCTTAGTACCTAAGAAAAATGTGTTTATTAGCCTTTCGTTGAAGAGGAGGTTAGGGAACATCTCGAATATTGACCGGAATAGTACTCAGTATGTTTTGATGACACATATCCAAAAGTACATAAACCTTATTTGATCTCCCTCTGCTTGGATTCTACTGGTTGAATTAGAGCTTATAGAGAAATCATATGAAAACTGTCAATTTCAAGTGGCGTTCGTCATGGTTGTACCATTACCTACATTCATTTAACTTTTTGTTATAGATATCCTCCTGAAAGCCATGCTTTTTTCATCTAGTCTTTTTGGAATTAGTCTCCAGTTGGAGAACTCTATTGTTAACTTGAAATAAGTAAACGATCTAACCTTATTCCGGGAAGAAGCTGACAGTATGAAGTCTTCTGAGCACCTAAAATAACATTAAATGAATATTTTGGATATGTTTGTCTCCATCTAAATACAAAATGTTTCTTCAAAACTATTCTGCTTTATTATCTAGATTCATAATACGAAGAGAATTCGTTATTGTATAAATAACTCTACTTATCTTAAAAGTCTCATCAGCCACTGTTATTCACAGAGTAACAAGATCTCAGTCAGCATTCAAGAAGCTCATTTAGTTTATGCTAACTTGAGTCAACTTTGGTGTTGGTGGAATATCCGTCTCTCAACTCTAAAACAGAGTAAATTATGCATCAGTTCGATCTATTATAAATGAGAAGTATTGGTCATGAAAATAGAAAATATACAAAGGCACTAAGTGTATTGATCATAGGAATCATCAATATTTTCTCTGTCAAATTAATCACAGTACTGGTCTGCATACATTCATATATATGCTAACAAATCATTTTGTGGGGATTATTCGATTTAGATATAACAAAGTAGCCCAAATCAAACAACCGGTGATGACCAGGAATTGATACTGAACAGTTGTTTTGTTATTGCATGAAGCTCTTCAACTGGACTGTACATCTACGACTTCAATCCAGCACAAACTACTCAAGTTTCATGACCTATACTTAACTATTAAACTACCGAATCGGTATTCAAGTAAAGAATTAATTATATAAAGAAACTATAAGATGGTGAAATAGATTATACAAATTGGTTTTAATTGAATAACGTATAAGTCAGATTCAAAAGGATACTTAACCCTAATAGTATCTAATTATTATATAATCAATTCTTAGCATATTCTTCAAACTACTCAATAGTAGTCAGTTGAAACTAAATAAAAAAACTAAGCATTACAATAGTATTCAAGTAGGATTATGGTTTACAGGCGGAATCCAGGACTTGCGTTTCGTCCTATTTGAGATTCATCGACTGATTAAAGCGACTCATCAACTTCAGTTCATAACAAACCAACAGGAAGATTCAAGTACATTTTCAACTATATTACATCGTAAACGGGATGATATGGGCATATACAAATTGTGTATACATAAGTAGCTTATTAGACAACATTTTGTCATTGAACATTAAAAAGCAAGATCATTAGATAAAGTAAAACAAGCACGATCAAATAACCTTTAATGGAGAAGATGTGGAAGTTGTGGAAACTTTCACATACATTGACAGCGGAATCATCGTTACGAAAATGAAGATCTAATGTTGATGTGAATACACGCGCTAATAAAACATGTCAACCACACCATTTTCACAGCCGAAGAATATATAGGACTCAAATCACCTATCAACCTGACATCGTAATCACAATTTTTATGACAAACACTAAGACAGTTTCCATGTATGAACCTGAGACGTGTATGTAGAATTAGGAAGGACTGGTTCAAAAGATATAAGTATTTACTAACAGCTGTCTGTGTAAGATACTACGGATCCACTGACCAGATACCATCAGTAACAACCCTCAATTGTAGAGAACGAACCAACCAACTTTCAACTGAAGAAGAAATTAGGAAAAGACACTGCAGGTGGATAGGACACACATTAAGGAAATAATCAAACTGTATCACAAGACAAACATTTACATGAAATCCTAAAGGTCAAAGGAAAAGGGAAAGACCCAAGAATACATTGTGTCGGGAATTCGAGTCAGACATGAGAAGAATGAGGAACACTTAGGAATAGCTGGAAAGGAAAGTTGAGAATAGAGTTGGCTTGGTGAATACTAGTCGGTAACCTATGCTCCACAAAGAGTAACAGTCATTCATTGATTGATTAAACACAAGTAGGCTGATCGCATATCCTTTGTTCAACATTAGCGTATATATGTCTGGTTGAATGGGACAACATTAACGACCTCTATTTTTGTGTTATCGACCAAATGTCAATTTTTAGTACGCTTGTAATCATTTTCCATTCTTTCCAATAAAAATGGAATGAAACATGTTCAAAAGTAGCCTTATGGATACCATTCTGCCTAATCATTGTAATATACTTGTTGTTAGAAGTATATTGGAATGTACTATAAGTTTATGTCAGTGACATGTCAATCAACTCTTACTACTTTAAACTGATATGAAATTGTACTACTTAAATACTACTTATTAGTGCTGTTGCAAATTCATTAATCATTACTACTTGAAATTTTATCTTAATGAAATGATTGAAAGGATAAATAAGGAATGTTTGTTTCAATATAGTCGGGGGTTTAGAATTCCGGCGAATTTTTTTCTACGATCTCCATCTGAATTGAATACTCCTCCTAATCAACCTCATAGACTAAATTATCTAAAACTTTATGTATGTATGAATACTGTTTGTAAATCTTCAAGCTTTTCATAAACTAATCGAAGATTTTGTTTGAGTTGGATTGTAACTGGCAAGTGGAATTAAGGACACGTGTTTTGTGCTGTTCGGGGCTCGTTATCGAGATGTACCTCAATCCTAGTGTTGATGTTCACACTGGAACTCGTTTCGTGTCAAGACGCCACCACATTCACCACTAAGTCGAGGTGGCTACAATCGAGCTCAAAGAAAACTTGTGAACTTTTGCTATATCAAGGCAATTCACCTATGATGGACAAATGACAATGTAGACTGATAAATTCCAGTCCATGTTCAATCACATTTGAATTATATTTAAGGATTTATTTATATTATGTATGAATCCAACAAATGGACACAAACACAGTGATGCTTATGGTAAAGAGGTTAACTTGATACATCAAGGTTATAGGTTCCATTCTTGTAAAGGTTGCCTAATACCACTGTGGTGCACTGTGTTAACACGCGACTTCTGTCTACTTCTTTCTAGTATTTAATGATTATCTACATCCCTCCAGGTAACCGGTAATATTACTTTCACATTCATTAATCTCTACAGTATCGAATCTTAATCATTCTATTTGTCATTACTCATACATCATCACATGAACTCATCACAATTCTACAGAGAATTAGTAGTAAATTTATCAATTGACCAGCTTACAGGTACTAATCATCAGAATGAACTGATTAACTTGAAGTCGACACTAATCACAATGTCTGTATTGATGTCAGACCTAACTGAGTAAATCATCCAATTCAATGAAACCAACATGAACAAAGACTTTATACATTCAATGAAATTTATAATAAACGAGCTACACGTTCAACATTTGAATTGTATTCATATGTTTTATATTCTGTAAACATGTACGATTAGTTTGTAATGTAGGCGTGTGTGTGTGTGTGCCTGAATATTCAAGTGTTTATATACTACTTATTTGATTTTATTTAAGTAGGATTAATCATATAGATTAAATCAACATTATTATGGTATTAGTAAAGAGCTTAATGAAAATTTTTGAATATAATGCATAAACTACTTAAATAATCTCATATTACACTAATGTCATACACTTATGTTGATCTAAGTAAGTGAATTTGATTGGATTCTATGTTATCTGTATTTTATTGTTATGTTCATAGAAATGAATTCCATGGGGATATTCAATCAACTGATTCATTTCATAGACTTAGCAAGTTGATATTCTTTAATATCTTTGTGGTAAGACATTTAATTACATAAAAATCGTAAATCAGGAAGCACTGGACAGCTGTTTCATTCTAGTATGGGACTGCTCTGCAGTTCGTATCCTGAATTCCTCCTCAGTGGCTGCAATTTGGTGAACACCTAACCCTCCGCATCATCAAACAGGTATCTAGTGATACGATACTTCACTTTTATCAATTTGCTGAGGAGTCCCATACTAGGACAAAACAGCTGTTCACTGCTCTCTCGTTTACAAGAGTACCCTATCAACATCAATCTATAATAAATTCAGTCAAGTAATACTTAATAGCAATTTCCACAAACCACCTCAATTCAATTACATAACAATTGGTTGCGTAGTTTAGAACTTTCATGATACTTATCACCCGGGTTTGTGGGGACTATTAACTACGAATTAGACAGTGTGAATTGATCATAGGAAGAATTCGTTAGTGGTGTTAAGTCAGCAATCCTAAGTCAGTCCTAATATGCAGCCATCCAGCAGTGCGCAGCCACGACCTCGTCGAGAATCGAACCCAAGGCCCTCTGGATCCGTTGCAAACGCCCTAATACTAAACCGCTGAGTTAGCTCCTAATGGTTGATATTTCTAACACAATCAATTTTTGATATTTTGCCTGTCTTCATCCTTGTCATTGGTAAGTAACTGCCTTACACTCGACATGGCTGAACTCCACCAGCCACGTCTTAACACCTGGAACTTCAGAAATTACCTCAAGGAGTTAGTCACTATTGAGCTGAAGTTATTTATATTTGAATGTTGTCAAGATAGTTAACAAATATAAAATCTTCTGTAGAGGGTTGTTTGCAGTCATACTGAGATAAGGTATAACATAACAAAGATTGAAATCAAATGTTATGTTGAAAAATAATTGTGAATTGGACAAATTGACAGAATAACACTGAATAACATTCTTGGAAATGGATAAGCATGAATTAACATGTTACATAATCAAATGTTTAAAGACTAAAGTTACAAAGACAATGTAAAACCAAACTTTTTGAAGTTTGATTTCAGCCTTTTAATAGAAACAGCTTCGGTGAACCGAAATAAACTTGACGACTGCTGATTATTTTAAATGATTTTGAAGTGTCAACCTCATATCAAATATCAATATGATGATGATCCGTGGTACTATTGGAAATGAGTTGATTGTTTGATCTCAACTGTCCTACTGCATACTCAGTAATACGGACGTTAATTCTCGTATTTGTTCTTACAATCTATGAGCTCTGGTATGAACATGTAAACTGGTAGACGTAATTGAAGGAAATGTGAAGTGAGAATTCGTCGACTTTTGTATAATTTAGTAAGAAATTAGTTGTATATGAAATGACCTGTTCAGTGGTTAGAAAAATTCTTTTTTAAGCAGCACCCGGTGTAAAGTCAGTTCTATCATTCTTCTGCATCCCCCCCCCCTTCAAAATGAAGTTGTAAGATAATCGGTTTCTTTGCTACAGAAGGACAATCTATTCTTTTAGTTCTTTCTTTCCAGTATTTATCAGTGAATTTCACTGGGTAACCATCAACTTCCAGTCAATTTTCAAGTATAGATAGAATATATATTCCAAGATTAGATTCCTTAATCCGTTGATTACTTGACTATTGACTTGTTTATTGATTGATGGCTACTTGATTGCCGAGTGCAGATTACCAACTTCTTGTAATACAACTTCTGGTTACTACAATACAATTTAATACTGCTACTACAATGATTACTACTAAAACTACCACTTTGTTTCCATTTCATAAGTTCAGGATTGTTACTTGGAATACTAAATTCTAATAGGGGAACATTACAATGTGCTTATGGCACTTTCTTCATTTAAGGCTTCAATGTTATACACACTTCAGCGTTCATTCATGGTAGATTGGGTTGTTATCATTTCCTAATAGATTGACTAGAATAAATTTAATTCTGTTAGTGCATGAAGCTGACTGATGTTATATATGTACTTTACTTTAACTGTATTCATTCAACATAATATTAATCATTAACTATTGAACTGTAGAGATAAAGTTTGTTTGATTTAAATGCATCAGACTGATAATTCATTCTTCTATGAAACAATACATATTCAATAGCACAGTAAACGATCTAACCAAACGCCATGAAAGACTTCAGTATATCTTCTTGATGTCTTAATTACAAGTTATGTCATGAAATAATGATGTTCAAGGTTTATTACCTTAATGATTTGAATTAAATGAATCTGCTTAAAGAAATAGAAGTTCGGTATGTTGACACCTTTCGGTGGATTAAATTGTTACAACATCAGAAATTGTTCCAACTGGGAAATAATAATACGTCTCCCCAATACCTAATCAGTCCCCAGATAAAATAAAAAGAACATAAGATTGATGAACAACAATCATATTTTATATGTACATACAACGTGGCTACTAAGTCAACCAATTACGTGATTAACATTAATACAAAACATGGGAGACCGTATTAGTGAATTGATGTAGCATGTACATATTCAATTCACTGTAATTCATAATTAATGAAATAATACAGCAATATTTGGATCGGCAAAGCAAGGGCAACGTTCCTACAGTTGAAAAATATGTGGGACTCCAAACAATTGTCTACCAACCTCAAAGTTAGACTCTTCAATTCGAACGTCAAGACAGTTCTTCGGTATGGAGCTGAAACGTGGAGAACTACTGCATACGTCCTCAGGAAGGTACAGGTATTTATCAACAACTGTCTACGTAGAATATTGACTGTCTGTTGGCCGGAAACCATCGGCAACAGCCTACTTTGGAAGAGAACAGACCAGCTTCCAGCTGAAGAGGAAATCTGGGAACGACGTTGGAAATGGATAGGAAATACATTGCGCAAATCATCTGACTGCATCACGAGATAAGCACTAACTTGGAATCCTATTGAACAACGGAAAAGAGGAAGGCCAATAACACAGAGTCGAGAGCTGGAAGCAGACATGAAAAGGATGAACAGTAACTGGAGACAGCTGGAAAGGATTGCTGAGGACAGAGTTGAATGGAGAAGACTGGTGAGCGGCTTATGCTCCTCCGAGAGGGGCAAAAGGCGTAAGTAAGTAAGTAAGTACAGCAACAGTTAACGTAATGAACGTGATGAGAAGACAAGATCAACTTCATGGTGATAGGAAATAAAATGCTTATTTTACACATAACTAAATCAATTGAAATAATCTTCTAAAACATAATTCTTAAAGTTAGTTATTCATCGTGAATCCGTCAACATAACGGAGATTCGGTCACGGAATCCGACTCACTTTCTACATGTTGTAGAATAGATATCCTTAGGCTTTTTTTTGCTATCATCTAGCCAGCCTACTTTAGTAGGCACTGTTTCATATGTCAGTAGATGCTGTTAGTTAAACAATCTATGTATCTAGTTCCACAGAAGTAAGTTAACTAAGAGATGCCCATAGAATTAGTCAAATAGTGTAATTTGTCCATTATGCATGTATCTGACAGTAAACAGTTAGTGTACTCGGTTAGGGCACTCGAAATGTGGCTTTATAGTGTGTTCTCATCAGACAATTTCTTAACATTTCAAATGTAGTGTCACTTTTGAGTTCCAAAATTATATAAATATATATCTGTGATACATTCGTTACTTTTAATAGTTCCCTGAAACGTTTCATATTTACATCAACCGACTTAGGTGAAGGATAACTATTGTCTATGAAATTGTCTTTAAGGATCAGAAGTTTGCTTTTTGTTCTCTGTTTAATGCATAATTTTGTCATACATGCGATGAAGGAATAGATCAGATCCATTTTCCTATTTAATTGTATAATGCAACTGAATTTAGTCAAATATCCATTCCATGTAGGTTTCCTATTAATGTATCCCATTAGAATTCCATCTCTCCTACTTGTTTATCACAGCTGGTTGTCAGTTGAGTACCACTGGAAACTAAATAAATACTAGACAGTTATGTCATTGTTATATACGACTGTCATAATTCGTGCTTGATAATTTGACTAACCGAGAATAACTTCAACACTTAAACGACTTGAATCTTTTAAGTTGCCGATTCAGTTGAGAGAAGACAAGTGGGCAGAAATCTTTATCCCAGTAAAAGAGAAAGAATGAATGAGTTTTGTATAAAATATCCAGTTTTCTGAAACAATAAAATGATCATTATAATCGATTCAATTCAAACTAAAAAAAGGTTCCAGCTAATATTCAATCAGAACACAACACGTTAGAATTCTGGAAAATTTCTGTCAATCAGTGATTGGATGAATAGTCTGTGACTCTTTTAAAGGTTCTAGATGGTCGTTGATGAGATTTCTAGGAGCCACCGTACTACACACAGTCCATACTCATAAAGCCATGAATTAATTTAAACTCATAACCAACAGGTTTAACATTAAATGTAAAACTAATAATTGAAGTAAACCAGTTTTCAATGATAAAAATGATCAATTGAACAAAAAAAAACATTCAGATTTCAATTGTTTATCTCCTCCTTTTTCAATCGCTAATTTTGTTTAGTTTCATGTGTTCATATGAAATTCATTAATTATGATTGATGCTGACTTGATATTCATTTAAATAAACATAACAAAAAAAAATTAAAAAGGGAAAAAACAAAAAAAACACAATTTTCCCCTGGCAACTATCCCACTGCCTCGTTCCTCCCCCCACCCACCACTCCCTTCACCGTATTTTCATTTAGAGTTGTTTGTTTTTATTTTCTTGTTTCTGTAAACAAATAGAAACAAACTAACAAAATTGTTTCTTTTTTCTATCATCAAATAGATTTTACTATTAGATACTTGTTGACTTATTAAAACATAAATACTACTACTACTAATAATAATGATAGTAGTAGTAGTAGTAGTAGTAGTAGTAGCTGTAGTAGTAGTAGTAGCTGTAGTAGTAGTAGTAGTAGTAGTAGTAGTAGTAGTAGTAGTAGTAGTAGTAGTAGTAGTAGTAGTAGTAGTAGTAGTAGTGGTAGTAGTAGTAGTAGTAGTAGTAGTAGTGGTAGTAGTAGTGGTAGCAGTAGTAGTAGTGGTAGTAGTAGTGGTAGTAGTAGTGGTAGTAGTAGTAGTAGTGGTAGCATAGGAGTGTAGTAGTAGTGGTAGTAGTAGTAGTAGCTGTAGTAGTAGTAGTAGCTGTAGTAGTAGTAGTAGTAGTAGTAGTAGTAGTAGAAGTAGTAGTAGTAGTAGTAGTAGTAGTAGTAGTAGTAGTAATGATACACAAATGTATGCGAATGACACTTCACATAGGTGTTAATTAGTTCAGTAAATAATTTGAATTGTTTACTAATCCCATGTTCAGTAGAAATGATCTTTCTAAAGAATGTTTTCATTTGATGTCTTATTGATTTGTCATTAACTGAAATTAATTAGTGTCTATTATCATATTTGCATGCTAAGTGGATTGTTTTAATACAACGACAGTTCACTAGTATAGATTAAATTAGACTAGGGCTGGAATACAGGATTTAGGACGCATAATTCATTCTGTTTAGGAATCATTGGTTGGATATATCAATGGGGTCGAACTGACTTCGAGTCCTAATGTAAATATAAACATTATGATTTAAGTACATCCAGTTGACGAGTCCCAAACGGAACATAACTTTTCTTCTAGATTTCGCTGACTAGCCACAATCTAACTCAATTTATGAATGTTTTTTTTCGCTTAATTCGGATTATGACTGGCAAGTGGAATCCGGGACGCGCCTTTCGTCTTATTTAGGACTCATTGGCTGGATGTACCTGCATCTCAATGTTGATGTTCACAGTGGGATTCGAATACAGTTCGCTTCGTGTTAAACGCCACCGCGTTCACCACTAGACTACTGAGTCTAGACAGTCACGTTTGTGCAATAGGCTAATTGGTAGTAGGATGAATTTGTATATTTCCATTGATTTGTTATAGACTGAAGCTGGTCAGTCACTGCCGATGAGTCCCAAATAGGACAAAACGCGCGTTCTGGATTCCACTTGCCAATCACAATCCAAATTAAATGATACTTGTGAATATTCGCTGTATCGAGGTAATCCGCTCAGAATGCGCATATAGCAACTGTGACTGACCAGCTTCAGTCTATAACAAATCAATGGTTTTTCTTCGCTGTTTTCAGTTTTATATTCTTTATAGAACTTTCTCGACTTCTAATTGTATTGAAAATTTGTGAATATAAAAACGCCATTCTACTGTAGTTTCCAAACTATTCGGTAATTAAGGCAAACAACTGATTCCACCAAGAGATTAAATCTAAAGCATTTCGGTTACTTAATGAATAATTAATCATGAGTATTATTCAGTCAGGTCACATAGGATTACCATTTCAATCAGTTTGTAATAAAATTTAACTTAATAGTCAATTTATATAACATTGAATTAAGATGGCCTTTCATGAGATTCGTTCTAAGTCTAGTTGATTGAATTGATCACAGTTTGATGTTGGTAGGGTATCAATGAAAATCATGGAGGCACTGTACAGCTGTTTCATCCCAGTAAGGGAATCTTCAACAATACACACTCTAGATTTCACCTCAGGCGTTTCAAGTTAACGATTGCATAACCCTTTACACCATGGACTAATATTCAATAGTAGAATTTTCACTTTTCTTAATGTCCTGACTAATTTTAGAATATTCGTGTAACTCTAATAAGAAGTTGTGACTAGTGGAGTTTAAACTTGTCACGAGACAGACAATTATCGCCAGTGACAATCGATGATCATCACACGGTATCACAAAAATTTGTGTAACATCGTTTATGTTCTGAAAATAAATAAGTAGTATATTATTAATTATATTTCAATGAGTAGAAATTAATGTTTCTGTTGTTTTACTGCTTGGTGTAGATCGAATCATCAGAGAATGAAAATTATTTGTGATGTGTATCGTTAAACTGATTGATTCAAGAGGAATACAGAACTTGGTTGACTGTTTTTTAAAAGATTATTCCGTCTATTTTGAATACATGTGTATCGATTATTTTATTGTCATGTTTCTCACGTCTTAACTTCCCACTAGATCCATGAATTGTTGTCATGTGATTTTCCGTTAAACAATGATAATTAATAATCTGTTTCCTCAGTTCTTAGTCATTATTGCCTTTCTATTGTATAAATTTTATTCTTCTTATTGGTCTGCTATGTGATCAAAATGAGTGAAATATAGTCTGACCAGTTGCTCTTCTATCCGCTTTAGGAACTAGAGCTCAGGGCGGTAGACGTGAGACCTTAGAAGTAAGTCTCTTCGTATTCGTCCCAATCAAGTTTAGTGTCTTCGCTTATCAAAATAGGCCATAGTTTACATCATAATATATGTTAATTATGAGAAGTCTGATTAGGGTTACATTTAATTATATGAATAAATGTTCCATATTAACCTAATGAATAGACTGTAAGACGCTTGTCGACAAAATATAATCATCATTATAAAGGAGTAGATAAAAATGACATTAACAAGTACTCAGTGAATAATCAATGTATACATCCCAACCCTCCAGGGAGTCATTTGTGGCATGGAGTTAACGGTTGAACACTAAGTAATGTACGATCGAATCAACCAACCTGTTGTTGACATATACCAACTAGAATAAAACGTAGGTGTGAAGTTTCAGACTCCACAATTGAATTATTTAGCTTTGTATGTAACGAAAACCATCCTCTTCTAAGATATTAATCTTCTTTCCATCTTCAGATGAAAACAATTTAAACTAATAATGAATTGCTAGTTAACATAATGAATTCATACACTCACTTACTACTTTTAGTAAACTACTTATTATGTCCAAAGAGAATGAAAAAAAGAAGATACTAATGTATATTCAATAGTAATTAAAGATACTTAACATGTTTACAACTTACTCAAGATTATTAGATTTGAGTGAATCATACAACTGTTTACTTTTATAAAATAAGTAGTATGTGTATTCGGTGTGTGTGTGTGTAAAAAGTAAACAAACGAAATACAAAACAGCGTATCAACTAGAAGACATAAATACCATTAAATCATGTATACATACCCGTTGCACAAGTGTTGTTGACTGGAGCCAGTAGCCTAGTGGTGAATGCGGTAGCATTTGAGTTACAATGAATTGATTCCAAGTTCCGATGTTCACATCAACAAAATGATGTAGATAGATTCAGAGGACCAGTTGCAAATAAAACGAATCACGAATCTTGGATTCCGTTTGTCAAACGCTGTATTGAGATAGGCCATTTGGTTACATTGATTGATCAATTTAAGTCTGTAATAGATCAACACAAATACCAAGAAATTATAAGTAGTAAGTGTAGGGAGTGTGTATCAAAAGCAAACAAACTAAATACAATCAATCTCATTAAAGAGTGAAACACAACATAATGACATGATAACTCATTTAAGGTTCTATTCAGAAGCACTGATGACACTTTAAGCATAATCAGTTGACAATCTAAGACAGCACTAATTAGAACAGATACCTCGGCTAAGTTAATCTTTATATACAATATTATCAATATACCCTGTAATATGAGGGTAATTTCAATCAATTTGGTTTTTCAGGAAGTCAACTGATTAACACTTCAGTACTCAGGCTCTCTACGACTTGAACACTAGTAATGTAGTACAGTATCTTCTTGTAACATAACCACATAGGTACCAAGAACCCTGGTAGACCAAATCTTTATATGCACAACAATATATTATTGAATGCAATTAAAGATTAGTAGGTTACCAATTTTTATGTTATTGTCGATTGTTTTCATAAATCAACAGGTTAAAAGGTGGTAGTAGTCAATTAGCGTATGCGGTGGCGTTTGACACGAAACAGACTGAGTTCGAATCCCATTGTGAACATCAACATTGGGATGCCGGTACATCCAGCCGATGAGACCCACATAGGACGAAACGCGAGTCCTGGATTCCACTTGTTAGTCATAATCCAAATTAAAAGGTTGAAAGGTGGTTTGAAGATAATCTAAATGAAGCTGTGTTTTGCCCTAAACGTTGATCAATATCATTAACAAGACAATGATGTCGTCTAGAACCAATGTAATAACCGATGACACAAGAAGAATATTCTCTGTTCCAATACCGTTAGTGATCAATCTAAAGTGTAAGAACATCAGATTAATAAACCAAGTCTCGACTATTTGTATATCCTATATTACAAGTACTCGTTTCAACACATACATTCGACTTCAGAGAGCATAACAAACTGATTAGAATAATGACATAGACACCAAATGAAGGACAATAACAATAAAAAATGAGGTAGGGAGGGGAAAACATTAGGTATGTAATTAGTAACCAGTAGTTTATGAATAAGAATTAACAAAATAACAGTTCAATTAAGGTGGTCCTTCTTGTGTAGATTGGTATTGAATACGTCACAAATTGATGTTGCCAGGGTACCAGTAGAAACATCAATATTTGACATATTCAATCACATAAAAATACCAACCACCATGAAAAACCATCTCAATTCAATTAAAATAATTAGCCTCACTAGTGACTAACTTCAGAATGTTCCTAAGGCCTCTGGCAAGATGTCGTGACAGGTGGAGTTCAAACTTGTCGGAATGGAGAAAATTATCACTAATTGACAGGAGGGGGGGGGGTGATCGTCACTCTATAATATCACTAAGTGATGGAAGTAAGGAATTCTACCATTGGATCCCGACCCAGTTGTGCAGAGTGTCACCTGTTCCGCCAACCTAAAACTCCTGTGGTTAAATGTAAGGTGCACACTGCTGAGGAGTTCAACACTAAAATGATACAGCTGTCTAGTGCTCCCTGATGTTCACTGGTATTTTATCAATATCAATTAGAAAAATAGTAGTTGAAAATTAGTGATACACGGAAACTTGTTTTCTGTATAAACTTGGGACTGCATTCAGGGTTAGCTGCCACTTGTCAGAAAAGTGTAACTGTACTTTTGAAGTGAATAATACTCCTTGATGGATTCGACACTGAGTAACTTAATTTTTGTTTGAAAACTATACACTACGTAATCATCGCCACGCAAATAGCATTAGCTGATAACTGAATCAAACTGTGAAACTGTGTATTTTATATTCCCTTCCCAGCCAGCAGCTAGTACAAAAGACTAAACTTGTAGGAAGATTGTATTGTGGAGCAAAAACTGAGATGAGAATATAGTGAACCAGCAAACCAGTGAATTTGTATTTTCAAAATACATCGATTTTTATATCAATCAATTTACAATGATTATTCATTAAGTGAAATCAATAACATTTAATTAATACAATCAAATACTGTCAACTGTATTTTTAGGGATTATAAATCCCTAACACCTCCCTATTTTGAAAAATAAGATAATGACGGTGCTCCGTGCATTCGTTTGATTCTGAGTGCTGTTTGTACAAATACAAAAATTATTTAGAAAGAAAAAGGAAATATGATTAATTACAAATCACGTAAACAACTACTATCTACCACTACTCTCCTCCTCCACGGAATGTTGTGGGATCCTTGTGTAGTAACTGGAGCAACGTTTCATTGTATTGAAAATGCATGATCTTTAAGCAGGTTTTGATATAACTCATTGGTATGGGCAAAAATTGTACAGTTTCCCGCCTACGGATCTCGCACTTGTTACTGTACTTTGAGGACTCCTGATGTGACACAGAGAACTTAATTTTGTTGACAGACATACTATCCTCGCCATTTTTGAATCAACTGTTGAAACTATTTGATTCAATCTATCAAAAAGTACCAGTTTCCGCCTAATCTCAGTTACTTACGACTGAGTAACAAGCGACAGGAAATATGATTTTTGAGTTTCTAGACACTATTTCTTGAAATTCCAGTCTATTACAACATTACTATTGATGATGTTGAGCTACTAGTTGGAAGAATTTCATCAGTATTATAAGAGAATATATACTATTTAGGAGTCAGTCAATGTAAAATCGATTGAATAGGTTATGTTTATTTATCCTTCAGGAAGTTGTGACCAATCCATAAACATATGATGTTGACTTGAAGTTGATTAGGTAAGAAAACTATCAGGAATGGCCAAATTAAATTACCTGACTATTAGACTTTAGTCATGCTGATAAATAAGTAATACAAGATAGTATTCCACAGAATAGATGTAGTTAAAGACTAGGGACCTTTGACGGATTACCCCAGAATCGGCCATAATAGCTGAAATTCATTCACACTTTATGTTTTTCATAATCTTCAGTTCCTAAATAACTATTTTCTCATCATTTCAGTAGTATGAGAAACTTCAGTAGGGAGAACTCTTGTTTCCGACAGGGAAATAGAACCCAGGTTTTTTAGGTTTGCGGACGAATAATCTTATGCACAACTGGGCAACTGACATCCAATGGTAATGCACTCACTCTCATCATTTTGTAATCAACCATTATCTTTGTTGAAACTGTCTAACTCCTGATAAGGTTTAAATTTCACCACTCACGACTTCTTACTAGAACTTCACTAATATCCTGAAATTAGTCACTAGTGAGCTAATTAATGTAAGTGAATTGAAATGATTATTTTTGTCGAGAATCCTAATAAACTTTTTAACTGATTACATTCATCAAAGATTGATGTTGGTAGGGTATTCACGGATAACCAAGAACCATTACACAACTGCTGAAGATTTCCATACAAGATGAAATGGCTGTTTATCAGTGCTTCCTGATTGTCATTAGTACTTTATTAACATTAATCTATGATGTAATCAACTGACCATTAAACTAATTTATCTAAAAGGATAAAAAAACTATCATTAACTTTCTATTCGAATGATTATTGTCAGTAATGCATATCAAATGAAACATTAATACACACAAGGTCAATTGTATATTAGCCGTTAATAAAAGAGGATGGAACTGGGTTATAAGGTGTGTGTGTGTGAGTGTATGAATGTGAAAGTAGGTCGTTTATCAGTATAACCTGTAATTTGAAGATCACTTCAATCAAATTGACTTTTTCAGGAGGTCGACTGATTAACACTGCAGTACTCAAACTCTCTACAACTTGAACACTAGTAATGTAATACAGTCTCTTTCTGTGACACAACTACTTAGGTACCAAGAATCATCAGTGGATAAATGGGACTAGGTGGTTAGGGATAATTATACGTAGAGATTATAAAAACCGATGCATAAATTATCATTCATGATAGAAGCATTGAAATAGAATGATTCAAATGAAAAAAAAAGGAAACGGATATTATGGATGATTAATCATACAAATAAAACATGATCTCATTTCGACGAACTTACTCTTTTAGTTGAATGAATTCAGGATAGATTGATGTTGATAGGATACTAATGAAAATCAGATAGATTACTAAATAGCTATTTCGTCCCAGTAAGCAACTTCTCAACAGTTCGCATCCTAGATTCCAATTCAAGGGATCCCATGATGGCAAATGTCTAACCATTTGTACCATTAAATCGGTATCATTGTGTATAAGATTGCTGTCTATGAAGTCGTCATAAACTGGCTCTCGAGAACGATTAGCCTCTTTTGACTCACATCTTATGAGTCTCGTTGACTCTTTCTCTGTCTATTACCGTATCATTTTGCTGTGAGGAGTTAAATAACGAGAAGGCACAATGTATGGAGCCTATCTTTGATGATATAAGAAAATGCAGTATTTAATTATAATAACATACCGTCGAGTAAGTTTGATAACTGTATTCTTTAAATTGTTAGTTTTTCAGAGATTCATTAAGTATTGTTGTGCCTATTCCCGTTTTCAAGCTGTTACAACCTCACCATAGACCTGTTGTCCCGATTTCTACAAACAACCATCCTTGTTCAATCATGATTATATTTGATATTTCTTATTACTATTTGGTTTAGTATGTGGTGTATGTAAGTTATTACACTTGCTCAGTAAACAACTTGGTATTGTTTCATACTTAATAGTGTTGATATCTCGTTTCCTGCCTTTTAAGAAAATCTATTTGGTCACTATGTCACTGTGTTAACCAGTCAGGACCTCCATAGTCAAGCTGTAAGTTATATTAACAGGTTCGATTAGTTTGTTGCAGATGAAAGGTTAATGTTACACGTAGTTACGTCATCATATTTCTTGTCTTCACCCATGACAAGTATACAAACACTAATAATAATGAATAACTTACTTATTCACGCCTGTTACCCCTCTCGGAGGAGCATAGGTCGCTCACCAGTATTCTCCATTCAACTCTGTCCTCAGCAATCCTTTCCAGCTGTCTCCAGTTACTGTTCATCCCTTTTATTGTCTGCATTCAATTCTCGACGTACTGTGTACTTTGACCTTCCTCTTTTCCATTTCCCAACAGGATTCCAAGTTAGTGCTTGTCTCGTGATACAGTCTGATGATTTCCGAAATGTATGTCCTATCCATTTTCAACGTCGTCTCCTGATTTCCTCTTCAGCTGGAAGTTGGTTTGTTCTCTTCCAAAGTAGGCTGCTGCTGATGGTTTCCGGCCAACAGACATTCAATATTCTGCGTAGACAGTTGTTGATAAATACCTGTACTCTCCTGAGGATGTTCGCAGTAGTTCTCCACGTTTCAGCTCCATACCGAAGAACTGATTTGACGTTCGAATTGAAGAGTCTAACTTCGAAGTTGGTAGATAGTTGTTTGGAGTCCTATATGTTTTTCAACCATAAATAATGAATAAGTTACCCGATATGTATATCATATAAACATTACAATCAGAATTATCAAATAGCCTTATATTGACAATATAAAAAGACTGTACAGCCTTCGCTTTTGTACTATAATCAAACTAGTATTATTCAGTATAGATAACTGGGTCATGTTCATGAAGGATTCCACTGATATACTGAAATAATTAAATTTATAGAATCATTCAAAATTAAGATGAGGATCATAATGATGAGGGAGGATAATCTAAGTTTGTAGTTGAATACCTATTGATTACATGGAAATGGTCATTTGTGTATTATTATTTATTACACTAAGACTCGAACCCAGTACATTTCATTTTAGATGCCCAATATGTTTTACACCAAACCGACCTACTCTGTCCTCAGCTTTCCTTATCAGCTATTTTCAAGTGCTCATCACTCACTTCATGTTTGTCTCTAATTCCCGACACAATGTGTTCTTAGATTTTCTCTTTTTCCATTGTCCTCCAGGATTCCAAGTTTGATAATTTCCTTAATGTGTATCCCTATCCACTTCCAGCGTCTTTTTCAAGCTTATCCACCAGCTGAAAGTTGGTTGATTTGTTATTTGCCATAGAAGGTTGTTGTTGATGGTATCTGGCAAATGGATCCAAAGTATCTTAGGCAGATAGCTGTTTGCAAATACTTATATCTTTTGAACCATGCTTTTCTTAGTTCTTCATACACGTTTCAGCTCTATTCAATAGAAGTGTCTTCACAGTTGTATTGGTGTTTACACGAGGATTCGAACTCAATGCTTTTCGTGCCAACCGCCACCACGTTCACTACTAGACTGTTTAATCCGGACAGTAACACTTCTGCAACAGGCATGTTTACATAATTCGAAAGTGTTTGGATTTTCCTGTTGATTTGTTATGCATTGAAACTGGTCAATCCTTGATACTATTGATCATTATATCTGGAGTAGAGTGTGACTTAAAATGTTTTTCATATTACCTTCTTGTTTTCTTTTTTTATCTTCCGATTGTCTCCATGATCTTTATTGTTTGTATTGCTAAGGATTTGCGAATTAAGGTGACACCTCGATACCTGCTAACGACACAATAACAGGAAGCTAAGCTATTTCACAGCGCCCCAGCCCAGCTAACTAAAGTAAGAATTTCAAAGTCCGCAATAAGCGTTTAATTCCACAGGCAACCTGGCAGACGACATCGCAACACACATCTCATGCGTATATACAAAAAAAGAGAGCGTCCTAGGAATATCATAAATAGCATACTAAAATAAACAATGAATCAATAAGATTTAGCTTCTTGCCAAGTGGGAAACACGAACTGAAGGTGAGAAAGGAACTTTTTGGCGCGAAAACAAGAAATTTAATTTACACAATAAAATCACGAAAATCACAGGTTTGCCATGAAAATTTTGAGGATCTAACATTCCCAACATCGGCTTAACAAGTTTATCTATGATAAGATTATTGTTGAAAATGTGTGTATTGCAACTAATTTGCAGAATTGGGTGATGGTTGGCGGTGCAATCGCAGGCAGTTGTTTTGCGCTCTGCCTGTGCCATTATCCAACGAAATAAAAAATGCAGCCAATAGGTTATCGAACTATATATTCAGCATATCATAAAATCAGACCGCAAGCAGAAAATGATGATACAGAACGTAATAGTGTGAATGAACAGTCACACTATTGACTGTAGTCATAACATTATATAACGTTATTATCTAAACGGGATCGCAAGCGGAGCGTAACAGTGATGAAACAAAATGTTTACATTCAGACAGTTCGAATGAATGAATATTCGTAAACAAGTCTGAAGTTGTTACGCTTCTTTGTGCGTATTTACTTACTTGGGTTACAACCTAACCTATCTCAACCTACACTTCTTACTTGCCTACTATCCACTACTCTAGTACCTACTACAACACTGAGTTATCTATCAGAATCGTCAATAATGACAATGACATTTAGTGAATATTGTTAGCAACAAGATGCATAACATCAAATACAATTACAGTTTTGTTTATCTTTCGCCATTATTCTCAAGTTTCAATCGAATCTTCTCAGTTTCATCTCATAGCTTTTGAAGCTACCATTTACTAAAAAGAATAAACAATAATCATAGTTTAAGTTGAATTGTAATTGGCAAATGGAATCCACAAAGCGCACAGCAGCATCAGCTAAATATACCTGCATACTAATGTTGATGATTACATCAGGATTTGAACTCGGTTCACTTCGTACCAAACATCACTAGGTTACTGAGTCCAGACAATTACACTTGTGCAACGGGTTTATGGACTGAAATTGGTCAGTCTTTGTTGTTATATGCGTATCCTGAGAGGAATACCTTATATAGCTATAAAGCACAAGTATTCTTTAAGTTGGATTGTGACTGGCAAGTACAATTGCAGTTCACCCTATTCGGAACTTGCCGGCTGGATGATTATCAGTAGACAAAGTTTATTAACAAGTTAATTACAAAGAAATTTAGAGTGGAAACAGTTCAAACCGTCTAATAGAAATCATTATTTATACGCCTATAATTAAAAGGTGATGCTGCTAGTAAAATATCAACTCAGAAGTTACACAGAACATTTCACATTTAGTTTAATGCATAAAAGCCAAGATTAATGTTTGTTCAGGTGTTCGTTGGGGACACTGAAAATGAAAAATGAAGTACCTAGAATAACCACCTCTTTCGCACTTATTAATTCTAATACTCTTATAGAGAAAGTTACAACATCCGTTGTACAAGGAATTTACATCAGATTGTCGTGCTTAGAAACATCTTCTAGCGTGACTCATCATAGACGTAATGAAGACAGTTAGTAGCTAAGTACTTGATCATTTAGTGAATAGAGGACATACTACAAGCACCAGCCAATCGTTTTCAATTGTATACTGTGTTAGTAAGACTCAAAGTTCTTCAAGTGACAGAATAAATTGCTGTTTGGACTAAAAAGCTGGAGTTCAGCATTAAAAGGAAAAATGTCCAGCATCTTCTTCTACCAAGGCAGACAACAGAATAAAGAAAAACAATAATCGTAAGATAAATTACTTTATTAAGTGTTTATACTGATGTTCCATTAAAATTTAAAGTATAGGTTGATTTGTTAGTAACAGCTACAAAGAAACCTGCTTAGGGGTAACTAACTTCTAAGGGTGATTCATGGTATACAATCATATCGGATGTGAGATAGTTACCCAAACATGTCAGTAGATAAGTTCGCGTAAATAAACCGCTAAATGACTGGATTAGAAGTATTAACCATTAGGATCTAGCTCACTGGTCTAATGGTAAGGTATTTACTGAAAACCAAAAGGGATCAACGTTTTGACTCCTGGGAAGGTCACTGATGTGCACTACCGAATAGTCTCATACTAGGACAAAACTGATGTCTAGCGCTTCCAGGTGATCAATGGTTGTCTAATCCAAGCCGATTCATGATATCGAGTTGACAGCCAACATTCTTTGCAACTCCACTCTACAAGTGGAGTTCAACCGTTTAGGATGTGAGGCAGTTACCCTCTTATTGCAATCGATAAGGTCGTGCAAACGCTTAACAAATTGACTGAATTATTAATATCAACCGTTAGTAGCCAAAACAGTAGTCGTGAATGCACACTGCCTAAGAGTCCCATACTGAGACAAAACAGCTGTCCACTGCCTGTTCCAAGTGATCGATTGTTGTTTATTTCAGACTAATTCGTGATATCAAAACTGATCAGTAATTTTGTCATGTTCTCTGACCCTGCACTATAAGTCTTCACGCCAAAGGTCGCTTTTTACTCCACTATTAAAAAAGATACCTTCGCATGTGAGGTTGCTTCCATAATTTGGTGCACCAGTCTAGCTTTGCTTTATGTTAATAAGTTATACTCCTTAATCTCAACAAATGACTTTCTAGTTCTCTTAATAGCGAACTGTTATACAAACTAAGGATCATTTACTAACTGGAAACTCTCATAGTAACATATCTCCCACATTCATTATTTGAAGTTTAACTTCATTACAATCATTGCTATATACCAAAATATAGTTGTAGACAGACAGTGTACAAGCAGCCTCTGCAGTCAGCAGTAGGCCAAAGCATACACATCAGAAATATCAAAAACCTTTAGCACAAAACAATGAGCACCAACCCAATTTTACATGATGAAGAAACTATGAAAGATGTAGAAACTTTTGCATACAAGTAAATCATCATCGATACACAAGGAGAATCTCATGTCGATGTGAAGATATGGATTATCAAGGTAAGAAAACGCCAGCATTTCTACCATTGAACCTTTAAGTTACCAGTGCACTGATTATTATGGTTGATATGTGGTCACTTTTATGGCGATTGATTTTTAATTCATTGTTTGCAGTTATCACGAATTTTTCCGTAGTTTCTACTGGTAACTAACCGAGATCAATCTGTACGGAACATAAACCACGAAGTGAATATTGATATCCACAAAACTGCCTTAACTGTTTACACTGAGTAGTTCAGCATGAGATTCCTCTCTGTATACTTTAAGTTTACCCTGATAACTGATCATAGTTGCTTGTATTCATAACAGTTTGATGTCGGTTGGTTAACAATGACGAATATAAACACCAGCACGAAACCACGTCAATTCTATTACAATAATTAGTTCACTAGGGACTAACATCTAAACATTCTCCAATTTTTCATGGAAATTTGTGATTTATGAGGTTCAGAATTATTAGGGATAAGAAAGTCATTAACAATAACAATGAATGATGGTCTTGTCATTTTAAAAACTAATAGAAGTGAAAATTCTACAATTAGACTCCTTGCAGGCCCAGTAATCTAAATAGTTATGTTTTTACTATGTGACCTATAGGTCTCTGGTTCGATTCCCTGTCGAAATTCAAAGTGGGAATTGCAATGAAGCAATTCCATATTATGATGTAACATCTTTTCAATATTTTTTTAATTTCTTTGTTGCTCAACTAACATCAATCTATACTAATGACAATCAAGTTAACTTATTACCACTCTTAATGAATCCACTTCAATTCAACTACAAACAATCCTGATTACATTTTCAGACTTCCAGCTATTTATTCAAAGATGACAATCAATTACATCATTTTGTAACTTAGTAATGACATAACACTTATTTTAAGCAAAGACTGAAATCATTCGATTACATAATCCAATTGTAATATGCCGACAATGTCGGTTAATCCCGATACAATCGATTCGTCTATTTACGTTTACATTAATTCATGTTATGAAGTTGACTAAGTCAATAGAGTAAGCCTAAATGTATCAATTAATAGAATGATATTCCTTACATAGAAACAATGTTTAATACAAAACAAAAGATGAATTGTTTCACTGATAAAGGAGAATCATTGTGCATGTGATAACAGTACAATGAAATCTATCAACAAAGTGATATTCATTAAGTAAATGGTAATTGTAGATGCATCAATTTGGACAATGACTTTAAAGTTGTATATTCATTTCGTCATCATGAGCAGTGTCATTTGTTCGGTAGCGTAGATACTGAACTTAGCGACGTCGCTATATGATGTTTGAAATGGGAATTAGAACTACGTACAAGTAAATGTGGATGGATAAGTTCCGGAGGGGGGAAGGAAACATGCCTTAATTTCTATCTCTTCATAAACGGTAATAAGTTACCTGGATTTCATTTAGTAGTTTACTTAAGATTCAACTATTCTTACAATCTATCATTCTTAGACAGACCTCTAAGTTACATCAACTTCTGGCTAATATACAGTATAACATCCATTATAATGATACCTTTATTGTAATTTATAAAGTATATAGCTGACCACTGTTGGAATATTGCACTGTCTTTCTGAGTAATGTTTCTATAAGAGAAGAAACTCAGACTAGAGTCTGTTCAGTGTTTCTTCACACGTCATATTTTCTGGAACAATTATACCTTAGATTGTAATAATAACTCCTCCCGCAGCTCTTCTAGGGTTGTTGCCGGTCCCAAGCCCGGGTAAAGGAGGAGGGTTGGGCATAGGGCTAGCACCCCTATCCCGTAAAACTCAAGTTTGCTAAAAAAACGCTAACCAGAATAAACAAACCTAACCATTTAAACTCTGCCCTGGAAGTGGAAGGAATCTATATGACGCTTCATGATGAAAGCCGAGATTCTTCGGAAGTCGATGCCACCCCTTCTAACGACCAGAGCAAAAATTTTTATAGGTACATGGAATGTTCGGACAATTTGGGAGACAGGGAAGATCAGCCAGATAGCAGCAGAAATGAAGAGATACAATTTAACTGTGCTTGGGATCAGCGAAACGCATTGGACTCAAACTGGACAGAAAAGATTAGCCACGGAAGAGGTGCTACTATATTCCGGGCACGAAGAGGAAAATGCCCCACACACCCAAGGAGTTGCTCTGATGCTGTCTAAGAAAGCGGAAAAGAGGAAGGCCAAAAAACACCCTGCGTCGAAAAATGGAAGCAGACATAAAAAGGATGAACAGTAACTGGAGACAGCTGGAAAGGATTGCTGAGGACAGAGTTGAATGGAGAATACTGGTGAGCGGCCTATGCTCCTCCGAGTGGTGTAACAGGCGTAAGTAAGTAATTAAGTAAGATTGTAATAATAGATCTGCCACGTTAGATCTTTATCAATTGTGGAAGTAAGAGCTCAAATTAAATCTAACTTCTTTTTCAGATAATATTGAATGAATTGACTGTCAGATCCTCATATGCAGTTCAATTCGTAGTACCTTCTCGTTAAAGTCTTTACAATTCAGCCTCAAAAAACAAAACTATCTCAATCCATATTTACAAATAGTTACAAAAGAATCTTGAACAATTTACCACAAACTATTCATGAAACAGATTCACGATGTGAATTTATAGGGCAAATTAGTAACTTCCTTACTTCTGATGTCACTCTCATGAAAGTATTCGCGCCAACGACTATCGTTTACTTTATTAGTGAAATAATTAGGACTTTAAATGTATGGATATTCATCACTTAATACACTTATCTAACTTAGTTTTATGTTAATATTCTATACTCTTAAACTTATTATTAGTTCATGTGGTAAACCTTCGAGTGAGATTCCCTCCGTAAACACTAACTTCCCTTCTCCCCCCACCCCACCTACACTCATTCAGTTGTTCACTAACTCTTGGATAGTTTTGTTATTGTTTTATGCTACTTTGATCTTTTTATTTACTTTCCAGTGTTAGATGATTAGGCATGAAAAAAAATAAAAATAAAATCTACTTAAATTGGATTGTTTATCTTAGTTCACTTGGAAATGAAGTGTACTACGTCCCATGTAACACTCGTGACGACTTATCGCTGTTACTAACCCTTTTTTTATATGTTCTTCAATCAGAGTGCACTATTTATTCATTATAGACATTTACATACTTACATGAAACTATTAAACTATCACTTCAGATGTTTTTTACTTTCAACCAACACATTAGTTGGGCTTCACATCTAAGTATTCAACATTTCATAGGAATAATTATTCATAGTGGTAGACCTACAAATAATCTACACTTATCCTTACATTTAACAACCTATTTATGCCTTTAAAGCCTGTAGTTTTAGATTGTATTATTAGGATAATGATGACATGTTTCCATGACTGTTTTATTATTCCTTGTTACTATTATTATTGTTAAGGCAACTTAAACTACTTTGAATTGCAGTGGTTCGTGGAGATTGGTATTAAGTTAAATTGATTGAATACATCAAAGATTGATGTTGACAGGATACCATTGAAAACGAGGGAGTACTGGACAGCTTGTTTCGTCTCAGAATGAGACTCATCAGCAGTACTCATTATAGTAACTTTTACATTTTATTTATTCCTCCAAGATTGAATGTGCATAGTAGTTTACTCTCCATATCATTATGATCATGTCTGTAGACTTAATGGGAATTCTGAAGATACAGGAGATTTCATTAGAAGGCCTGGTGTTTAGCAAACTGACACTCAGCATTGTCAATTGAGCTTAACTGTAATAATAAAGAACAAGAACGAAAGACAATTCAGAGAATAAAATTTCCTTTACAATGAAGAAATTATTTATTATAGACCATTCAATAGGCTTGTATAGTCATTTTTACTGGATCTTTGTATATTGAATAGTAGAAAACGATTATATGATAATTTGATGTTATGAAAATTGTTGAATGTTAATTTGCTGTCATGGATTGGTCTAAATTAGATAAAGATTGATCACCTGAATCAGTACTGAGCAGCTGTTACGTCTTGGTACGGAGCCCTTCAACAGTGCACACCCACGATCCTATCAGGAATCAAACTCAAGACCATCTCGTTACGTGACGCATACTTTACCATTAAATCACTGGGTCGGCTGCCAACGATTGTTATTTCTAATTCAGTCAATTGGCGATATGTTGTCATCAATCGGTAACTGTCTCACATTCGACACGGTTGAACTCCACCGATGGTAATGGATGAGAATGACCCAAACGTATTGTGCTTATTTATGTTTCGATTGTTTAAAATATGTAATAGCACAACAGTGGCATTGATTCTTGAAGGTAGAAAGTTAATCAGTGTTTATAGAGTGTGAATTAAGTTGAAATGTGGATGGCAAGTGAAATCTATGACACACATTTTTTATTTGTGATTCGTCAGCTGCAAACAACTGCATCGCAAGCTTAATGTTTATACCGAACTACAGCTCAGCTCATATTATGGAATATTTAGTGAAGTTAGGAAACAGCTAGCAGTGAAACTGGCAAGGTGAATTGTATATTATTCGAAACTTTAGCAGTATACTCATGATTCCAAGTAATAATATACTTATTGGGGCTTACAATTAACACTAAATTCGTTTCACATTTCAACGTATGCCTTCCATTGAGACACTGAATGCTAACAGCTATGGACTTCTTTAACGAATGTAAGAGTGTTTGTATACATATGCAAGGGTTTTCAGTATTCCTATTCTTGATATTAAGGTTTACAATATCATCTGAAGTGTAGCGTAACTTCATCAACAGAAAGACTTGCAACCGTCACACATATAATCATGTTGCCCATTTCACAAGGAAATAAACAAAATATATTTTTAGGGACTGGTATCAACCAAACTAACAATACAATACTGTCTTCGAGTTATCATAAAACCGTATTTCAAATTTACCTAATAAATCATGACTTAAGATGGTGATAAGACTGATGTGAATACAAGACGAAACTCGTTGAACACGCTACTGTTTGCAATTAATCAGCATTAAAGTAAGAATGGATAACGTTTATGAAAAGCCGATCAACTACATTCAAGGTGACCGTGAGTGATGTCTACAAGTATGAGATCGTCTGTCAGTGAGGAAGAAAAGTTCTCTATCAGTAACCTGTTACGGAAACTAGTTTATTCTGAATTCGATTGATCTTGAAATTTGACAGTGAAATTTAATGGATAATTGCTTTTGTTAAGTGGAACTACTTTTCGTGAATTCTCTTAAATATGTTAGTTCTGTATTATAAAACTCCTTCCAGTGGCGATGGATATCTGTTCTGGAAGGTGCATGTGAGAAACGTGGTTTTCAAGCGTTTTACCAAAAATCCATCACTAAATACACTAGACCCTAAAATAATTTCGTTGTTACTCAATGATTCCCATGTACTGGGCGGTTAAACTTGACACTTAAAACATCAATTACTGATTTCAATTTATCTTAATGGTTGTCGATCGACTCACCTGATACAATGAAATTCACGTTGATTTTATTACTTTGTCGCGAATAGCTTATTGTATGTCAGCTCCTTTATAGTTCTAATCAAATTGTAATGCAGCTAGTTGTCTAAGTGATTCGACATTATGGCTACTATACGGAAAAAATCATAATGATTATAGAAGTAGTCAACAGGTTTCATGTTATAGGTTTCGTATTATCTGGTATTCGTCATAGATATGACTGTAAAATTAAGTGATTAGGAAAAAAAGATTCAATCGCCAGTATTATATTCGTTAAGAATTCCGTTGTACACATAAAATATGTTCAGAGTTTTCTGCTAAATGAAGCTAAGCCCCATCCCCATTGCCTTTTCTGAAAACACCATCTAAAGTAAACAAAGTCATTAAATACCATGAAAGTGATGTTACTATGTACTAAAATTTACTAATTTATTTAGGTTGTTTCAAGATGAGAGGGGAGGGGGCAGATTGTTGAAGTACACTGATACTTATCAAGTATAATTGAAGTTACCGTGTAACTGACAAATAATATCTTCAACGCGTCTTTCATATTACTTGAGATTCATCAACTGAGTGTACTAATAACTTATTATTGATATTCACAATGAGATTGGAATCTATTCTATCTGTATCAAATACCGCATCATTTACCTAGAAGCTATTGTCAATACTGTCGTTCTTATAAATGTGTTCGTAATGTGATGTTGGTAGGGTAACATTGAAAACCAGGTGGTACTGGCCAGCTGTTTGTCTAAATGTGAAACTCTTCAGCACTCCACACTTTAGATTCGTTTCCAGGGGCTACAAGTTGGCGAACATCTAACTCTCTACACCACTAAGTAGACCGGTATCCAATTAAAGAATTGCCACTCTCCGGTCTAGTAGTTCAGAGCGTTAGGTGTTTACCAACCAGGAGCAGAATCCGGGGTGCAAACTGCTAAGGAGTTCCACACTAGAACGAAACAGCTGTCCAGTGATGGTACCCTATGGTACCTTTAGCCACACTTCGGTAGCCCACGATCCCCTTTCATCCTGAATGGCAAATCGACTTAACCCCTCCTAGTCTTTATGAAGTTGAGAAGGCTATAGGAAATCTGAAGCGAGGTAGAGCAGCAGGTCCTGATAGGCTTACCCCTAATATTTTTAAGGATGGTGGTCCAGTTTTACCAGCTAGATTGACTGAAATCTTAGGCAGAATCTGGAAACTGGGCGTAATACCATCTGACTGGTCTCAATCCCTGATTGTCCCAATTTATAAGAAAGGACAAAAGTCTTCTTGTGACAATCACAGGGGAATCAGTCTGACTAATATAGTTTCTAAATTGTTAGCGTCGATTATACTTAGACGCCTAACTAGAGCTCGTGAAGAGCAGACTAGAGTAAACCAGGCTGGATTCAGACCTGGACGTGGCTGTATAGACCACATCTTTACACTGCGACAGGTCCTGGAACACAGACACACATTTAGGCGTCCTACAATAGTTGTCTTCCTGGACCTAAAGGCGGCATTCGACTCTGTTGATCGTGAGGTTCTGTGGCAGTGTATGTCATTGAAAGGTGTACCAAAGAAGTACATTAACCTTGTACAAGCTCTCTACTCTAAAACTACAGGTCGGGTGAGAGCTTATGGCGAACTGTCATCGGAATTCCTCACTTTAAGTGTTGTCCGTCAGGGATGTCCACTTTCCCCATTCTTGTTTAATTTTGTCATAGACATGCTCCTAGATATAACCATGTCTTCGTCTGACTTTTCAGGAGTTGACTTACTACCAGGAGCCTCTCTTACTGACTTAGAGTATGCTGATGACATAGTCCTATTTGGTGAAGACGCTGACAAAATGCAGAGTCTTCTGACTACCCTGAGCAACAATGCAAGCATGTTCAGGATGCGGTTTTCCCCCTCGAAATGCAAAATGTTGCTTCAGGATTGGGTTGTATCGGCACCTAAACTAGTGATAGGGAGTGAAGGAGTCAAGCGTGTAGACCGCTTCACGTATCTGGGGGGTCTCATCAGTGCTGATGGCCTGGTGACTGACGAAATCTCAGCACGGATACAGAAAGCTCGATTGGCTTTTGCCAAGTTGCGTCACTTATGACGCAGGCAAGATATCCGCTTGCTAACCAAAGGACGAGTGTACCGTGCAGCAGTTCGCTCTGTCCTACTATACGGGAGCGAAACATGGCCGTTAAGAGTAGAGGAAATTCGTAGGTTACTGGTCTTCGATCATAGGTGTCTTCGAAGCATTGCTCGTGTATCGTTAGACAACCGAGTGAGCAATGCTGTCGTTAAGAAACGGGTTCTAGGAAAGGATGGCAAATCAATTGGTGAGGTATTGAAACTTCATCAGTTGAGGTGGTTGGGACATGTGTTACGCATGTCTAATTAACGACTGCCTCGATGAGCTATGTTTTGCGGTGTAGGAATAGGTAGAAAGAAAGCTAGAGGCGGCCAAACCAAAACATGGCACAAACCGATGAAGTCACTGACAAGTGAACTGAGTCATGTTGATAGATGTAGGCTGCGTGATTGGGGTCCGCGAGACGATAGTCACCATTGGTTTGGAGACCTTGAACGACATGGCTCAGAATCGTTTGCAATGGCGCAGGTGCATCCACTCATTGTGTTCTCTCAAAATCTAACCTTCCGAATTCTCTATCTTTCTCCTTTTACATTTATCTCACTGAATTATACTTTTCGAATCATATCATCGATCCCTAATCTTCTGCATTACTGCTAATACTTCTACTATCGTTATCACTCTTGGATTTGAACTGACAGTTGCGTCTCTGTGCTGATGTGGTATGGCAACCTGAACTGATGTACGTACGTACGAAGTTCTACGTTGTATTTGTCTGTCTACCAACATACTATGCGGCATTTTTAATCACTTTGATATAAAAACAGTTATCGGCATAAATTATTGCCTAACTCAATACAAAATGTAACTGTCAAATAATCGGTTGTTTAGATAATTAAGTTGACTTGTCAAAAATGTTGTTACTAAGAGTAAATTACATTGAAACTGATCAATTCAAGTTGAAATAAATGAGAGAAGACAGAAGATTGACTGATTGAACTGGATATTTGATTAATAGATGATAATTCAATGGTGAATGATGGTTAGGCGTTCACTGTGAGATTTGATACTTCTATATTCGATTTCCAAACAAAATCGAAGATGTGAACATTTTTATCAGTCTCATATTAGGACAAAACAACTGTCGTGTACTTTTTGGTCGTCAATGATAGCCAACCAACATAAATCTGTGCTAATTGCAAAAAAATAGAAATTAGATACAAATCTCTACAAAACCACCTGACCTTAACTAAAGTAATCAGCTCTAAAGGGTATATCTGTTATTTATGTGACTTGATGGTGCTTGGTTCGATTACCTGTCGGCATTGGTGGCATATATACAACGATGGAAGACCTCCCAAACTAGCACAAAATAGTTTTCACTTGTTTCACTGCTATTTAGTTTTATACAAGTGACATTTATTCCATGAAGAATATAAACGACAAAGTTCATTTAAATATCAGATTGACTTAGATCTACGTTGATGTAATTAGGAAAATTAGTGTACTGAAACAATCTACATTGAACATTAGATTATATCGAATGTTATTCAATAGTCCAAAACAATAAGTGAGTTATACCACATATTAACTACTTACTTACGCCTGTTACCCCTCTCAGAAAAGCATAGGCCGCTCACCAGTATTCTCCATTCAACTTTGTTCTGAGCAATCCTTTCCTGTTGTCTCCAGTTACTGTTCATCCTTTTAATGTCTGCTTCCAGCTGTCGACGCTGTGTGTTCTTCGGCCTTCCTCTTTTCCGTTTCCCAACAGGATTTCAAGTTAATGCTTGCCTCGTGATACAGTCTGATGATTTCGGCAATGCATGTTCTATCCATTTCCAACGTCATTTCCTGATTTCCTCTTCAGCTGGAAGTTGGTTTGTTCACTTCCAACGTAGGCTGTTGCTGATGGTTTCCGGCCAACAGACATTCAATATTCTGCGTAGACAGTTGTTGATAAATACCTGTGCTCTCCTGAGGATGTTTGCAGTAGTTCTCCACGTTTCAGCTCCATACACAAGAACTGATTTGATGTTCGAATTGAAGAGTCTAACTTCGAAGTTAGTAGACAGTTGTTTGGACTCCCATATATTGTTTAGCTGTAGGAAGCTGCTCTTGCTTTACCGATCGTTGCCCATACATCTGCATCGGATCATCCTTGTTCATCGATGATGCTCCCCAGGTATGTAAAGGTATCTACTTCTTCCAGAGTTTCACCATCAAGTTCAATTGGGTCGGTGCTCTCGGTGTTGAACTTGAGGATCTTGCTCTTTCCCTTATGTATGTTCAGGCCTATTGATACTGAGGTTGCTGCTACGTTGGTTGTCTTTACTTGCACTTGCTGTTGTCTATGGGTTAAAAGAGTTAGATCATCCGCGAAGTCCAGATCATCGAGTTGCATCCTACTTGTCCATTGAATTCCGTGCTTCCCCTCAGATGTAGATGTTTTCATGATCCAATCAACCACTAGGAGGAAGAGGAAAGGCGAGAGCAGACAGCCTTGTCTGACACCGGTTCTCACTGGGAATGCATCTGTCAGCTGTCCTCCATGCACGATTTTGCACTGTAGTACATATTAACTAACATGAACAATATTAATGATTGTTTAGATTGAATAAATCGCTACAATGTAAACCGAGTGAATTATTACTCTCCTGGGTTTATAAGGTCTCTCACTGAACATAATGGACCAATTCTAATTTATCTTTACTAAAGTGTGATCTATCCATAGTGACACCTCAATCTACCTACAGTAGACTTTCAATTTGCGGTCATTAAAAGACCTACTGTATATTCAGAAAATAAAGAGATTGATATCTATCAAACTATTTATGTAGTGATTACATAAATCCATGTATGTGCGTATGTTGTGTGTATGTATGTACAACAGTGAATCTGTTACAGGTAGGAATCGGTACAAATCGACACAACTTATGAATTATACCAAATTAATAGAAATAGACTATACATTAATGACAGTAAGAAAACAATGTTGACATATCTATTAGTCAGACTTTTGAAGTGTTTAATTCATTATCTGCATGGTTAACTTGTAGGTTCTTCAAGCAAATTTTACAAGATTTAGATTTCAGTATAAACACGAAAACATGAATACGGTATCAATTTGGCATAAACCTATTACTAGGGTTCAATGTTCATGAGGATTCATGTATTTTAATAAGAGGTGCTTTTACCTGCCTCTAACTCTTTGAATCCACGCAACAGGTGTTTGAATGAATCTAGTTTAAAGAAACTATACATGAGTTGATGGAATATTGTTTACAGAAGAGCTTGGAGTGATTAGGATTCGTCAGCTAGGCATCATTAATCAACTGTCAATTTACATAAATAACTCACTCAACTGTGGTTGTATTAACATTTCAGAGATAGAATCAATTCTACTATTTCTTTCCTGAAGTAACGTTGACTAACATGAAATCTATAAGAAGCCTTTCCTGACATACATTTTCAAGTATTTAACATGCATTGAATATATATGTAGCTGCTGCTGACAAAATTTCAACTAATAAAACATAAGGACTCATTCATATAGAAACCGAATAACATACATGGTAATCATTCATGTAGGCGAATGAGAAACCCCGATACAGTTCTGAAATATCCATTTTTATTAAGTAGTATAACACACATTCCAACAACATAAATATTTAATCAATAATATCTATAGATGACTAAACATCCAGAGAATGTCATATTTTGAAATATCAGGCTTGTATCTTCATGTTGTTGACGTGAAGCACCTGCAGTTCATCAGTCAAAGATGCTTTATTTGTATCTTGAACAAATCACCTTAATACAGCAATAAGTCAAGATCTTCCATATTCGAATAAGGTTTATTATTAGAGTCCAAAATACTTATTTTATTACGTTTGAGATGCATCAATTGGACAAATAGGAGAAGACATACACCCTGGATTTACATGACCAGCTACATACCAACTCTATTTTAACTTTAAATATCGATTAGTTGTATTTGTGCCATGAATATTTGTCCAATTTGGAATAAGGCGAAGAAACTCAGTTCAAATTATTTACCAATACAACTAACCCAGTAAGTAATTTACATCCAGACCTTGTGCACGCCAGTACAGTGACAAAAGTCAACGAGAGTGCCTAGTAGGTTCATGTACGTCTACCTGAGAATAATTAGTCCTAGACCATAAATGAAGAAGAATACAAGCCAATCAGTCGAACAGACAAATCATACGAAATTATAAACATGCGTTTACATGTGTGGACTAATAAGAAGAATAACACTTGTACAAAATTAGGACACTAATGACTAGGAACTGAGGGAATAAAGACATAATTAATTGATTATAGTTTCTGCATGATAAATGATTTGACCACAGTTTCTAGGTCAAGTGAGAGGTTAGGACGAGAGGAATATGACAGTAATAGAAATAGAATAATATTAAGCTTACATGTCCTCTATATAAATGAAACAGTCTTCTAGTAGATAGTTTGGAAAGATTGCCTATTCTTGTTGAATCACCCGATATAAGTTATACTTTGATGAATATCTCTTACTAGGTTAAGCCTTAAGTAGATAACTCACAATCACAACATTCTGAAACTTTGATTGTAAATCAGTTTCTCAAGTATAAATTTGTACACTTGTCTTTTAGCCATGCTTTATTTACAAAAACTAGCGTAGAATAAGACTCGAACCGACGATTTAATAGTTGAAAGGTCAATACTTTCATGATTAAGTTAACGTTCCATAATACATTCATCATAATTGGGTATCATAAAGAATGTTGAATTTAAACTTGATGCTAAAAGTTAATCGAAAGTTGACAGTAGTTGTAAACCAGGAAACATTGGAGAGTTGTTTCTTCCTAGTACAAAACCACGACCACATTAGGTAATGAAGACTAGAACCTTTAGGCTTTACAGGGAAAGCTTCACTATTTGTCTATATATCACAAGTTAGAAATGTCAACTGTCGGATGACGGCTGGTTCAATTGGCTTAATGGATAAACGTTCACCGCTATATTCCAAGACTCTGGAACGAATTCTCCAGTCAGGTAGTGGATTCATACAACGAAACAATCGTTGAATGCTTGTTGATTTTTATCGATTGTTTAATTAAGATCAATTTGTTAAGTCAAATTGAAGCACATTCATAAGTCTGTAATGTACTGTCTGACATAAAAGTTATGCTGAACTGAATTCATAATGATCTACTTGTTTATTAAATTAAACAATGTCGATTTATCGTATGACAAGTGACATTTTCATTAGATGCATCCGATAAAGTTGACAAGGTGACATTAATCAAATGAAACATCGTCTACTAGATAAGCAATTAATTTCAAACTTTCATTGAAAACGTTGATAATGATCGTCAAAATACACTGTTAAGAATTAAAGTTAATCGGTGTCTGTAGTGTAACAATATTTTTTAGGTTATGTTCACATACTTGGTGTACAAGTGTGTCTGTCTGGACTCAGTAGCCTAGTGATGAATAGAGGTAGTGTTTGACATGAAATGAAGTGGGATCGAGTACTGGTGTAATCAATGATACTGAAGAATCACAAATAAAGCGAAACGAGAGTCTTAAATTTTACTTACTAACCTACAATGAAACTCAATCAATGAGAAGTCTGGAATCGACTTTCTTATGAACATCTCGACCATTATTCGACTCTTAGATAATCATGTATCGTTTCAGATGAAAAATAGATCATTGTAAATATTGCACTGAATATGTTTATTTCATTCCTGTAGATGATGATATAGACCGAAAGTGATCAGTCTCTGTTACTATAAGTACTTTCTTATCAACTTTCTTCGACACAGTTTTATTTTATAAGGAAGATTATTGTTGAAGTGTGGCTAACAAGCGATATATTTGATAAGGGTTTTGTACTAATTAGGACCTGTCAGTTGAATGTATCTGGGTCTCATAGTGTATAATCACTCCATAACAACTCCAACGAGCAGATATAAACATTTTCAGATTGTATATAAAAACCCGTTACACAGAAATAACCGTCTAAACTCAGTATATTAATAGTGAATGCAGTGAAGCTTGACATGAACTGATTGAGTTCGAATCCTTACGTGAACATAAACACAAAATCAGGTACATCTATCTAATAGCGAGCCCTAAATAAGATGAAATTCACTTCTTGAATTAAACTTGTCAGTTGCAATCCAACTGTAATCGTAATAGACAATATGTCTTAAGGGACCTAGCACAATGAGAAGATTGAATAATCTTTGATCGAACTGTTATTTGTTGTTGGACATCCACAATTCCCACATTGATTTGTCGTAGTGACTGAATGTTTAACCAGATTCAGTTTAACTGTAACGGTTGAATTATTGTTAAGAATAGACCCGATAGATTGTGTTTTCAGATTATTTACCCCTGTATGATAATCATTTGACTATGAAATCACAGAACGATCTTGATTAGTAGACAATCAGAAATTAGGACGAATCAAACAATTATCTTACTCCCAGTATGGTAAACTTCAGTAGTGCAGATCCACAACTGAAACATAGGTTAGAGACTAGGCTTTTTATATCTCTGGGCAAACGTTTAATCAGCTAGTATCCAATGATTGATGTATCTTTACAATATACTTAACTGTAGTTAGAAGCATCAACTGTTGGATACCATCTGGCTCAGTGGTCTAATGGTTAGGTGTTCTCCGTATAAGCTGAATACTTTACTTTGGATTCCCCAGATGAAGCTATGCATGTGCCCAACTGTTTAAAAGGCAGGGGATGGAAGGTAGAGTTTTATTCTCGGAAGGAACATGTATGTTTAGTTTAAGTTCCTATTTTTCAGTGGTTATCTAACTCAGGTTTATTCGTTTAATACAATTCAAATGTCTCCGCAGCACTCAATAGAAAACTCCATAGATCAGCTTATCAGGCCACAGCTTTTATTTACATCTAACACTAATGAAAACCTATTTACTTTCTAGATTCCATACTTTTGCCTAACAACAAAATGACATGAATTTATTGTTTAGTTACAATCTGATTGAAATAACAATAAAAAGGTAAAAATAAAATAAAAGTTACCTACATCACTTCAAGTGTAATCAACCCGATTACGTAAGCAAATGAATGACAGACAGTCAACACTGTGTAATTTACATTATCTAACTTAATTATTACATAATCTAAATAGAAAGAAAAGACCTACACTCTATACAGAAATGATCAGCCGCACTTACATATTCAATGGTTTAATTTATTTGATAGTCAAAAGAAACAATAAATGTAAACGAATCTGATAAAATCTCTAATAGACAATGATGTTAGTTGACGTAACTAATTGACTGTATGTAAAATGAAAACTAACCGCGACTGGTTGGTTTTCACTGATATTCAATCAACATCAATGTATGATGAATGCAAAACAACTGAATTGAATAACTCATCTCCTTGGAACCACTTCATTTCAATTACTTTATTTGTCAGTGAATCATTTCAAACAGCCAAATGAAATAACCTAGAAACACTAGTATTCAACAAGCAAAACCATATAAGTGCCTAGTAGGATGAATTTGTATATTCCCATTAATTTGTTATAGACAGTGACTGACCAGCTTCAGTCTATAACAAATCAATGGGAATATACGAATTCATCCTACTACCGATTCGCCTATTGCACAAACGTGACTGTCTGGACTCAGTAGTCTAGTGGTGTACGCGGTGGCGTATGACACGAAACGGACTGAAGTTCGAATCCCACTGTGAACATCAACATTGAGATGTAGGTACATTCAGCCAATGAGTCCAACTTGCCAGTTCACAATCCAAATTAAATAAATCATATAAGTGCCTACATATCATATATTAGACAGGTAACACAACAAAACGCTGGATATTCAATCAAATAATAAACAATTCTTTAAACTAAAATGAGAAATGAAATGATTGACTGATCTCCTAAAACCACTAAGAGGGAACGTTTGTAAGTACTCATAATGAGAATTTTTCGATGGTATCATCAGCGTAATCTTGTTATATAAGACCATGACTATTTAACTTGAACTGTGACTTGCAAATGGAATCCAGGATGCACGTTTCTTCCTATTTAGGACTCGTCAGATGGACGTACATGCATTTCAGTGTTGATATTTTCACTGAGACTCCTTTCGTTTTATGCCAAACGCCACCTCGTTAATCACTAGCTACTGAGTCCAGTGAATCATACATGTACTACAGGTATGTATATATAATTAGGATGCGCTTGAACCTTCCCACTGATTTGTCATGTACTGCCAGTCATAATCTAATAATTGTGATCTATCACTATATCGAGTCAAACCGCGTAGGATACTCATATGGAAACAGAGACTGACTAGTTTCAATCTATGAAAAATCAACGGGAGAATCCAAATGCATTTTAATTAAATATCCATGATTACTTTAGGACTTATCATTATTATTTACAAATGTTCTACAATACAATACAGTAGCTTATATAGGCAAATGCATTAACAAATATGAAGGTAGGCTCTTTCTTATAGAGACGAATCTCATGTCCACTATAAATGATCAATTAGTTTTGATTATGTAATCTACTGACAAATAGATGGTGTTGCAATGAGATCGCCTTTCGATTTAGTATTAGCTTATTTTTCCCTAGCATAAATATATCATGCATTGACTGGACGTTACGAATATCAACCGATTGATGCCTGATCACTGAACTAGTGGTTGAATGATCCTAGCGAATCCTAGGAAGTTTGGACTGGATCCTCTTATGAGGTTGTGCATGCCGATTGTTGATTATTCGTATACTACGACTAAACAGTCCGTTTAGTACAGGTTTCTAAGTTTTAATGTTTATTCAAAGAAAGCTGCTTCTTGATATGGAATTCAAACTCTGATACATTAATATAATGTACATCACTGTAAAAAGAACAAAAGCCCTTCAGTTTTAATGATTAACGATTGGTGATTTTTTCATTATAAGACTTTCCGTTAGTTTCTAATTATGAAACTGGAACTCGAACTCTATTTGTTTATATCACTGTCACACTTACCTAATGAGTTCTAATGTTGTGACTATCAACAAAATAACTAAAAAGAACAAACTAGATATTACCGTTTAAGACAGAGGTCATCAGTAACCTTTTCGATATTTTGTAGGTGTGTTTTATTCATCATCATCATCATCACTATCATTCAACTATTTTTTGATCTTGTTCGGTTGTTAAGTGTTACAATTTTAGAAAAGTTCATTTGAAGCTCAAACTTCTAAGTTTTTATTCATTGCCCATGCAGTATATGGAATATTTTGCATTGGCATATTTAGGACAGATGATTTCACCTAACTAGTGACTGATTTGTGGAGGTATTTTCTACAGTTCCAGTGGGATGATATGAATAATAGAGTTTAAGCATGTAGGGGAGGAGGGGAGAATGCAATTACCCACCGATGGCAGCTGGTGAAGTTGCGTAAATATGTCACGAGTGAACTGAGTTAAAAACATCAACCGTTGAATGTCAATTGGATCAGTCGATTAATAATCAATCTTTCTTCCGACGCCTGAAGGTTCTGGACCCAAATCCTTAATAGGGTCGTTGATTTACATTGCTAAATAGTGCCATACTACAAATGTCCTCGTTTTCAGTGTCCATCTAACTTAGACCAAATTGTGATATCAAATTCAAATTCAACAATCTCCATATAACCCTGTTACAACTTTAGATAAAACCAATCGATTCGAATGAAAACTTTATTGAAAACTAAGTTTTAAATAGATTACTAGAAATCGTTAACTGGGTTCAAGCTCATGATCATATAAATCTATGGTTAGAATTTAACATTCGGATTAGTAAACTTTAATCCAATAACTGACATTTTTTTGACAGTCTTCATGAACTCATTTCTTTTTTTAAATTTTCATTTGTCTCACTTTTCTCTCACCAACTTCCCATCTTGTACAAAATTCAATTTCAACATTGAATATTGAAATCGTTGTGGATAATCACCAATCACACTTTTGTTTTATTAAATGTGTAGACTATGATTAGAAGTTAGACTTCTTATAATAATTGAATTATTTAAATACAATTTCCGGATTCATTTGGCGAATGTAAAACAAAATGATGGTTGATATGTTAATGGATATGTAAACTAACCCCATACCATCACCACCACTACTACGATCACTGCTACCACCACCCATTCGTATCCATACACTCCACCCAATGCTTCTTTCACAATTTTGTTTTAATTTTATGTTATACATCCGTGAAAATGATTTGTTTAAGAAAAAAAAATTGAAGAAAATTGTTGTCTCAATGAAAAAACATGAATAGAGGAAAGAGTGAGAGTGAGAGAGGGAGTAAAGGAAGAGAGTAGGTGGGTTATTTGGATCCATTATAAAATAGTTATCAGTTGATCATTTGAAACCAGACAGGTATCCATTTGTGAAATTGATAATGAATAGCATCGACTTTTAGAAACTGATGAATTATATAAAGTTACCATTTCATTTGAATGAGGACGAGAAAATGGATGACTTGTTTTATTCTTGGTTACGAGAATCATCTAATTAATTCAATTTGTTGTCTTTCAATGCATTGACAGAAGGAGTAAAAACTAAGTGTTGAAATACTGAGTTTGGTTCACTAACTGATCTGTTGGAAATTAATTAATCAACTGAGAAATAAATAGTTCTAGGCAATATAAGTTCAAAGTGTTGAAGTTGGATTGTGACTGCCAAACGGAATCCAGGACGCGCGTTTTGTCCTATTTGGGATTCATTGGCTGAATATACCTTCATCCCAATGTTGATGTTCACAATGGGATTTGAACTTAGTCCGCTTTGTGAACACAGTAGTCTAGTGGTGAACGCGGTGGTGTTTGGCACGAAGCGGACTGAGTCCAAATAGCAGTTTTCACAGCAACATTGGGATGCAGGTCCGACGTAGGATGAAACGCGCCTCCTGGATTCCGCTTGCCAGTCGCAATCCAACTTAAATCTTACTTGTGTACTACAGCCATATCGATACAGTCCACTCAAGATGCACATATGACATCAGAGGCCGACCAGTTTCAGTTCAGTACAAATCAATGGAAAGATTCAAGCTTATACTAATTAAGTTTAAAGTGTTCTCATACACTTTCTGTTATATGAAGAAAGAAGATTTACAAACTGTTTGAACCAAGTGATCTAATATCTGCTATTAGATTCCCTGTAGTTCTTCTGCTGTTTCATGGTAATAAGTTAAGTTTAGTCAATCTGTAATTATACGAAAGTCCTGAGGTTTCAACTATCACCCCATATATCCTTGTATGAACTTGTTTGAATTACTCAATTTTTTCAACAGGGTCGTATAGACACAATATAAAATGTTTGAAACAAATTAATATAAACAAGGATGAAGTCCATGTTTACTGAGTAAAGAGTTCCAAAACTTCCATCATCTGTAGAATGGTAATGTGGAGTGGTTTTAAAATCATCGTTGATGAAAACTCTTAGATAGTTGTATATCTGGAAGTCAGAGAATTTAACATTTTTCATCATGTATATACTTGTTCCTTAGTTCCAATCTCTGTTACTATATGTGCACCCTGAGTGGATTGCGTCAATATTAGCTACAAATCACTTAACAATACTTAGAGTATATGTTTCACTCTCATATTACTCAATCAGATTCAGTTGGACACTATATATTATTTTCAACGAAATTACAGTTCATTCCGACTGACAGTCAGTATCATATCACAAAGTGATATGTTTTGAAATTATATCACCCAACTAGGGACTTGTTGTGTGGATGACAAAGCGTCTTCTGTTAGACCTGAAACTCCTACATTCGATTGCTTATCAATCAATCAATGCCTGTTTCTCCATGTAGAGCATAGGACGCCCACCACCAATCTCCAACATACTCTGTCCTCAGCTTTCCTTTCCAGCTCTTCCTAAGTGTTCTTCATTCGTTTCATGTCTGTCTCTAATTGCCGACACAATGTATTCTTGAGTCTTCCCCATTTCCTTTGATCTTCAGGATTCTATGTTAATGCTTATCTTGTGACACAGTTTGATGGTTTACTCAATGTGTGTCCTATCCACCTTTAGCGTCTTTTCCTAATTTGTTCTTAGGCTGGGAGCTGATTAGTTCTCTGTCGTGGAAAATTGTTGTTGATGGTATTTGTCGCACAGATTAGAAGTATCTCACCCAGACCATTTGTTAATAAATACTTGTATCTTTTGGACTATCATTTTCGTAGTTCTCCGTACAAGTTTCAGCTCCATACAACATAACTGTCTTCACATTTGTATTGAAAATTCTAACTTTATTGTTAACTGACAGTTAGTTTGAGTTCCAGATGTCCTTCGGTTGTAAAAATGCTGCTCCTGCATTTTTAAGCTGTATCTTTACATCTGCCATAGATCAGACCCACTAAAGTATGAAAAGGGTACTACATCTTCCAGAATTTCTTCATCAAGTGAAATTGGGTCAGTGTTGGTTGTTTTGTATCGGAGGATCGTGCTTTTCCATTTGTGTATGCTGAGGCCTACTGTTGCCGAGACTGCTGCTACATTGTTCGTCGTCATCTGCATTTCATGCTGTGTGTGGGATAGAAGAGCCAGCAAGGTCATCTACAAAGTCCAAGTCATCTAGTTGCATTGGTGTTGTCCACCGTATTCCAAGAGTGCCCTGTGATGTTACAGTTTTCATGATCCAGTCAACCGCCAGCAGAAAGTGGAAGGCTGAGAGTACGCAGCCTTGTCTGACAAAAGCCTTCACTTTAAATGAATCTGTGAGCTGACGTCTATGCACAATTTCGCAATGTAGTCCATCGTAAGAATTTCGTATGACGTTGACTATGTTTTCGGATACACCATAATGTCGTAAGAAGGCTTCACAATGTTTTTCTATCCACGCTATCGAATGCTTTCTTGTAGTGGAGGAGGTTAACGTAAAATGGTAAATTCCATTCAGTTGTTTGTTCAACAATGAACCTGTAGAGTAGCCATTTGGTCGATACACTATCGATCTTTAAGGAATTCGGTCTGCCGACCTTGAAGTTGGGTGTCGACTGGGTCTTTCATTCAGTTTAATAACACTCTGTTGCAGACGTTTCCTGGTATCGAAAGAAGAGTAATGCCTGGATTTTTCGCAATTGCTAATATCTCCTTTCTTCAGTATTTTGATGAGGTATCCTTTTTTCTAGTCTGTTGGCACCTTTTCTTTCTTACAAATCTTTTTCAAGAGAATGTAGAGTATCTTTGCAGTTGCTTCTATATCTGTCTTCAGTGACTCAGTTAGTATGTTGTCTGGTCTTGATGACTTTCCATCATCCGTTGGTGGGTTAGTGTTTTATCGCTTAGAGAGAGGGGGAAATAAATCTATGTATTGCTGATGAGACGAACACTACGACAATATAATAGTACAGTTTTCTCTGTTTCTCAGTGATATCTAACCAACATCATTCAATGACAATCAAGTAAACTAAATACTTATCACCATAGAATCACTTTAATTCATCTTTAACTCATTTCATTTAACATGAAGAAGAAAGAAACGAAGAAAACAGATCAATCAATCTCCTGACATTAAAAAAATAACGGGAACAATGAATGTTAACTCTGTGGTTTAATTGTTATTCGATTTAACTTAAGTTGAATTCTAATCGTTGTTACTAGGATCATTTCAACTTTATTCAATTGCAGGGAATCATTATATGAATAAAGACTGTATATATCTACGTTTAGTTTTTATTAGATAGAAACTGTTTCTTTTAACTTACTTGTGATTGATTAATTGATTGATTGATTGATTGATTGATTCAAGGAATGGATCTAGATAAGACTTGTTTGTCGTGGTACATCAATGATATTTGGTATGTGTATTATTGAATTAAAGTTATTTTGTGAAATTGGATCATCTACTTCATGAATATCTAAATTGGAATAAATAGACACCATATAAGTAACTAACTTTAAGATTTACATGAAATTCTAGAGAGAAGTGATTATCGGTAGAGTTTGAACATGTCGAGGATGAAGCAGTTATCACTTGTGATAGTGAATGATTGTTGTTGCATTTCATAAATTGACTGAAGTGTTAAATCAATCATTAGACGTCGGCCAGATCAATGATACTGAATGTTAAACGCTTAGCGTAAAGCTTACACATACTGAATTCAAGTCCACAAAGGAGTTAAGGTCATTGATGAATCCCAGACCAAGATAAATCAACTGTTAAATGTCCCATAGTTTTCAATAGTATTAAACTCAATGTTAGTCAGTAGCCGACATTAAAACGTGAATACGAATTTCTACAAAACCACCTCGAATTAAACACAGAAAGTTTTAGAAATGCTAATAGGCAAATAATCAAGTCACATAGATGATGCAATCGCAACCAAACAAAATTATGACAGTAAATTATTTAATTAAGCCAGAATAGCATCATAAATCCCTCTACTATACAGAATGTCTTCTATTGAAATAAGATTAGAAGAAGTAACGTAAAATAATTCATTTAATCACCAAATGCACACAAACGATCTTCCAAGAGCCTGGCGAAATCTGAAATGAGAACTTCGTTGTCGCAACCATCTGACAGACTTGAAATATTCCAATTTGTTTACATGATACCTCAATAACATAAACCCTACGCAGAAATATCAATAAATAAAAATACAACAAACACCGACCAATGCTAAATAACACCAAATCAATTAGCAAGTACAAACAACCACTATCATTTATCAGTTATTCAATCAATCAATAACACAAAACATACTATACAGTAAAGGATGAAATAGGTGAGTCAAGCACAGGATTTAGGATATTCGAATCATAACAAGAGTATCATTGTTAGCAGAAGGAAACACATTTGATAGTCATCACTGAGTCTGTGACAACATTACAATTCAACAAATACAAATATCATAGTTATCGAATGTCTAAGCAGATGTAGGTTTGTCTTCATAGTCCCAATATCTCAAACAATAGACGTGATATATTGTGATTTTCGATTCATTACCATGATATAACAAGTCGACTCAAATATGACAACTATTTGTAGGTTGAAGTCATCCAGTTTCATACACTATTGCTAACAACTTCAAAATTTGTTGATAATAACGATTATCACTTAGTCATTACTGACACTTTTGCATGAATACGATTAATGTTGACTATTCGATGACTTCAAATCTTCGAAGAGATTTGTTAACATCGTTTCCTCAGACCCTCAGATCCACTCACATCTGTACAACTCAAACTGATCAAACTGATCGTTGACTTGTTATGAACTAAAGCTGATCAACCTCTTTTGCCAGATATGTTTTCTAAGCGGGTCACCTCAGTAAAACGACACTTTATAAGTATGAACTATGTCAGATTTTGATTAATGAACGAATTCTAAGGCATACATTTCGTCGTTTTCGGGACTTGTCAACTGAAACATAGAAACTAAAGAATGAAGCATCGACATAAAATTAATACAGATAATTTGATCATGACATTGTTCTCATTAAGTCACTTGTATTATTTACCAATCGATCAGGAGATACATAAATTCTTCACCAAAAATGTAATCTATTTTAATCGATACAAATAAATCAATATATGATCGAAGTGTATTACACAACAGGTAATAATTCTTCATAGAGGATGTTAAGTATCCTTAACTGACAATCGCTGAATCAACATACTTTCACTTCTTTCTTTATTGTAAACAAATTATTGTTTTTATTTTTTGCCTTTTTTAGTTATTGTATCAACATCAAAAGTGTTAGTATACAAGTGTAATGATGACATGATTAATTCATTTGTTCCACTTTATGTTTACATACTACTTAATAGACAAGTAGATAAGTAGTTATAAATTTATTTTGTCATTTTCATTAATTCCTTTTCTAAAATCATGTATATTTAAGTAAAGAAATAAAAACCAAAACAATTTTTTCTTTGTCTTTTTATTTTCTCATTTTCTTTTTATTAGAATTTTTCTCTGTTTTTCTTTCTTTTTTTCACACAAAACAATAACAAATTGAGAATAATAAAAAAAAAGAAAATTTTTCGGCAAAACAACAATTTAAACAAATTGTTCTAATCAAACTGTTTTCATCCTATTGATGTACTCATAGATGTGCCTATATAAACTGCCTATTTGAATGTATGTAACTATGTACACTCATTTATTGAACATTGAACATTGAACATTGATCATATTGAACACATTGAACATTGATCATATTGAACACATTGAACAGGTAAATCAGAATCACGTTGTTGATGATGATGATGATAACTGCCAAGTGTTTTGTTTGATCATTAACACTTAAAAGACAAAATGAAACTAACATAATAATGTACAATATGAATGAATAGAAAACACAATTTATTTTATTGTATAATGACAAGTCATTATTTTTTTTTTGTAATCATGGTAACAACTAGATGAATTGAATAGTTTATCAATGAAATGAATGTATATCATCGATGTGATTAGTAAGTACTTTTATTGATTAAATAGAAAGAAAGAAAAAAGGAGAGAACAAATAAGTTGATTGTAGTTCATGGAATGTTCTCTTCTTGATACACTTAGTACTGGATGTTACAGATTTTACACTTTTAAACGGTAAATCTTGAGATGGAAAATGAATGTAAACTTTTTCATTGATTGATTGTGTCACAGATTGATATTGGCAGGGTGACATTGAAAATCAAGGAGCACTAGAGAACAGTTTCTTCCTAGTATGGAACTCATCATCAATGCGCACTCCAGATTCCTCCCTAGAGTTTCAGGTTGATGAACACTTGATCTTCTACACCGTGCGGACAGGCTGGCATCCAATGGTAGAATTCTCACCTCAATAAATGTGTCATATAGAGCAACATGTAGTGCTCGCTGCTGAAGATTTCCACACTAAAATGAGACAGCTGTCCAGTGCTCCCTGATTTGTTATAGTTGCCTGCCTTCATCATTCTGTGACATAATCAAGTCAATTAAAATACTAATCTCCACAAAATTAGACTTTTTAGTTTAATGATTAGTTTTAAAGGTAATGAGACGGCGTATCAATGGGATCACCATTGGGTTTACTCCTGCCAATTTCATTTTTATCAAAATTAATCTGCTAAAGAAACACATTCAACCAATTATCATACAACAGTGTTGGGTGTAACGCAGTTACAGATCGGTAGTAATGGATGAGGTCACGCAATCGGACATGCTCAACACGTATCCAAACCATCTCATCTAATGAAGCATCATGATCTCTTTGAATGTTGTTATGTTTTTCTGGCACCCTGCATGTATCATCAATATTGCTTATTCTTTTATTCCATGATATACAGGAAAAGTTTTGAAAACGTTTAAAGGCTTGGAGCCTACGTATATCATCTTTTTTCATGGTCCGTGTTTGCATCCATATTTTAAAACAGAGTAGACTACTGTGCAGTACATTCCGCCTTTGTTTTCGTGACGGATATATGGCTTACACTATAAGTGGTCTAAGTATATCACAATGATTCTTTGAAATAATTAGATAGCATTAACTGAATGACTACTCTAGGGTTCTGCATCTGTGATTTCCCAAACACAATATGCATCACTGACGAGAGATTTATGGGTTTTAGCCAGTAAGGTTTGTTGGACCAATTTGACGAAGGACTCGTACATCGATAACTTTAACTTTGATATACTAGCGTGGCTCCAGAAATCTGGATTGCTGCTTCATGAAGTCCAACCACTAGTCATAAGTGTGAAAAAAGTTGAATAAAGATGAGAGGGGTTATGGAAGAAAGTAGGGAGACTGTTAAAAGGAGTAGGGATCTGATTGCAGACAGGGATGACCTTGAGTACCGTTAGGAGTACAAGGACGGTTATCAAATACCAGTTGCCCACACTGTGGATGGATTCATCTTCTTAAACCTAGACAGTAAAATAGGTTAGGGTTGTTTCTACAGACTCATTAACGTAACCACAGTGCCCTAAGAAGAACAATTTAAGGTCACTTATACATGGCCTTTTCTACGTAGGTTGTCTAAATGGAAACACTTTACTGTTATTATACCCCTGTACAGCCAACAGACGTTAGATTTTCTGCTCTTAGTCACAAAGCTCTTCATCTAATCTGTTTGATATGGCTGGACTTTAATAAGCAAATGTTCCAGCCAACTTCACCTGATTTGGTCATCAAAAGAGGCAAGCATGACCATCACATCAGGGTAGCATCGAATATAAGATAAACACCTATACATCCTAAATAACTGAATGTAATAATTAAAATGATAACCTTAGGAACAGCTTTAAAATACATGGAGACAACTCTCGCGAACACTGAAACTGACATTAAAAGTTATGTAATCGTAAGTGATTAGTATTGGATAGATACACCGAAATCAAAAGTCTGAAAAAAGTATTAAATAAACAAATATATAATTAACTTATACGAATTAAGATAATACGCAGCTAAACAACTGAAATCATCATGACAATGACAACTGTTTTCATTTTACTTGCATTAAATTGACCTATGATCTCACTAGGAAGTTAGATCTAGGATTTTCAAAGTTCGTGATGAACAAAAGGTGACTGCTTGAGATTTACCAAAAGGGTATGATTTGTGGATTGCAATCATGTGGAGTACAACGCATTTACCAGACTATGGCAATCGATTGAGTCCTGTAAATCTTTTACGAATTTATTGAAGATAGGAATATTAACTGTTAAATGCCGGATGGCATAGTGGTTCAGGAATGCATTTCTTGGTGGAGTTGAAGACATGCACTGTTGAAGTATTCCATACTGTGACGAAACAACTATTTAATTTTTCCTGGTTTTCAATAGTTGTTTTACTAATATCAACTTGTGGTATTAAATCAACAGCAATCGCCAATACAATCAATTGAAATCAATTATTCGCTTGCATACTGTTCTTAAAAGGGTCATTTTGTAGAATACTGGACAATGTCTACTGATACTCGAAGGCTTATAAGTAAATAGATCTTTAAGTTTAACAAATGTAAGTATGTCCATTGTAAACTGTGTATTTAGGTGAGACTTACAGATAAGATTCCACAAATGTCCAATCTTTATTTACAGTCACCGTTATTGTGTCGTTAGTATACTTAATAACTAGTTCTAACTCTGCTGTTATTAACTTCACTTTTTGCTTGTTAGATCTTAAAGGCCTTCTATTAGCTTGATGGTAAATACAGTTTGTTTCACATATTTTACAATACAGTCAACTTTAATCATCGAAGAAGCCTTTCAGTCACTCATAAACGATATAGAGAAGTAGTGAAGTTATGAGTTAAGTGACTACTAGGGGAACTGAAATAGAAAAAGCATAGATAAAACATTAGTAGTATAACCCTTGGTGCAATGAAAATGATATTAATGTAGGAATACTGGAGTTCCGGATGAAAATGAAAATGTACTATACTTGCTATATAGCACTTAAAAACTTCATCCACTAATGGCAGTTATCTCATAAATCATAACCAGTCTATCATAACGTCTAACACTAACTGTCGATAACTTCATTAGTTAATAATATTCTGCTATGATCTTTCTACATATAAGTCCGTTTGATCAATTCATAAGAACCGAGGATCACCAAACAACTATTCCAATTTAGTATGAAGCTTCTTGACAGTGCGAGTCCCAGATTCCGCTCCAGGGACTTCAAATTAGCTAATGCTTAACTCTCCGCACTATTGGAGCACCCGGTGTCTTATGGTAACATTTTCACTTCCGTCAGTTTATGTTATAGCTCAACGAACTGTCTCACTTCGGACAAGCCCGAACTCCACCACTTATGAATTGTCACCAGAGTTCCATAATTACTCTGTCTCCACGCTACTGATTACATAATTGTATGCTCCACAAACCCCACCCTTTCATGCAGCTTGACAACAAGTTTGAAAAGAGATCTCTTCACTAATAGACTTTGTTTTATAAGATAATGGGTTCATTTAAACTAACTGAAAGTAGTAAACAGGTTATTTAAATATAAAACAGTTTACTAATACTTTCTAGTTTTCAATACTTGTCTAAAGGAATAATAATAACGATCAATAATAATGATAACAATAATAAAATAATCATTATCTTCCCTCACCCCCACTTTCACACCTAATTTCATAATAAGAACATTATATTGTATCCAAGTGTAATTCACCTAGTGACCGACAATGACGCCTAGAATTACTCTTTTTTCTTTTATCAATTTTGATGTCAAAAATATTGTTCCGTTTTGTTGTTGTTAGGGGGAGGGTGGCATGGAGGTGGTGTTGTTTAATCATCGAATTGTTCGTTTTATCCATTTTTTTTCTTTTGAATTTTCCTCCACCATTTATTGATAAAATCAATAATTTCAAATGAAAAAAAAGGCAATTTGACGTCATCAATTTCATTTGATTAAATTTAAAACAAAACTTTTTCATTCTGTTGGTGTTTAGTTGTTAGTCAGTTTACTTAGTTTATCATGATGATTAACTGAATCTGTATTACATAACACAGTTGTTAAATAGGCAAGATTGAATAGATGCTTTGGTCTATAATGGTGAAACAATTTGGATTGACAAATTAACTAACTCCATAACTCCTTGATTGTAACTAAATATCAGCTCACTAGTGACTAGCTTCTTAAGGTAATTCCTGAAGTTCTAATGTAAAGACGTGACTGGTCGAGTTCAATCGTGTCGAGTGTGAGGAAGTTACCAACCGATGATAATGGATGAGGTCTCGCAACCGTATCACGAATTGAATGAATTGGTAATATCAACCGTTAGGAGCCGATTAGATGGTTCAACGGTAAAGCGCTTGTAGTGGAGCCAGAGAGTTCTGGGTTAGATCCCCGATGGGATTGTGAATGTACACTGCTGAATAGTCTCATACTAGGACGAAACAGCTGTTCGGTGCTTTCACGTGATCAACGGTTGTCTGATTCAGAACAATTTGTGATATCAGGATTGACAATTAAATATCGCCACAACCTCCTAATTGTAATTTAAAATCGTTATATAACATAATGATAATGTTACCAGTTGCCTAATTAATACCAATTAATCGAAAATTGATTGTTACGGAGATTAGTATATATTTATTAGATAACATAAATTAGTTTGGATTAGATAGGTAATGATAATCAGGAGCTATCACTGGACAGCTGTTTCGTTCTAGTGTAGGACCAGGATTGCCACTGGTGGTTGATTTTCTCAAACCTGACATGGTTCACCTCCATTTGTCATGCCTTATCACTAAAGTTAGATATATCAACCGTTGATAGTTGGCACAGTGTTCTCATGATTACTTGTTTGCCAAGAATTTTAGAGGTGTTATTCTTGGTTACTCAGTGGAGTCATAAACGTCCACTGCTGAAAAGTCCCATACTGCAACAAACCAGTTTTCCATTATCTCTTGGATGTTAATAGTTGTATAACACATACCAATTTGTTACGTCGATCAAAACAAAATAGTCTTGTTGTTTGGCTTTTGACTATATGCACATAACTTTGCCACACGAACGCCCTGGACCTTCGAAATCACAAACCAAAAGAACGAAGTAAAGTACAAAAGAAAGCTTATTTCAATGAGTGTTAAGTGTGGTACAAAATACTCAACTATCTAATCCGCTAGCAGCAGTTTTCATCTGTTATCCAAACGGTATACTCCATGTCAAGATTCTGAAAGATTCTATTAAATATTGAAACATTGATAGGATTGAAAATCCCCTACTGCTTCAGGGAATCTGAAGAATTTGTTCAAATTTCCGGGTGCTCGATGATTGCACAATTTAAATATAAAACGCAGACTGACAAAATGTTTGCGTAAGAATCGCGAACAGTGGTAAGCAACAAGAGCAAAAGCGATGGAAGCATCGGTGGCAGCGGGCAATAGGAGACAGCTGTTCCGACTTATCAAGGACACCGGTAGTAAGAAATCAACGGTCAGTGAAATATCTCGGAAAAGGATGGGTTTATGATTCACTCTCGGTCTAGAAGATTAAAGTGATTGGCGGAACACTTTCAGGAACAGTTCAACTAACCGCCAGCTACTCTTAGCTTACGCACTATCCCCAAGCTCCCTGAATGAAAAGCTGACACATGTCCTCCAATTCTCATTGAGGTTATAAAGGCTTGAAGCGAGGGGAAATAGCAAAACCTGTCAGGTTATCTACTGATATTTTTAAGGATATTGGTCCAGTTTTAGCTGGTAGGTTGACTGATATATTAGCCGACTTCTGGAAACTGAGCATCATTATATCTGATTGATTTCGTTGGCTGATCTTTACAATTCACAAAATGTGACAGAAATCCTCTTGTGATAACCACAGTGGAATCAGTCTGACTAATATAGTATCTAAAATATTATCCTTTAGAATCATTTGACGTTTATCTAACACTAGAGAACAGCAAACTCAAGAAAACCAGGTTGGTTTCAGACCTAAACGTGGCTGTGTTGATCAAATATTCACCTTGAGCCAGATACTCAAAAATAGACCAACGTCCGATTATAGTTGTATTCCTTGGGGGTGAAAGCATCTCTCAACTCGGTAGACCTGCGAAGTCCTGTGGCAATGTTTGTCATTAAAAGGCATACATTAAAGGTACGAAAAACCTTATAATGGCTCTCCACTCAGTCACCACCGGTTGAGTTAGAGCACATGGCGAATTGTCTCGAGAAATTTTATTATCAAGTGGGGTTCGTTAAGGTTGCCCCTTATCCCCTTTTATTTAATTTTGTCACAGATGCACTCTTAGAAGTCTCATTTACTTCATTTTGGCTCCTCAGAAATAATTCTTCTTTCAGGAGATTCTTTCGTCAACTTAGAATACGTAGACTTTATAGTCTCTTTCGCAGAGTGTCCTGAGTACCATGAGTAACAATGCAAACACAGTCGGGACGCGCTTTTCTCCTTCTAAATGCAAATCGTTACTCCAGGACTGGCCTGCTTCTTCACCTAGATTAGTTATAGGGAGTAAAGTAATTGAATGCGTTCACCGCTCTACGTATCGCGTAAATCTCATCACTACTGGTGAGTCAGTATCTGACGAAATCTCAGCACCGGATTAAGAAAGCCCAATCGGCATTCTCCAATTTACGCCAATTGTGGAGCAGGCAAGATATTCGTCCCTCAACGAAAAGCTGGGTGTACTAGCGCAGAAGTCCGCGCCGTCCTAACATATGGCTGCGAAACGTGGGCCATGAAAACCCAAGATATGCATCGACTTCAGGTATTTGACCATAGAAATATTCGTAGCATATCTCGTGTATCATGGAACAGTAGAATAATTAACATGAAGGTTAGACAAAAGGTTCTTGAGAAATATGATAAATCAATCGAAGAGGTCATTAGCCTTCATCGACTGAGATGGCTCGGACACGTGTTGCGCATGCCAGACTACCGCCTATTTCGTCGTGTGATGTTGGCTAAGGTTGAAGCAGGATGGAAGAAGCGTAGGGGTAGCCAAACCAAAACATGACTTCAACCTATGCAGTCTTTGAATGTTGATCTGAGCCATGCTGGTTGGGGTCCGCGTGATAGTCGTAATAAATAGCTGAAGACACTTGGAGACATGGCTCAGAATCAGTCACAGCAGTGCACGTGTATTCACTGTTTAACTTTATCCAGATTTTGAACCGTATTTTTATTTTCTGTACACCTTACTTCACTCTCCCCTCTTTATTCTGTTACTGTGTCACCTCTGTTATCTCTTAGTACTAATGTGGTATAAAAACTTGAATCTATAGGCGTATTCACCCAGGACTACGTTGTTGATAACGATAATGATATTACTTGTAATACGTTATTATCTGGAATTTCAGTCAACTGATCAGTTTGAGTTGTACAGTTGTGAGTGGAACTGAGGGTGTAAGGAAACGATGTTAACAAATCTCTTCGAAGATTTGAAGTCATCGAATAGTCAACATTAATCGTATTCATGCAAAAGTGTCAGTAATGACTAAGTGATAATCGTTATTATCAACAAATTTTGAAGTTGTGAGAAATAGTGTATGAAAGTGGATTACTTCAACCTACAAACAGTTGTCATATTTGAGTCGACTTGTTATATCATGGTATAAATCGAAAATCACAATATATCATGTCTATTGTTCGAGATATTGGGACTATGAAGACAAACCAACATCTGCTTAGACATTCGATAACTATGATGTTTGTATTTGTTGAATTGTAAGGTTATCACAGACTCTGTGACGACTATCAGATGTGTTTCCTTCTGCTAATTATAATACTCTTGTTATGATTCGAATATCTCAAATCTTGTGTTTGACTCTCCTATTTCATCCTTTACTGTATTGTGCATTTTGTATTATTGATTAATTGAGTAACTGATAAACGAATGCAACTGTTTGTCCCTACTAATTGATTTGGTGTTATCTAACTCTGGTTAGTGTTTGTTGTATTTTTGTTTATTGATACTTCTGTGTAGAGTATTGGTCAATGAGGTATCATATCAACTAATTGGAATATTTCAAGTGCCGAAGGTTGTAGTAATAGGAGATGTTACATTTGATTGTTTATTTCCTGGCAATCGCAAGGTCTTTCAATGTGAATATTACATCACTGTTAGACTTCACGCGATTACACTTTCTCTAAATAACAAAATTAGCGACAGTTATGTTATCCATACTACACTTGTGTCAGAGGAAATTACTTATTTATTACACTAAAGGTTTATGTATATTCAATGATTACATTTATTGACAAATTCGCCGAGCAACAGCTTAGTTTCCAGGTGAACTTACTACATCAGATAGTAACGAATATATCTTATGATGGCAAACTTGTATTGTGAATGCGATCGCTATTAGGCGATAGCTATTAAATTTTAGTCGATATCATTCGTCAAAAATTGATGTTGGTAGAGTACCAGTAAAAACTATGATGCGCTGGACAGCTGTTTCATCCTAACTTAAGACTCTTCCATAGACTTGCGCATTCTCGATTCTTCCCTAGGGAATGATGATGATGATGAATAAGAGAAGTAAAACCGAAAAGCTGAACAATCTGCCTATAATTAAATTGCATTAAGATAATTCAATTTACTTCTTCCCCTTATACCACTTACTCAATATTGTTCTCCTCCTCCTTCTTCTTCTTCTCATTGTTGTTGTTGTTGTTGTTGCCAATTGAATGTGTTTAATTAATCACCTCTAACAGTTCAAAAATCAATTCTAGAAATGATAATCTACATTAATACTAAGTTAATTACCTTGATAATGTTCCAATGTCTATCCTTTCTTTCTTTTCTTTTCTTCCTTTCTTTTCCTTATTATTCCCATCATGTGTTAATCAAATGAAAATGAAATAATCATTCGGTTACATACTGAATTCATTAATAATGAATGATAATGAAGAAAATTAATGAAAAGTATTGTACATATATAAATGATTACTTCATTGGGAATAATAACAACTAATTATATTTAAGTTGGATAGTGACTGGCAAGTGGAATCCAGGATGCGCGTTTCGTTCTATTTAGGATTCATCAGCTGGATGAACCTGCATCCCAGTGTTGATGTTCACACTCGGATTCGAACTCAGTCCGCTTCGTGTCAAACGCCACCGCGTTCATCACTAGGCTACTGTGTCCAGACAGTCACACTTTGTGCAACGGGTACATATGCAATTTAGAATAGGCTTATATCATTCCGTTGATTTGTAATGGACTGAAACTGGTCAGCCTCTGTTGCTATATGTGAATCCTGAGCCAATTGCCTCTATATAGCGGTATTACACAAGTTATATTTAAGTTGGATTGTGACTGGCAAGTGGAATCCAGGATGCGCGTTTCGTCCTATTTAGGACATCTCATTTATTGAATTTTTTTCATGTTTACAATTGTCATTTTAGTTGGTCACCAAGGAAAGTTATCGGAACATTGAACAGTTAATGCATCGTATTATAAGACTTCTCTATAGTGGTATGCTTACTTGATTCTACCAAGGAATCGAACCTAGAGTATTCGAGAAACGTAGAGTATTCCGGTGCCTACTATCATAGAGGTGTCCATGAATAGGACGAAATAAATGCTTTGCTATCAAAGGTTTTCAATAGTACCAAGTCAGCATCAATCCTTAGACTACTAAACGTTGTACCAATCACCATAAGACCACCTCATTTAAAATATCTCATTTAATAAAGGTTTATTGAATACACAAAATGTTTGACTTTAGACATTATGTTTTCCGTTTATTTGTCGTATTATAACTATGCATTCTTAATCTGTCACTGTCTATTTGTTATAATGATGGTAAAAGATCCAACTGAATGATCACTACTAATTGAAAACTGTCAATTTAGTTGTAATGTGTTCAGCAGTCTAAGTGACTTGATATAACTGGAACTATTTCGTAATGGAAAGTTGTTTGAAGGAAGGGGGGGGTAAATAGATTTTAAGAAACAAGAGAACCTCGTTTTTGTTCCATTTGACACTCGTCAATGAGGTGTACGTCGAATGTCGTTGTCATGATGTAGATGATCTTATCTATACTACAGTTTTGTTTATTATATAGCTGCTAAACCAGTAAGCACCGTGTTTAAAATTCCTTATCATTAGTTGTGTGCAATTCTTGGCTACCAACTTAGTTTAGAACCGTTGATTTTGCACTACGAATCCAGTAGTCACCAAAAAATTTATTCACCTTCAAAAAGACGATTACTTTACATTTTATCACGTGACTAACGTTCATTTTATAAGAGTTACTTCATCAGATAAACATGCAGAGTCCGATAGACACCTAAACCTACCGTGCCTAATAACCTCCAGCGTGAATGGTCAATCAACATCATGTTGTTCAAAGATGACAATTACAGAATGATGCTTCTAATGACGACATATTTATCTATTAAAAGACTCATCGAAATAACGTGTGTATCAATTTATTCGCAATTTTTCGTGTTATTATTACCTCAAATGCAGCATAACCAATAAGCAGGTTCTGCCAATAAATCTGACAGCCATAGTTAAGGGTAGGTTAAGCTAGAAGAGGAGTCGAAAAGCGTAATTTACCCGGGACATTACGTAAGTCAAGAAGTTGCACCATAATAATGATAGAATGATTAGCCTTCAGGTTCTAAGTTAGTTCTTGAGTAGAGATGCAGATGTGCTCTTTTGAGTGATCTCACACTAGAACAAAACACTTATATGGTTGTACCTAGTTTTCAACAGTGGTTCAACAAAGTTCAAACATCCTTTCGATACAAACTGTGAAATACTGGATGTCAACTTTATGATCCAATAGTTAGGCCTTCGAAACAATCCACGGTTACTAATCCCTTATCCTTCCCCCCCCCCAGCCAGTAAAATGTGTATACGCACTTCTGCGAATTTTTCTACTGGAATGAAAAAAGGCTTCTTGGTCACAAGTAGTTTTCCTTTTAGAAATAATCAGTTTGCGATTCTTTTAAAAGTAGTCATAGGAATAATTGACAGTGAAACTGGCATGAAGGTTTTATGACATAAAAAAGAAGGATTTAGATTTCATCACTGAAATAGGATGTGTTAAAGCAATTGAGATGAAATACACGAATGTATTGATAAAATAATTCAGTGGCATGAACCATCAGTAAGAAACCACTACTCATCAAAATTACAATTTAATGAAGATGTTACTGGTGATGCCCTTTACGACAGAACAATGAAAGTGGTATAAAGGACATTTTACGGGATAAAAAACTTTGCCTATGATTTTCGACTCAACTAACAATGATCATTCAGATTAAAGGAAAGTTACCAAAACTAGCTTCTTCTATGTGTTTATATCAACTCACTTGCTCTTATAGAGCAAGCTACACAAGGTGTATCACCATGCAAGTTACCTGATGAATTAATGAACACCACCATGGTTTAGAAATAACCAAACAAAGAGTGTACTCAGCTCCCTCTTAGCCTATTTGATACATGAAAGTCAAGTAATTAAGGAAACTAAATGATTTAGAATAATACATGATATACCATTCACAAATTCTTAATGAGGTCTTAATTCATTTATTACACAATTAAATAGTTATAAGGATTCGAACCAATAACCTTAGTCTATGTGTTCAGAAGAAACATTTAACACTTTTCTCTCTTCCTTGATCAAATATGATATATTATGTGATTCCATGATTTCTTTAGATCTTTTGAGTTTGTATTTTTCCATTACACAAATCCATCTCTCCCACCTCATACTTTTGTTTGTTGTCTTCACAATAATTGCGGAATCGATCTATTACACTGTAACACTTGATTCACGATTCACCTTAATCGTCACAACATTTTTCCTATTTTTTTTTTGTATAATTATTATTATGCATATTAAAGAGTAAATCCTGATGAAGATCTAAATGACGAAACAGCATGGTTTGGCTATGTGTGTTACTCTAATTCACATATTGGTGATCTTAAAATCAAACCATGATAAGTAATCGGTCCAATGTGAACAATCTTTATTATTCCATTATTCTAATGAAATACAGTACAGTCAATTATGACAGTCATCAATAAGGTTGCGTTTAATCGTATAGGTCCAACTTATCATAAAACAAAGTGTCCTCATCAATGTATATGTATCCTATAAAATTTCATTTATTCTATCATTTTCAAGTTGATCAATGTAGTTTACAGTTGAACATGGTTAATTCTAAACACAACCTGAAATGGATTTATATGAGGATTATTGCATACATATACTCCATGATTGGCAACGACGTGGTTTGTTCTAATTACTAGTTACAATTAATCAACTGATACGTTTCACATCTATATTGATTTATCTGCATGATGTAACATTCTAGACTAAATAAACATCTCTAGTTGATATCATTTAAGTTGGATTGTAACTGACAAGTGGAATCCAAGATGCGCGTTTCGTCCTATGTGGGACTCGTCGGCTGGATGTACCTACATCCCAATGTTGATGCTTGGGATGCACACATAACAGCAGTGACTGGGCAGCCTCAGTCTATAACAAATCATTGGGAGTATATATAATTCATACTAATCTCTAATTGGGTTGAATTTAATAGTACTATGGTTTGAATTTCTAGTTTCTTGTCATTAAATTATCGACTGAAACTAAATAAGACTAATCTTCAAAATGATACTGTTCTCAAGTTGAATTCTTCATTCAATTGGAATATGTAGGCATATCCAAGAGAAGTGATATATGACTTTAGTTTTTAAAAATTGCCATCATATAAATATAAAGAAGAAACAAGTATTTATCAGGAAGATTTGATTGCGAGAAGACTTTGTGAACGAATGTCGAATACATCTTTCGTCTGCAGACTCTTAAGAAATGTTAAATACACAAAGTCAATAACATTGAGTACGACTCCGCTTAAAAACAGCAGAGGTTCAACTATTGCAAATCCTGTATTGGATAATCTTCTTATCTACGTATTAGTGTCGTACACTAAATAACTTCATTTACGGTTATATCGTAAATTTCTGGGCACAACCATCCACTACCCGTCTACTTTTTTAATGAACATAAGTGACAGGCATTTATCTTTTGATAACGCGCTACGAGGAATTCGTCTAGAAAAAAGGTAAGCAACTTACTTCCTTTCATGAGGACGACCATAAATTGCATTTTCCGACATTAAAACTTTACATGTGTCTTCTGATTCCGAAAGAAACAGGAATCATGAATCGTAAAGTGACAAAATGTTGCGTTTATGAATACTTTTAATGCGTTCTAAAGTGTATTTAATGACGGAAATGCAACTAATAATACCATTGTCTAATATAAATTTTCTCGGCTGGTTACGATACTACACGTCGACGACAAACTAACGTCATTGTCAGTAGGAGATTTATACCAATATTGTTTAAGCCCATAATGCTAGAAAATTGATCATTCAGCTAAGGTATATCTATTTGATAGATCAATCTGTGGTAAAACGTAGTACCTTTTGAGCCACCTACTAGTTGGCAGTAACTTTAACATACACTTCTGGAGCTGAAGTTACGCAGCTACCGACGAAAAAACTCGCTCTCCAATTCGTCCTCGCTAAAAGATTTAAATTGTACCCATTCAAATTACCGAGTCGCAATTGAGTCCCTTATCCTTATTTTTTGTCTCAACCTCCACGTGCTGAAAGTAAGCAGTGTTCTCACCTGCTATTTTCCTTGGATGTGGTAGCCATTTTTTCAGGCTCCCTCTTCCCTGAAATCGAACGTCGATTCTCCGATACTCGTTATCTTCGTGGTAGGCAAATCACCTACCAACAAATTGATAGGGCAGGCATTTGAAAGATCGGTTGACGACACACACATGGTCGACTACTATCAGTAAAGTTATGCAGAGTCATCACAGATTGTAAAAGACACAGCCTGGACTGCATGCGTTAAGGATTAAGGGCATAAATTAGCACTAGAATTACTTCAGTTATCAATGTAACGTTTACAATCTTTGGAACTACAGGTGATTTAATGACTAATTAGCAGTTTCACCGTTGTAAGGTATGTACTTAGACATGCATGACTTAATTCCTGAGACAATCAAATGATTACTGACAGGAATCGACCAGTTTATTCACATACAATTATCAATATCATTAATCGATAAGTGTCTGAATTCCAACTTGACACAACTCTTTAGTATCCTAATCACAAGTAGGGATACAATTATTATTTGATCAATTGAGTTTGTGTTGTTTCTTTTCTACTTAATCAGATTGGTGGGAGGGGAATAGATGGTGGTTAAGATGGAATTACATCACGAATCATTTTCAATAGCCTCTCCTGTTCCTTTTTCAGACATACACTTGTATAGTTCATCATTCAAATAATGTTTCTTTCTTCTTTTTTTTACTTCTTCCTATGTAACAGCTGTTCTAATTCACATACTTTACAATTACTTAAAAACAAATTACATTAGTTATCATATTATTTAGTTCTCTTTTTATAAACAAAGTAATGAGTAGATACTACTTATTACATACTAACTATTATTAGTAGTATATAACAGTACAATATATTGAATCTAATTATTGATACTTTAATTCTACTGAATCAAATCAACAAGAACAGATGTTTAAGTTGTTTAAAGTATTTACTTAATCGAATATAATTATTACATAATTTATCAACTTATTGATTGTTGCTGAGGCAGAGAAGGAAATGTATTTTAGAGGAGGAGGAGAAGTGAGGGGCAGTGACGTAATGCAAGGACAGTAGTTGTCATTTCGTTAAACTTAATGTTAAGTAAAGCTGTATTATAATCATGTTAAGGACTTACAAAACATTACCAACAGTAATTCAAATACAGTCATTTGTTGAGTAACTCTAGCCAGTCAGCAATTTACATCAATATGGTTTTATCTTTGGAAAAATACCTTGCTCCTAACGCATATCAACACGCAGCCTCAAACCTTACACCAACTAGTTACTTTCTGATCTTGCGCTAATTGATCTACTTAGCAAGTGCAATCCAGGACGCGTGCCTTGTCCTATTTTTCACTTGTCAGCTGAATGTATCTGCATCCAAATGTTGATGTTCACACGGGAATTCGAACTCAGTTTGCTTTGTGCCAAACGCCATCACGTTCACCACTAGACAACTGAGTTCAGAGAGCCACACTTGTGCAATGGGTAAGTAACCAGGATAAATTTATTCCTTCTCGTCGATTTGACATGAACTGAAACTGGTCAGTCTCTGTTGCTATATGCGCATCCAGAGTGGATTGCCTCGAAATAGTGATAAATTACAAGTATTGTTTTAATATATCCAGCTGACGATTCTCAAATAGGACGAAACACGTATACAGGATACCACTTATCAGTTACAATCCAACATAAACAATACTTGTGACTTTTAGCAATATTGAGGCAATCCGATCATGATGCACATATAACAACAATGATTGACTAGTTTCAGTTCATGATAAATCACCGGAAGGATACAAATTCATCCTAATTACAAGAACATAACTATTTAGAAATCGAAAATGAAACGTGTAGTGCTTTTTGGTAAACTTGATTGCATAATCACTATAATTAACATGGATATACAAATGAATGTGTTGAAATAAAAGAATGTTCAATATTGCTGGCTCCAGCCTACAAGTGTTTTTTTCACTGGTTTGAGACTAAGAATCATGGTAGATTGACCATAGACTGTTAAATATCTGGACGTACATGTCCCACTTACTTAGATCGTGTCATATAGACAATCTTAAGACACACTCGGTGACAACTTTCTTCAGGTTACTACAATTTCCAACTTTCATTATGATTCAATAACTGTTGGGAAAATGGGCAACCAGAAAGAGTCATAGAATGTGCTTATAAATTTTAATATACTACTGAACAACATGAGTATGATGTTAGTAGATCATCGTTTAATACTGAAGTGAATCAGTGGTCACATACAGTGTTGTTCTAGTGGTACAGGGTATAAATCATACACCATTTATTAACTTAGATTATTTATGCTGATTGCATATTAAGTTGAAAGATAATATCTATGATGGAATATTATTATTTAGGAAACCATAGAGAAGAACTTAGTAAGTAATACGTTTAAACTATAGTTAAATCTTGAGAAATCGAGGGATCACATTGTATGGATAACAGTGATCTCGTTAGTGCCAATCAGTTTACATGCACATCTGCCTCGTGACTACTAATCCTCAAGGCGTAATAAAGAAAATAAGACAACTGAGCCATCCACCAGACAGTTAGATTATATTTCACTTAACCATTTATATAAATACAAAACCTGACCACTCATCATACCAATAGAATGACATTTTGACAAAATGGGAACAATAATAACTAGGGACTAGGGGAGGGGCACAGATACATGACTAATTGAATATAGTTACTGAATGACAAAAGATACGACAACAGCTAATTTTGATATAACGAATTGATCTGAATCAGACAATCATTGATCATTTGAAAGCAATTAAACAGCCGTTTTGCCCTAGCATGCTACTTTTCAGCAGTGCGCACTCACGACCCCATCGGGAATCGAACCCAGGACCTTATGGCTTATGTCTCTTGTGAAAGGTTAGGGTGGTTTAAAGATCACAATAATAGAAATAAAACAATTGTTATACACATACTGAAAGTGAATAAAACAGTTTTTTGAAAACATTTTAGAAAGTTAGTTGCATTTCATGAATTTCCTTACTTAACAACCTTAGATATTCATGTTCTTGTGAAGAGTTTTAGGTCTGGTTATCACTTTTTCTTATCAACATTATTGAGTTTGCATCGATTAGTTCAAATCGATAATGATGTTATTCCTGGCAGTCGATGATTTCTGCATGATGGAATGTGCATATGTCAGAAGTTTTGTAGTTAACTTCTTAACAGTCTAAACGTGAGTTGACCACAGCCAATAACAAACCTACTGTATAAAGAAAAAGTAGTTGAAGATAAGAATTTCATTGTGGTTATATTTAAGTTGGATAGTGACTGGCAAGTGGAATCCAGGACACGCGTTTCGTCCTATTTGGGCACTCATCGGCTGGATGTACCTGCATCCCAATGTTGATGTTCACAGTGGGATTCGAACCCAGTCTGCCTCGTGTCAAACGCCACCGCGTTCACCTACTAGGCTACTGTGTACAGACAGTCACACTTGTGCAATGGGTACATATGTAATTCAGAATAGGCTTATATCATTCCGTTGATTTGTAATGGACTGAAACTGGTCAGCCTCTGTTGCCATATGTGCATCCTGAGCCAATTGCCTTTATATAGCGGTATTACACAAGTTATATTTAAGTTGGATTGTGACTGGCAAGTGGAATCCAGGATGCGCGTTTCGTCCTATTTGGGACTCATCGGCTGAATGTACCTGCATTCAACTTAAATATAACTTTCTTGAATACCGCTATATAGAAGCAATCCGCTCAGGATTCACATATGGCAACACAGACTGACCAGTTTCAGTCCATTACAAATCAACAGGAAGATACAAGCCTATTCTGAATTCATTGTAGTTGTTTATGAATAGTATTTCAATTGTTATTTGCTATAACATCATAGATCAACATAAGTTAGTCAGCAGATGTCAGTTGGAAGTACTAGCATAGAGCTTCTACAACAGTGAACATTCAATACTTCATAAAAGGAATGAAATCTGAATAAGCTAAATATTTAGTTTATTGAGTTTTCATTTAATGCATTATACTACTGATTTCAGTCAATTCACAATTTTGTCTAACTACCATCTACTGTATGTAATGATAGTTTTAGTTAGTAGAATTCGTCACTAATAGATGTAGATAGTGTACTAATAAAAACTAGGGAGTACTGGATTACTGTATTGTTTTTGTAAGGGACTATTCATCGGTGTAAACCTCAGATTTCGTTCAAATAACTCCAGGTTAACGAATATCCAACCCTTTGCACGACTAGGCAGTTATCCAATGATGACATTTTCACTTCAATAGAACTCTACCAACATCAGTCTGTGAAGAATTTGATCATATAATACTAATCTTCACAAGCCACCTCAATGAAATGATAAATGTCTATCTTCGATATTGTCAGAAGATAATGGCTAGAACTGTAGTTCCGAGAGTGACGTCATGACGGTAATCAATAGTAAATGCAATATGATTTTCAGAAATCATATAATTGTAGGAATTGTTGAATTGCAGATCTAGTGACTCCTTGTTTTTGAAGTCATTACTTAATGAACACTTCTCATTCAGTCATTAAACAACAGAAGAGCAAAGAAGTATTGCTTTTCTATTAGCCTTCCATCAGTCACTTTCTCCACTCCAATATACATAGGCAGGTTGCATAATAAAGAAATCAATGAAACGGAGGTGATATTGTGGAGATAGGTAATTAACGTTAGTAATTATATTCATTAGAGAATGTTACCCATTAGCTACTAGTGAAAATCATATAAAATTAGACAAAAGTGTCATCTTAGCACAGGGCTTTCCCATGAAAGTAAACATCATTGATTTTATAACAATCAAACCCAGGATCATCATGTCTCATTATGAATCCATATCTATCTCCTCCATTTGAACAATTAGGTTCCTGATGCAAGAGTTCTTACTTTCATAAATGTAAGGCGGAATTGAAGATGTACACCGCCATGCAGAAATCCTATACCACGACGAAATAGCTGTTCACTGCACTCTCGTTTTCATTGGTATCCAATCAACCACTGAAATTAGCATAAAGTTAAATAATCCAACAAACAAATCGAAATATTGAGTGTTTTCAAATTAAACGACTGAATATGTTGAAGTTTCATTATCAACCAGATGACGGTGTTACACAATGAGACATGGTTGGGCTGGAAGAATGGTAAAGTATTTGTGTGTGTGTGTGTGTGCTAAATATATCAGAAACGTGAGACTATTTAATCATAGTTGCTTGAACAGATAATAAGGTCTTTCTTCTCATTAAGTGGCATAGATAGGGCTTTGAATAATATGAAATACTTTAGTAACTCACCTAACCATTTTGTATCATTAATGGTTATTGTAAGTGACATGTATTGCTATTGCTGACTTAACTTACAACTCTTCGAACTCTAAAAAATTACTAATAGGTCGTTTAATGTAAATTTCATGTAGTTTAACACGAGTCATGTGTTCACGAGGAGGCTCATAAATGTTAAAGTGATCGCTAGTGACTCAAATTAATCTGTAAAAGCAATTTGCATAGAGACTAAACGAATCATTTCTCTTGTACCAACCGAAGTTTTTACGAAGTTTATTGATTATTTAGTAGGACGCTGAAATTTTGTTTCGAAGTCCCATCACAATTATTCTGTCGTTTCATGTCGACTATTATTATTATTATTACTAGTTTGATATACCGGTTCCATGAACCATTTTTGTACATTGTTTCTATGTAGGGTGAAAAATTCCATTAACAACCCACCAACTCCACCCCTCAACCCCCCCCCCACATTCATCTAACTTCACTTTAAGACCATAGAAACGTCATAGCACTTAAATGTGCATGATTTAATCATTAAATAGCACGCAATGCATAAAATCCAATCATTTTTTATGGTAATCAGTTATAGGAAAATCCTTTAAAACTATACAGTTTTTTTGTTAGAGATTAGACCAATAAAAACTAGTTGAATAGGATAATAAAACAAGCTCAGCTTCTGCAGATCATTCTGCTTTGAGGTAGTATTGGGGAGTTGGGGGGGGGCAGGAGAAGAGGGCGGACTGATGTAAAAGATCGAATCACTGCTTTTTAATGTTTTCCCACAAATTTATTTCTATGAATTTTTATCATTCTCTCATAGACTTTATTACTTACTGGTTTTGTCAGTTTATGTTTTGTTAATGCAAAAATACTTGATGAAATTGTAGTTATAATTCATCCTGTCACGCAGATAAAACAAAATTCTTCTGAATAAGTCTTTCATGAATACACCTTTTTTTTTCGTTTTGGCAATAAATATGAAATCAATAAGTGTTTCATACAATTTACTTACAGTTTACTTATAAGTAGTATGATTACATCTTTGTGTTTTTGTAGTGATTAATAATACAACTATGTTATGGTAGTGTTTTGTGAAGATTAGTATACAATTATTTTTTTATATATCACAAGTTGATCTGGGTTGGGGAATACTGGATAGTTGATTGATAGTAGTATCAGGTTGTTAAGTAATAGCTGCTCTCTGCTTCTATAAGGATTCAAAATGAATACTCGGAAATCAGAGGGTGAACGCGTAACCATTAGCAACATAAAACCGTAGTCCATTAATGGAATTTCCATTTCAATGAATTTTATAATAAATTACAATCAGTCAGGTTACTGATTATTAGTCAAAAAGTTATTACTGTAGTTCAAGTGAGAAATCATGATTGCCGGAGTTTAAATTGGTTGAGTGAGTAGAGTTGACTATTAGTTAAGCTACATGACAGATTCATTGAAATGGTAATTCTACTTATGGACTTCGGCTTACTTAGTTAATCTGGTGTTAAAACATCAACTATGAGACATGATCATCTTAAGTTCGAATCCTTAAGAGGGTGGAAAATCGAACATGTTTATTGATATTAAGGAGTTTCATACTGAAATGAAATAAATGTTCAGTGTTTTCCAGTTTTTGATGGTATCTAATCAACATCACTCTATGACAAACAATAAACTTAAATATTGATCTCAACAAAACCAATCTTGACTCACCTATAATAATGTTATATTGTAGGACATCATAAAGAAAGAACTAACTTGCCGAATTGTTTTTCAATGGTTTATTCCATCTATTTTGAATACATGTAAATCGATTATTTTACATCTATTAGTGTCATGTACCCCACTGCCCTAACCTTCCATTAGACTTAGAAACTATCATCATATTATGTTACTTTCAGCAACAACAACTAATTAACTAAATATCTATTCTCTCAGATCATAGTCCTTTATTGTCCTTCTTTTGTATGAATGTTATTAATGTTATTGGTCAGTTGCATGGTCAAGTTTTGTGTGCATATAAGCAAATGATCAAAACATGGTTTGACTAGTTAGTTGCTGCATCACCGTCCTTGAGTTCTTCTATCTGGCTTGGAGACTAGGAATGATGAAACAGAGGAGAGGGTATAAAACAACGGTTCAAGTGTCTGGGTTTTTTCGGTATTGGTTCATGCAAAAGTTACCGTCTCCGTAGTCCATGTCACATTAAATAACATTAACTAAACTAGTATTGAAACTGAACTGAGATGGATTGGGAAATCGGTATTAACTTTATTTGATTGAATCGGTCATAGTTTGATGTTTTCATGGTACCATTGAAAGCCACGAAGAACTAGTCAACTATTCAGTCCTAGCGTGAAACTCCTCAGTAGTACATACCCCAGATTCCGCACCAGAAGCTTCAGTTTAGGCGAATATCTAACCTAATACATTACTGAGCCAACCGACACCCAATTGTAAAATTCCTACTTCCATCAATTAGTGATATATAGCATGACGATCATCTATTTTTATTGTTGATACTTGTCTCACTCCGGGCGAATCTATATTCCATCAGCCACGTTTTCTCCTTAGAGCTTCAGAAACATACTGAAGTAAGTCATCAATCTATCAATGGGTAATCTACTAACTAAACTACTACATTCTAATGAAGAAAAAAGAAAGACACCCATTTTGTCAGTAGTATAATAATCATACATAATAATAATGATAATAATAATCTTATTAGTTGTACATATTTGATCTGGTTTCTTGTTGATACTCTGTTACATAATTTTTGTAGAAATTATTTACAGCGGATTCATTAATAAAAGAATAATGAGTAGTCTGTATTAATTGTTGATTATCATTGATTGTATTCATTAAAGTATAAACCGGTTCAGTTTGATGTAATGGACTACAATCAAAGTCTATAAAGTAAAAAGAAAAGAAAAAGAAAACTATTAAAAATACAACTGAAAGTCATCATAATCCAACTTGAGATTGTCTTATGAATGTAAAAGTCTGTTGTAGAGATTGTTAAGTGGTGGTTTAACATTAAAAATATTGGATTGAATTAGACAAACATTGATCACAATGAACTGGTGTTTGATAGCTGTTTCATTATTGTATGGAACTTTTCTAGCTCACACACCAATTTGTGATATCAAATTATCATTTAACAAGCTCCACAATACCCAATTACACTTAATGTCAATTCACTTGTGACTAACTTCTCGAGGTAATTCCCGAAGTTCTAGTGAGTAGACGTGACCATTGTCGAGTGTAAGGCAGTTTTACCCATTGATGACAATAAATGAGGTCATGTAAACGTATAACAAATTAACCAGATTAAAAATATCAACCAGTGAAAATCGACTGATTAGTTTGATGGTATAGCCTTCACCTCAGAGGCAGATAATCCTGGATCCTATCCCTGATTGGGTCGTGAAAACGTACTGCTGAAAAGTCCCGTACTTTGACAAAACAACTATTCAGTTTCTGATAATCAGTAATTGTCAAATTCAGGTCAATTCGTAATATCAAATTAACATTGTCTCTGGAGCTGGTTAATCTAGTTGAGAAACCTTCATAATAGTTCTGATTAGCGTTGTATTCACCATTAATCGATACAACGACTTTAAGAATGGATGTACACAGTAGGACAATTGACGCATAACTTTAAAATAAGCAAAAGAAATTGTGTGCAGTAACACTAGTGAAAACTCACTAATAAATCTGTTTTTAGTTCATCTTCCTGCAAAATGTCTATCTATACAAATACATCGATGAACGACTATCAAGGCAACATCTCAACAGAAAATTATTAAGTTTAGATTGTTGTTAGCAAGTGGAAACCAAGAGGCACGTTTCGTCTAATTTGGTACTGGTCAGCTGGAGTGTATTGCAGTGTTGAAGCTCACATCAAGACTCGAACTAAGTTCATTTCGTGCCCAATGCTAAACCGTTTACTATTTGGCTGATGAATAAAAATCAAGTACACATAGACGATTAAAAGTGTTGCTGTCTTGATTTAGCAGTATGGTACTGATCATGGTAGCATGTGGCAGGTAACGAACTGAGTTCAAGTCTCTGTGTAGACATTGTCACTGAGATACAAGTGCATTAAGCTGATCAGTCCTAAATACGATGAAAAGTGAGTTCTTTTATCATCGATAAGAAGAATACTTTGTTAAAACATGAGTGACGTTGACTCCTACTCTGATCTTATTGAAGTTTCTTCAAAAGACTACAGTTACTTCTTATTGACAAGCGTAATGTTACTTGATGCCTACAAAACAATACATTGTATTCTAATGATCAATAATTTTACATGTAAAGGTGTTACATCATTTACTCCCCAATCATTTTACTCATTAAGTTTTGGAAAAGAAGTCATTCAACGAAGTATCTCTTTGACGATTTAGTTTCGACAGCAGCAGGACGGTCTTCATTTATATGAAATGATGATTATAATCAATGAATGCATGTTTCATATTTAAGTACACATATATATTATATATTAAGTAGATTACATAATAGATATTCCATTAATTGACAAACAGTACTTTAAACAGAAAGAAAGGAAAGTACAAGACAGAACGAATTGAAGAATACCTTACACCGATGCTGAAACAACTGAAAACAAACTTGACTATTGAGTCCAATATATGTGAAAGACTGAAACTACTTGGATCTACAATACATTGCCAATATGGTCAACTTAAACGGCATAAACAAGGTTAGAATCTACTCGAATTCTAGATGTCACCAATTCATCTTATGATCATTAAAGTGAGAAGTTTGAAAGTAATCGCTAAGGGTTTCTTGTGAGAATCAATTGATTGTATTATCAGTTTAACCTTCTCAAATTACATCATAATTATTGTAAACTTACCATTATTATTTACAAATGTTTCACTATGTTAAACAGTAGACTATACAAGCGAATACATTGACACATATGAAGTAAATGTTGATAAAGGTAGGCTCTTTCTGAAAGAGGATGATTCTCATATCCACTCTAGATGCTCACTTGACTGTTGATAATGAAATCTACTGACAGGCAAATGGTATCTCAATCGAATCTTAATTGTTTTCAGCATTAGCGAACTCCTTCACAGATTGTACCGACAACAAAGTCTTAAGGATGAAAAAGGAAGGATTGAACTTTTATAGGCATATAATCATGACACTTTCATAGAGTGTAATACACAATGTGACCTTATCAATTTGCTAAAGACTTTTAATGAATACCACCCACTCTTCACATTCACAATAAAAAGGAGGCATACTCCAAGATTTTATTTCCACACCTTCTACTTACAAAGATGAATGATAAAATTTTGAAGAGACCAATCCGTAAAACGACCACGTGAAATAAACAGCTGACTAAATTCATTAGCTCTTTACCAGTGAATGTAAAAAAGAATCTGATCCACTCCCTCACCACAATCACCATGAATATATGTACTGATGACAACAAAATAAAGGAACTCTTAAAGATTGCTTTATAAACAATGGCGGTGACCACACCTGTATTGATGTTTAAATGAAACGTACCAGACGACTATTAGAAGTGATGAATGTGCCAATAATATGTATCAATGTATACATAATTCATACTTGAAAATGCAGACTTCATTACTAACAGAAACATTCTTTGCTACCTTATTTCCTCTATCCTACACTAGATACTCACTGTTACACACACGTATAGGAGGCCACTTTGATGTTAGTTTATTCGTTCACTTAGTTCGGTGGAGCTACTTACATCAGTTATTCGAGGAGTAACATCTCCTAGTGCATAAAGAAAACCTATCAGAAAGGTTCAGGCAAGGACAGTCGACAAGTATAAGACCATCTATTGTACAGTATATAATTGGCTTCAACAATGCAGTATGTAAATTGACATTAAATATGAAAGCTAATTTACCTAAGGGCATTCTGACATATTTTGCATGGACTACAGACTCCTCAGATGCACGTACTATAAAGACAGATTTATAAACACGGAAACAATTCATTGTCATAGCTCTAGTGTCTACTATAATTTTCCTTCATGTAGTATACTTAGTTTATCATACCATCAATTTACATCTAATCTTGTCCGTAAAAATTTCTTCATTTATATATACTCCATTAGTATGTATTCTTTCCATTCAGTATAATAGTAGTAGTAGTGGAATGTACATCATGCTGAATCTCCACTGATGACTCACTTAGGTCGTACTCATTACGAAGATTCTATAATGTATGATTTCTTACTATTATCCGCACATACAGTAATAAAGGAAATGTGTTTATCCTATTTATTATTATTTGCATTTGACTATGATTGAGCAGTTATCAACAATGGTAGTCTCATATCACCGAATAGTCTAAATTATACAACTACTGACCATCATGAAGTACTAGAAAGTTATTTCTTTCTAGAGTATAGTTCTCTTCAGTGGTGTACATCCACAACCTCATCAAAGATCGAACTCCTTAGAGAGATGGCTTCCATAGGTTGTTTTATTTTTAATTCCATCAACAATCAAATCGTTGAAAAAAGAGATGTTTACTTCATTGAATTACTTTATTCCTTTATTAATAATTAACTTACGTGAATTTATCACATTCTCAATAATATTCATATTCTCTGTATGTAATCCATTCGAATAATAACTGATTGTATTAGATGGATTCATTGTAGGCAGAATATAATTCCTAAGATGTATTGATTCATGTTGATTATATTGATTAGTGATTAGATTATTATCACTATGACTACTACGACTACAACCATCAATTGGCACAAGGGGTATTTCTTCTTTTCTACATGATGATATACCAAGTAAATGATTATGTTCATCACTAGTACAACCTTGATAATCATTATGTTTAATTAAATTTGATTGAATTGTATTCGATTTGAATTTAACTCGATAGATTAACATAATACAAATGATTGTAATAATTAAAAGAATTAAAATGGATACTATAGTGATAGGGAGAAAATAACGTTTAATTATTGTAACTATGCCATAGTTACTATTGATGATGTAATTTTGTTCATGTGATTTATGTTCATCTTTATTGATAGATGTTGGCAAATTTGACTGTGAATACAACATAGGCGAAGTTGGCGATAAGGATGATGATGATGATGATGATGAATGGGATAAGAAGGAAGAAGAAGAAGAAGAAGGGGATATAGGATTATTTGACAAAGAATCTGGTAAATCATTCACTGGTCTTTGATGCATCTCCATTGGCAGTATATGAAGATATATGATATGTAGCTTAGTAATGAATTCAGGAGTACTATGATCTTGCATAGTTATACATAAAATATACCTAGAATGATGGAAACAATAATTATTAGTTGAGAAAGTAATCAAATTAACCGGTTTAATAAAACATTGTTTACAGACAAATGATCAATACCTTCTTGTAAATAGAACGGCATTCTACTAGTAACAGATTGATTGATGGCAGTAATGTGAATGGTATTTCACTAGCAACTACTTTATGAAACTTTTAATATGATTACAAACTTCTACTATATAAAATGACATTTGTTAGACAGCCACTGTAAACCAGGAAACTAGTAGATGTATTCTGGACCTTCAGGACTTGTGACTAAATCTTAAATCTTCATTGACTGAGATAATTAGGACACCCAATGATCTTGTTGTATGATATTGACTGGGGTAGGAATTAGATGAAAAAAAATTAAGACCGCCAAATTAAAATATTTCTTCGGTCCATTAAGTATTTTACTAGTGGTCTGAGCCAGGATGATAGATACAGACTTCCTGGTTAATGTCAGCATAATAATCGTGATGAGTGGCTGGAGACACTGGTTGGTATGATGCAAGTGTATCTACTCTTTCTGTGTCTCTACATCTTAAGTTCTATTATTCTCTAGTATACATGTTTAATTGATTTTTTCGTGCTGAATTATACAATCGTGTTAATCTTGTAAATTTGATCTTATCTTGATAAAATAATACGGTAACTTGGACCTTTAGGCTTTTGTGCCATACTCTACATTGTTCATGGTTTGACATAACTGAATAACTTAAACTAACTTCCAGAAGAAATTTCATGAATTTAAACAATTTCCGATGTCAGATGATTACGTGTTACATCTATTCAATATACTGAAATAGCCTAAATCTATTATTTGTAGCCTAATTATTTCTTTATGAGATGCGAACCTCTGGAGTTCGATCTGTGGGGATGGGAGGGTAATCGTAGCTTTTGGATCCCACTAGAGAGTTTCTTACTACAACAAAACTACTGTTAAGTGTTTCTAGGCTTTCAATAGTTATCTTTTGTATGTTATTTCATGATTATTATTAACTTTTTGTTACTGTGATACTCTCATTGTAAGAATAGATTAAGTGAGCTTATGATCATTTATTCAAAATCCGTAGGATGAGACCCCTCTCAGCCCTCATCCATTCTTCCTCTCTTTTATTCTTTCTTCCCTTCTTCCTCCCCAACAGCAACGTACCTCACATCACCGTGATTCCGATTCTACATGTCCTAACCCTAATAAGTAATTGCCATGTCACAATCTCATTTTACTGAAATACATACTCTGCCACCACTCTGTTACGTATTTCGTTCTGGCAGCTTCCGAGTATTGCTCCTCACAATCACTTTCTGTATCTTCAAATAGGTTCCCGACTGTGGCCATCCGAAGGACTCAACCATTCTGAAGAATGTACGTGTGAGCTCTAGGTGTTCAGTGAACTTTATTTTCGCCCAGCCAAGTACTTCCAATGTGGCTCTCCAAACTTTCTCCTCTGGGTCAAACCTCCTCTCCGAGCTCGTGAAAGGCCCTTAATTATCAACCTTGGGTCAACTTGATCAAGTAAGATCCCATCAGTTCTCAAGCGATCGTTTCAGAAAAAACCTGTTGTCACCCTTGCTACGTTGGAGAAACTGCTACTGAGTTTGGTAGCGTTAAAATTCTCACGGAATACACCGTATAAATCACTCTATTTTTCATCCAGTATCGTCCTACCCCACGGTAGTTCAGAGCGAATAAAGCTCTTTCTGGTACCATTCGCCTTGGAAATTTAGACAATTCCAACACTCGTGTTTCGGAGCAACGCAATGTAGTATCGCGGATGGGGCTCAATTATGTTGACAACATGACCTGTAAAACGGGCTTCAGCTTGGAGCTGGCATCAAATTGTGGGGTTGGTTTTTAAATTTATGGCGTCCCTGCATACATGGGCATGGAGTTGGGTTGGCTGCGAAAAACCCACTAGTTCAACAGCTTCTCTTATTTTCCCATTCAGTGGGTTGATAGTACCCAGGTGGTACACGCGAAAGGTAATCCACGTAGGCGGTTCATCCGGTTTTTGCCTTCTACAGGCTCATTCCACGTGTGTAAGCTTCCCACTAATTAACCACGCTGCACTTTAGAGCAGATTGGATTCACAGCCCTAGTAATAAATGCATTTTCATGCATGAAAGTCTGTTTAAAACGAATTGAACTTCCGTTTGTTGGCATTCAATCAGTAGTATGTTTACGATGAATATAACAGATGATAGTTGGTAATAAAAGTATATAAAAATTAAGATACTGAATATTAATTTCGATTTATTGTATCTATCACAGATTGATACCTTGTGGGTACCAACAGGAAACTAAGGTGTAATGGACAGTTATTTCGTTCTAGTATCAGTCATATTCTACCCACCCACCCCCCCAACCCTCTGGCCAACAGTATTCATTGTGTATTAACTTTAAAGTTAATCATCACTTACTTTCCTACATCTGTAAGTGATAACTGTCTTGTTAAACTTAATACTCCAGTGTATGGATTCAATGTAACAAAAGGTTTTTCATGTAATAATTGTACAATTTCATTGTTACTATTACTATTATTAGTATCTTCATGTAGTAACCAAATTTTCTGTAATATATAAATGTGTTTATTTCTCTTTATATTTTGATTATATGAATATAAATTAATGATTATGTAATCTAGTGAAATTTTATATGAAATAGACAAATTTATTATGTAATAAGGTGGATATAAACCGATTTCATATAATCGTATCATTAATGATGCATAGATTGTTTTCATTGAATTATGTAATGAACTACTAAATATAGTATTATTATCATTAGTATATTTAATATGTAGAATAATCTTGATTGATACAATAGAATGATTAGATGCTTCTATGTTGTAATTGATTAGATGAAGTTGTTGTCAATTTCAAAATGTAATAATCATTTAATTGATGATTAAATAATTGTCTTATATTGATTGTATAAGCATTACATAATCTATTCAATTGATTATTACATGAAAATACAATTGGTGCTAAGAAGAAATTCATTGAATTATATTCAGTAACTAGTCCTAATGATGATGATGATGAAGAGGATGTATTCACTTCAGTTAATTGTAATCGACATTTCTCATTGATATCATTTCTAGTATGGATGATAGAATAAGCAATACAATAAATAAGAATATTTGGTAAGATAAATATTGATTGTTGATTAGATTGTATTGTTATATACAATTCATATGTATCATTTGATAAGATCTCTACTGAAGTATCAGTAAGAATTCGTTGTAAATAAATCATTTTATGTACATTTTGATAATGAATTCTTGATGAGGATGATGATGATGACAACGACGACGATGATGATGACAATGACGAAGTGGAGATTGATGAGGAATGAAATAAACTCTTGATATTTAACATTAGAAATGATAGTTAAATTAAGTAGTATTTGTATTTTATGATTAAGATGTATTGAATATTCATATAGTGTACCAATTTTACATATTTCTATGATTAATTGTTTCTTATTAATTGAATTATTAGCAAATTCTTTATATAAACTAACTATACCTGAAGTTGAATGAATAGTAAAATGTTTTTCTAAAATGAAAATAAGAAGAAAAAATGTAAAACAGTAATGAAATCGATATTATTCATATTGATGGATTCGAACTTAGTTGGTACATGATAAATATGAAACAAATTTACTATTCCTGTTACCCCATGTGAAGCATAGGCTGCCAATTAGCATTCTTCATCCAGTTCTGTCTTAGACTGTTTTTTTTCCCCAGCTCTTCTCAAGTACTGTTCATTTTCTTCATGTCTATCATCAACTTCAACTCTGGAAAATGCTAACCAGAAATTTATCATGAATCTACTAAAACTAAATAGTTAAATATTATACATTATGTATGGATAAATATAATTAGATCATACTGCTTTATTAAAGACAAGTAGCTAATGATGTATACATGATAATATTATATGATCAATCAAACAGTCAATATGATTAATATTGATCGGGGAGAAGAGGAAATCAGGAAACGACGTTGGAAATGGATAGGGCATACATTGCGGATATCATCATACTGGATCATGAGACAAGCACTAACTTGTAATCCTGTTGATAAACGGAAAGGTGGAAGGCCAAAAAACACGCTGCTTCGAGAATCGGAAGCAGACAATAAAAGGATGAATAGCAACTGGAAACAGCTGGAATGGATCGCTCAAGACAGAGTTCAATCGAGAATACTTGTGAGCAACCTATGCTTCTCTGGGAGAGGTAACGAGCGTAAGTAAGTAATCATGAAGATATAAACATTGCATAACATTTAGAAACTGGTTATTATAATACAAATGTTGGCTGTAAAGTATGTATTAAATAGACCATCCGTTCTAAATAGACAATATACAACACCTTAAGCAACCCTATACAAAAGCAATTTTTCGACCTACTATGATTTCTTAGCTAACTTAACTTTATTCTTAGACTTAACCTTAAACACCGAATAGGAACAATCAAAGACAAACTACGTCCTTAAAGCAGGTTCCTACCATAAAGATGTTCTATTAAAGGCATTGAAAGAACTAAATCAGATAAAATTCGATACAATTAAAGGTAAAGTTGAAGTTCGTGATTAGCGTGGAGGGGGGGGCTGAAAGGAGAAGTGTTGAGAAATAATGTAAAGTTAGTTGAAACAAAGAGCCACTGTAAAGAATACTAACTTAGAATAATGACAGCTACATGCCATGGGAAGTGGCAAATGTAGGACATAATTCATTCAATGCTTCAATGATCTGGCTTCAATTGTTGCATATCTAAAACTTAACCTATTTCTAAAAGTTGCATTCACAAAAATCTCAGTAGGTTAGGACATATTTTTTAATAAACAACCTTAAAATCAACGTACTAATTGGATGAATGATCACTGCCAGTTCCTAGATGGGACTTCAATCTCTTTCTATTTTGACTTTGTAGAAATAAAACAACCGCATTCCGTCCATTTATTTACTTTGAAAGTGAACGATAACTATAGCTTATGTACGCCGCTTCATAAGAAGAGGTCAGTTAATAGGCACGTATGAAAGGAATTGCACGCTGACAGCTTATCTTCGGCGTACAGATAATAATAATTTGCTAGTAAAAGGTAGTAGCAATGGATTAGTAACAAAACACGTTCTGCTGATTGTTGTGAACATACTTATTCTACGTATATGGAATGCTTGGTTTCTGTTCAGACTCCAAATAGTCAAAAGATACTTCTTACTGACGGAAATTCTGGATCTAATTCAGTGTTCCATTCACGAATTTATCTAGAACGACACTTTGAATATCCATTTTCACTTAGCGTTTTTCTCAAGAAATCAATTTGTTTTTGATAGATTCTACTAATGTCAACAGATATTAGGCGACTGTCTATTTAACTGTTTATGTTCGTCACGGCGTGATGCTAGTTGAGTACCATACTTAAAACCAAGGAGTACTAGACAGCTACTCCTTTCTAATATGAAATACCTTCTTAGCATTGTGCACCATTGCTCCCACCAATAAATCCAACCCAGGGCCTTGATGCCACACGACGAACGCTTAGCTCTCTGCATCACTGAAACAGTCGGTGTTCCTTAGCATAATTCCCACTTTCATCAATTTATGTTTAATGTTTCTTCTCACTTGCTTTTCTTCTAATATGGACACCTTTATTAAAAATGTTGGCATTCAATTCACATTACACAATGATCTCCTCTGAATAATTATTATGACTGTCAAATTGTCAATTTTAGACTATCCTATAAAAAGTAACATAGAACCAACTGACACGTATGCTACTGATGATCCTGAAAAAGTGTATATCATCAATCATTGGTGTTGAGGATGTTAGATCCCCAAAACTCACTTTGGCAAACCTGTGATTTTTGTGATTTTATTGTGTAAATTTGAATTTCCTGTTTTCGCGCCAAAAATTCCCCTTCTCACCTTCAGTTCATGTTTCCCACTCGGTAAGACGCTAAATCTTATTGGTTCGTTGTTTATTTTAGTACGCTATTTGTAACATTCCAAGGACGCTCTCTATTTTTGTATATATACGCATGATTTGTGTGTGATGATGTCGGCTGACAGGCTGCCTGTGGAATAAACGCTTCTTGCCGTCTTTGGACTTCTTACTCTAATTAGCTGGGCTGGGGCGCTGCGGAATAGCTTAGCTTCCTGTTACTGTGTCGCTGGTCTTACGTTAGTTAGCGGTTATCTAGGTGTCACCATAAACTCGCGAAACCTTAGCAATTGGGAACCTCCTTCATCATCTAAACTTGTGTTTGTTAATATCAAAGAATATGTTCAATAGACATAATATATTCAATGATTTGTATAGTTATTACATTGATTTTACTGTATACTTATACTGTTATCTCCTGGAAGTTTAGAATATGATTACCTTAAGTTAAATGATATCAATCTAACAATGTGTCGTTTGATCTTGTAATAAAAGTATTGATTATTATTGGCTTATTTATCAAGTATACACGTTACCATCAACTGTCTGACAAAGTGATTATATTGATAAAACGAGGAATAACAGCCTACATCTGACCGATTCCAAGAGAATATCGCTAAAAGTCTTCATTTAAACAGTTCAAAAAAATTTGAACAGTCCTATTGCATGATGTCTACTTGGCAGACAATAATTTGAAATCCTAGGAGGTAATCAATAGACAATCCCGCTGTCATCTTATTAAATTCATCGTAGTAATAACTATCAAACTGATTCAAGTTAAATTTCTGTGTTGACTCAGAAAAAAAAGGGGTAAATCTCATGTTACCATGGTAACTTTTTTGTTTATTTTATTACATTAATTTTTTTTTGCAATCTTTTCCATTGTTGTTGTAACATTTCACCTATTGCATCATTTTCAATTCCTTAGTTATTTTTGATTACATCATTTCAAATCATTTTCTTTGAATTGATGTTATTGTTGTTACTATTAATAATAATTGAGACTGAGACTGTAATCACTAATGATAATGAAAGAATTTTACTCTCTCAATATATATATCATAGATTGATGGAAGTGAGATTTCTACCATTGGATACCGGCTGGGTGTTTTAGAGGGTTAGACGTTCACCGTTAACCTGAAGCCCCAGATGTGGGATCTAGGTTGTACACTGCTGAGGAGTTCCACACTAGAACGAAACAGCTATTCATTACGTCGTGGTTTTCAATAGTACCCTGCCAACATCAATCAATGACATAACCAATCAACCACAAAAATAACCGTTCCAATTGAACTGTTATTGTTTTCTTTGAATTCATGTTATTGTTGTTACGATTAATAATGACTGTCGGTTACTTGTAATTTTACTTTGGATATCAGCTACTCACTTACGTAATTGATTAATTCTTTGATTGTATGACTGATTGTTCGTTATTAATTCGATAATCTAGATTCATAACTTACACATTATACATTCCATACAGCTGATGAGAACTGGACGGAATAAAACAGATTATCAAGTTATTTTACACTAATGCAGGTGCATCCATTTCTTGTTTTCCTTCAAATTCTACGTTTCTGAACATATCACGATTTTCTGTTTACCGAATCATATTTTCTTAAATCTTATCTTCGATCTCTATTCTTTTCGATTGATACTAACTTTGTTACTACCTCGCCTACTCTGGGATTTGGTCCGACAATCTAATCTCTATCTGTTAATTAAGGCATAGCAACTTGAACTGATGTACTCATGTACCAAGTTCAACGTTGTAACTGACCGACTGAACGACTGATTAATGTTCTACTAAAACATTTATTCTTTCTTTCTCCAAATACACTAGCTTACATAAATGAATTGAATTTACACTTTGAGTGTAACAACTAATGTTGGATTGTCAAAAACGAAATGAATCGAGTGTGGGTTTCGAACCTGAAGCTCAGTGGTAGATTTATGCTTTATCATCTACTTCAAAATATAATTTAAACTGAATGTAAAGTGATCATTAAGGAAAAATGAACAAGCATTTGAGTAGAATAACATGATGATCTGTTTTATTTAGTCCGGGTCCCATCACCAGTCACTTATAACCTGGACTATCGGTTAAAATCATGAAATGCACATTTAACATACCTGATATTTAGAAATATTTAAGTATGCGCTTACCGATTCATTGCCATTGGTGGATAACTGCCTGACACCCAATACGGCTGAACAAGAATTAAACACGAAGTGACTGAATTAGGAATATCAACCGTTAAAAGCAGATTCAGTAGTCTAATGCTAGAGTTTTAGCCATGGATCCAGAGGGTCGTGGGTTCGATCTTAGGGAGAGGGGGATCTTAGATTCGCACTTCTAAAAAGTCTCATAAAAAGACGAAACAATTGTGCAGTGCTTCCAGGGGATCAATGGTTGTGTAATTCAGATTAATTTGTTGTATCAAATTAACGTGGTAATTGTTGATTTTTTTCCTGTTACTTTAGAACTTGTATTTGTTAAGAATATTTTATATCACAACAGTTACTATTCAGTAGTATAAAATTTACCTGCATCTTCTACTTCCCATGATGATGTTGTTGTGTACTTCTAAATTATTTCTGAATCATGGGTATATTAAACGTGTATTTGGTAATTTTGACTGAACAATCCAGGTTGTAAATGACTGGTGATGCGACCCGAACTAAATAAAACAGATCATCATGTGATTGTACTCAAATACTTGTTATTCTTCACTTCAAAGTACACTAATTAACGTAGATTAATTCAAGTCACACTCTGATTACGACAATTAATGTTGAGCTGCTAAAATAACTGCAGTTGGCGGTGGAGGGGATGGGAAGGAGTGGGTTTCAAATCTGAAACTTTGTGTTAGATTAATGTACATCATATAAATTGAATCAAAACTTCATCATCTACTCGAAAATGATTTATCAATAAAAAATCGCTCGAGTTGGATGGTGGATGTCAAGCGGAATCCAGGACACATATTTCTTTACATGTGGGACTCATCAACTGAATGTATTCGCATACCAATGCTGGTGTTTACACCGAGACTCGAACTTACTTCATTCTGTGCCAAAGACCATTGCATTCACCACTAGGCTACTGAGTTCAAACGGCCACACCAAAGCAATCGGTATATATATACAAACAAAATGTATACGCATTTTCCTGTTGATTTGTCACAGACTGAAGTTGAACAGTTCCTGTTACCATACATGCATCCTTAGCCAAATGCCTGGATATAGTGATAGTTTAAGAGTATTATTTGACTTGGAACTGATGTAGATACATTCAGCGTCCTAGCATTCTGTTGCCAACTACAATTTAACTCAAATAATACTTCTAAACTATCGTTATTTCTAGTCGATCCCATCAGGATGAACGTATGACAACGAAGACTGATCAATTTTAGTTCATGACAAAGGAAGATCTAAATACAAACTAATTACCAAAGTGTTTACTGTAGCATAATCACTTACCATCAGGTATCTCTTTAATTAATTTATAAATAATCTGGGAATTCTCTTTTATTTCATTATTCATTTGAACTATTAAAATAAATAAACTTTGACCAATTTTCATAGTATCCATTTGTAGTACTAAACATACACTTGATGTTATCTTAGATTGTTCATTGTTTACATTGATTGGATAGACAATATTCTTCATGATTTCATTGGATTGATTCAATGACTTAAAGTTAATCGATGATGATGATGAGGAGGGGGAGGAGGAGGACGATAACGACGACGTTAATGACGACGACGACGACGATGATGATTTCAACAGATTACGACATGAACTTTTATGATATTGATGTAAGGGTTGATTGAAACATGCACAATTAACATCATTCATAATAAAATTTCTTAAAAGTTTTATATATGTTAATGTTAATTCATTATGTTGATGAATATCACGATGTATTAATTCAAAGTGTATAGTTTGTAATGTTGTCAATGATGGTTTACCATAATCAGAACATTCTATCAAAATATAAATATCCGATATTTTATCTGGATCTAAAAACTGTAATTAAAGAGAAAAAAAAAACAATTAATTGATTAATAATTTTTCTGATGAAGGTAGGGGTTAGTGCGTTGGGAAAGGGGGGCGTTGAGAAGGAGGGAGGGTAACACATGAGTAAGTAGGAACAGTGGGGAAGATAAATAATAATTTAAAAGGGATATTAATTACTGAATAACTTCAACCATAATAGGATGATTAAAAATCAAAGAGTTTTAGACATTTATGTCATCCTTTTTTTCAAGGAATCCTCTATGATGTAGGTTACATGAACTAACTATGAACTTAACATACAAGTTGTACAAGTCTATAACTAAACACTTAATTGTCAAGACTACTATTAAGTTGCTCAACGGTAAATAACTTTAAGTTTAATATAGTAATACTAGTAATTATCTAATGTTACTAGTAATAATTAAACTCTAATGGTTATTAATACTGTATAGATACATCATAAGACAGTCAATGAACAAGATACTTATAATAGTATACAATAAAAAGGCTTTATTTATTAGAATGAATTTAAATATTCCCATTGATTTGTTATAGACTGAAACTGGTCAGTCTCTGTTGGTATATGGGCATCTTGGGCAGATTGTCACGATTGACACGAAACGGATTAAGTTCGAATCCCATTGTGAACATCAATATTTGGATGTAGGTACATCCAGACGATGAATAGCTATTAGAACGAGACACACATCCTGGATTTTACTTACCAGTCACAATTCAACTTAAATAATACTTTATTTATTATTTAAGAGTATAATACCTAATTAAAACGATTGTCTAACATTTCAATTGTACTCAAACTATAATAAGTCGATTAAGTATATCAATGTTACTAAGGTGTTCAATGTTGAAAGAGACAGTAGATAGTAACTTTGATTGATGAGTTCCATATAAGGATAAATCAGATATGGAATAGTTGTATCTTATTCTTCTATTCATACAATTCGTTTTCTGTCACAATCTTCATTATTCTAGGATTAATGAAAACATTTGACATAAAGAAATTGACATAACAGTACTAATTACACTTTATACTATTGAATGAGTAAGTATTGGGCACTGATTGCTATGTACTATGGGATATATATCATATTCAGTTGATTTTAGATTTGCCACAACTTAATGTTGGTTAGGTATCATTGGAAACGAAGGAGCACTAGATACCTAGAATGAGACTCTTAAGAGGCACATACCCTCGATTTTACTGAAGGGTTGAATTGAATCCAAGGACTTCAGATTAGTGAATGTCAAACTCTTCGAACAATTAGAGCAGTATCCAATGATAGAGTTCACACTTCCCTTAACAAATGACGTTGTTCGACCGTCACTCCTGACAATTCTGAACTCTACTGGTTACGACTTCTCACTATAACTTCAGGAATTTCTTGAAGTTAATCACAAGAGTGATGATTATTCAAATTTAATTGAGGTGTCTAGACCATATTTCATCTTCCAATATGTAATGTTGCCATTATTCTAAATAACCTGGTACTATATAAAATAGTTATAAGGTATCAGTAAAAAACATTCTATCGGCTTTAGTTCCTTTCAAGTTAATACTGATCAATAAGGCTTGCCTTAAATTTAATGGAATTATCGCTTTGTTTGGTTTACAAGTTTTTATGTTTTCTTCACTTACATGGAGTATAATAAAACTGACGTACATTGATTTTAGACGACTTTCAATCAAATCTTACATAATAAATTGAGGTGGTATGTAGACATCGGCTTAAAGTCGTAGTTGATTGAGCTCTTCACATATTAATGTTGACAGAGTACCAGTGGGTACCATGAATTAGGAGACATCGGTTTCATCATAGTATGGGCCTTCTCAGAAGTGTACACATTAGTTTTAAGTGATACTCAACGAACATCACTCTGTGATGAATCCAATCAACTAAAACCTTATACTAATCTCCACAGGAAGAACCACCTCAATTGAATTACAATAAGTAGCTAACTATTGAGTAACTCCAGGATGCTCCCGAAAATCTAGTAAAAAGTCGTGACTGATGGAGCTCATACTTGTCGGAAATAAGATAGTTATTATCGATGACAATGAATGGCTGTAGCGCTAAGTCAAAAACTGATTGAAGTGGGGTGCCACCCCAGTGAGGCAGAGGGTGAGGCGTTAGGTAATCTGAATTTCCTAAATTGGAATCAAGATTTCGCAATGTAGAGGAGTCTTATACTATGTCGAAACAACAGTCCGGTGCTTCTTAATTTTCAATCATAACCTGAGAACATCAATCTATCACGAATTAAATATTATACATAACCATTACGTCAAAATATAAGAGTAATTTACATTCATAAAAATCATTAGTTTGACTAGGATATGGCGGTGGAATCTTTTCACAGTAGCAGTCGTTTCGGATAGAAACGTTTCGTCAACTAGATCTGTTCTAATTTTTGTGTCATTTATTTCAGAATGGTTTTAAGCGAATAACATTCACTTAAGGCATGGACGTCTTATTCACTTAGACACTAATTCCAGATATTCACTAACATTTGTAATGAATGTGTCTCAATGTACGCTTCACCACTGAATATAGAAACATTTAACTAATGAGTTTAAATTTGGAGAAAAACGGTTGTATTCTGGATTCCATAGGAGACGCAAACTGTCAATTCTAAAACTACTGAATGTCAACAATGTGATCATTTAAAATTGTCTTTTTAATCTTGGTTAGATACAAGCAAAGCCAGAAAATAAAGAGAGCTGTTTCGTCTTAGTATGAGACTCCCCAATGGTGAGCATATTTCGAGCCTCCAGGGAATAGAACCTAGATCCTTCGACTCCCATATCAAATGCAAGACTATCGACACCACTAGATCGACGTCTAATGATAGAACTCCTGTTTTATTTGACTTGTGATAAACAAAGATAACGACTTTATTTCTAATCTTCATGAAATCATCTCAATTCAAATGATTATTACCCAATTCTATTGACTCTTGTAGTAATTGTTTATCTATTCCCATTACTAACTAATAAATCTTGGCAGATTTACAATCAACTCATCCTTCTAGACGACAAACTATCCCATCTAAAAACAGAACATGTGGTTGATTTACGGTGACAGATCTTCTAATATGATTACAAGATACTAATTTGCATTCTAAGAAGTTACTTAGGATTGGACTGTAAATGACAACTCTTATTATTCTCACATATTCACTAGGTATCTGTTATGGCAACTAATTTTATGATTTTATTTATATAGACTATTAAATGAATGAACAGGGGGGGAATATTGAATGGATGACACTATCTATTTCAGTTTCTAATCTACCTATAAAGATAAATGTACTGAAGGGTACCAACAGTTTAAGTTAATATCAGTCAATTAAGACAATACCGAGGGAATCATTGGCTATTTTAACTCTGTAACTGATATTCCAGGCACCTAAAGTAGATTGATCATCTTCTAAAACTTTTTTTTGGGAAACTATTTTAGTTATTTTGGTTCTATTCAAAGTAAACATTTAATTCTTAGAATGGCTACATTCTCCTTGCTATATCCTCCCGTTTAACGCATCAACTGTTAGTATATTAATGTCTATTGATGAATTCTAGATAGTCAATAGTGTATAGGTTACTCCAGTTCACAGTCACTGTTACTCTTAATTTGTATTAGTGTTAATTTCCTAATTGATTGATTGGATAGACAGGTTTCTTTTATATATATAAAGAAATACCTGAAATATAATAAGATTTTGTCTGGTTAATTCATTACCTCGCGTTCTGTCTATTTCTAGCTTGAGTTTAAGTAGACATTGTTTCAACGTGTAGAAACCAACTAGTCACTGTCATTAATGTCTGTTATTGTGACTGTGTGCACAAGGTTATATCAAGCAATTGGTTATACGTACCAGTTATAACAGCTTTTTGATATCATCAGAATAACTGAATGAATAACATATTTAACATGAAAAAGATTGGGTTCGAGTCCAGGCAGGGTACATCATCATTTAGCTAACAAGTTCTAGTTATAATCTAATAGGATGCATTGGCAAATATGAATTTGTATGTTTACTCAAAACTACATTGTAAGATGTACATACTTGGAATTGATAATTAAAAGTTTACATAAACAATGTTAATACTTATTTACCGGAAGTAAACAATCTATGTAATTTTAAGCAAACAAAGTGGACTACATATGGGATTTGATGTAAGCAGATGGTTGACCTTTTAGTTATGTATATGCATCAATGAATGATATTAATTGGGTACCAATAAAAAGTAGGGAGCATTTAGTTGATGGTTCATTTTAGTATGAGACTCTACAGCAGTGAACACGCTCAATGACACCAGCGAAATAAACCCAATAACCTTCAAGTTACATTGTGAACGTATGAATAGGCTACTGTGTCCAGACAGTCACACTTGTGCAACGGGTACATAGTGATGAACGCGGTGGCGTTTGACACGAAGCGGACTGAGTTCGAATCCCAGTGTGAACATCAACATTGGGATGCAGGTACATCCAGCCGATGAGTCCCAAATAGGACGAAACGCGCATCCTGGATTCCACTTGCCAGTCACAATCCAACTTGAATGTAACTTGTGCAATACCGCTATATAGAGGCAATCCGCTCAGGATGCACATATGGCAACAGAGGCTGATCAGTTTCAGTCCTTTACAAATCAACGGGAAGATACAAGCCTATTGTGAAATACTGTTTTACTTTCGACATGTTTGAACTCTATCATTCATAACTTGTCACATTAACTTCAGGAAAGATATCTATCTCATATTCGTTAAATATTGGTATTGGTTGGTTACCAGTATAAACCAAGATAAGCTGAATAGGAGTTTTGTCCTAGTATGGAACTGATCACTAACATAACCCGTCAATACCACCAGGGAATCGAACATAGGGTATTCATATCTCACAGCAAACGCTTAACCACTGAGATTCAAACAAGTAATTTGAAATTAATTTGTGTCATACTTGTTGTGAGTGAAACAGTTATCCACAGTGGCACTAACTGATTGTTTAGTTATTTTAGAAGTATAGTGAAGTAAAGATTTTACCTCTGAATATCGACCACCAAAGTGCTAATGATTATTGACAGACCTGAAGACTATGAGTTCAGTTCCTTAGTGAGAACGAGGGCGTGAACTGATTAATAGTCTCACACTGGAAAAAAGTAGTTTTCCAGTGTTCTAAGTATGGACCCAGATATCAACAATTCAACTGTTGTCACTATTTAACCAACTTCACAATAGAATCACAAGTGGAATTTATACTTCAGATGGTTTATTACAAACAGTGTATTACAGGTAATCAACTAAGAATGTGTTAATATTCGATGCTGTATTCCATTCAACAGTAGAAGAAACTTGATTCACTTGTAGTCATCATGAAGTAGGGGAATATTTAGGAACAACCATAATTTTCAACATTTGTGTCTAAAATCCCTAAGAAAGATGAGTCTTGTTTACAAAGCCATGTACTGCTGTCTCCTGTTAACCTATGATTTGAGGATGTATCAGAAAATCATCTTTTACCTTGAGCTATATCTACACATGTACTAGTTCCTGTGAAACCTATTAGAATGGCTTTATAAAGTGTATGCTTTTTAAATGTAACACATAGTATTACTAGGCTTAGTTCCTAAATGCTGAATATAAATTTACCACCAGGTCAATACATGAACACTATATTAATTGAAGTCAAGTTTCTCCATTTACCCCTCCCCCTGCCTTCCCACCACTACTCGCCACCCGACCATAGCTGCCACCTTGACGTGGTGATCAAGATTGCCTATCGTGATGACCCAACCGAGCTATACTGGCTGGAACATATGTTCCTGTAGGTTCTACCATGCCAGGCAGGTCGTTTGGAGAACGATGAGACTAAAAGCAGCTACTCAAGGTCTGAGGGCAAAGTCGTACTGCTGACTGCAGAGGGGTGTGACGGCAGTAAGGTGTTTCCCTCGGACAACCAGCATCTGCAGCGATGCTGCCTTCTCACAAGGAAGGAAGGGTTAGAAAAGGTCGGCCCTAAAAATGTCACACCTCACCCTACCTCACGGATTTCCGTCTCCGGCGGTATGGGTGCCCACTAAGGGCTTTCAAGTGCGGAGCTAATACTCTAAAAAACCTTCATTAAAAGGCCGTGCGTGACAGGCCTCAAGCAGTTGTCCCTTGGGCTCTGCGGTCACGCTCTCAGGTCTCTAAGACCAACACTAATCTACCTTCTTTTTCAGGTTCCTCAATAAACACCCTTCCACGGTGTGGGCAGCCGGGAAGTGACAACTGCCTTCATACCCGCAAAAGCACGAGAGTCCAAATTGGTCAAAATCAAATCCTTTCTACTCGCCAACCCTAAACTACCGCTAGTCAGAATCGCTCTTCAGTATCATTTATGCTGTAAAACGACTGAATTCAATGAAAACATAAATCAGTCTTACAGTTTAAGACTAATCTAAATCATTACTGCAACAGTGTTTTCTTTTGTTTTCTTCGATTATACAAACTAAGTAATCAATTTATGTTGTAAACCACTCATAACTTACTACAGGTAGAGTTCGGACTTGTCTGGAATGATGCACTCATCACCGATGACAATGAATGATCGTTGCATTATATCACAAATTGATGTAAGTGGGATTCTAACATCAGAGTCTCGCTGATCTAATGATGCAAATAGTTAGGTGTATGCCAACCTGAAGTCATTTGGGTTCGATTTTCATGGAGAATTGATCGTATGAACTACCGAACAGCCACATTCTTGTACAAAACAGGTGTCTAGTGCTCCTTGATTCCTAATGTCACTCTACCAAAATCAATATTTGACAAACTCAATTAGCTTAGCTTAATTGAAATCTCCATTACACTATCACTATTCAATTATTACTATATTTATCATGCGTTTCCTATTGAAATCAGTCAAGAGGACGATTATCAATTTTATTTTCGTAATCTCTATTTCAGAATTCAATTGTTCATAAATCTATTCACTCACATCCATTCTGTTTCAAGTTCAGTAGTAACTTGAAACATGATTTTCTGTCATCTTCATTCACAATTTTCATAATTGATTATATAATATCAATGGAATATGATTTGTCAATCCTGATATCACAAACTGATCTAAATCAGACTACCATTGATCACCTGGAAGCACTGGAGAACTGTTTCGTCCAAGTATGGGACTCTTCAGCAGTACGCATCCACGACCCCATCAGGGATCGAATCCAGGACCCTCTGGTCTCGCGGCGAACGCAGGTTCGACAGTTGATGGGGTCGTGGATGCGTACTGCAGAAGAGTCTCATACTAGGACAAATCAGTTCTCCAGTGTTTTCAGGTGATCAATAGTTGTCTGATTCAGATCAATTTGTGATATCAGAATTGACAGTTAACTACCACCACAAGCACCCCCCTCAATTAAAATATGATTTATTAATCAATATCAATATGACTTCAATGAATTCATTTATGATACATACTACTTAAATGAAAAAATTACAGTAGACATGATAATTTCAAGTAGATTGAGTATAAGACAAGTAGTTTATTTAATAAAGTAGTAGATATCTGTAGTAGTCTAATAAGTAGGAAGTAAAAATTCTTGATGTTTTGTGATATAATGTATCCTGCCTCTTTAGAGAATAAATAACTAGTCTAATTAAATTAAAGTAATTGAATTGAAGTGGTTATTTAAAGTTGGGTATTACGTTTAAATGCTTGTATTTCTCATAGATTGTTATTGTTTAGGTACTATTGAGAACTAAGAAGCAAGTGATAGCTATTTAGTTCGTAGTATGGGATGCACCATTGATTTCACTAGGGGAATATAATACACAGTCTTCATATCTTATCGCGAATTGTTATCTATCTGTTCTACTAGGACAACTGATACGCGATGATAGAGTTCTTACCTTCGTAAATTGGTAATGAAATTAAAGATGCACAGTGCCAGAGAGAAATCCCATTCTACGAAGATTTAGCTGGAACTCTCGTTTTTATTGGTATCTAATCAACATCAGTTTGTGATAGATACCAACAACCACAAAATTAGCATAAATTTAAATAATTTAACAGAACAAATTGAATTATTAAGTATTTTCATAATAAACGTTTGAACGTGTTGAAGTTATATCATGAATCAGGTTAAGTCATTCTACAGTAAGATATGGTTAAGTAGTTGAGAGTCTTTACTAGCTGTCAGTGAGTGTGTAAATGGTGGTAAGTGAGGTGGGAAAGATGGCGGTGTATGTGTGTGTGTGTGTGTGTTAGATATGTGAGAAACGTGAAACCATAGTTGCTTGAACAAATAAAAATGTCTTTCTTCTCAATAAGCGGATTAGATAGGGCTTCTGCAAAATTTGAAATACTTCAGCAACTCACCTTCTATTCTATTGCTTTTAAGAATATTGTAAGTAACATGTATAAGTAATGCTGACTTATCTTTAAACTCTTTGAACTCTATATAATTACAAGGAGGTTGTTTTTTGTGGATTTTATGTTGTTCAACTCGAATCATTTGTTCTCCAGAAGACTCATATATGTTGAAGTAGTCGCCAGTGACATGACCGATTCTGGATGAATGAATTCATTTCTTTTTTACAGCTCATAGATCTCGAAGCTTGTTTGTTGTTTTGTAGATTGTTTGAATTCTATGTTGCACTGGAATGTTTTTCAATTCTTCAGATGTCTCATTTAGATAAATTGCATAAACGTTATCAATCTATGACTCTCTATTAGATTTATCACTACTTGTTCATGTTCTGACAAACATTTTAGTATTATTCATGAGAAACCTGTTAACTTGTAAGATATCAATAATATTCTTGAATATCTGTTGTCTATCTTCTTCTTATGTAATGAATTTAATTGATTTTCTGATAAGATTTAGATCTAGAGGAATCATTACACTGAATCGTAGTATAAAACTGAAACCGATGTAACAAACGGCAAAAAGTGAATCACCTTTCAAAAGATGATTAAATTAATACTTCCATTTGGATTCCTTTATCTACAAACTGTTAATCATTGAGTTCACTTTCAATTCCATCCAGCTGTATAGTTTAATTTTACAATGTGTTCTTTGGTCTTACACTTTTCTTTTGGCCTTAAGTACTTCAAATTAGTGCTTGTCTTGTGATTTCGTTTGATCAGTTTTTTGATTGTGTGTCAAGTCCAACTCATGCGTCTTTTCCTAATTTTTTTTCTTCAGCTTGAAGTTGGTTGTTTTCTGCTAAAGTAGATTGTTGCTGATGGTGTTTGCTAAACGAATTAAAAATATCTTGCGCAGACAGTTGTTTATGAATATATGTACCTTTGGGTGATGCTTTTCGTACTTCCCCATACGCTCTTCTGTTACAAACAATAGAACTATCTTCACGTTTATATTGAAAACCGTAACTTTGATGTTCTCTGACAGTTGTTTTGAGTTGCAGTTAAAGAAATGCCGCCCTAGCCTTGCCGATTTGAGCCATCTCCATAAGATTTTCCCTGTTTACCGATGATGCTGCTTACGTATGGGTAAGTTTCTACAATTATAATTTTTTCTTCAACTGTAATTGGGATGGTGCTTATTATAACATAGATGTCGTCTAAACGTTTGTTGCGTTCACTGGGATCTTTGAGTAAATAATCGTGAGATTAGATGTTAAGTATTGGGGAAAGATGATAAACTAATAGATGAAAGTTGTGAATAATAATGGACTGACATGATTAGGGAATGTGTCACATATGTCTAACCATCGTTTACCTCGACTCACAGTGTTGACGGATAAGGACGTAGAATGAAATAAAGTTAGGAGAAGCTAAGCTGAAACCTAACATCAGTGCATAAAGCCATGTTGTTTCATACAGATTACCAGGTTGTAATCGTCGCTAATTTCGTAACCACTGGTTACAAACCATGTAAGACATGACTGAAGATCGGTAACACCCACTGAAATGCCGGCATTATAAAAAGACTAATTATCAATGAGAACTCTTCATTGGTAGACTATTTAATTTTATTCCCATTACTATTATGTTCCACTTGCCTTAACCTCCCGTTTGACACATAGACTGTTAGTATTTTATTATTCATTTATCAATTACTGTCAATCAGTTGTGTCTGTGTAACTCCACTTCACAGTCACTGTTGATCCTAATTTGTATTAATGTTAGTTTTCTGATTGATTGACTGAATGGTTAAGTTCTATGTGTATATAAAGTAATGCTTAACATATAATTTGATTCTGTCCAGTTGTTTCATTAGTCTTGTGTTAATCCTCTTACGGTTTACGACTAAGTAGGTATTAGCAGACGTACAGAGACTAACCGAATACTCTTACAGGCGTTTGTTACTGTTGTCTCGTACTCACAAGATCGAATCAACTAATTAGTGATACGTACCAATTGTAACAGATTTCTGACATTAATAACGGCTAACCAGGTGTATTCATTCATTGTTGTCCTTCATATCATCAACTTAAAATTATTTTATAACTTCGTTTCCATGAATTAACTGCTTCTTCCTTCTGTTATATTCTATACATTCACTTTTGTTTCTCATTGTCATTAATGTTAGTACTACTTTTTACTAATTTGATCTTCATTATTACAGTAAGTAATGAGGTGTATGGCAACATAAACCAGATTTGATATTGTACATAAACACAAATTTAATACAAAATTCAATCACTACTTAATAAATTATTTAAATAGCTTACCATATTAGTTATTAATTGATAATTTAAATAGTTTGTAGATGAATTGAACATATTCTCTTCATTTTCATTATTGTTAAGTAATACATCCTGTTTCCGGTTGATGTTCTTTTCTCTTCGTCGTCGTCGTCGTTGTCTTCTTCTCATTGTTCTTCTTTTAGTTTCTTCTTTCAATTAATTCATTGTTTTGTATCATTGAATGAATCATTTCACCTGACTGTTGTTGTTGATGATTGTTGTGGTGTTGCTGTTGCTGCTGCTGCTGCTGCTGCTGATGATGATGATGATGATAGTTTAATTGATTTCTATTAAATAATTTCATAGATATTAATGAGTTATTATATACAAATGAATATAATTGTTTAATTTTATTATAATAATTTATTGAATAAATCAATAATTGATTTTTTATTAAACATTGAATTGTACCATTTTCATTTAAATCTGGATCATTAACTAATAAAATATTGATTATTGTATTGATTGATTGATTATTATATAATTTTGTATGTAATGAGTAATTATTCAATAATTTATTGATTTGATTTCGATCAATTAATTGATTTGTATTATAAATAGTTTCCCATTGATTATTGATTAATTGATTACTTAATTTAGTATTATTATTATTATTATTATTATTATTATTATTATGTAATGATATTGTATCGATTAATTGTATTATTGGTGCATTATCATTAATATCTAATATATGAATTAGAATGATAAGATTTGTACTACGTTGTGGTATACCATAATCAGAAGCTGTAATCATTAAACGATGTAGATTAGTTGAATATGATAATTTTTCACGATCTATTAATTCTTGAATAATCAATTCACCAGTTGTTGAATTCAATTTGAAAAACTAGAAAAAAAAATTGGAGAGAAAAGTGAGAAAACAATGTAAACAAAGAAAAAAAATGATGAAAAAAATAAGAATAGGAAAGTAACATGTGTATTGATTTAATGTATACTTGAATCGCCAGATAAACTCGTCTACAACGTCCAAAATTCTTACGATGGACAACAGTACAAAATCCTACATAGAGGACAGCTGATAAATGCAGTATTAAACATGGCTGCCTAGTTTTGCCTCTTCTCTTCCTTCCAGTGGTTGATTAAATCATGAAGATTTCTACATCTGGATGGAAGCGCGAAATTCAATGGAGAAATAGGATGTGACTCGATGATTTTAACTTCGCGGATGATTTAGCTGATTTACCCCATACACACCGAAAAATGCAAGTGACGACAACCAACGTAGCAGCAACCTCAGCATCAGTAGACCTGAACATACATAAGGGAAAGAGCAACATCCTCAAATTCAACACAGAGAGCACCGACGCAATCGAACTTGATGGTGAAACTCTGGAAGAAGTGGATATCTTCACATACCTGGGGAACATCATCGATGAATAAGGAGGATCCGATGCAGATGTAAGAGCAAGGATCGGCAAAGCAAGTGCAGCATTCCTACAGTTGAAAAATATATGGGACTCCAAACAACTGTCTACCAACCTCAAAGTTAGACTCTTCAATTCGAATATGAAGACAGTTCTGGTGTATGGAGCTGAAACGTGGAGAACTACTTCAAACATTCTCAGAAAATAACAGGTATTTATAAACAACTGTCTACGCAAGATATTGAATGTCTGTTGGCCGGAAACCATGAGCAACAACCTACTATGGAAAAAAACAAACCAACTTCCAGCTGAAGAGAAAATTAGGAAACGACGTTGGAAATAGATAGGACATATATTGCCGAAACCATCAGACTGCATCACGAGGCAAGCACTAACTTGGAATCCTGTTGTGAAACAGAAAAGAGGAAGGCCAAAGAACACACTGCGTCGAGAGCTGGAAGCAGATATTGAAAGGATGAGGAGTAACTGGAGACAGCTGGAAATGATTGCTCAGGACAGAGTTGAATGGAGAATACTGGTAAGCGACCTATGCTTCTCTGGGAGTGGTAACGGGCGTAAATAAGTGAGTAAGTAAGACTGAGAGAACTCTAAAACCTAGAACTTATTTATTTTTCACTTACCAGGTACACTTTCATTAACTTTAATTAAAGACAAACTTTAGCTTTGGGAACTAGCGATACTACCAAGTTTCTCAAATCAAATTAAGTGGAGTGAGGTTAAGTCATGCACTGTAGTTACTGAACTTCAGCCGCCAATCTTCTTAATATAGGAAAGGGCTTTCGAAATGCATTAGTTAAAGTGAAAGAAAAGATGGTTAAACTGAACTTTACTGGTGAATTTGAGAAAGCCAATGATAGTCAAGGTAAGTATCTGAAGGTTCTTGCTCTTAGTCTTGTTTAAATTGCTTACTTTGGATCGGTTGGTTGAAGTTTTTTATAAGAAAGTTAGTATTACTAATCTGCAAGTTGTTGAATTACTACGTAAAGAGTTGACTTGTATTTGTAGAGATGGAGTCTTCTTTTTTTACAACGGTTGCTGGCAAAAAAATCACTAAGAACAGGTAGCTTCTTCAACCTGTCTCGATTGATACTAAGGCGAAATTGCATGTTGGTTGTATTGTGGGTAATGTAATTGTCGGTTTTTTCGGCATCGTCGTCATATTGTTGTATGTTCGAATACCAATTTCTTAAATATAGAAAAGCATAGTGGTCGAAAGTAAAAAAATCATTATCATGCAAGTAATACGAAGGTTCTATTGGCACACAACACCTATAATGATGTTGCTAATGATTGTTTGAAGGACGCTAGCCAAATCGCAATCGCACTATAACAATAACCTTACAAACTCGGGGAACAACAGGTGGTAATCATTATATCTAAGAGACTAAAGTACACCCTGGATGTATGGATAGATAGAATAAATACCAACGAATTAAAACTAAGACTAAGTCATTCATCAATTGAGGGCAATAGTTTTTTATATATTATAAAATGGACTAGGTGGTAACAGAAAAAATATAAGACATTAAATACTAGATTAAGAGGGGGGAAAGGTGTGCACAAAGATCGGAACAATGAAGCTATAATAGGATAATAATGACTCAAGAATGGAAACACATGCGACAACAATGAATGAAGCTACGAAAAGCTTACTATTTATGCAATACAATTAGATTAGTTACTGAATGTTCTACAAATGGGTTGTAACAGTAGTATTCTAGATTTAATAAAGAATGAACGATAGATTGTGATTTCGGCCTCATACTTCATTATAATAGCACCAAACCAATGTAACCAATTAAAGAGTAGGCAGGTAAATGATAAGATAAAATATCATTAGGATGAATTTGTATATTCCGTCTGATTTGTCATGGACTGAAACTGGTCAGCTTCTGTTGCTATATGTTCATGCTCAGCGGATCGTCTCTATATAGCTATTAATCATATGTAATGTTTATCAACAGGAAGTTACAAATTCATTTTAATTACATATATACCCGTTACACAAATGTTGTTTTCTGTAATCAGTGTCCTAGTGATGAATTCAGTGGCGTTCATCACGAAGCTGATAGAGTTCGAATACCAGTGTGAACATCAAAATTGGGTTATATGTACATCCAACCGACGTGTCCCAAGTAAGAAAAAACACGTGTCCTGGATCCCATTTGCTAGTCACGAGTCCAACTAAAACATAATAGTTGTAGTGTTTCTATCAAAAGATTTTCGTTAACTTCAATAGTATTCTTTATGGGATGAATATTTCCATAAGATTGATGAAATTTTTCTGAATAGTCGTTTAGGTTCAACAGATGTGTATGTATGGCATATATAGAAAATCTAACTAGAGATTCAATAGATAATATGATATGTCTCTGTAGGAAGTATATTGATGGAATCTTAGATAACTGTAATAAACATGGTGATATAAATTGTTTGCTAAGTTAACTAAACACTCTTTAATCTTACATTAGTTCATCATGTAAAGAAGAGGAGAATAACCAACTTTATTTCCTAGATACATTAATCAATAAGAAGGATAATGATTCAATTAAACATTCTCCCTTCCATACACCTCTATAGACTAGAAAGTAATTCAGCTTTCACTTGTCTAGTAAAGAATTCATTCAATAAGTTCAAGTTTATTTATACAAACGACACTATTGAAGAATGGAACAATCTTTTATCAGAAGCATTGATATTGAAAGTTATCAGAATTGGTTATTTTAAAGATCAGCATACAGTGTATGCATGAACTTAGTCAATCGATACAAACAACAACACCATAATCTTGTAACTTTTAATGAATGTATACATGTAATAGATGGAAGATCTAGACCTAAAGTACTTTACAATGTATTTATTGTTCATCATGTTTGTTATATTTAATAGTTTCAAGTTATTTCCACATTCGAAGTATCACTTGATTAGCTGAATTAGGAATATCAACTGTTGAAAAATGACTCAGCGGGTTAATGATAAATCATTCTCACTGGAGCCATAAGGTTCTGAGTTCGACCCCTGATAGGGTCGTGGATACTGAAGAGTCTCATACTGAAACGAAACAGCTATCTAATGCTGGTTCCTCGGTTAGCAGTAATTGTTTAATTTAGACTAATTTGTGATATCAAATTGACACTTAATTTAATGAATTGGCACCAAATCGTAAAGTGTAATTTATATGACAGATTTCATTTAAAATCTTATCAGCTGTCTGTTATGTCCATGACCAACATGTAGGCTAGAAACCCTCGTCCACATACACACACAGGGTAAACCATACGATTTGTAATAGTCTTTATTGTATGATACACTTCAATACTTTGTACTTATCTAATTAAATGAAAGAAAATGCCTATAAAACATGTTGAATACAATACGGTTGTACAGAGTTGAAAATGTTATGGATACATTAAACTGATAATTTCAGATTTAAGAAATAACACTGTTATCAGCGATATTAGTTTGGTTATCAAGTAACGCTTTGAGCCACAGGACCAACTGGCATCCATTGATAGAACTCTCAGACGCTACTATCAGTTTTTTATATAGCACGACGGTCATGGATTGTCAACGATGATAACTGTCTCACTCACGACAAGTTTGAACTCCACCAGTCATGAATTCTCACTAAAGCTTTAGGAAAATTCTGAAATTAGTGACTAGTGAGCTGATTACTGTAATTGAATTGAAATGGTTCATAGATGTTGGTATTTTTAGTTTATTGAATGTGTTACAGCTTGATGTTTGCAAGGTATTAGTGGTCGTCGCACTATATATTACAAACTAATAGAAATGGGAATTCCACCACTGAATGTCGGCCCAGTGGTGCATAGGGCTAAGTGTTTGCCGACTTGAAGCCCCATTAACGAAATCTAGAGTGCGCGAGACTAAGAAGTCTCACATTAGGACAAAACAGCTGTCCGTTGATTATTGGTAGTCAATGGTACCCTTCCAACATCAACCTGTGACGTATTAAGCCAACTCAAAAATTAGTTGTTGACTGAATCCTAAGGGTATATAGTTCTCTTAATGTTACCATAGTTAATAACTAGTTCAGAATCTGTCGATATGTGGAACTAAATACATTTGCATGTATAATTTTTACCTGCATATATTTTTTATCAATGAGGTAGCAGCATCCTTTGTAGCAGTAGACCTCAATACACATAAACGGTAAAGCAGGATTGTTAAATACAAACAACGAACACAAACCCTATTACACTTTAACTGAGAAACTCTGGAAGATGTAGAAACTTTTACATATTTGGGCAGCGTCATCGATTAACAAGGAGAATTTGATGCAGATGTGACAACTTAGATAGCCAATCCAAGGCAAGAGCAGTGATTCTACAAATAAAAGACATCTGTGACTCAAACATACTATTTAGCAACATCAAAGTCGTGATTTCAAATATGAACATCAAGATAGTTCTATTGTATGTAGCTGAAACTTGGAGAACTACGAAAACTATCATTCAAAACATCCAAGTATTTATAAACAGTTGTCGATGTAAATTACTCAAAATTTGTTAGCCAAACACCATTAGCAACAGCCTACTGTGGCAGAGAACAAACCAACTTCTTGGTGAGAAAGAAATTAAGAGGAGACACCGGAGGTGGATAAGTCACACATTGAGGAAATCATTAAAATGCATAACAAGATATGCACTAACTTTAAATCCTGAAGGCATAGTGATAAGAGGTTGACCAAAGAACACATCGCATCGGGAATCAGAAGTAGACCTGAATGCGAGAATGAATAGCACTTAGGTGGAGATGTAAAGGAGATTTGACTAATGCTGGTCATCGGCCTACGCTCCACTGGGGATGATAGACACTGAATAATTTGTTGTATGATTATTATACAACGTATTCCAATAAAGCATCTTTCCAGACGAATGTCTGTAATTGTTGAAATGTATTGATGTTATGATTTCAACAGCTAATTAATGTTTGTGTATACGTAGATGAGGAATAACGATCATCTTAAAACTAGCTGATGCCTACTGCATATTTTATTAAATGATGTCATTCAATGAAGTAATTTATATTCATTGAACTATCTTCTTTTACTTACAAATTTAATAGACCTTTAATTTTGTTAGGCATCAGTAAAAAAGACAAGAAAGTACTGAAATATCATCCAGTAATAGAATATGACTCTTCAGTAGTACCTATCAACGAACTCATCAAATAATCGAGCTTAAAACCTTTAGATTTCTCGAAGAATAATTAACTCTCAAACTGTTAAACTAGCCTCCATTATACTTAGGAGGTTATGGAGACAGTTAATTGTCAATCCTGATATCATGAATTGATCTGAATCAGATAACTACTGCTCACCAGGAAGAAATAGACAGCTGTTTCGTCCTAGTATGGTACTCTTTAGCAGTGTAAATCCACGACACTATCTCGGATCGAACCCAGGACCCTCTGGAAGCACGGTGAACGTTTTACCATTGGACCAGTGAGCCGGCTCCTAACGGTTGATATTTCTAATTCAGTCAATTTGTGATACGTTTGCGTGACCTCATTCATTGTCATGGGTGGGTAACTGCCTGACACCCGACACGGTTGAACTCAACTGGCCTCCACTAGACAATATTTCTATATTGGCGGTTAACAATTGCATTCTCAACATAGTTAATATTTAGCGGTTACGCCTTCACACTAAATACATATGAACAACTAATAAGTTAATATAGAATCTATTTCAGTATTACAATGATCATTGAGTAACTGTGAGTACTAACAATTTTAATGTAAGTCAAGAAAAAAAGAATGATCCACCTTCTTGAACAAATTATCAGATGAATATTCTAGGTATGTTGATGATATATTCTCGTCATTCTAAATTTTTATTTAAACCATTTGTTATAGATTGATGTTTGTTAGGTGATACTGAAAACCTGGGAGTTCTGGACATCTGTTTTGTCGTCGTATGAGACTCACCAGCATAGCACACTCTTGGTTCTTACAGGCAATCTAACTTATGATTTTTGTTTCCTGGAAAATGATTAACCATCTGCAGTACTGAGTGTCGAATGGTACGATCTGCACTTCCATTTGTGATAACTGTCTCACTTCATCAGTCATCACTTCTCATTAATCAGACAAATTTGTCTAGTACTTTATAATTTCCAGCTAGTACGGAATCAATATCTATCAGTGACGAATACTGACGTAATCTATTAACTGTTATTATCTCACTTATATAATCGATTACGTAATTACCTATGGATTCATCACATCGATATTGTACCATTCATGCCTCCTCTCTATAAAAAGTCATTCATGACTGTATTGAATGTATAAGAGTAAAATATAGTGTCTTTGTGTGTGTGTGTGTGTGTGTTTATTTGACACATTGACTTCAAGTGTTCCCCCCCCCCGCTCATACAATTACTACCATACAATATATAAACGAATTAATAGAAACAAATTCAATCATTAATATCGATCATCATTAAATATCCAACTAATGAACATAGCAACAATAACAATAACAAATGAGAGAAATTTGTGAAACTTCATTGATTATCATAGCAACTAAATAAGTAAACGGAACATGATAGAATTAATTTGTAATAAATGTAAATGTATTTTATTTCATTAAAGTCGAATTAATTAATTAATTAAATGTTCTTTTTCATAGTATTTTGTGAAAACAAACAGGGTGGTGTCGTAGTGGGTGGGAGTCAAGGAAACACAATAATGATGGGGGGATGGGGATAAATAAAAAAACAAAGGAGAATGTATTTTAATCACAGGAAAACATGTAAACTGTTCCATGATACTTTGAATAAAAAAAAAAGGAAAGGAGGAAAACTTAGAGAAAAACTCAAAAAAAAGTAAATGAAACATGACAATTCCGTGTTAAAATCAATAATGATTCTACGTATAACTTAGTTAATCGATAGAATTCAGGTGGTTTATAGAGATTGATATTAAGTTTAGTTGCTAATGTTTTTTGTGTATCACTGAAAATCAAGGAGTGTTGGATAGCTGTTCTACCTTAGTATAGGACTCCTCTATAGTGAGCAGCAATCTTCACAAACAATCTCAATTCAGTTACAATAATTAACTCATTGGTCACTAACTTTAGAATGTTACTGAAACTCTAGTGAGAATTCGTGACTGGTGGAGTTTAGACTAGTCGGGAGTGAGACAGTTTTCATCGATGACAATAAATGACCGTCGTGCTATATGACAAATTGATAGTAGTGTGACAGAATTCTATCATTGGATACTGGCTGATTCAGTGTTGCAAGGAGTTAAATGTTTAACAACCTGAATACCACGCGAAGGAATCTGGTGTGAGCACTGCTGAGGAATTCTACACTAGAACGAAAGAGCTGTCGGGTGCCTCCTGGTTTTTAATTGTAACCTACCAACATCGATCTGTGACGAATCTAATCAATTATAATTAATCAAGAATTAGGTGTGAATCTATGTGTTATGTTAGACTATGAAACTGTTTCCTTGCATACATCCATTGACATATGTAAATCCGGTCAGGTTGTGATTTATTTGTACGGTCTTACTAATTGGCGATAAAGTTTGAATGTGATATATACGAAATGGTTGAACTTTATTGATTACGCATACAACGACTAACTAGTGATTAACTTCAGGAGGTAACTCCTTGAATTCCATTGAAAATATGTAACTGAGCATTGGATTAAGTCATAAAAATTCTTAGTTGGTTTTCCCTATCTTCCTTTTGACCTACTCTTACAGCAGACAGCATTATTTGCTTACGTAAACTGTTGTCGAACATTCCTAACACATGTAATAGACCTCATATCTAAGAGCATACATGTAAGATTCAAATAAGAGTTCCATATCAAATAGAATTTAATACAGTATGCAATAACTTTTATCATCAGCATATACAACCTTCTGTTTGCATTGTGCATATGAGTCATCAATCAGTCAGTTACAACGTAGAACTTAATATGTACGTACATCAGTTCAAGTTGCCAAGTCTCAGTGACCAGATACAGATAAAATTGTCGGTCCAGTTCACAGTGTATTAGAGGTAGAAACAGAGTTAGTATTAGTGAAAAGAATGAGAGATCAAAGATAAAATGTTAAGCAACACATAATTCAGTAAACACAAAATTAACATTAATCTAGAAGCTAAAATTTTGAAGGAGGATAAGGAATGGGTGCACCTACACCATTACAAACAATATTAAGCCATAACACCTAAAGTCTGTAACTATTAGACACAACCATCACATAGACCCCAACCAGACATTCTGAACCTACTAATATAGCTCAGCCCAATCGTCAGTGATTTCATGGACTGATGTCATGTTTTAGTTTGTCCGCCCCTAGCTTTTCTCCAGCCTACTCTTACACCAACCAACGTTGCTCGTCGAGGTAGACGCCAGTTGGACATGTTCTAATCATCTTAGCTGATAAATATATATTTATCGATTAATTTATCATACTTACCTGGTACTTTATTTCTAACCGACATATTGCTTAATCGGTTGTCCCAGCAAACACGAGCAACGCTTTGAAGACATGTATGATCGAATACTAGAAGCCTACGAATATCCTTTATCCTTAATGTCCACGTTTCACATCCTAACTTCTGTGCAGTAAACGCGCCATTTTAACTGGTAGATGGATGTCTCACCTGCGCCACAAGTGACGCCATCACATATGGATTAGTAGATCTCTAATACTTTTTCTAGTCTACATGAAGTTCTATGTAGAGGCGTCTCGTTCTACCAGGAATAATACAATGCGAAAAGTATAGATAAAGTGTTCTGTGGTTCACGTCTCATATAATAAGGCTTGAGAACTATTTTTAGGATTTACAGTGTTTTTTGAAAACCATAGTCATAAGAACACTGAATCTCCCACATCATACTCTCCCGAGTGACTTCAAAACACTAAGCAACACTACATAATCTCATTTTTAGAAGTTAGGGGAAAACAGTGAGGAACTACATAAACCAAAGGGTAATATGCAGGAATTAATAAATCGTAATGATGAGGGTTAAGTAATGTCAAAGCTACGTAATCACTATTAAGTAGTAAATTATTTGGAAAACATTCTTTGATATCAACAATACAATGTGAAGACAAAAGTAGATCCGAAGTTAAATGGTTACACTAAGATAAATGACATTCGACATAATCTTCATTACCGAATCCTCAATTGTGCAAGCAACATATGAAGTTACATTTGTAATTAGGTCTTTTTTATGTCTTAGACTGGAATTAATAGTTTGATATTTGGAATGACTAAGTGTATGATCATTTGCACTAGTTCATCATTCAGCAATCATTAAGGAATTAGTCATTTCAGAACAACTTAAAGCCTGAAGAAACAAACATACTAATAGTAAGGTCATCAACATACGTAACAAAGGTATTTTCTGTAGAAGAGTTAAGGTTATGCAAGAAAAGTAAAAAATGGGAGTGAACGGAACTAGATCTAGAGGTACATCAACTTCTGTTAATAGCATTTCCCGATTCGCATAATATATTTTTCTCTTAGAAAACTCTCGTTGAACGAACTAGCTCGGGATTGATACAGTACATTAGCACATTCCTTGAAAGAAGGTTTGAATTATCACTACGTTCTGGACAGAACAATGAACTTAGTAGCTTCAAATATTTCAAAATATCAGTTTTAGTGAATATGAGATTAAGATTTTCCTTCGAATTGCGAAAATTAGTGAGTATAAACTCAGATCTATGCAGTAGGTAAGATTCGTTTAAAGAGTAGTCATCTAAATGCATATGTCCCTCTTGCTCTATTTATCAATTGTAAACTCTTTAAGCGATTACCAGATGTCAGCGTGCTACAACTTCAATCGCTTAACCTCCTGGTATATGAGTTCACAAAGGCCATACATTTCAGTACAATTCATGACCTTGTAGTGAATTCTTTCTTCTCTTCTCAACCTGTTTAAATGATGTACTGAGATTAACCGCTGAAATTCTATAAAAATCTTTTGAATATTAGAATAAATATTTAGACACAACCAAAAATAACCAGTGATAACATCTACAGTGACTTCAAATGATTCATTTGTAGATAAGTCTCAGTTGGTTGGTATATTTGGCTATTCAGGAAGAACAACTAACTGTCGGCACTGTGTTTTAGAATACTATTCTTATTAGTTTAGTTGCGTATTCAGTAAACATTTTATTTCTATTATTATTACGTCTCGCTCGTCATATCCTCCTGTTTGACCTATTGACTGTCAGTATGCAATTTCCAATTTATGAACTACAGTTACTTAATTGTATATACGTTACCATTGTCTTGTACTGATATTAATTTCCTAATTGGTTGGTTGACTGCATGGTCAGGTTTTATGCATATATGATGGAGTGAATGAAATCTCATTTGATTGGCCTAGTTACTTTATCGGTTAGTATTCTTCCTATTTTAGCCTGAAACTGAGTACGAATCAGGCAGACATTGGATATTGTATGAACCGTCGCATTGGTTACTTTGATTTCACATACACAGGGGTCACATTTAAGTGATAGGTCGTAAGCACTCTTCATAAAAATTTGGTGACATAACATTAATCTATTATAGTGTATTGTTTACTATTGTAACTCATTATAACAATGATAAAAATACATATCCCGACCGTCATCCCGACGAGTTCCAAATAAGACGAAACGCCCTTCCTGGATTTCACTTGCCAGTCACAATCCAACTTCAATAATACTTGTGAATAATTGCGATATCGAGGCAATCCGCTTAGGATGCCCATATAGCAACAGAGATTGACCAGCCTCAGTCTATAACAAATCAATGGGAATATACAAATTCATCCTCATACATATTCCAATCCTTTTGTTGGTACTTCTTGAATGGCTTTTGTGTATACCTACAATATATCACTAGCCTTAAGATAATCAAAGAGTTCCTAATCAAAATTAATCAGTTCTGAAAATAAAAGATGCTTAATACTTAGTATATTTTGTATCACTATGGAGATCTTTAGTAAACAACAGAACAATAAGTAATCACTAGTAAATAATTATACTACTGTATAGATAATATCAGTATGACAACTCTAAGTGTTTAATGCCAAAATCTCCACTTTACAATCTATTACTAACACTTACTACTGACACTAATCCATAATTTGTTGTCATACGGTTATAATTGTAGTATAAACATCTTTCTTTTGGGTTATCTTATAATTTGCTTATTTCATCTATCTACTGTTACCCTGAAATGACTGTCTGAAACCTAATTGATTAGGTAATAGTTTTACTTAAATACTTTATATACACTGTTAGATTAGATAGATACAATTAGTTAATGAAAACAAAAATATTGACATGGAATTGTTCACTGTTACTTGAACTGATCAATCTATCATTTAATTTGTATTGTGACTGGCAAGTGGAATCCAGGACGCGCGTTTCGTCCTATTTGGGACTCATCGGCTGCATGTACCTGCATCCCAATGTTGATGTTCACAGTGGGATTCGAACTCAGTCCGGTTCGTGTCACAGGATGCACATATAGCAACAGTGACTGACCAGCTTCAGTCCATAACAAATCAATGGGAATATATAAATTCATTCTACTGATCAATCTATGTTGCTATATGTGTATCTTCAACGAATTACATCGATACAGTAGCATTTGATATGTATGAATTAGGTTGATATATGACCGATAAGTGGAATTTAGGATACTTATTGGTGAATATCGCATGGTTTGACATAAAATGAACTTATTTAGTGTAAATATCAACATTGGAATGCAGATGAAGAGTCTCAAATAGGATAGAATGAACGTAGTACATTCTAGTTGCCAGAATAGGACATAAAAACCTTTCTGTATTTCATGGTTTTTATTTAATGAATCATACTTGTTACTAACTTTATGAGTACAGTAACACACCTTTACACTACACTATACTAACTCGAGAATATCTACAGGGATAGATAATCATATGACAACTAATTATACTATTTCAATCCTACTAGATATTTGTAGACTTTGTCTATTCCTCATGTTGCTAAGTAAATCAAGATTGTCTGAATTCTAATTTGATTTGAATAACTTGACAATATAACTGTTAAACAAATCTCTATTTCATTATACATTCCTATAAAAACATTGTGAATAACAATAGAGATGTATGTTTTAAATTAGATTCATAGTCAAGGAAAAGAAAGAGAGATTGTGACTGTTTGGATACTTACAGCATCTACTGTCTGTACAAGGCGACACCTAAAGGAAAGAATCGAGTATCAGATTATTTCTTCTACATTTTTAATGAAACTTAGTAGGAAGATATTCAGAGATGCCATGATGCATCTGTCTTGATGTTTATTTACTGCGACTGATTCCATATGAGATTATGGACTGATGAATGCACAGGGGCAGCTCCTAACCTGGCTTCTTATGAAACACATTGACAAATTAAATGACGTTAAATGCTTTTTAAATAGCATTCCATAACCAGTCTTTCACAGTTTGACTGACCATAACTTTAAGAACAATGGGTTGCTCTTGGGTTTTTTCTTACTTGTGTTTTGATAGGAAATATCATGGATATCTATTTTTAATAAGTGGTTAGTGGATGCTTTTAAGTCTCTGCTCAGTATGCATTCGTTAGTTCACTTCGTATATGGAGCTAGTTACACTGAATATAGATCAAAGCAGAAGCATTACTGCATATGTGGACATATGCATTCTTAGTTTATAAGATCATTTATACCGTTAAACAACTTTAGTAGCATATTCGGGATGTGTTGTTTCTCTCCAAATACAAACGACTTCTGTAAAAGTGGTATACTTCACCGTCCAAAACTAGAGAGAAAGTTAAGGGGTTGAGTGCGTTGACCATTTTGCCTGTCTTCTAAGCTTGATCAAGCTTGATGGGTTAGTGTCCAATGAAACCTTGTAACGAATTCGAAAAGCTCGTCTAGCTTTTGTTAACTTGCTTCATCCATGGTGTAGGTAAGATATCCATCTTTTAAAAGACGACAAGTATAGTGTACAGCACAAATTTAGAAGGGAGTCTTTTATGAGGTGAAAATACTTGAAAGTTATTGGTATTAAAGGACAGATGTGTTTGAAACGTCCCTCGCTTTTCCCGGGATCACTAGGTAAGTTATAATCAAATATTAATAAAATTCATTAAATGGAATCGTGAATCGTAATCGACCTGATATAGTTGGGGAATGTAGTTAAGTATACCCTACAACCGCCTATCTAGAATCACGACGTTGACTAATACTGGAATGTGATAAAATAAAATCAAAAGAGGTTGAGCCAAAACATGACATTGATGAAAAAAGTCATTGAGTTTTGGTCGCAGCAGTATTGGAAGTTACATCGACTACCTGGATTGGGATCACCGACAATGCTTGTAACCACTGTGTGACGTGGCTCAAAATCGACCACAGTTAAGAAGATGTATTTATTCACTATCTTCCCTTAAATCGTCAGATCAAAATTATTTCATAAGTTTATTTCTATGAACTAACTCTTTTTCCCTAAACCATATTCTATACGTTTATTAGTTTTTTTAACATCACCATTGAAATAACTACCATTTCTGACGATTTGGTATCCATTTTATAGTACTACTAAGCTGTGGTAACTTGAACTGAGAGGTACATATTCACCTGGTTGTATATTGCATATACACATACATAAACATACTATCAATGATATTCATTTGATTGAATATGTCACGAATTGATATTGTCAGGGTACCATTGAAAAAACCATTGACCACTCGACAACTCTTTCATTCTAATGTATAACTCTTCAATAGTGTACACTCCAGATTTCTCTTCATGGAATTCAGATTGAGAAACACTTAACCCTCTACCCTACTGGGTTATCATTTATTGGTAGAATCCTCACTTTCATCACTTCACCTATTTCATCTACTTATCAATTACAAGAACAATAAATAACATAAATAAAACAAGGTAAATACAAACAATAAACTGTTAACTGATAGTATAACTATTTTATTTTTGTAATAAACTCATAAATGAAAAAAACAAAAACTCAAGGTGAAACTATCTATGACCCTGGTTTTTTTTTTTTGTTTTCTTCAGTGTACTTGATTATCTATGAGATGATAAATAGTTCCGAATAGTTTACTGTTCACTTTTAAGTCATCAATTGGTAACTACCATCGTATGTTTTCAGTGTATTTGTGCGTATATCAGTGTGTGTGTGTGTGTGTGTTGAAAAAGAGGGAGGAATATGGGTTTGCTTCAACTAACGTATAATTTTATCGTTTAATATGTAGGATCTTGAGATTCAGAGATTGAATATTAAGATAATGTTATTATTCAATTGACCTAAAGATAAAAATATTGATATGAAATAATTCAATAGATAAGTTGTGGTAAGCTTCTTTTAAACATAAAATGAACTAATTCATTGTAATGGTTACTTTGAAAGTTTGTTAGTTTAAATAGATGACTTTCATTGTCATCGATGTAGGCAGTATCTTTAGACATTATTATATTGGTATTACTATTTAGCATGCGTTAGACAACTTTTGGAAACAAGTAGCTCGGACTAACTGATTTGTTCTAGCATGGGATCAGACAAGGAATTGAGACCAGTATCTTCAGTCTCTGTGACAAATGCTTAACAGTTTAACCAATAAGCCAGCAATCAACAGTTAATATTTCTAACTCAGTCAATTTATGATATACTTCGGCGACTAGATTTACTGCCATTGAGATGGTTGACCTTAGTTGATCATGTCTTCTTACTAAGGCTACAAGAAGTTAGTCACTAGTAAGCTAATAATGATTGTTATTGCTTGATGTAGAGGTTGTTGACATTACGTTACACAGAAGTTAAGTGTTTCATTATTCCACTAACATTAAATAGGCCTTGTCTGTACATTTACCTGCTTGTACTCTACACAAATTGATGTCGGTAATCAAACAATCAATCAATCAACGTCTATTACCTCAAGCGAAACATAGGCCACCCGTCATCATTCTCCAACCAACTCAATCCTGGTATTTCATTTTCAGGTTTTCCCAAGTGGTGTTTATTCTTCTCATATCTGCCCCCCCCTTCAATCCCCTAAGCAACGTGTACTTTAGTTTTTCTCTTTTCCATTGGCCTTAGAGATTCCAAGTTAGTGTTTCTTTTTTGGGGATTTCCTCAATCTATGTCCCATTCACCTCAAGCGTCCTTCCTAATTTCTTCCTCGACTGCAAATTATTTTGTTCCCTGTCACACAGGGTTGTTGTTAAAGGTGTTGAAACTGTAACTGATGTTGGCTAACAGTTGATTTGAATTCCAGATGTTCTTTGATTGTAGGAATGCTGCCATTGCCCTGTCAGTTCGCACCTTCATCAGATCCTCCCTGTATAATAATGTTACAGCCAAGATATGTAAAAGTTTTCACAACTTCCAAAGTTTCTCCATCAAATGGAATAGGGTTGATGTTCGTTGTTCTGTATATGAAGATCTTGCTTTTCCACGTTTATGGTGAGGCCTACTGCTTCAAATGATGTTGCTACACTCGTTTGTCCCCACCTGCATTTGTTGTTATGTGGAATAGAAGAGCTGGTTTATCTGCAAATCCCTAGTCGCCTTGTTGTATTCATGTCATTCACTGTATTCCGTGCTTGCGCTAAGATGTTGTGGTTTTCATAATCCAGTAAACCATCAAAAATACAGAAAGAGTGAGAGTGAACAGTCCTATCTGACACCGGTCTTCACATCGAATTAAACTGTGAGTTGTCCTCGATTCACCATTTTACACTGTAGTCCGTCGTAAAAAATTCCGTATGATGCTGACTATGCACCATTTCAGGTATAACACAAAGTTGAAGAAGACTCCATAATTTTTTCCTCTCCACTCTATGAAAAGCTTTCTCGCAGTGTAGGAAATCAATGAAAATTAGTGTAAGCTGATGGTGATAGAGTGACGTTCAAAGAAACCTAGGGTATGTACTATTAAACTATCCTATACCAGAGAGGAACAACTAAAAACAACAAACATACCTAAGAGAAACAGAGAAAAACAGTTCTTTCTGGTTTCCAGAAGTATCTAACTAACATCAATCTGTGACGAAAGTAAGCAATAAAATCCAATACTAATCTCTACAAAGTCATCTTTAACTAGAATATATTGGTTTACATATACGCGGTTTCTTTGAAATGTTTACAGTAATACGTAAAGACTGCTGTCTTTCTGTGCTTCCAATGTATCTGCTTTTGTAAGAACATGTGAATTGACAACTACTGTTGAATAAAACATGTGACAGGAATTTATTAACTTTATTTGATGCAACTAAGTGTTGTGGAGATTGATGAATGTCAATTCGATGTCACAAATTGGTTTGGATTAGACGACTAATGATAACCAGGAAGCACCATACAGCTTCTTCGTCCTTTCATTAAGCCATTATTATTATTATTTACCGAACAGAAACTACGTAAGTGAAGAAATTAAGTTGGATTGTGATTTGACGTTGGTTACGCCTCATTTGCGACTAAGCTGTATGTATCGTGACAAGAAACAAATAGAGCTTGACTCCTAGTATAAATACAATCGTTGGGATATAGGCGCAACCGGTTGACAAATTTTGAATATGACGATTTGCGAATCCTGGATTTCAGCTTACAGCCATAAAATACCTTCAAAATGAATAAACTATACACTACAGTTTTCTTTAGAATATAGAAATTGATTGTTTCTCCCTAGAAATTCACATAAATGAAGTGTATTGTCTTTCTATTTATGAGTTTTAAGTTTGAATGCGTGTTATTTTTTACAGTTTCATTCAGCTGATTTGCTTGGTTTGTATCATCACATTCAATGGATACACCGTCAATTTCTATCTAATCATTGTCTGATTGATGGCAGGTAACCATTTAGTTCTATGCATATTCATGATAAATGTGCAAGGAAGGATTAAAGAGTTTACTTAGTAACTGTATTAATCATCATTATCATATTTTGAAATCAATTCACTTACTCCATCCATTTCTCACTGCACCAAATCTATCGTTTCTATCTACAGGCATAATCTATTGATTTGAATAAATCATCATCATATTAGGTAATGAGTTCATCAGTTATAGTGAAATTTATGATTTCTATGTAACCATTTTTTCGTTTATATAACTGAATCCTGTTCTCATATTACGTAATCATAGTCAATCCAGATTGGTTACTAAGCTTAATGCACTATTCAGTGTCATAAGGTTGTTTAACAGTAACTTAATCAATTTATTAAGAATACAATGAAATATCATCAGTGTTTACTGAAAACACTGACGTTTCATCGAATAGTTAAACTTGTTGAATGAATGAATGAATGATGATAACATCTTATAAGATTCCTGTATTGATACATTTACTACTTATAAGTAAATTAAATTATTTATATTGGATTGTAACTGGCAAAGGAAATCCAAAAGGCACGTTTCGTCCTATTTAGGAATTATCGGCTGGATGTACCTGATAAGCTTCAGTCCATAATAAATCAACGGGAGTATACAAGTTCATCCTAATTATATTAAATTACTTTCTAGAATTCTATAGAATGTTTTACAATGAATAATAAGATAAGTGTATAACCTCACTGTATAGATACTTTAAATGTTTGATGTTTCGCAGTTTCAATTAAAGTCACTTCTTCAGACAATGAATGAATGACTGATTCAAATTAATAGGAGATTAGATAGAGGAAAAGAAGAACAATTCAAATCATATTGAGTAATTGCAAGACTAATTACACAATTATGTTTACATTCTTCAAAGGGATTTTACACCAACCAATGTAGCTATCCAACCAATCTAGCTACACCAACAGTGTAGCTATTAAATCCTCAACGCCCCCCCCTACCCACTCACCCGTATCCCAGATTATAGCTAACCAATTTCATGTCAATAAGAGAATCGTATATTTTTTACTGGTACAATCAGACTATGCATATAACTTAAGTGTATAGATCAATAAGATTATTGATTTCCAATCAAGAATATTTGATTTAATCATTGATACAAACCAGATAATGGTAAGCAATGACATTGTATCACTATACGCAAGTATTCTTAATGATGATTGTCTAGTCTTCATTAGCAGTTTACACTCTGTTATGTACCAGTACTTACCAATACTTGCAAAAGCAGGTGGATTAGAATGAGAGAAAGACAAGTATCTTCACGATTTATTGAAGGTATCCCGAAACACTTATGTCTGAAAGGAGGTAGCTCACTTAGAAGTTCATTCACACACCGTATGATATAAATTAGCCATGAAGTTGACGAAACATGTTTGTCTTTAAATTCGTTAATAAGATACATAAATTGATCCTACTAAGATTTTACTTGGACTGTTGCAATTAAAGAAAAAACTAAACCCAAACTTTGTATTTAAATGAAATCTGTAGTTTAGCATTAATTGCCTTAGTGACAATAAACTATTGACCCTGTTTTCATTCATATCAATCTATTCATAGCACTATTCCGATAAGTTCTACTCTTACATTTGTATTTTGTTTCATTTCTTCAAATATTCTCAAACAGCACCATAAACTATGCTGTAGAACTCTCATTACTAAGTGACTCTTTGAATTATTTTTTTCGTTTTCGGAACCTATTCTCATATTACGTAATTCATAACGAAAATGTGTATTATTATTTTAAGTTATCTATAATCACAAGTCTTTGTATGTAACTGATGAAGATGAATGAAACGAAATACAACATTGAATTCTTAACGTATTTTATAAGTATTATTGTTCTTGCTTTGTTTATATTTTTTGAAAGAAGGAGAAAATCGTATAGAATAAAGAATGAGATAGTATACTAAGTATTATCAATTCAAGGAGGTTATCAATGTTAACCATTGAATAATGTCTCAGCCTAAGTGTCAAGAACTTAATCCACGGTGGTTACATCTATGAACAATGTCAATCTGTAGTTTTGAATCATAATACACTTAGTCAGTCAGTTGCAACGACCAACTTGATACGCGCGAACATCAGTCCAAGTTGCCAAGTTTCAGTGACCAGATATAGATAAAATTGTCGGTTCAATTCCCAGTGTATTAGAGGTAGAAACAGAGTTAGTATTAGTGAAGAGAATGAGAGATCAAAGATAAAATGTTAAGAAACATATAATTCAGTAAACACAAATTAACAATAATTCGAAAGCTAAAATTTTGGAGGAGGATAAGTAATGGGTGCACCTACACCACTGCAAACAATATTAATCGATGTCACCCAAAGTCTCTAACCATTGGTCATGACCATCACACGGACCGCAACCAGACAGTATGAACCTACTAAGATGCCTTGGGATAATTGTCAGTGACTTCATCAACTGACTCCATGTTTTAGTTTGGCCACTTCTAACTGTTTTCCAATCTAATCCTACACTAGATAGCAATGCCTGTCGAGGTAGTTGGTGGTCAAGTATGCGTAAAATATTGTCCTAACGACTTCAGCTGATGATGATTGATCACTTCTTTAATCAATTTACCATATTTACCTAGTACTCTATTAAAGTACAACAGTTGTTCAACACTACTTAATTTTTAACAATGTTTATCTATACAGACAGACAGATACAACGCAGAACTTCGTACGTACGTACATCAGTTCAGGTTGCCATACCACATCAGCACAGAGACGCAACTGTCAGTTCAAATCCAAGAGTGATAGCGATAGTAGAAGTATTATCAGTAATGCAGAAAATTAGGGAGCGAAGATATGATTCGAAAAGTATAATTCAGTGAGATAAATTTGAAAGGAGAAAGATAGAGAATTCAGAAGGTTAGATTTTGAGAGAACACAAAGAGTGGATGCACCTGCGCCATTGCGAACGATTCTGAGCCATGTCGTTCAAGGTCTCCAAACCAATGGTGACTATCGTCTCGCAGACCCCAATCACACAGCCTACATCTATCAACATGACTCAGTTCACTTGTCAGTGACTTCATCGGTTTGTGCCATGTTTTGGTTTGGCCGCCTCTAGCTTTCTTTCTACCTATTCCTACACCGCAAAACATAGCTCGTCGAGGCAGTCGGTAGTTAGACATGCGTAACACATGTCCCAACCACCTCAACTGATGAAGTTTCAATACCTCATCTATTGATTTGCCCTTCTTTCCTAGAACCCGTTTCCTAACGACAGCATTGCTCACTCGGTTGTCCCACGATACTCGAGCAATGCTTCGGAGACACCAATGGTCAAAGACAAGTAACCTACGAATGTCCTCTACTCTTAACGACCATGTTTCGCTCCCGTATAGTAGGACAAAACGAACTGCTGCACGGTAGACTCGTCCTTTAGTTAGCAAGCGGATTATTTTCAAATCGGTCAAAATCATTTGTTTATCTATAGTCATTTTACAGTATTTTATTCAAAAGGGATCCAATTTGAATGGGTCTTTGATTAATTCTTAGTTCTTTAGTCATATTCAAGAGGTCTCTTAGGTTTAGAAATTATCAGATGGTTTCCGTTTCACAAACTTTTCACATGTAATAATTCTGTTTTTGATCCAGGGTATGATAAACTCATACTATGGACTTCTAAAATAAGCGGCTGACGGAAATAATCTGTAAATGTATTATGTAACTTATATGCATGTCTTTTCATGTACGTTTTATTGTTTACAATTATAACCACAATCATTAAAAGACAAGATAATACATCAAAGGAAAGTAATAGTGCTTCTATTCAACTTTATTTAATTGTAACTAAAGTTAATCACATGAATTGTTGGATTGTAACTGACGAGAGGAATCAAGAACGCACGTTTCGTCCTAGTTAGAACTCGTCAACTGGATCCCTGTGTGAATGTCAATGTTGGGATACAGGTATTTCCCGCTGACAAGTTCTAAATAAGACAAATTGAGTGTCATAAATACAATACTTGTAATTTTTCGCTGTATCTAGTCGATTCACTCAGGATATGCATATAGCAGCAAAGACTAAATAGTTCCAATCGATGATAAACCAACAAAAGATACAAATCCATCTTAATTAGAGTTAACCAGTCTCAAAAGTACACAAAAGCATAAATGTTTTACTGACTAAGTAGTTAGTTGAATTCAGTTATAGTAATCAGCTTACTGTCAACTAACTTTAGAATGTTCATAGAGTTCTGATGCAAAATTGTGACTGGCGGAGCTCAGACTTGTCGAGAATGAGACAGTTATCACCGATGTCAATGAATGATCTTTTACGTTGCATCGAAAATTGTTGAATGTTAGTAATCTACAATAGAAAGCCACCCTTCTCATTGATGTGGGTGATTGAACTTTCACGATGAGACTTGAAGGTCTTTGGTTCAATGCACTGTCAAAGTAGGTGTGCACTTCCATGGAGAGATCTTATAGTAGGATGCAACCACTGTCTAGTGCACCCCCCCTTCGCCCTAAACTTCAGTGGCATACAACCAACATAAATCTGTGAAGATTACATTCAACTAAATGAATATAATTCATTTAAATGAATTAAATTAAGTAATTGCCGAACTTATAATTTTATTTTCCAAATCAGTAATTACCTATTACGTAATATTTTACTAAAGCAGTAATGAAAAATTTATCAAGAAAATCTATAATCAGTCAACTTTCATAAGTTAATATGATTTATAGCTTCATAGTTATTGTATGTTACTGTTGATGTTGTTATGAACCAAAACCTATCAATCTTGATTGTCTTATGCTTGTCCTGATAGAATTTTCTTCCATGCATCACTAGTTCGCAGGTATGATCAAATTATATATTCATAGATGTTGCACAACCGAGACAATCTATACTAAGTAGCTCAGTGATCAATATAGTAGAGTTTTATACGAATACACTAAGTTCAAATGTTGATTGAGGTGCATCCAGCTAATAATGAAACACATCTTATAGTTTCTGATTGTCAACTTCAATCTAAGTTTAAATGATTCCAGTTCATCGTGGAGTACACAATGCCTATAACTAGGATAAACGTTAAATAATGCAGATTTCAGACGAATGTATCATAGTTACTAACATGTACTTTCCTCTTTTGTTTATCCTTTGAGTAAATGAAGTCTGATAGCGGTAAATGTTACATTCACACAAAAGATAACATAAAATAAGAAAGAAACATGTTGGTTTATCAGTATGATAAGGTGTAGAGAACAAGTGAATTCGTAAAGTTTTAGTTAATTGAATTCATTACAGATTGATGTTGGTAGAGTACCACTGAAAACTTAAGAATACTGAACAGATTATTTGTCTTAATATGGAATTCCTCGACAGTCCTTACTCTTGATTCCGCAGAAGCAGCAGTCCAGTACTTCCTTGTTTTCAATGGTACTCTGCCATCAGCAATCTGTGGCGAATTCAATAAACTAAGACTTATTACTAATCTCAACAAACAGCCCTAATTTAGTTCTTAAAGTGGTCACCAAGTCTCTGAGAATTCTATGATTAAAATGATGTATTTCGTTAAGTTAGCACATGCCTACTCCTTACACAGATAACTTCAGTATTGTCAAATTCTTTACTCTCTTATTGTTGTCATTATGAAAATTATCATCGAAGAACAGTAAGTCTTCATTGTCTTCTCATTCCAGTATATTTCTGTTGAATGTCTTATGCAGATAATTGATCTTATTAATATAGTTTAATTGATTGCATCAGTGTTCATGGACCAATTGAATATTGATTGATATGATTGTCTTACCTGAAGAACGCGTTTTAGCATTCTTGAAATGCCCTTAATTCTGATGCATATCACATGATGTCAATGACAGCATTACTTGTCGTCTTCCTCCTGACTAATGTCTATCAATAAACAAGTCAAGGATGGAATCCACCTCGATACTTATTTTTGCAAACGATAAACGAAGTTGTCTTCTGGTTGGTAAATCATAAGAACGAATATGAGTGTGTCGTATACTATCAATTTATTTGGCATATACAATAAACAGTGTTAACAGACTCATATTTGATGCGGTGCTCAAGTAAAATTTCGTAACAATTGATTATGACGACAGTTCTTTAATCAAATGATGGGGAGGTATTTCTGTGAAGAAAAGCATTAAGTTTACTTATTTTTATTTGTCTCAGATTGATACTGGTTGGGGACTATTGATTAAGTTCACACTTATCAAAAGTGAGATAACTACCACTGATAGCATTAAGTGATCATTGTTCTATATTACAACATGATGAAAGTAGGAATTTTAAGATTGAAATCCTGTTAGCTCAATGATGCAAATGGTGAGGCAATGGCCAATTTGAATGTCTTGGGTTGGATTCCCTAGTAGAAACATTAGTGCTTACTGCCACTGAGGAGTCCCATGTTGGGACAAAACATATTTTCACTGCTCTCTAGTTTTCAGTTGTTCTCAGTCAACTCCTTATTTAGCCTAATAAAGCGACCGTTATTATTAAAGTTTCTGTACAGTTATATATCATGATGATTAGTACGACTTTAACAAAAATCTGCATTCATTAAGATTGGACACTAGATGAAACGTTTGGATAATGATACTGACTTGATTTGGAACAACTCAACAGTTCACTCCAATAAAATATGAAGTCAGGAATCCCTCTGAAGTAAACTGTGTATGTAATAACCCACTGACTATTACAGAAGTCACTTTGGATTACCTTAAGTGAATTTCTTGGATAATTGATTATCACATGATTTGACTAATGTATTTCCCCAATGGAGTGACTTCCTGCATTTATATGAGAACAAGCTGAAATATTTTATTTCCAATTTCATATAACAAACTGATCTCGGTTAAACAATCATTGAAAACTGAGATGTACTAGGTACTTGTTCCATCTTAATACAGGACTACTTAGTGGCAATGTTCACCAAAATGTTTATAGATGACTAAACTAATGATCTTCTGGTTCCCCAGAAAATACTTAACTTTATATTACTACTTGCCAGTATACTTTAGTTAGCATTACGGTTTCATGAACTCATGAGATACTATACTAACTCATACAATGTCGTTGATTGGTAACTGGCACAAGCGTGACGTAGATGGAGTCCACTGGTAACATATTCTCGATGCAGATTAGGATATGCCTTAGAATCTTCGGTAAGTCAATCATCGTAATCTTAGTGGATTACATTTTTAACGTAACGCATCTAAAGAACCTAATTTTACAAAATACTACTGGATACAAAAGTTTAAGTATGATTTGAATGCATCACATTTCAATCACAAAGCTTATTTGAATTACTGCTACAGAGAGACTTTAGCTTGTAGAACATGGCTTGACAGATCTTCTTTCCCTTCAAAAACATACCCCATCGAACCGGGACTATCACAGCCTTTGACACGCATGTTACATTGGAACCAATCAGCTGATATCCATTGATCCTACTTTATATAGTACGTGGTATTAAGTAACTAAAATTTAATGGCTTTCAGTAATCCATCCAGTTGAAATCAGTCTCTGACTAAATCTATGAAATAATCAGTGAGAGCAGTTAGAAAAAGCTTTAGGATTTGGAACAAGGATCGTAGCTGGTGCCGAATAGGACTTTAATTTCACTCAATTAGTAGTGATTGAGATAAATATATATACACATTCACAAATTATGACAAACTTTTAATTGAATAACTGAATGACTGTAAGTGTTAACTACATGAATTAAATACTGAAAGGTTTCGAAATCGATTACTGACCATAGTTGCAGGTATAAACTACTGAAGAGCTCAATACAGAGACCAGACACAAAGGTTTATCTGTCCATTATCTAAATGACACTAGAAGAGAGGGAGACAAAGATCAATAACAACAAATTAGAGAAAGAGGAGACGATAAAGGAAGCAGTGGTATATTAACCAACCATCATTACGATGGTATTTTGTAAAGTTGCTTAGTGATAGGCTGCAAATCTTTGTCTAGGAAGTCGATAATGATTCAGAGTGATTTCAATCACATTGTCTAATTGACAGTAGTCTATAAAGTAGTATATAAAGTATCTTTGAATTGTACAACATAAACTTCATTCTTATTAACAAAAGTAAACAATCGAATTGCATAGAGTGATCTGCTTTATTTTGCTATTTGAAATGTCTGAATTCAACAGAATAAATTCAAAGTTGGTTGTCAAATGATGCATAGACTTCAATTGACATTCATTGATTTCGCTTTTAATAAACGACAAAAAAAATCAAGGCATGTCTAACACGACAATTTGCCGAAAACAGCGAATGTCATCGTACTGACAAAGTTTACTCCATTGTCAGATTTACTTCAATTATTTTGTTATTTATTATAAATTTGATTTGAAATCGATTAGGAAGAGGTCAATTAAAACTTCAGATAGAGTCCATTACAGAAGAGAACAAACACGGTACTTAAATGACCGCGCAACGAATGAGTGATACGCTGTTAACATCGAGGTTGTTGTGAATTTAAACTAAAACTGCATGTAATAGACAATTTATCACAGTCAAGATTAGTATTTAGGCTAAAGATTTTAGTTGAAATCACATTACTGGGTCAGAAGTAGGTTTTTGCAAGTAGAATAGTCAACGTGTGGAACTCTCAGTCTCAACACATAGTTATCACTCTCTGTGTCAATATATTTAAAAAGAAGTTGGATTAACTGTGAGACTACTATCGCCTGGACTAAAATAAACAATCGAGACTTCTGTCCCAATCACACCGAAACTGAAATTAATCCAGTGAGCCGAAACGATGGTGGAAAAATCACATAAGGTTAAGGGAATGCAATAGTATGAAAACCACTCGGAAGAACATATGAAAAACAGAGAGCTTTGCAACACCTTACGAAACGTTTATCGTGTTACAGGCTTCCACCCAAACATTTTGCTCGACTTCACATTAAGTTTTGTTTAGCGTCACCCTACGTTTTGCTACACTTTGCATTACTATTTATCCAGCCTAATTTTAGGCAGAAGTTCGAAATCAAATTTTAATTTATTCAATAAATGCTGTTTCTAGACTTAACCCCCAATTGTATAAACATACTGGGCGAAATACAATTAGTTGTATTGTTTTATCTAGAATAAGTGCTTACATTATTACTGAAGTTAGCCACATTCTTATATTAAGACTAGCCCTCATAGAAATCTTGGGTAAGAACTACCTACACATGTGGTTTATGTTTGGGAAAATTGTGGTGTACATTCATCAGTGGATAAATCGTTGGCTTTTAGTAGAGATTCACATGATTAAAGGGGTGAGGTGAGGGAAGTATGTCATAATTAGTCTTCACCTCGAATTCTATGACACATAGTTGGATTTCACTATCGTCATTTCTGTGGCTTAACAGCTGCAGCGCCACTACTAAACTATGATTCATGTATTTACCGTAAAAATGTTTATTTCCCTTGTAATACAAATGAGCTTTTTTTTCCGACAAACCATTCAGTCCTACATTCTATCAACTCATTGTCCTGTAGTGTCTAATGAATTGATACGATTATTGGCCTATTTGTAAAGTGAGCGCGTACATTTTAATTATAGTATTTACTCATTCCTAAACTGTACTTTACTTACTTACTTGCGCCCAGAGGAGCGTAGGCTACTCATCAGTATTCTCTACTGAATTCTACCCTGAGTAATTCTTTCTAGCTGTTTCCAGTTGCTATTCATCCTTTTAATATCTGCTTCCAGTTCTCGACGCAGGGTGTTCTTATGCCTGCCTCTTTTCCGTTTTCCAACAGGATTCCAAGTTAGTGCTTGTCTCGTGATACAGTCTGATGATTTTTACAATGTATATCCTATCCATTTCCAACGCTGTTTCCTGATTTCCACTCCGAGTGAAAGTTGGTTTGTTCTGTCCCATAGTAGGCTGCTGTTGATAGTTTCCGGCTAATGGACATTCAGTATCTTGTATATTACTGTACTTTAGTCATGATTTAATGAATTTAGATTACATTCTAGGTGAAATATATCAGTAATAATAGTTTTACATGGAACCAATGTTAGCAAATTAACAAGATCTAAATGTATGTTATTCGAAGAAACGTCAGTATTGACTTGCTTCTTAGAAACAAGATATTCATGTTTATTAGCAACCACTTAATATTATCTGATAGGTCTAATGCCAATATGTATCAGCTACATACAATAAATTTCCTGTATTCATAGTTTTGTACAAAAATAGGAATTAATCACTATAGTTCATCAAAACAATCAGTCAGGTTAATCACTGACTGGAAGAAACTAAATCCTAACTTCTAGAAATGAATTTCAGCAGTGAGTAGATGAAATAACTTCAGTTCCATCAAGACATATGATGGCTTCCAAACACCTTCATTCTTTTGAGCTCCCGACACGTCATAGTATCCTTAAAGTTATTTATATCTTCGTCACCATATTCTATCAGTGTTTGGTCACTTGTAGAAGTTGGATTATTTTGGTCTTATGTCTTCTAAATCCTCTATTTTCGTTGTTGACGTACAGAGTAGAGTACTTCACATAAGAGCCTTGCATACAAATATTATTATCTTTACTAGCCTTTTATCTTTACTAATCTAACTGATATGTTCATGTGATGAAAGTTCTTAGAACAAGATATAATCAAATTCTAATTTGTCAAGCGCTAATATGATCCGACGACTACCTTTTCATTCACATGGAAGCTGTTTAGTTCTGAAACTTAAATTAATATGAGAAGCATCATTCAAAAGATGTAAGTATTTAAAAACAGCTGTCTACGTAAGATAATTCGAATCCTTCTGCCAGATACCACCAACGGAACCTTTTGTGTTTGAGAACAGACCCACCAATTTCCAGCAGAGGAAGAAATTAGGAAAAAACGCTGTAGGTGGATAGAACACATATTGAGGAAACTATCAAACTATGTGAAAAGAAAAGAACCAACTTGCGATGAAGAAGACCAAGAAACACATTACATCGGGAATTAGAGGTAGTCACCAATAGCGAAATAAACAGCACTTGAGAAAGTATTAATCCTCAGACTATGCTCCAATTGGGATAACTGGCATTATTTCATTGGATAACTTATCTGTTTACGTGGTGACACGATTTTAAGGTTGGTTTGAACTTTTTTTCTTAAATATACATTCTGCTGCAGAATTCCCTAAGGCAATCGTGAATTTAGGAATAACTCTATAGGGAGAAGAAAACCTAATCTCGTGAAGTGTCTCAATATTATTGATAAAGATTTAATCGACTAACCCTTACTAAAGTAGCCGGACAATCGCGTTGTCAGAATTCAGTTGAATAAAGAAAAGAATATAATTAGTTAGAAACAAGATCACGAGAACTCACTAACCTATCACTTGTGTAACGTTCTACTTCAAGCAGATAGTACAATCCTCTATAAGGATTCTTATTCGATTCGGATTCGATATTCTAGATTGGTCTGAGTTAGACAACCATTGAAAACCGGGAACTAGAATTGAACAGCTACCTTGTTCAAGTGTGAAATTCGTCAACAGTGAGCTTTTACGATCACATCAATATATCAAGCCCAGAATTTTTAAATGTTGGAGCGAATAACAGAATTAAAATGAAATGATTGTCCAGTTACTAGTCTTTATTAGTTGGCTGGCCTAAGTTAATTAGTTACATCAAATTAAATTCAACAGTTTCCACATCGCCAAATTATAATCAATATTATGTTACTATTGACTACCTTTAGGAGGTAATTCCAAGAGTTTTACTAAGCAGACGTTAATACTGAAGTCCAATCATAGTGAATTTGAGACCAGGTTAACAAATTGACTTACTAGTTAAATAGTCAAGTGTTTAACAGCCAATATGATTATCTGATGAAACGGTGGATTCGAACTGTTATGAAGTCCCGTACTAGAATAACATACCCTTACACTGTCTACTATCTAGTCTTTCATGATTATCTAATAAAGAATCTACTCACAATCAGAAGTCTTCAGTTGAATAAGAATGTTAATTAGAAAGAGAAATCAATTTATCAACATTCATATTCATACAAATAAACAATGCGCTATTCTGTATTCAGTTTTAAAGCTACAAAATACTACTGAAATTATTATTGTATTTAGTAGTAGATGATTCCTTTTTCTATTTTTTTTTCAAAAAACTTTTTTATTTATGAAGTTATTAATTCTCAAGTGATTCACAATGTAACTTCATGAATAATTAATTGAATTTAATGTAAAGTGAAGTGGTTACTATCCGCCTATACTGAACATAGTTTCATTGAAGATACAATAAGTAACTTTATTAAATGTTACATACAACAGAAAATGACTCGTCTTATCAGTCAGTCATTTACAACGTAGAACTTGGTACATGCGTACATCAGTTCAAGTTACCGTGCCTCAATTAGCAGATAGAATTTAAATTGTCGGACCAAATCCCAGAGTAGAGTAAGTAGTAACAGAGTAAGTACGAATGGAAAAGCATAGAGATAAGAGATAAGATTTAAGGCAAAAGAAAGTGATTCAGTAAAGAGAAAATTATGAGAAGGTCAAAAACTAGAATTTGCAGGAAGACAAGGAGTGGATACACCTGCGCCATTGCCAACGATTTTGAGCCATTTCACCTGAAGTCGATAACCATTTGTTACGATCATCGCGTGGGCCCCAACCAGGTAGTCTGCATCTATTAACATGGCTCAGCCCAATTGTCACTGACTTCATGGATTGGTGCCATGTTTTCGTTTGTCCACTCCTAGCTTTCTTCCAGCCTACTCCTACAACAGACAACATTGCTCGTCGAGATAGACTCGTCTTATATCATGTTCAGATTAGATTTTCTAGTTTACATGTAACTATGAAAAAGGTGACATTGGAAGGATAGAATGACAGTCTATTGAATATGCTCTAAATAACTTAAACTTAAAAGTACCAAACAGTATATGCCAGTCACTCGTAAGATATTTAAGAGATATGTGGCATGTAGTTAACAAACACAGATACCACTAAAATAATAGACAAGCAAAACACTTAAAGAATATTGACGTGTATTTAGAAGGCTTTAACCTAACCGATATATCCGAAAGGAAGCGATGACGAATAGTCAATTGCCGTAACAAGTCAATATTATTATTATCCAGTCGTTTGTTTATTGTACACGATTCATTCTAGTTTTGTTCATTAGATCTACTTGTCTTTATTAGTTATTGCGTAATCAAGTTACATCAAGTTTATTCAAGATCTAAAAGTTTCACATTAAAATTTAATTTAATTATTTTAATAAGTTGTATAATGAAAGTGAATATGTTGAAGAGATTGTTAACTGTCAATTTGATATCACGAATTGGTCAAGACAACCGCTCATCACAAGAAACAGGAACTGGATAGGTGTCTCCTCCTAGTATGTGACTGTTCAGCAGTGCGCATTCACGACCCCATCGGAAATCGAACCCAGGACCCTAGGCATCAGCGATGAACACTTTACCGTTAAACCATCTAGTCGACTTCCAACTACTGATATTTCTAACTCAGGGTGCTACGTTTGAGTGACCTTATTCACTGCCAAATATCTTAGCGATTTGTCAGTTCTCTCTAGCTTCTTATCTATGTAGATTAATAAACCTTTTTTTACACTACGTGATTAAGCTTATCGAAAACTATCACTACGGAAATTCTAGTTGATTGAATTCATCACAGATTGATGTTGGTAGGGCGTCATAGTAAACCAAGGAGAATCAGACAGCAATTTCATTCTAGTATGGAACTCAGCAGTATGCACCCCAGATTCTACACCAGAAGCTTTGAGTTGAAGAACAACTAACGCTCTACACCATTGGGTGGGCCGACATCCAACTGTAGAATTCCCACTTACATTAATTTGTGATACATAGTGCGACGATTATCGATTGTCATTGGTGATAACTGTCTCACTCGCGACTAGTTTGAGCTATTTGTATCAAGGGAAACTAGGGAAAATATATGTTGAACAGGATACACATATAATAATAGATAGGGGATATATTCAGTTTATTAAACATTGACATTATATATACATACCCCTTACACAATAGTGACTGCATGAACTCAGTAGCCTAATGGCTAAGATGATGTAACTTTAAATGAAACAAATTGAGTTCATGTCCCAATAAAAACATTAACACTTAGATGTTGGTATATCCAGTTAAAAATTTTCGGTCCCACTGATCATTGCAGTGAGCCTATATTGGTCCTAACCACTTTCTGAGTTTGAGTATTAATTCTGATAGACATAACTACTGTATAATATAAGGCGATTCACTCTATAAAAAGTTTTAGAGAATTACAACCAGTTTAATTCTTGGAATCCAAAATGCTTTTAGATCTCAATATAGTTGATTTGTAATACGGAAGAACTAAAATAGACAGAATCACAGTCTTTAAACGAATTTATAACCGATCGACATCTAATGTATCCATCTTCTCATACTTTTTAAAGCTGGAAATTTATGAAAGTAGTCAAGGTAACTACGTAAATCATGAAAGCTGTATGCAACCGTTAATTTTTAATTAACACTAGAACAAGTATGATTCGTCTGCTTAGATCGAACGTACACACTACTGAGGAATTCCATACAAGGACGAAACAGCTGTCTAGTACCCCCTCCTTTATGTTCAATGATACCCTACCAGTATTACTCTGTGATGAATCTTAGTAACTAAACATAATACCAATCTCCACAAAATAGTCCTCAATTCATTTTGCATAAATGGTCAGTCTTTGATTTGAAACTTCAAATTTAATCATCTTTACAATTTACAGTAATAAATAATCTTCATTTGACTGATTTCAGATGTTATAACAGTAGAACTCTAATAAGAGAACATGACCAGAGAAATTCAAGTCTTTTTACCGTCTAATACCACTAAATGACAGATAAGCAGTGACATGAACTGGTTAAAGTGTATCATATTCCAACTTTGTAGTTCAGACCTTCGAGGACTAAATTTCAAGATTTATTAGTACATCGTTTTTAAACTGTGAACAGCTGAGGTATTCCCTACTAAGATAAAAACATATCCACTTACTAATTATTAGTTTTTAAAAGTTGCAGGAATACAGTCATTCTGAGATGCGAAACTGTCAGTATAACTGTCTCCATCAATAATCTCTAATACTATGGATTGGATTGTGACTTATAAGTGGGATCGATGAAGCGCATTGTGTTGTATTTAGGACTCGTCGCCTGGATCTACCTGCATTCAAATGTTGATATTCACAGTGGGATTCGAACTGAGTCCAATTTGTGTCAAATACCACCGCGTTTACCACTAGACTATTGAGTCCAGATAGTTACACTTGTGCAATGGGCACATAGGTATTAGAATACAGGTAGGTCCAGCCTATGAGTCCCGAATACGACAACACACGAGTCTTGGATTCCACTTGCCAGTCACAATCCAACTTAAATGATACTAGTGAATAATCGCTATATCGAGGAAATCCACTCAGGGTGAACATATAACAACAGAGACTGATCAGTTTCAGTCCATGACAAATCAACGGGAAAATACAAGTTCATCCTAATAGTCTAATATTTTATTTTTTGTGACTTCCTTGAACGCCATGAAACTAATATGTTTCAGCCTTTTTTTTTTTTTTGATTTTCGAAAGTCCTCTACTACATAACTATAAATAGAAAACTAAACATGGCAACTATGAAACAATCAATATTTCAAGGAGCATCTAAAACAAATATAGAAAATGTTACCAAACATTGAAAGCTTTACTCATAATTACGATACTGTTGGACTCTCCCATTCATTAATACTTTAACCAGTTAAGGAGCACTGGTTAACTGTTATACTTCAGAATGATAATTCTCAGAGGTGATATTCAAACTCAAAATATTCTATTAATGAACTTTAGTTGAATTACAACATTATGTAAGAGTATCATATACAAACCTACAATTAAAAAATATCTGGAACTCAAACCAACTATCAACCAACATCAAGGTCATAACAGCTGTTTCCTCAAGATACTTCGAATCCGTATGTCAGACGCGATCAGCAACAACCGGCTGTAGCAGAGAACTAACTAATCAACTTCCAGCCAAGGAAGAAATTAGGAAAAGATGCTTAAAGTGTGTTTGAGACACATTGACGAAATCATTAAACTGCATTGCAAGACATACACTAACATAGAATCTCGAAAGCCAAAGTAAAAGAGGAAGACCCAAGAACATAATACGTCGGGAATCGGAGACAGATATCAAATGAATGAAGAGCGATTGGGAAGAGCTGGAAAGGAAAGCCCAGGACAGTGTTGTTTGCAAAATGGTGATCGGCGTCCTTTGCTCCAGGTAGGGGAGTACCACACATTGACTGACCGATTTCGTGATCATTTATATCTAATACTAAAATACTTTACTGATCATGGCTATCATTCCGATCTATGGAACTATTATACAAAATTGAAGAGTATCAATGTGAAAACATGAGATACAACTACATAAATAAATGATTCTTTATCATCCTAAATATTATTAACACTTAATTTAACAAAATTACTTTCTATACATGGTAATAGTTCATGAAGTCTTTGACTATTTGTTTAAGTCGTGTTGATAGATCCAAACTACCTGGTATTATTCATGATCATTACCTCGAAACACTGGGTTATATGGCTCAGAATCAATCACATTAGTATAAATGTATTTGCATTTTATGTTCTTCTATGTCTTAAACTTCATTATTCTTGAGTACACATGTCTTTTAGTTGAATTCTATTGTAATGTTAATGCTGTAAATTTTATTTCGTTTTAACGCAATACAGGAGACTTGAACCAATGCGCAGAAGCATCAGATTCGACGATGTTCATCAGTACATTTTCTCTTTCTCTCCCTCTCTCTCTCTCTCTCACTCACTCACTCAATAGAAAGAATCATTATTTTGACAACTCGAACTCATTAACTAACTAAGTAACCGACAATAAATATTCCAGTGTATAACCGGGTGAAATTATTGAAATTCACATGATAAAGTAATAAAACAATGATTTCATTTAGAAAAAAATATTAAAAAGGATAAGGAGTGAAGGGTAAGTGGAGGTAGTGGAGGTAGTGGGGGGGGGTAGTGAAGTGAACAAAATGATTGAAGTAAAATTAAAAAAAAGAACCTAATGATTTATGAAAGAATAAAATTGAAGTTATTGTCTTATTAGGCATAGTGTAAAACTCGATGCAAGATGATTATGTAACAAAGTGAAATGAAGACATTTTGATATTAGACAAATTTGATAAATAGACTGTAATAAAACAATTTCAACTAATCAAGTACTCAAAATGACTATTACTAATCTACTAAGAAGTTATATAAACAGTATTAAACCAACATTATAGAAAAGGGATAAGCATTAAATGGTTCGTTAAGTATTCACAAAGGATAACTATTGTAGTCAGTTGGTGACAATTTAGAAAAATTGAAGTAAATCACAGTAACTATGTTCAATCAATCAATCAATTAATCAATATCTGTTACCTCAAGTGGAGCATAGACAGGTTACCAGGATACTTTAATCAACTTTGTTCTGAGCTGCTTACTCCAGTTGTTCATATGTGCTGTTTATTCTGCTATTGATGTCTACCTTCAATACCCAAAGTAATGTGTCTTTCGGAATTTCTTTTTTCAGGTGACATTGAACATTCAAAGTTAGTGCATATCTTGTGATGCAGTTTGATGATTTCCTCAAAGTGTCTCATAAATACCTTTCCTTATTTTTTCCTCAGCTGAAAATTGGTTGGTTTGTTCTCTGCTACAGCCGGTCGTTCCTAATGGTTTCTAGCTAACAGATTCTGAGTAACTCGCGTAGATGATTATCCATAGATACCTGTATCTTTCGTAGACAGTTGTTTATAAATACATGATTCTTTAAAATGTTGCCTTACGTAGTTCTTTATAGAACTTTCAGTTACATGTAATAGAATTTTTTTGACGTTTAAACTAGAAATTCTAACTTTAGTATTGGCTGGTGGCCAGTTTAAGGTCCAGATGTTTTCCGAATGTAGAAATGCTGCCTTCGTCTATCTATTTAGCGTTTCTTTATCTATATTCAGAGCTCATTTGTTTATTATTGCCCTGTATGTAGAAGTTTCCACACCTCCTAGAGCTTATATATCTACTGTAATTTGGTCGGTGATCATTGTATTGTATAGAAAGATCTTGCTTCACTTATGTGTATATTAAGACCCTACTGCTGACTATTGAGGCTGATGTTACTCTCTCAGTCTTCACCTACTTTTTTATTGTGAGTGGGATAGGAAGAACTAGGTCATCTGCGAAGTCCATATTGTCTAGCTACTCCTAAGTTGACCACTGTATTTTGTGTTTCTCCATAAATATTGTTTGTATTATCTAATTAACTACTTACGTTGAACGCAAATTGGATACAAATTTTTTTAGCTACAGTATACAGCAGGAATAAGAAAACCTGTTAATTCGAATGTTCGCACTTGGTTGACGAATCAGCCAATCGTCTTCTCTATTCATTAACTACTTTAAGCTAAAGACAAAAAATAGTATCTACGAATGGATAGTTTATTAGTGAAGAAAAGTGGTTGTGTTACTGAGAATGCGCTATAAATATTTTACACACTAAACATATGACGTTGTTTTATGTTGACGTTTCCGATAATGAAGCCACAAAAACGACAACACATTTATTCGTCAATGGAATCACGAAGGTGTCAGATTTAATAATCTTTAGTACTTATTCATTACTCGACTCTCTACTACCCCCTCCCCCGGTTTTCATTTCTTCCTGTATTTTATGTAAGTCGAACGAATCAAGTACAATACAACAGAACAGAATACATTTACTTTTCTCAAAATTCATGTTATTTTTAAAGAATTTGAAGTGAAAACTTATTAAAATATGTCTTCCTTCCCCTCCCCCTCCCCGCTAAGTCCAAGAAACTATTTACAAAGAGTCAAAGATTTATCCACAGAAGGATGTACATTACAATGGTTCCAGCTAAAAATCATGTAAAATGTGTAATTCTCATTATAAATCCTGTTTCCTTAAAGGTTTCTACGAAGGTGACGAGGGAATCTTATTACTGTAACAATGCCATTATGTATTCCTCAGTAACAATACGACTATTCGTAATTACTGTTTCCTACGTGGATAGAGTTGTTGCACTAACTGTGTCTTCAAAATCCTAACTTTACCACAGATACTAAGCCATATTGTTAATGCTGTATCTAGTTGTAAATCCTAAACAGATTCCTGGAGTTCAACAGAGATGTAAGACTAGAAAGGACTTAATACAAAATAAACGTTTCAAGGTAAATGTTAATAGAATTCGGGTAAGACGATGCAATACGAAAAACGTTAGATAGTGTGTTGTATAACCCTGTGTATTTAATACAATCTACCCAATGCTTGTACATTCGGTCCAAATCTAAGGTAACTTCGTCGCCTACAATGTGTCTCTCAATGGTTCTGAGGAATAATTTAAGTGACTGTTTGAGCATTATGTTTTTTTTAATTCTTACAATATACACTAACTTAATTATTAGGTAAAACATCATTTTGTCACTGCAGCCATTTCACATATTGAAGTTTATAGTAAATTAACGACATTTATGCATTCGTCTGTTACTGCACATGGAGTACAAGCCGATGGCCAGTATTCTCTAACCAACACTATATTGGGACTCTCGTTTTCAGTTTCAAACAGTAACTAAAGAAAACTATTTAAACTGTACATATGAATTATAAAATAAACCGGATACTTAAACTTAGTTCCATCCTTATCCACAAATCTTGATAAAGAGTACTTTCAAGGTACATTAGAGATTATTTTAATACCTACAATCAGTTCTAAAATACATGCATATCAAGTTATGAGGAAGAAAGTAAGATAATATTGTCTGTACTCACGCTCAACTAGAAGAGTTGATAGAAAGCGGGGGGGCAGAATCTAGGTTGCACACTGCCGAGGAGCTTCACATTTGGACTAAATAGTTGTCTAATGCCTCATGGCTTTCAATGGTACCCTATCAACATCAATCTGTAACGATATCAATCATTTAAACTTAATAGCAATCTCTACAAATTATTTAAGTTTAATTATAATAATTAGCTCACCAGTGAATAACTCCACAATGTTCCTGAAGCTCAGGTAGGAAGTCATGACTGATGGAATTCAGACTTCTCGGAGGTAAGACAGTTATTACTAATGACAATGGATGATCATCGCGTTATATGTCACCAATTAATAGGGCTTGGAATTTTACCATTGAATGCTGACCGAACCAGTGGTACTTATGATTAGGTGTTTGTCAACCTGATGACCCTGAGGCAGAATCTTGGGCCCAAGCTGCTGCGGAGTCTCATTCTAGAACGAAGCAGCTGGAATGTGCTTTATAGGTTTTATTGGTACTCTACCAATATCAGTTTATGTCGAACTCAATTAACCAAAATCTAATATCAATCTTCACAAACCATTTCAATTCAATTAAGTAATTACATTAATCATTGTAAATTTGTATTTACACTGGTTATTATCTGATGAGATGATACAGACTGTAAATTCATGAATCAAATGGGTTTATTGGAGTATACAAATGTCCAAACTGAATGTTGACTGGTTAGAATGACAATTCATCATTGAATAATTATAGCTAATACAATCGAATTCCTTGAATTACCATTTAATAGTCGTTGGAAACAAAAGTTAATCTATTGATTATGCTTAATCCAATTTATCATTCGATGATTTGTCTACGTAACAAATAAGTGAAACATTCATGTATTCTCTAAAAGCAATTTCATCTACGAAGTTTATTCTGTAAACCTTCTTCATCTGATCTAGTTACTAATCAGTTTTCATTATTTGTAATTTAATCAGAGTTCCATTTGGATTCGTTATGTCGAACCACTAAAGAAGAGTAACAAACTCTTAGAACTGTGCTTTAGAACATTATTTCCATGGTTCTGTATTAATGTTAATTCCCTAATTGGTTCGCTGTGTGGTCTGGTTTTATGTATATATATAAATGAATGTATGAAATAAAATTTGATTCAGTCTGGTTGGTCTGTTGTCTTGCGTTCTTTTTATTCTGGCCTGGGACTCAGTGGGCATAGGGCAAACGCTCAATTAATTGACTAGGCAGACCTAATTAGCATCCGGTCAACCAAACCTAAATTTCACACATCATAACAGGATTGTACTGACTATTGATTTACTCATGGTAACAGTTTAGTAAGGTAGACCTTCGTCTTCGAATATTCTTATTAATAGAAAGTAGTAGATTGTTTGTCTATAGGTTCCTTTTTTCTTAATTAGCTTGTCATAATATCTGAACACTGAGAAAAATAATTTTGTACTTGAATGGGACAATTGATTAGTTACGTAATAATCAAGTAAAAAGAATTTAAAGGTTTTGTTCAGATTTAAGTATTGGTTAATGTATGAATTAGGTATAATGAATTGACATGGGTAAGATAACCACTAAAAAACTATAATTCAACATTAGGCAGTTGTGTTTTCGTAGTATGACACAAATCAGTCGTAATGCACTTCCATAATCCCACTAGGTAATCAAACTCGTAATGTTCAAGCTTTCCACAAGATTGTAAAGTAAAAGTAACAAGTATAGGTCTTAAATAAAGTAAAATATCTCCTGTTTGTTGAAGTATGCGATAATGTTTTTATAGAAAATATTATATGAAATCCAGTTATCATTGTGTAAATAACAAACAATGAGGAAAGCTTCATTTGAAGTTCCACAACATGAACTGTTGATAGTGAGATAGTTACTGAGATTTACGAGGTAATGGAAATGAAATACATTTCATTGTAGTCTAGGTTTAATAGTATAATGATCACTACCGTTATGAATTTTGATATTCTAAGAGGGACTATTAAAGAATTCATCAAAGAGACAAATTGTATGAAAGTCACTTTAAGTAGGTAACTAAAGAGAAATAGTTATCATTGTAAAGTGATTACGTCTTAACTCACCAATGGCAGTGAATGATGAACTTTTAGAATTTCATACCAACTGAAGTAATTAACAGTATAATAAGTTGAATAGCTACCCAGTAAACTAAATAATTACATGACCAGTCATGTATGTACCTACATGTAGATGTATTTAGTGAAGTAATGTCATCAAATAGACTAAGATTAATCAAAAGGAAATTCATTAAAAGACTTAACCAGTCCTGTCAACCAAGTGAGTTGAATGACAATTGTGTAAAAACTGAGAAACAAACGAAGTTCAATATGTAAATCATATCAATAAACTAACAATTAAGTGAATATTAGGTAACCTAACAGTTGTGAGTTCGACTTTCAGTAGAGTCATTATTGTGCACTAATGTACAGTCGAATATTATAATGAAAGAACAGTTTGTAGCTTTGTAATTTTGAATGTATAGGTACTGTAAACTGTATGAACTGGCTAATATAACTATCTTAAATATTTGAAACTTATACGAATGTCGTGGTCTTTATATATAAGTACTTAGATAGATAGATAGATAGATAGATAGATAGATAGATAGATAGATAGATAGATAGATAGATAGATAAGATAGATAGATAGATAGATAGATAGATAGAATAGATAGATAGATAGATAGATAGATAGATAGATAGATAGATAGATAGATAGATAGATAGATAGATAGATAGATAGATAGATAGATAGATAGATAGATAGATAGATAGATAGATAGATAGATAGATAGATAGATAGATAGATAGATAGATAGATAGATATGATAGATAGATAGATAGATAGATAGATAGATAGATAGATAGATAGATAGATAGATAGATAGATAGATAGATAGATAGATAGATAGATAGATAGATAGATAGATAGATAGAGATAGATAGATAGATAGATGATAGATAGATATAGATAGATAGATAGATAGATAGATAGATAGATAGATAGATAGATAGATAGATAGATAGATAGATAGATAGATAGATAGATAGATAGATAGATAGATAGATAGATAGATAGATAGATAGATAGATAGATAGATAGATAGATAGATAGATAGATAGATAGATAGATAGATAGATAGATAGATAGATAGATAGATAGATAGATAGATAGATAGATAGATAGAGTAGATAGATAGATAGATAGATAGATAGATAGATAGAGAGAGATAGATAGATAGATAGATAGATAGATAGATAGATAGATAGATAGATAGATAGATAGATAGATAGATAGATAGATAGATAGATAGATGATAGATAGATAGATAGATAGATAGATAGATAGATAGATAGATAGATAGATAGATAGATAGATAGATAGATAGATAGATAGATAGATAGATAGATAGATAGATAGATAGATAGATAGATAGATAGATAGATAGATAGATAGATAGATAGATAGATAGATAGATAGATAGATAGATAGATAGATAGATAGATAGATAGATAGATAGATAGATAGATAGATAGATAGATAGATAGATAGATAGATAGATAGATAGATAGATAGATAGAGATAGATAGATAGATAGATAGATAGATAGATAGATAGATAGATAGATAGATAGATAGATAGATAGATAGATAGATAGATAGATAGATAGATAGATAGATAGATAGATAGATAGATAGATAGATAGATAGATAGATAGATAGATAGATAGATAGATAGATAGATAGATAGATAGATAGATAGATAGATAGAGATAGATAGATAGATAGATAGATAGATAGATAGATAGATAGAGATAGATAGATAGATAGATAGATAGATAGAGATAGATAGATAGATAGATAGATAGATAGATAGATAGATAGATAGATAGATAGATAGATAGATAGATAGATAGATAGATAGATAGATAGAGATAGATAGATAGATAGATAGATAGATAGAGATAGATAGATAGATAGATAGATAGATAGATAGATAGATAGATAGATAGATAGATAGATAGATAGATAGATAGATAGATAGATAGATAGATAGATAGATAGATAGATAGATAGATAGATAGATAGATAGATAGATAGATAGATAGATAGATAGATAGATAGATAGATAGATAGTGATAGATAGATAGATAGATAGATAGATAGATAGATAGATAGATAGATAGATAGATATAGATAGATAGATAGATAGATAGATAGATAGATAGATAGATAGATAGATAGATAGATAGATAGATAGATAGATAGATAGATAGATAGATAGATAGATAGATAGATAGATAGATAGATAGATAGATAGATAGATAGATAGATAGATAGAGATAGATAGATAGATAGATAGATAGATAGATAGATAGATAGATAGATAGATAGATAGATAGATAGATAGATAGATAGATAGATAGATAGATAGATAGATAGATAGATAGATAGATAGATAGATAGATAGATAGATAGATAGATAGATAGATAGATAGATAGATAGATAGATAGATAGATAGATAGATAGATAGATAGATATAGATAGATAGATAGATAGATAGATAGATAGATAGATAGATAGATAGATAGATAGATAGATAGATAGATAGATAGATAGATAGATAGAGAGATAGATAGATAGATAGATAGATAGAGATAGATAGATAGATAGAGTAGATAGATAGATAGATAGATAGATAGATAGATCAGGGATAGATGATAGATCAGGGATAGATAGATAGATAGATAGATAGATAGATCAGGGATAGATAGATAGATCAGGGATAGATAGATAGATGGATAAGCATTAATTTCATTCAAGCAATAAACTTACGGATTTTGTTAATGAATGCGTATACTGACTAATAGCATAATGTATTTCACCATTTTTTCCAATATCTTCATCAACTGCATGAAAACGTGTTACTACATGACCAATTGGAGTATTTTCAGGTATTTCTATCCATATTGAATCATTATTTATTTTAGGTAAAATAAATTTTGGCTTACAATCATTAACATCATGAATGTGAATTGTTAATGGTAGAGTAGTTGTATGTCGTTTATCTTCTATTCTATAATGATTATCAATAGCTAATAAGTATAAATCATATTTATCTTGTTGTTCTCTATCTAATGCATCATTTAAATAAATTTCTAAAATATTCTGTTGACTAGTTTTTGTTTTAGTTAACTTTAATGTAAATAGATTAATTGAATTATTATTTAATATGTTGACAAGATTCTTTGTCGTCGTCATCATCATCGTCTCCTTCTTCTTGTCATGATGATGACGACGATCATCATCATCATCAGTGAATGTATTGCTTCTTATTAATAAATCATCTAGTATATATTCATTCCATTGTAAATGATAAGTTATATCAGCATGTAAACACATATCTACTATCATATGCAATTGGTAGCTGATGTTTTGTACCGATTACATCATCTTCCATAAAATTAATTTCATATTTATTAAATGATTGAAATATTGGATAATTATCATTAATATCAATTAATTGTATATTAATTGTTAATATTTCTATACCAATTGAATAAATATTCATTGCTATAGTGATTGTAAATTGACAATATGGTAAATTCTGTTGATTATTATTATTATTATTATTAATCAATAATATTGAACAATTATTGATTATTGAACATGTACATTGATCAATGGATTGAATTGTATTATTATTATTATTATTATTATTATTATTATTACATAATTGATCACGATCTAATTTTTTTATTTGTATTAATTCTTGTTTAAATAAATGATGATAATTTATATGAAAATATTTAGAACTCCATTGATTCGATGGAAAAAAATATAAACGTGGTAACTGATTATTATTATTATTACTATTATTATTTGTATTATTATTATTATATTGATTATTGATTAATTGATATTGATTTGCAATTAAATCAATACTTAATAATTGTTTAGTATGATTAATTATTGATTTTTCTTTATAATTATTCCATTGTAATGGAATATTTAAAATAGAATTTAATAAATAATTAGTTAAATTAAAATCAATAATTAAATCACCAATAAATTGTGGAATAGATAATTCTTCAATAAGTTGATAAGTGATATGTTTTTTAAATGTTTTCAATGAATGTTTAGTTGCTATGCTATTTGTTAACTGATCTAATGTATTGAATGATGTAATCGATATTAATGATGATGATGATGATGAGATTATGAAAGTGATAATATTGATTCTTATGAATAATGTGATTATAATAGTTAGTACTAATTTACATGATCTCATCTATCGATTTTTCTTTACTATAAATGATTATTATAACTTAATTGAATTGTATCTGGGTAATTAATGTTCCACTTTTGTATCTGATACCACTAAATATAGGATAGAGGGTACTTTATGTTCCAGAAAAGTGTGTAGTACTACGCATGTAACTGAATCTGAAAAACCGAGAAGAATAAAAAGTACAGGATCAACTCAGAAACTACATCAGATGATACATATAAGTGATAATGAAAGCAATCGATACTCAAAGTTGGAATTAAAAACATTCTAATAATGAAAACTAGTAAATGAATGAAAATTCCTATTTCTCTGAATATAGATTACCTTGTAGAGTATGTTGAAGTAAACAATACTAGAATTTAATAATGACAATAAACATATCAATGAGATTTAGTGATAATGAACACTAACCAATGATGCAAATATCATACATCTACTAGTGTAATCACTTTGGACTTTTGAATCGACTAATTAAACAATTAATCAATGCCTGTTACCCCATGTGAAGCATAGGAGGCCCATCACCATTCTCCGACCAACTCTATTCTGAGCTTTTCTTTCCAGCTCTTCACAAGTGCTGTTTATTCTCTTCATGTCTGTCTCCAATTCTTGATACAATGTAGTTATTTCGCCTTTGTCTTCTTCTATGACCTTACTGATTTTAAATTAGCGCTAGCTTTGTAACACAGTTTGATGATTTCTTCAGCGTGTGCTGTACTTACCTTCAGTACTTTTTATCTAATTTCTTCGTCGACTGAAAGTTGATTTGTTTCTCTGCCACAGAAGGCTGGATATAACTAAGATCTTGTAATAATCACCATATTTATGAATGTATAGCTAACATAAAATGATATCTTTGAAAAGATAAACATTTCTTCATTAATTTACCTTTAACTCCTGATATAAGTAGTTTATTACATTATCAGTGACAATGTTTAATAGAAAGTATAGATCACATGTAAATCTAGATTCTGTATAAAAAATAGTTCAGTCTGACAATGAGTGACAGTATTTTTATCTCAATAGAGTAACTTTCTTTTTCGCCTCTCTCACTAGTCTTATCTACCTATTACTTCATGTACATATGATCCCACCATTAATTTATCAGAAACGATCAATTGGCATTATCAAGGTTTTGTGACAAGGAATTAGGCTATTCTCTTTAAAAGCTACAATGAAGTTCAATAATTTGTAATTCTGTCTTCATCTAAATGTATTCAGAATTGAATTGAGATGGTTTATGGAGATTGATAATACGTTTTAATTGACTGAATACAGCACGAATTGATTTTGGCAGGGTACCATTGAAAACTGGGGAACATTGAACAACTGTGTCGTTTTACTATGGGACTCTTAGTAATGTGCACTTCTAATTCCCCCCTCCGCATTGGCTTTAGATCGGAGAACATCTAACCCTCTATATCACTAGGCAAGACGACATCCAGTGGTAGAATCGACAACCATCAGTTTGTGACACATAGTTCAACAATCATCCACTTCCGAATCAATTAATTTATATTACGTAACAGAGAGAATATTTCTAAGGGATAACGGTTAGGCATGACATGACCAAATCATTTGGTGAGAATTATACCATAGACTGATTTTCTATGCACTTTAGTAACATGTATGAGAAGGTTGTAAAATTTTGTAAAAATGTATAATTGGTTGTTTGTGACCAGGCAATAACTTTAAACTGGCGCATATTATTAGGTGGCTATTACACTGTAGCTCAAAATTCCTTAATGGAGATAAAAAGTGGCTTGTGATTAGAAGGTTGGCACATATCAGAGTGAAGTACCTATAATATTAAGAGAACCAGTGCTTCTTAGATGGGAGGCGGATTCTAATTCCTAGTCACCCAGTTTCGCACTATCCAACTACACTATTTAACTGTTTAGGCCACAGCTAACCGTATAGTAGAATTAAGATGAATATATCCAGTAACCACTACGTAGTAACTGATATGATGTTTGTTTAGTCATTTACAATTCTGCTCACATTCCATGGATTGAATTGTAGTTTAGATGGTTGTCTAAGTGCATCAACACAGTTAGAGTACCTGCTTAGTTCCTTCCTATAAGCCACATTGTAATATTATCGATAGAAGTCGATCAGTATAATAAAAAATTAAGCAAAAATATTACTGTTCACTACTCAGTAATCAGCCAATGTAACTCCTTAATCGTAGTGCTTATACACAACATCAATCAACAATAAGGCCAATGAACTTCATGCTTTACTGTATGTGTTTAGTGCGTAAACTATGGATTTAACACTCAGTATTGGAATATTTTAGGGGTTTAGTTATTTATTTTATGGTGCTTTGTTTAGTTTAGCTTTCATCAGTTATTATTTTTAACAGTGGATCACACAGTATCCGTCGACTTTAATGTACTGAAAACATCAGTACCTGGATTTCTAAAGTTTTAGTATGAAGTTGTGACTGGTGTAGTTCAGATATGTAGATAAAGAAGTAGTCATCATAAATAACATTCAATGATCGTTATGCTACATTACCTATCGTCAGTATTTGGATTAGTTAAAGTTAATGTATAACAAGTATCACTCAAGAAAGTAAACTTGGAGGTATATAAACCTGTAGCTTACAGCTGATGAACCCCTGGATTAAGTATCTTCACTGTTCCTAATGGCGATCATAACTAGAGCCATTTTACACTCAATTTTTGTGTTCGTTTTCTTTAAAGTCGTTTTCTCTTTATTTTGTTATGTTTATTATATGGTCAGCTTGATGAATAACATTTTTGACGACTCAGTAGCCTGGTAGTAAACGCAGTGGAGTTCAGGCAAGAATATCACAACTAAGATGCAGGTACATCCAGCCGGAGAGTTACAAATAAGACGAAACGTGGGTTCTGGATTCCACTTGCCAGTCACAATCCAACCCAAGTAATACTTATGAACTATCGTTTTATCGAGGTAATCCACTGAGGATGTATAAATATGGCAACAGTGACTGACCAGTTTCAGTCCATGATAAGTCATGAAGATCCAAATACATTCTAGTTATAAAATTCAATTTAAACATAGGATTCAACAACAAATTAACATCCGTGAATATGCCAATCACCAAAACAAACACGGAGTGATTCAAAACTTAAATAGATCAAAAGTCATCAAAGGTGGATTAAATCCTCAGTTACAATAACAATAATCTAATGATTCATAAATTATACTGTGTATACATTCTGTTCAAAATAGTGAGGACGTAACGCAACAACACTATTTCACGAGGAAGTAAAGAGAACTATCTGATGAATATATTTCACCAAATTGGCTAGCTTATCAAACTTCATCAAGAAATTCCAATCGATTCCACTGTTAAGTACAAATATCGACAGCTGAAGTTAACAAATAGATCATTTTATCCTACATGTAGAACAATTCCAAGATTGTAAACTGAGTATTAAGGTTGTAAGGAATAACTGTTGATTAAAAATGTCATGAAACCTTCTAAATGAGTGCTATCAATACTAATCTATACAACGATGAATAAAGACAAGATAACATCACCTACATAACTTACTACAGGAACATCAATAAAACCTACATCTGATAAACTGGTAGTCCTGTTCACCTACACGGTGACACATTTTCGTTGTTACCGATTTGTCAAAACAATTAGGACGTAAGTGTGTGTGATGATGGTCCTGGAGTATAAATTCGGCTGAGGAAACACCTACAATACCAGGATTATCGACAACAAGTAATCAAACAACAGGTCAACAGAAAAAAAAGTTAATCAGTTGTAGGAAAATTGTATTAAAGGCATTTCACTCTAAGCTGTACAATGATCATTATATCGTCTATTAAGTAGATGACAACTTGATTTCCTGTGATTACTGGATTTTCGAATGATCATTTTGCAATCGTGAATTATCAATTAAGGCAAATACCTGGTCATTACTTATAATTACATTGTGTCAATTGTTCCTAAGTACCAGCCAGTCAGTCCTGATATCATTAAGCATAATAAACATTATTTTACATTATCCATGTATTTCCCTATGATCTTACCAATCAAACAAACAAATAACGGTATTATCATTGCTTGGAAATGTCCAAGTTTGAAAAAATTGGTGTTTTTGAGGATCAATGAATTTGAATGGGATGTAACGAATTGATCTGAGTTTAACTATAAGATCAAGTATTTCAATCTGTAATGAGATCATGAATATGGACTACTGAATAGTTCTATGATAGAATGAATCAATTGTAGAATAGTGTTTTCTAGTTTCATTTGATATTAAAATCATTATATAGTGACGAATCACAAAATAAGAGGTATGATGTAACACATAATTAACTAGTTAGTCAGGTCATTTAATGTTGATCGAAGTAAAGTTAACATCATGAATGAATGTCAGTAGAATGTAATGAATATTTTGTATAAACGACATGTTGTATCGTCATTTTAAATAATTTACCACGTCAGTAGTCGACTGATGAGACTCTGTTTCTATGTGCCGTGTGTAAATCCACAACGATTGATAATACTGACCTTTACAAAGTGAGAAAAGGGAGTAAATTTCTTGTTGTTAATTATTTTACAAATTTTTCTACCTTCTATGAAGTGTCACTTTATTGTATTTCTGAGTATTTTACCTCCCATCGAAAAAATGATCACGGGGAATATTTCCTCAGAATATCGACTGAAATCTTATATCTGCAGTCGTATCTGATTATGTAATCGTTAGAGTTAAATTGTGACAAGTGATCAGAAAACAAGACGTTCGTTTCGTTCAATTAGGGACTTGTTAGATGGATGTACATACATCACAGTGCTGATGTTCACACCTACACTTGATTCGTGTCAAACGTCACCGCATTCACCACTAGGCTACTGAATCCAGACAGTCATACTTAGTGCCGAGCGTGTCCTGTATTTCGCTTACCAGTCATAATTCATCTCAAATTTATGTTATGAACTATCACTATATCGAGGCGATCCACTCAGAATACACATATGGTAACAGAGTCTAATCGATTCCAGTCCATAATAATTCAACAGGAAGATACAAATACATTCTAATTATATACACCTATATTGTTTCATCTCTTAGTTATTATCTAATTACATCATCATAATTACTTATGAATCTTTGATATGAGTTGAAGTGGTTTTTGTGGAGTACAGTATTCATTTTGCAGTATCTATTTGTCACCGATTATTCTTTGCAGGGTGTAAGTAAAAACGAAGAAGTACTGCATATATATTTTACATTAGTATTCTATTGAAAGTACTCACTGCCATTAAGTCTGAATGTCGGACGAAATGGCTTTTCAGTATATCGTGGTTTTCAGTGATACTCTGGAAAGGTCAGTCTGTGAAAAGACACACTTTAATTTCATGTAAAAGGAATACAATCGCCATGAAGCCTTCAACTGAAGTTTTCTTGTCTGATTGACAGTGTATATTGTTATAGTAATGAATACTCATCATGTTGTTCTAACTGTAACACAATCAAAGACATTACATAACATTCGATAGAAAACCATAAGCCCCGAAGAAGAACAGAAGTGGTGTTGTGAGGTGAACAAAGAAGTGGAATAAAGTGGCGTGATAAGATAACAAGTAAATTATAAGGTTAGTAGTACAGCTCATATAAAGATACAAATAAGGAGATTTCACTACCATTAAGATCATCTCAACTTAATAAAAGTTTTGAGGAAACATTTCACAACATTCACCACTGCCTTCTAGTCTATGCCACATCTGATAACGTTTCAACCAAATGATTTACACCAACTTCACAACCCCAATCAGGAAGTCGTGATCAACCGATAGACGCCAGTACTGTACACCTTCTTCTCATTCGACGAAGTCATGTCATAAACTCACCAGCTCTCTTGTTCTCCTAATTAGCTTCAATCTGACCAAATAATCCACCATAAGCAAGCAGTTGAAGTAACATTCATAAAACACGACTAAATCACCTAAGCCACTGTTTCAGGATGATAACAACAATGGACTTGTGATCACTGAGCCAAAGCACACAATGCTGAACCTCATCACTACAAAAACTGATATCAGTTGCCAGCTATCAGCGATTCTTCACTAAACAACAATGATTAAATATAAACAGATGCCAAACATCTTCACGCTGGACAGACGAGTTTGCACAACTCTCTTCGTGCTAACCCTTGAAGTGCCAAAATAGTCCATTTCAACAAAATTTGTTCTGCATTTCATCATACGTAGATTAATGTAATCTCATACACTAAAGCCAACACTTGCATAGTTACTAAGGTACACAAACTTTTGACTGCCTCTCGCTGTTCATCACAAAGTAAGAGCAGACGTAGACGTACTTTTACTTGGTAGGTGTATTGTGGATTTCATACTTACGGATCTTTAATGTGGCCTTGTTAAGTATTATTTGAATGGATTGTGTGCTGACACACTGTATGACATTATCATCTGTATACTGAAGGTTGTGAAGTCTTGAGTATGTGAATAATACTGTGGTAACAATAAATCATCCAAACCCTTAGCTTAGCAACAAATAATCTTTTATGTCATAGAGATATTCATTATTAGTGATCAGTAATCGAATGTTAATAATTAAGTAACTACCATGACATAATAAGTGTGAACTTTTAATTTGAATAATTACGTAATAGTGGGAAATTTGAAATTTATTATGAAAATTTTACTCCTTCTGAAGACTTAATCCCCTGAGGAATAAATGAACAATGAGTCAATCCATTAGTATAATATGGAATGTTTAACCTGGTAAATGATATCAATCAAATGTTATGTTAATTCTTTGATTGAATTAGAATAAAATAAAATCAATAAATGATGTAGATTAAGATGAATTCATTTCTAATCTCATCGGTTCTCATCAGCTGCATTATGACTGTAGTGATTTTTATTGATTAATAATGTCATCATAATGAAGTAATCAGGAGGATGAGTAACTGAATTTAAAAACAGTGTGTAAGGCCATTTATATCGTTGAAATTGTAAGTGAGATTACTAAAAGTTCAGAGATCGATACGATGAAGGACATAGCAACCATAAAGGGTTTAATGAATAGATCATATACATTTCAAAGAAATCAATGAGTGATAGTCAACGATGATCAATACGATGATCATAAAGTAGATGAAGTATAACAAGAAACGAACATTACATACCATAATACTAAGATTAATTTTAATAATAGTGGGTGATTTAATAATTATAATAATAGTAATAATTGGGTATTGTGGAGATTGTTGACTGTTAACAAGCTATTACTAGTCGGTCTGAATTAAAAAACAATTAATCACCGGGAGATGGCACTGGACAGCTATCTCGTTTGAAGATGAGACTTCTCAGCAGTATGCATCCATAACCACATCAGGTAATCGATATCAGGAGCCTCTGGATCCGAGTCGAAAGCATTACCTTTAGACCACTGAGTTGGCTTCCAGTGGCAGATATTTATTATTCAGTCAATTCGTGATATATCCAGGTGATTTCACCATTCCCATCGGTGGATAACTGCCCCACCCCAGACACTGATTAATTTCAGTGATTCCTGGTGATCAATGGTTGTCTAATTCAGATCACTTCGTGTTATCAAATTGAAATAATCACAATAATAGATTTTGGTTAAAGTTACCATGGTAGTGAATTCTTATTCTTTTGTCTATTCAAAAGAAGTGTTAGTATGATCGCTACCAGTTAGATGATGTTTAATTAGACTAATGAGAGTTACTGCAACCTTTGTAATAATACAAATGTGTACTCTCCACTCAGTTCTTTCAATGTATGTGTTTTGGCACATTTTGGCACATCTTCATTGGTTACTATCCATTTTCATTTTATTGATTTTTGAACTGTAATTACTTACACTGTCATCTAAATGACATTGTACTAACATTAACATTTACATGTGTAAGTAATGAATGATACTCCCCCACCCATTTCACTTCAGTTCTTTACCTTCGATTATCAATTATATTACGATAGTGATATAATAAGTCAATAAATAATAATACGATTGTAATGCAGCTGATGAGAATCAATGAAATCAGAAGTGAAATCATTCTAATCTGTATTAGTTGTTAATCTTTACTTTATTTAAAAATGTCAAAAAATTTCTATAAAAAATCTGAGTCAATAAAGGGGAAGGTGTAGAACTAATAAAATTTTGGCATAAGTTGACTATCTAAAATGTACTTTTTATAAAGGTAATTAATGGAATTAGGTAAAATGGCATCAGAAATATACAACAGTAAGAGAATATATAAAATAATCAATACAATTCTAATGCTTTTAAGTTCTGAGTTTAATTTTAAATAGGGACAAAAGGTGTGTACATTCAATGACTAGTTGCATACTTTGTAAAAACCACTGATTATTTCTACTTGTTTCATAGTGATTATTTATGTCATGTTAGTCTGTGATGAAAAAATTCACTTTTGACAATATAATGATAAATAAATGTCATAATAAAGGTGAATATTTACTTAGATTGAGATAATCTGTGAAGATTGGTATTAAGTTTAGTTGATTGCATTCATCCTTGGGGAAAAATCTAAGGTGCTTACTACTGAGGAGCCTCATACTTAGACGAAACAGCTATCGATTACTTCGTGGTTTACAGTGATTTCCTGTTAACCTAATACTTTGGTGACTGATATCAACTAAATATATACTTATTTATTTCATGAATAGCTACAGTATACAATATTTTAAATAATTAGATGTTAAGAAATTTCGACAAGGTTTAAACATGGATTCCATGTTATAACCTTTACAATGAACATATCCAGGATAATCAGTTTGATTAGATTTTCTAGGAAAAGACGCTTGTGAATGTTTCTTCATTGTCTCGTAAAACAATGCTGAAATATGTTTACGTGTACACTACACTGAATGTATTAGAAAACGTAATTTAAACCCTACATTTCTACAGTTTAGTACATTTCATTCAGTATATTAGACTACGTTACACTAGAATGTTCATGGTAGACAGTTATGGATGACTTCAGCTACTTAAAATGAAATCTTTCATAAAGACCATACTGTAATGTATAGTACAAACCTCCTCTTTAAATAAATGAAAAATAAGTAACTGAATATACTGGATATTGAATATATAAATAACACTAGGAACAATGTATGCTGATAATAGAACAGTTGAGTAGATATGGATTTGTAGAGGAGAGTATTTAATTTTACTATTTACACTTATCACAGATTGATCTCTGTTGGATACCACACAACATCAAAGTGCACTAGACAGCCATCTTGTCTTAGTATGAGACATCAAGGAGCCAACTCAACAGTAACTAACTTCAAGATGTTTCTGAAATCCTAATTAGTCCCTAATTATGACTGATGAATTTTAAACTAATAATCAGTAAGACAGTTATCACAACTACCATTGACTGATCATTTCTCAATAACATAAACTTATCGAACTAGAAATGTATCATTAAACACTGGTAGACTTATTAACAATAATAGTTAAGCGTTTTTCTAGAGATCTGAAAATCTAAAAATTGTAAAACCATCAAAATATTCGAATGAAGGAGGGCGTTATTAATTCACATCACTAACAATCTCATAATACAACTAAATAAGTGTTTAACAGTGTTTTCTGGTTTTCATCAATGGTTAAATAAAATCAATCTTTGATGAATATAACCAACAGTATATAACATTTCTGGTTAGCGTTTTTTTAGCAAAAATATATGGGACTCCAAACAACTATCTACCAACCCCAAAGTTAGACTCTTCAATTCGAACGTCAAGACAGTTCTTCTGTATGGAGCTGAAACGTGGAGAACTACTGCAAACATCCTCAGGAGAGTACAGGTATTTATCAACATCTGTCTACGCATGATATTGAATGTCTGTTGGCTGGAAACCATCAGCAATAGCCTACTTTGGAAGAGAACAAACCAACTTCCAGCTGAAGAGGAAATCAGGAGACGACGTTGAAAATGGATAGGACATACATTGTGCAAATCATCAGACTGTATCACGCAACAAGCACTAACTTGGAATCCTGTTGGACAACGGAAAAGTGGAAGGCCAAAGAACACCCTGCGTCGAGAACTGGAAGCAGACATAAAAAGGATGAACAGTAACTGGAGACAGCTGGAAAGGATTGCTGAGGACAGAGTTGAATGGAGAAAACTGGTGAGCGGCCTATGCTCCACCGAGAGGGGTAACAGGCGTAAGTAAGTTAGTAAGTAATGTAACATTTGCACAAATCAAAATTACATCATCACATCTAATACATTCATAGCACAAAAGTTGAATAGTGCAATACAAAATTTTATTGAAATTTTCACTTACTTGATTATTATCATTCTGTAGTAATGTAGAGAATATCAAGTTTTTCATTTATTTTCTGTAGAAAATTTTTTTTAGCCTCGAAAATTATATTCCTAATTAAATTGATTCAATAATTTTTCATCATGAATTAAAAAAAAAAAGTTTTCACATAACAACAAAAATTGAAAAATTTCATTAATTAGTTTTCGTGTAAATTAAAAATTTTCCAAATAATTTTTAAAAAAAATAATAATAAATTTTTATTGAAATAATTCTGATTGGTCAATTGATAAGTTTTAAATGTATTTTTGTAATTAACCAATCAAATTAATGCGTTACAATAATTTTTATTCATACACACACACATACACAATCATGTATACAGGTGAATGAAAACATGTGTTTTCATTAGGATGTATACGCACTCACATATACATACACACGCACGTTTTTGCACATACATACACAATGTACATAGAAATGTTGTAAATGCCCACCCACCCATTCTTGTCACTGCGCCTACATAAGTTAATTAAATAGAACATTGAAATAAGTTAAAGTCCCGGTTGTTTGCTTTTAAAAGTTAAATCAAATAAATTCACTTAGATACAACATTGATTGTATCTGTACAAACGGAAAAAAAAGAAGTAAATAAATGAAAGAATAAATTTATTTGAAGTTTATATGTATTCGTCATAAATACATCATAGTTATGTACACATGAAAGATAACGAACCGTATCTCATTCAATTTTCGGAGGTTTTAGTGATAGTCCATATTAGATTGGGAAATTAAACATGAAATAGTTCATCTATCAGGACCATTAAATCTATGGGATGTCTTTAATAGAACTTTCATTTTATGTAATTTGTGATACAGTACGACTATCATTCAATGACATCAATGAAAACTCTATTACTTTAAGATGGAACAGCTTGTTTGAAATAGTAGACTACTATTTTTCTAAATGCCTCCACAAGTTACTTTTACGTTTTGTGTTTTGTTTTAATTGTTCGATCAATAGAATTGTGTACTCACTCACCTGTATAAAAGTCTACCATCTGTCGTGAGTAATACAATAAAATCTAAGCGTAAACATTATAGTCGCTAACAATATACTTTATAAGTAACAGTATTCAACAGATGTATATTCCTGAAATTCTTAGTCTGAACTTGTTAGGGATTCATAATCCCTGAAAATACAATAGTTGATTATTTAGATGAAAGAAGTTGTATTAATTAAATGTTATTGATTTCACTTAATGAATAATCATTGTAAATTGATTGATATAAAAATCGATGTATTTTGAAGATACAAATTCACTGGTTTGCTAGTTCACTATTCTCATCTCAGTTTTTGCTCCACAATACAATCTTCCTACAAGCTTAGTCTTTTGTAATAGCTGTTGGCTGGGAAGGGAACAAGTTGCGGTATACGTCTGAGGTACAAGTATCAGAGATAGCGTTCAGCTCACGCAACCCTCAAAATTCTAGCGACACAACAGAACTGAAGATCTTCTAACGGAACAGTTCACTACTTACAATTCTTCCTTAATCTGAACATATTTCGCAACTGTAGTCTAATCACAGTTCACGAAAATTGGCTACATGATCCTGTTTTATGACAATTTGATATCCCTAAAAAGTTTCTAGATTTTCCTTCAGGACTGTTCTTTCCTCAAGAAAATGTGTGGTGGTGCTATTACTACTTTTGTGATATGTGTGCATGAAGAAAAGTAACTTATTTGCGATCGTATATCCCGAAAATGAATATTATACTGAACATATTATTGAATAAAGTTACTGTTATTATTGCTGAACTCCACTAGCGACGACTTTTACTAGAAATTGGAATTGCCGGTGGGCCTATTATTATAGTTCATTTGAATTGCTTCTTATAGTGATTAGATCTTTAATTAATTGTTTTTTTATTTGTTACAGACTGATTAAGAATCGATGCCACTGGAAATTGATGACGCTCTATTATCCACAACGTACACTGAGAAAACTGTTTTATTGTGTAACTTCTAATTCATATAACGAACTGAATTTAATTAGATAACTATTAAAAATAAACGATAGATATTGATTAGCTGTTTCTTCCTAGTTAAGGATTTCTAAACGGAACCTAACATCTATGTCGTTATCATGAGTCGAACCCCGAAACTTAAGTCTTGACACATGAGTACTCACCAGTTATACTAGCTTATGCATTTTTGTTCGAATCACATGCTACTGAAAATACTCTAGCTAGATGACTTGACATTACTGTTTTCAGTCAGTAATAAAACCTTGGTTAGTGATAAAAGTGACATTAGTTCAATGCAGATCAGTCATCTGTTATATTGATTAGCTTGGAAGTGCTGACCAACGTCACTTGTGGCCAGCTCAATGGTGGTACCCAAATTATATTTAGTTACATTGTCTACTAGTCCAAGTAACTCAACACTGAATTCAGTAAATACTTTTGTTAGATTTCTGAAATTATCTAACACGAATCCCTGGATGTCATATTATCAAAGTATATTTCTAAAATGCATCTCAAACCATGGTAGTAGATTGAGTGAATTCGAACTCAACATGATAAACAATTCGTTAGATTATTTAAATTGGATTGTGACTGGCAAGTGAAATGCAAGACGCGCGTTTAGTCCTGATTAGGGACTTGTCGGCTGAATGTACCTTCATTCCAGTTTTGATATTTACACAATTTCATCCTAATTCATTAGATATTATAGATATACAATTTTTATAATGGCTATCACATGGCAAGAAATCCAGATAAAGCAATATTTTTCCAACGAAATATATCTACAACCTAAAATATGTCTAACTGATGACTTCAAGTCAACACGATACCTAAATCCACTTATACTCAATGATTATAATGAGTCAATAGACCTACGTTGAAACAATAGTTAACTATTATATGAATAGAGCATTAATAGACTGCTTCTTTTCTCTTCCTCATAGTGGTTGATTGGATCATGAAAACCTCTACGTCTGGGGAGAAGCACGAGATTCAATAGACAAGTAGGATGCAACTCGATGATCTGGACTTCGCGGATGATCTAGCACTTCTATCCCATACACAACAGCAAATGCAAGTGAAGACAACCAAAGTAGCAGCAACCTCAGCATCAATAGGCCTGAACATACATTAAGCCTAAACCAAAGTAGCAGACAGCATCAATTGTAGTGTTTTATTCAATCTAAACAATCATTTATATTGTTAATGTTAGTTAATATGTACTACAGTGCAAAATCTTACATGGAGGACAGCTGACAAATGCATTCCCAGTGACAACCGGTGTCAGACAAGGCTGTTTGCTCTCGCCTTTCCTCTTCCTCCTAGTGGTTGATTGGATCATGAAAACCTCCACATCTGGGGAAAAGCACGGGATTCAGTGGACAAGTAGGATGCAACTCGATGATCTGGACTTCTCGGATGATCTAGCATTTCTATCCCATACACAAAAGCAAATGCAAGCGAAGACAACAAAAGTAGCAGCAATCTCAGCATCAATAGGCCTGAACATACATAAGGGAGAGAGCATGATCTTCAAATTCAACACACAGAGCACCGACCCAATCGAACTTGATGGTGAAACTCTGGAAGAAGTGGATACCTTTACATACCTGGGGAGCATCATCGATGAACAAGGAGAATCCGATGCAGATGTAAGGGCAAGCATCGGCAAGCTAAGGGCAGCATTCCTACAGTTGAAAAATATATGGGACTCCAAACAACTATCTACCAACCTCAAAGTTAGACCCTTCAATTCGAACATCAAGACAGTTCTTGTGTATGGAGCTGAAACGTGGAGAACTACTGCAAACATCCTCAGAAGAGTACAGGTATTTATAAACAACTGCCTACGTAGAATATTGAATGTCTGTTGGCTGGAAACCATCAGCAACAGCCTACTTTGGAAAAGAACAAATCAGCTTCCAGCTGAAGAGGAAATCAGGAAACGACGTTGAAAATGGATAGGACATACATTGCACAAATCATCAGACTGTATCACGAGATAAGCACTAACTTGGAATCCTGTTGGAAAACGGAAGACAGGAAGGCCAAAGAACACACTGCGTAGAGAGCTGGAAAGCAGACTATAAAAGGATGAACAGTAACTGGAGACAGCTAGAAAGGATTGTTGATGACAGAGTTGAATGGAGAAGACTGGTGAGTGGCCTATGCTCCTCCGAGAGGGGTAACAGGCGTAAGTAAGTAAGTAAGTAAGATTGCTTCTTTTAGACTAACTATATCTATATTGATTATTTACCAAGTTCTTACTTGTTTCAATTAAGCTCAATTATAATTACCAGTGTAATTCATAAACCATACTTCGTCCTATTTCGAACTCATCAACTAAATTTCCCTATAACTAAATAATGATATTCACATCTTAATCAACTTTACAATCCATTGAATACATTCAAGTATAACAATACACTACTTTAGTATCTTCACTGATAGTCAACATTCAACAATCAACTAAGATTAGAATCATATAAAACACCTTTTAAAAGATGTAGACATTGTAGTTGTATAATTAAAACAATGAATTATTCATCTCATGTAATTAATTTATTCAACAATTAACTTCACTTAGTTACGCAACATTAAAATCTTCCAATTAGGAACTTGTTAATTATTCATTTATAGAAATTAATGAAAATGTTCAAGTGAAGAATGAATTCGTGTAGTTTTTATTTAGTTATTTTTCTTTAATTCAAAATTATGCATATTGATTAGTTCTAGGGGGGGAGGGGGGAAAAGTAACATTCAACTGTTCACTTAATGAGATTATGAACTAATCAATGAGTTGAAGGTTCTAGGTTCGATTTCTGTCATGGATTGTGACTAAATAATAAATTGAAATTTTTTTATATTAAGATTAAATAGTTCAGTTGTTATGATTGTCGAGTTGTATAACACAAATTGATGAAAGTGAGAATTCTGCCATTGGATACTGACTCAGTGGTGTAAATGGAAAGGCGTTCGCAGTTAACTTGGAGCCCCGGGTACGAACTCTGTAGTGCGGATTACTGAGGAGTTTCATACTAGAACGAAACAGCTGTCCAGTGCTCCTTGGTTTTAAATGGTACCCTGCCATCATCAATCTGTGACATATTCAATCAACGATTAAATAATTGATTAATGTTTACTAATTTCTTATTGAATATCTGTTTATACTCGGTTTGTGACGTGTATCATAAAGTACAGCATACAGTTAATAGAATATTGATATTAAAGTGTTTTCATACTAAGTGGTTGGATATAGTTCCATAAAACACTTTAAATGTTTTCAGTTCCTCACCTATTTGCATGCTTCTCCATGTCTCCCACATTGTGCAAACATTCCGTGTTCATATATTAACTGTTGCTCTGATAGTCAGAAGAGGCATCAGCTTTGCATTCTCCAAATAAAATCGGCTTTTACCGTGAGGCGTCATAACTCTTTACAATGAAGACCCTCCAGATAGAAGAGTACAGTTAAAGTGTATTATTGTCGTTAGCGTCCTCTTAGTAACCCAACCCTTCTCCTTTGTTTGGGTTTGGGACCGGCAGTAACCCTAGGGAGATTACAGGTGTTATATTTTGCTACAGTTTACAGTCATTAATCATGGTGTACATGTGATAGTGTTTTGAGTACACTAGATCCCTAGAATTCTTTTGATAAGTCTGTCACTTTTTGGTTCGTTTGTGAAAATTAAATTTTCCCGTTTTCGCGCCAAAACTTCCCATTTTCACTTTCAGTTTATGTTTTTCACCTAGTAAGACGTTAAATCTTATTGATCCGTTGTTTAGTTAACTACACTATTTGTGGAACTTTCAAAAACGTTTTTTCTTTGTTTATATGTGTATGAGCTGTGTGCTTGTTATTCATCTAACGGGCTGATTGTAGAATGAAACACTTCTTGCTGACATTGAACTTCTTTCTCGAGTTAGTTGGACTGGATGAGGAGGAATAGTTAGCTCTACCTATTATTGATTTACTGGTCATACGTTCATTAGCTGGTATCAAGGGGTCTATTTAATTCGTAAACACTGATGTGATCAAAGTAGTTTAAATTGGTATCACTTCGTTCCACATTTTGTGATGTTGATATTGAGGTGAGTAGAATGTGATTAAGAATGGAATACCAGTTTCTTCACGATTTGAAATCGACACAAATGTATGACGTTTCTAACATGATAGATACCTTAAAGATGATGAATTTAGCTCTTCTCTTTTAGTAAAAATTGTATCCCACATCAACTTTACACAGTTTGTTTGGAATCCTCAAATTTTAAGTTTTAATTATTACTGAAAAGACTTCATATTCTTGCGAAATGGTTAAAAGAACAATTCATTTGGGTTATATTGGGTTCTGTCTGTTGGATGGCTTAATTCTGGAGCTTTCCGTGCTATTAAGGATATATTCATAGGCGTGAACTTCTATTAGGAGTGATTTAGAAGATTGTCTTCACAAGTAATTAACAGCTTGTTCTGCCAACAAAGAATATAACTAGTTGTTGATGGCACTTGTCCAGTAATCTTTTGTACATCTACTTTGATTCCTTTCCATCATGATCTGACTTACTATGTTGATGTTTTTTATTTTTTTTCTAAATGGTTGATGAATTGCATCGAATTCAGTATGTTTCTTTTCTACCTGAAGGAGCCGGAGATATTCTATCTAGTCACCATTCGATGAAACTCTTCAAAATCTCCACGTGGCATGTTTTGATTGAGTAATGGCTGAAATTTCCTAGTCCAGATTAGATGGATGATGATTTCAATGATTTCAGAAAACTATAAATACAGGAATATTTTGTACATATTACAAACACTTACTGTAATAAAGATTCCTTTCTAATTATCTTCTGTCTTCTGAATTACAACTACAAGGGTTCAAAGAGTTCGAATGTTGAAGTTGTATGCGGTTAATTCAGAAATCAAGTAAGCGTTATAACACAGACAACTTTAGCACTTGAACGCCCTGAACCCTTCTAGTCATAAATTAATAATACAGAAGATGAGTAGACAGGAAACTTCAATCTATTAGGATAGAGAAAGTGTTATGTACAAATTAATTGTATATTTGTAGTTTTCAACTAAATCAACTAAATCAGTGTTATAATCCATCCAGTCCGATCTAAGAAGTTTCGACAATTACCCAATAAGAACGTGCCAAATCGATATTGTGGTAGGTTCTGTCGATCAGTGATTGGATGCAGTATCACCGGTTCTTTAAAGGTTCTGGAAGTTTTGTTGAGGTTTTAGAGAGCCGTCTCAACAGTATGCGGTGAAATTTATAACACATAATTTTCGGCTTATTTGAAATACACTATTATCCTAGTTCTAGTGTTCACACTTACACACAAACGAAGTATTTATCAATTCAAATTACCAACATTATAAGTTAATATCTCAATGATATGTCGCTACTTCACGTGATAAATACTAAGTTCGAGTCGTATTGTTAATACCAGTAATCAGATCTATGTGCATTTTAGTCAATGATGATGATACCCCAGTCCTCATCCTTAATTTCGTATATCTTCAAGTGTTCTCTCTTTGGTAACTAAAAGTTAATGATAGTTAATCTGTACTCTTTATTAGTATAATTGTATCTAAAACTTTTTATTTGTAGGCAGTTGCGAACGAAGTTGCCGTAACAAATGCTAATGAAAGTGTCATGTCAGTCTCTGTAGGTTTACCCGTTGCCTATTCACTCTTAAGCCTCAAAAAGAAAAATACAAGGTTTATGAACAACCAGAGAGAATCAAGTTATATTTTAAACAATCGCTTATATATTCTTTAAATTAGAATGATCCACGTTTCGTCCTATTTGGAACTCGTCAGCTGGATGTACCTGCATTCCAGTATTAATATCTACGCTGGGACTCAAACTCGGTTCGCTTCGTGCCCAACGCAAACATGGGACCTTACTATGCAGTAAACCAATAAAGAAATCAACATCAATGCAAAACAATAGAAACAGTGTTAATGAATTGAGGTAACATATACACAATCAATTATTTGTATTGCATATATAAGAAATGATAAACTAACAGTGAATGTGTTAAACGGGGTTACGTAACTATGATCAAAATGAAGTATTTACTTTACATGCAATTGAAACAACTGAAATAGGCTTCTAGAATAGAATTCCGGAAGGTAGTTATTCCTTTTTAATCCTCCAACGTAAATTTAATAATGAAATAGAATAATTATTCATTAAAATTGTTCATATGATAACGGAACAAATTATACTACTAATAATAATAATAATATAAAGATATAAGTAGTAATAACAATCACATTTCAAAAACAGAACAAAACTTAGGAAAATAAAAATGAGGAAAATAAGTAAACTGAATTAACTTACCATTAATGTTTTCTTTAGTGTAGTGTGTTAGCCATGGAGCCTTGACATGTTTCTTCTGGAAGTAGTGCACTGGGATTTCATCTTAATAACAACTGATTCTGATACCTGAAGAACTTTAAGTTTATTATTGAGTATACTATTGAAAACGACTGAATGATGCTCGCAATATATCCTATTTTCACTAAATAAGTAAGGATTAGGCAATTAACTGTGTTCACCACTTCTTTTCTCAGTTACGCTAGAAGATGTTTAAGATTAGGAAAAAGGGAATTCCTAAAACATCAGCCGATGTAGCTTACTCCACATGAGTAGTTAGATTACTAAGTGTGAAAAGAGGGGATTATTCCAGGTACTTGATCTTTCAGCCTCGGTGTCGACGTCAAAAAACTGGAAAACAGTAATCTTAGCCTTTCTACGTTAAACCTGTTGATTTATATTCCACCAATAGCATGATCTATAAATTGCAGGTAAACGAACAGCGATTTCTAACAGACAAACTTAACTTCCAACTACCGTAGAAACTATTCACTTTGACAAAAAATAATTCCAGATTCACTGATTTTACTGTCATTTACAAGACACTTCGAATTTAAACTTGTCTATTCACTTTAAATTATTTATTTGCTTGAACTTATGTCCATGTAGATTCTGATGAAAAACCAATGAAAAAGAAGATTTGCTTCTTTCAGTAATCAATCAATCAATCAATGCCTGTTCCTACCGATGTTAAGAAAAAATATCAACCACCATTCTACAACAAACTCAGTTATGAGCAATCCTTTTCAGGTCTACACAAATCAATGTCTTCTGCTGTTTACTTCTTGTCCTTCAATTTTCAGGACTCTAAATTAGTGCTTGTCAATTAATGCAATTTGGTGATTTCCTCAATATCTGTCATATCCGACTCCAATATATTCATTTCCTAATTTCCTACTCAGTTGGAGGTTAGTTAATTTGCCCTCTACAACAGTCTCCTTCTTACTGATGGCGTCTCACTAACAAATCCAGAGAATCTTGCACAAACAACTGTGCATAAATGTGTATCTCTTTTCAATGATGCTTCACGTAGTTCTCCATATAAGTTTCAGAATCATACAATAGAAGTGTCTTGATGTTTGAATTGGAAATTCTAAATCTGATGTTGTCTGACAGTTGTCCTAAATTCCAGATATATTTCAGTTATAGAAATGCTACTCTTGTCTTGTCAATTCACGTCTTTACATGTTTGTTTATCGATGATGCTACTAAGGTATGTACAAGTCTTCACATCTCCCTAAGCTTTTCCATCAAGTCGAGTATGATTTGCTTTATTCTCGTTATCTCATATCTAAGAATGTTGCTTTTACCTTTATTGATGTTTAAATTACTGTTGTAGAGGCTGTTGCTACATTGTCCTTCTTCACCTAGATCTGTTACTATGTGTGGAATATAATACCAAGGTAATCTGTGAGGTCCGAAACATCTTATTATATTTATGTTATTGACTGTAATCCATGCTGGTTTTGAGATGTCGCAGTTTTTATAAGTCAGTCAACTACCAGTAGAAAGAGAAAGAGAGACGGTGAGCAGCCTTGTCAAACACTAATCTTTATTTCGAATCATTCGGTGAGCTGTCCCCCCCCTGTGTGATAGTTGGCCTGAGTTCCAGATATATTTCAGTTATAGAAATGCTACTCTTGTCTTGTCAATTCACGTGTTCACATGTACATCAAATCAAATCCTCTTTGTTTATCGATGATGTTGCCACTCAACTATGAAAAGTGCTTCACAACATCCAGAATTTCATCTTCAAGTATAATTGGATTGATTATTTCATTCAGAATTTTTTTTTAATTTCAATAAGAGAATAATTCATTATTTCTACACAATTAGTTGATAAGTGAAGTGATAATGATAATCTATTCATTTAATGCCTATAATTGGGATGTAAAACAGAAAAGAAAGACGTGATCAATAGTCAATGATAATCATCACACATTATTCATATGAAGATAATCCATTAGAAATTAATTTCCGGTCATTGAAAATGAACACATGAACTCAGAAAAACATGCTAAAAAATATACACCCCACCCATCATCACTATCATCACCGACTTACTTACTCTTTACATAGAACATGATATTTTAATGATAATTAAAGTGGAAAACCAAATTGTAGTTGTTGACATTCAATAGAAGATTGAAATCAATTAAGTGTATTGTTATTGTTTTATACTACTATTAATCAATTAATCAATGCCCGTTACCCCAAGTGAAACATATGCCACCGACCACTATTCTCCAAACAACTCTGTTCTCATGAACTTTCATTAACATATCTTCCTTAGAGTTCCTCATTCTCTGCATGTCTGTTTCCGATTCCCGATCCAACGTGTTCTTGGGTCTTCCCACTTTTCCTTTCACCTTCAGGATTCCATGTTCATGCTTATATTGTGAAACGATTTGGTGGTTTCCTCAATGTGTGTTCAACTCACCTTTCTCCTCACCCTGGCGTCGTTTCCTAATTTGTTCCTTGGTTGGATTGTGGTTGATTTGTTCTCTGTCAAAGAAGTTTGTTATTGATGGTATCCGGTTAACGGATCCGAAGTATCCTACGCAGACAATTGTTAATAAATACTTGTATCTTCTGAAGGATGCATTTCGTAGCTCTCAATACAAGTTTTAGCTTCATACAACAGAACTGTCTTTACTATTGTATTGAAAATTCTAAGTTTAATGTTGGCTGACGGTTGGTTTGAGTTCCGGATGTCCTTCAGTTGTATAAAGGTTTTTAAACGCTAACCAGTAAAAACTTTATACTACTAAGTGATAAATTATTTTATATGGTTAACGTTTTTTTTGTGGGAAGAAGGAGAAGAACAAAAAAGTTAGTAAAGCAATCACGGACACTCAAGAACAATAAAATAGGTAGGTAGAACACAGAAGAACTCTTGAATAGATCAGCCTCGTTGAGCCGATCAGTCGTCAAAGCAGTATCTACGGATTTCCATACAAATATTGACCCACTAACAATCAAAGAAATCTACATTGTTAACAAAGTGGCAAGTTAACACAGTTACATAACATACCAGCTGAGTGAAGCACCGAAGTCATATATAAAAGTTACTGCAAGGATACTACACATTCTCTGCAGGAAGATTTTAGAGTAAAAAGTACCAACAGACTGGAAAGTAGGGTACCTTATCAAGATACCAAATAAAAGAGATCTTAGCGATTGAGAGAGCTATAGAGGCTACACTCTATATTCAGTACCACAAAGTTTTCAGCAGAGTATCCTGCAGACGCACAATTTAAGCAGCAACAGGCCGGATTCCGTAATTAGCGATTGTGTATTGACCAAGTCGCAACACTACGGATCACTGTTGAATAATCAGTTAAATGAAACTCACGAATCTACATTAGATTCTTCGACTACCAGAAAGCATTCGACAGCGCAGATAGTTGAATATTTTTGAGCCTTCTTTGACACTTTGGCGTACCGGAGAATATTGTCAATATCACACGAAATTCTTACGACAAACAACACCGTAAAATAAATTTTGATTTGGAAAATAGGATGTTGAATTATTCATCAATTTAGTAGAGAATATTGAAGTTATGTGATTGGTGGCTGGCAACATGAATCACTTCATAGACTAGATTTTATGCTGATTTCCACTAGTCCTTCAAGTTGTATATTCACTCTTGTGAGAATTGATTCACACTTCCCGATCATTCAGTGTTTGAAATTGAAAATTACTGTTACATTACTATTGGCAATCTCATACAAGATAAATAACAACTAAGATAGATAACAAAAATAGGTGACCTGGATCGGATCCACTAGGATGAGTCAGTAAGTTTAGGACTTATAGATTCTGACTGGAACGTGGTCTGGGTGAAGAAAGGTTTCCTGATTAACTTAAATAACGTACTAAGCGTAATGTTAATTCATTTAGACCAGTGGAGCCATCGATAGAATTTGATCAGCACTGAACTAGACTAGGTGTACTTCGTAAACCACCCTAAATTTTATTGGTTCAAACAAAGTGGAACAGTTGGTATTACATAACAATTTTGTTTTTTAAGTGGGATTGTGGAGATTGATTTTAGTAATTTTTTGTTTGTATACGTCTCAGCTGGTGATCAGTAGGTTAACCGACTTTTTATTATCACGTAATTCACTGATAATTATTCTCAAACAGCCTACACGTTTTCATTAATGTGAAGTAGAAACACAAGAACACTATTTGACTATTTGATCCCAGTTGGGTACTAATGAAAATCATGGAACAGTTAATTATTATTCGGTCTTAGTATGGGACCTCTCAACCCACCCCCCAACTAAGGTATAGCATATAGTTCACTCGTGATAAACTTCAAGATGTTGCTCTAATTGTAATAAGAACTAAAGATTATTGGAGTTCATCTACATCATGAGAGGGACAGTTATCTACGATAGCATTGATCGTTAGTCATTCTATACTGTAAATTAATTGAGGCAAGAATTCTACCTTCGATACCGACCATATCAATGATGATGACGAATAAGAGTTTGTCACAAAACACTTAAATCTTCAGTTCGATCCCTTGACGGAATCAAGAATGCGCTGCATCACTGAACAATTATAGAACAATATAATTTTTTTAAAATTTTCCCTATTTTTAATGACATCCAATCAAGATCAATCGATGATTATTAAAAACAAGAAAACTACTCCATCTCAACTAGATGATTGTGTTTTCTGAGCTCAATAATCTGTATAACAAAAACAAAATTGGCGTCTCTTATCATGACGAAAGAAGCGGTTGAAACAACAACAAACAAACAAACAAAATACACCCAGAAAGAAAAGCCAAACCGATTTAACAATCACCTTTTCACAATTATATAACAGAAAATGAAAAGAATATACGACCTTTATATTTAGAAGTTTCTTATGACCTCATATGTATTATTAATAGTATTACGTAAATAACATGTCCTTAAAATGCTATTTACTTTGATCCTAGTAATAAATAAGATTTATAGTATCAATCACTACTACTGATACTACTATCATTATTATTATTATTATTATTATTATTAGTAGTAGTAGTAGTAGTAGTAGTAGTAGTAGTAGTAGTAATAGTAATGTTATAAGTAGTATTGTTATTATTATTATTAGTAGTAGTAGTAATAGAAGAAAGAGTAGTATAGTAATTGTATCAGTATTAACTGAATGTAATTAACATGTTGTATTATATCCACCCTACATATGTATACATAATTCTCTTATCCTTTTTATAATTTAACCAGTTGAATACAAAATAATCAGTAGTAATAAAGTAGTATGTTATGCTTGATTAAGTTCAATAATCACATTAATAATAATAATAACAGCATGAAAGCAGAACAGTAAATATTTTAACTAAATTTAAATATAAACAGAAAAGAAAAAAGGAGAAAAATAAAACTAAAGAAAATTTGTTTTCTAGTGAGAGAGAGAAAGAGAGAGAAAATCAACTTTTAAAAATTTGTTTGTTGATTTTTATTTCTTTTTAATTTAAAATTTATTTTCTCTATTTTTTGCTTCTTTTTCTAGATTTTCTTGTTGTTGTTGTTGTTGAGACATGCATAAACTAACAAGAATTGATTTATCAATAGATGAATATGACGATGCCTTAGTGACTTCAATATGAATTCATTGACAGAAAGGCATTCATGAATTCATCAAGGATAAATGCCAAGATTATTAGGCTACAACAGTAATAATCATGATGTTTTTTTGTTATGATGTCAGAAAAGACTGTTATGATTGATGCATCTGATTAATTTGTTGATGTGACTTTCTAAGCAAGAGATTACAATACCTGCCGTGTGATACTAGTCCTCATAGTCAGGATAAAGAAGACAAGACAACTGAGCTGATTATCAAATAGAATCAAATTATATTTCAAACAATCTTTTATGTGTACATAAAACTTGATCACTCAGTTGTTAGGGAGTCTCAAATTGTTCCATTAAAAAAGTCTATGTAGATCAAGAAACGTCAGGAAATGTTTCATACAATCAGCATTGAAAAGAACCTTTGTAGAAACATCTGCAAAATATAAAACCACGTGACACTAATGTGATTGGATATTTGGTCATACTGTTACTATATTTAGTAGAGTTGGCGAACTCTAGAAACTCATGGTCGCTTACAAGTCTATAGATACCCCCCCATTTATTTGTACAGAAAAGTGAATATGAGATAATGCATTCATTTTATGTTTCAATCCTTATACCTCTGTACAAATCTCAGTGTAGATTTAGCTCAAGAATACTCATCTAAGTTATATGTAAATACTAAAAAAATTCAATCTCTTTACAGTTTCACTACCTAGACAATTTAACGTTATCTGATAAACATTTCAATTAACAAAATCGACATGTATTAGTAGTTTGAGTTGTATAACAACAATAGACTGTGTGTAGCTGATGAGATTAAATGCAACGAAATACCTATTGAATTCAATATACTCTGCAGATGTTGTTGTTCTGGCATTATTCAAATGTTTGCAAGGAGTTTTTTGAAAATTTATATGATTTTGTAGAGATAGGTGTTCATCAACAAAAAAAAATCAATATTGATTGGGTACTAATAAACAATTATGGTCATCCTAGTATGAGACTCATCCATAGAAGTGTCCACTCTTGATTCCATCAGATAATCCATTTAAATCACTTCAGTTTGGCGAATGTTTAACCAGCTACACAATTAAACCGCATCAGTATTCAATGGTAGAATTACCACTTTAATCAATATATGCTATAGTTTAATAATAAGCGGTAAAACTAAACTCTGCAGACAAACTTGAGAGTCTCAATGAGAACCAAGGTTACTGTTTTATGGTCTTGCGCCAAAGCGCACTTTATTATTATTACTACTCATCTAGAAGCTGTTGGATTACTTCGTAGAGTTGACTTGTGATTGTGGACTAAATATGGTTTAAACACCATCCACAGATACCTGAGATGAAGTCACCTTTTGTTGTAATGGTTGCTGGCGAAAGAAATCAATAAGAACAGGCTGCTTTTCTAGCCAGTCCAGACTGACACTTAGGCAAACCTGCATGTTACTCGTATTGTGGATTATACAGTTACCTGCTTCGCTGGCATCGTCTCTTATAAATGTAGGCAAAGTATCAGCAGCGAAATGACATCAGCACTATAGAGAAATATGCTCTAAAATACTGTTACGTTTAAATCTGTCACTAGGAGTCATAGGGAAACTTGATGAAATAGATGAAACAGCTATTAGGGAGAGAAAATATAATAGACGAAGATCTCTAAAAACTTAATGGATAAGTACCAGTTACTTTAATCTTACTAGTAGTTTCTTGGTAATTACGACCGAACATTAGGAAAGGGATATTTTCAGTATGTCCCAGAATGAACTGCTAGGACTCTGATACCAATAATTTAGTTGTATATTCTACCAGGATCCACAATTTATACTGATGACTGGAGAGTTTATCGGCCTCTTTGTAGGCATGAATATGTTTACCATGTTGTGGTCTATGAAAGATATTTTGTAGAACTAAGTAATGGGGTGTTCACACACAAAACATCGAAGGATACTGGTCATGTCTAAAGGAGTTTCTTAGATGTAATAAAGCCTCTAGGAACAACAGTAAATGGAGTCATAAGGACGAGTTCCTATATCGCTCATATTCTGAATTCAAACTCAATAAACCCATCTTCAACCTTCAAAAATTCATAAATCATGTAAAACCATTGTATCATCTGTAATTTCTTTAAAGATTCTATCGTTTTTTCATCATAAATAATGATTTTATCTACCAGTGTATTCTCATTAGTTCTTCAAGATCATTGATAGTTATACTAATTCACCAGTAAAGTTTCGTTTCATCCGATTAGTTATTATTATCAATGATAACTATCTCACTCTCACTATATCTATACTCTACTAGTAGTCAATGATGACATTCTACTATGACTTCTGTAGCATCTTCAAATTACTTCTGAATAAATAAAAAAAATTTTTTTTTTTTGTATAATCAAATCTACAAGACTAAATCAAAATCATTTTAGAAATCATGTCAACCATATGTTTTCCATTTGATTAATTACATAATTATTGCATTGAATAAGGGTCATTCATGTTCTATTCATTAATGTCACCATCTATGAATAATAATAATAATAATAATAATAATAATAATAATAATAATAGTAATAATAATAATAATAATAATAGTAATAATAATAATAGTAATGATAGTAATAATAATAATAGTAATAATAATAATAGTAATGATAGTAATAATAATAATAGTAATAATAATAATAATAGTAATAATAATGGCAGTAAAAGAAATTCTCTAAGAAACCATGAAAGATAAATTGTTTAATAAAAAGAAAAAAAAATTTATCAATTGATTGATTTCAATCAAAAATTCATTGAATGTAAAATAAAATTATTATGAAGATTTTTTTTGTTTTTTTTCTTTTTTTATGTCCTTTTTTATTTTCTTCTTCTTTCAGTTAAAAAAAATAAAAAAATTTGTGTTTGGCTTTATTCGACCTCCTCCCCCTCTTCGTTTATACTCCCCTTCCCTACGTTCAAGACATTTTTTTTGTTGGGTTGCTCTTAACCCTCTGCACCACTAGGAAACTATTTAATGGTCGTGACTGGTGGAGTTCAGAATTGTCGCTAGTGAGACAGTTATCACTAATGACAATGGATGAATGTCGGGCTATATATATATCACAAATCAATGGAAGTGGGTTTTCTACCATTGAATACAGGCTGAGTGTTTCAGAGTGTTAGGTATTCGCTGTCAACCTGAAGCCCCTGGTGCGGAATTAGGGGGTGTGCACTGTTGAGGAGTTCCACACTAGAAAGAAATAGCTATCCAGTGCTCCTTGGTTTTCATTGGTACTCTGAGAACATCAATCAACTATATAAACTACTGATTACAGTTATTTTTAAAATGGTTAAAAACATATTTACTAATTTAGTTGTTTGTATACCTTACAGATTTCAATATAAATGTTAAGAGAGTTTGTTTTATTGTATGGGAAGCAACCTTCAAAGGATACAAATAATTTTAATCAACCGTTTGCACAATATACATCCGGATTTGTTGTCCTGACACCATCAATTAAAAAGAAACTGTGGCAGAGAACAATCCAACCAACTTTCAGATGAAGAAGAAGTTGGAAACGGACACTGAAAGTGTGTAGGAAACACATTGAGGAAATCACCAAACTGTGTCACAAGAGAAGCATGAACTTGGAATCCTCAAAATCAAACAAATAGAGGAAGACGGAAGAACACACTGATTTATAAAATTGGTTGCAGACACAAATAGTAGAATAAACAGCCTTCGGGAAGAATAGGAAAGGGTAGAGCAGGATAGTGTTGGTTAGACAATGCTAGTGGGCAACTTATGTTCTACAATTGGTAACAGACAGTGATTGACTGACATATATCTCCTATTTTCAAAGTCCATGTTCCGCATGTTTAGATTAAGTAAACCAAGCTACTGAGCAGAACACTCAATTTTTCGTTGAAAGGTGCATAACTCGCCTTTGTCATTAGAGACAGAGGTTGATAAAAGCCGAAAGAGGTTTTTAAATCCGGGCTGAGATTTCGTCAGACACCCGCTATAAGCTTTAACTTGACTTATTGGTATGTAAATAGATGGTCTTTACGAGGTTTGTATACTTTCCAGGTAAGTGTTTATATTAAACATTCTCACGGTGCCTCTCGATCTATGGATTCAAGTGTGACTTTCAATTAAAATAAAACCACTATTGTTGGATATTATTAACTATGTTTCCGTTCTAGGATCTGATGAAGAGTAAATATGTGGTCAATACATTCAGATCTAAAAACCACCTTAATTTTCCCAATTTCGCTGTTCTCTGATTTCAGACAAACGTCGGCTGATCTTAGACTCTATGTTAATCAAACTGATGTCTCTGTGATTATTATAAGAGAATTTCTAATCTTTTTTGTCAACTGGGATGATCATCGACTTGAACCAATCGAATGGGATAAAAAATGTTCTTATCGAAAAACAAAACCAAACTAACATCGTATCAAAATGTCAACGTCTAACATCAAAAAAAACTTTATGCAATTACATAATATGTAAAACAATACAAAACAATCGTTCGATCAATGCCTGTTACCCTACGTAGAACTTAGGCCACTGACTAGTATTCTCATTTCACCTCAGTTCCGCGACTTCATTCCAAGTGTTATTCATTCTCTTATTAATGTCTACTTCCAAATTGTAAATTAATGTATTTCTCCGTCTTCTTCTCTTTCTTTGGATTTAAGGATTCCAAGTTACTGCTTGTCTTCTGATGTAGTTTGATGATCTCCTCAGTATAAAAAAAAACAATAAGACAAATTATCAATAATTTATGTCTAACCTATCGTGACTACTTAAATAAGTAAAAAAAAAGTAATAATGAACTAATGATAAGAACAACACAATGATCAATAATAAATTTGAGAAAAGAGTGATTCATTGTTTCTATGATCCATTTCATGCTTCAATGTAGAATACACTTCAATCGATTATTGTTATTAATGATAATGAAGGAATAATCAATGTTAATGAAGATGTTGCATGTTGAATGTATGACAGAAGAATCAAGCATAAAGGACTATGAAAAGTTATAATCAAGAATTTATTACTTCGAACTGGTTTAAGTTAAATAGCCAGTGAAAATCAAAATGTACTAGGCAGAATGTTACATACTACTAAGTGATTGTTAATCAATACACATGAATGACCTTATCAGAAAGAATAGGCTAAGACCCTAAGATATTGCAGTGAATGCTTGACGGTTTCCTATTGAGTACCTGAAACTAATGAATAGAAGAACAACCGTAACATCTACATTAGAAAACTTTATCTAATGTATTCCATAAATCTGTTAATAACAACAATGGCAGTCTAATTGAAATTTTCACCTACCATTTTTCAAAGTATCTCAATAAGTAATACACTGAAATCTAGGTGAATACATGAAGGTTTCTGGCAATACATGTCAAAAATGGATCAATATTCATCAGATGTCTGTTCCTGAAATTCTTAGTATTAACTGCTAGATCTCTTTGACGAAAAAGTTGACTGCCTAAAATTTCTCTTCTATCTAAACATATTCCGTAATTGTGGCTTATTCAAAGTTTAAAAACTTAGCTACATGACTTGTCTGATGGCGATTTGGTATCGCTGAAAGGTTCTCAGATTTTTCTTTAGAATCATTCTGTCATCAAGAAAAAGTATGCTGATGACAGTGGTAATGATGCTACTTCGTGATCACGAACTCGTATATGTAACTGGAGAAAGAGCAACTTGTTAAGACAGTGTATGCTAGAAATTCTTGTAGTACTAAACATACTATTGAATAAAGTTATTATTATTATTATTATTATTATTATCTGTTACTTATTAAGAGTAGTAGTCAAGTTTAATATCAGTAAAGACTTTTTAGTATAAAACATACAAAATGAAAAACAGTACTGATTTCTTAAGCACAAATTACCATTCACATTTGTTCGTAAACAATTACTGTCATTTTTATTAGCGTAACATTACATTTCATTATCTTAAATATATTCACAAACATTTTCACACTTGTCGGAAGTGAGACAGTTATCGCTAATCCCTGACAGTAACTGCTATTTTGACGTAGTGATCGAGCTTGCCTATCGTGATGACTCGACTAAGCTATATTGGCTGAAACGCATGTTTCTGTAACTTCTATCACTCCAAGCAGGTCTGCCGAAGAGTGATAAGACTAAAGGCAGTAATCGAAGATCTGAGGGCAGAATTGCACTGTTGGCTGCGATGGGGTATGACAGTAATAAGGTGTTTTCTCTCGGATAACCAACATATTCAGGGATGCTACCTTTTCACAAAGAAAGGAAGGGAGTCAGAAAGGGTCAACCTTAAAAATATCACACCTCACATTACTCCACGGAATTGCATCTCCAGTGATAAAGCCTTTATAAAGAAAGGAGCTAACACTTCAGAAACTTTCCACAACAAGGTCGTGCGTGATCGGTGGAGTTCAGATTTGTCATGAGTCAGACAATTATTACCAACCACAACAGATGGTCGTTGAAATACATATATATATATATATATATATATATATATATATATATATATATATCACAAATTGATGAAACTAGGAACTCTACCATTGAACACCTACTCAGTGGTGCAGAGGGTTAAGCGTTTGCCGTCAACCTAAAGCCTCTGGTACAGAATCTGGGCTGCGCAGTACACTCTGTTTTTCAGTAGTACCCTGCCAACATTAATCTGTAATACATTCAGTCAATATATTGAAAGTGTTGACTAGAAGGACAATGAACGCCATTAGAGTTACACTATCATCCAGGAAAAGTGAACATAATGTCAGTTAAGTAGATAGATCTACGTAAACCATTTTCATCTAGTACAGTATGAATTCAGTATTAGTTATAGGTAAAAGAAAATAATAATAATAATAATAACAGCTTATTGTTATGCTTTCATGTTGTTTCACTAACTAACAGATTAGATAAACATCACGTTTTAATGCTGAACACATCAATGATAACAATCAACATGATGTGTTTCTTTGTCTTATTCAATGAAGAGAAAAAAAAGTTGAATAAGATTAATTTCATCACCTCTCCAATCTACTCATTATTTTATCGATAAGTAGTATTCAAGGTTATATTACAATAATGATTGTTAAACATACTGAAATACTGAAATAAGTAGTAGTTATAGTATGAGTAGTAAGTAGTAGAAAAGTTAAGTGAATATAATTTTTCAGCTTAAATTGTGACCGGAAAAAAAAAATAACCATAACAATTTAATCAATTAAAAGGATAAACAGAAAAGGACTTTGTTATGACGTGAACTACAAGTGATTACGACAATACAGAGATAGTAACCACGATAGGAATCAATACTGAAAAAATCATAGACACCAAGGCTGTTGCTGTATACTCGTATGTCTGTCTTGTGATTCCTAGTTTTTAAGCCAAGTAGAAGAACATAAGATAAGTGAGTTAGTAACCAACACATCGAAATATATTTCACTCATACGTTTCTATGCATACAATGGCTGAGAACACAGATGATGAATGAGAAGAATAACAAGTATACACAAGAAGAATCAATAGAAAAGATAAGCATTTAATCGGTTATTGTTGCTTAGTAGAAAACAATATGATAGTAGTTCATAAGTCTAGTAAGAGATTAAGGTAAGGGAAACATGACGATAATATTGACAAAATATCAACTGATTTACATGTGCTCAAAATAAATGAAATGGTTTGTAAAAGACAATTCGGCTTGTTAGTTATTCTTTTTGAATCACTGAATATAACGGAATTATGAGAAAATAACATGAGCTCAATTAATCAATGCGTGTTACGCTCAGGTAGAGCAGAGACTGCCGAAGAACTCTGTTTTCGAATCTCCCTTACATTACTTCCTAAGCGCTGTTCGTTCTGATATTCATGTTTGCAACCAATTCAAAAGCAATGTGTTCTTTCGTGTTCTTCTCTTCGTTTGGTCTTGAGGATTTCAAGTTAATGCTTGTCTTGTGACACAGTTTCGATGATTTCCTCAATATATTCTGTCCACCTCCAGCGTCATTTCTCAATTTCTTATTCGGCTGGAAGTAATATGAACTCACCGGGTACTAATTTCAGGGGGTTATACTGAAGACCATGTGTAAACAGTAATAAGTGGAGCGTAACCATGCCGGATAAATGGCAATTACTTTCATATGGTAACGGATGACGTTGCACAGTATATAGTGAATCAATTAAATCTATAAAAGTCAGTTCCTAGACTCATTCCTCAATAGGAACATATGTGAGCATAGTTAAGTTGTCTCGCACCAGAACGAAGCAATTATCCAACGCTCCCTGGTTCATACTGTGATATATATACGTATCAAGTAACGAACAATCACAGTGTACAGAAAACAATAATCTTGACAGAAACCAATACTGTAATCAAACACTGGGAAGGGAATCGGTACATAGTTGATTAGTTGTAGCTTGCGAATGGAAAATGACATAAATAGCTCCAGTCAACTGACTGGATCATATAATTTGTTTTGTGACTAGCAAGTGGAATCCAGGACGCGCGTTTCGTCCTATTTGGGACTCATCGGCTGGATGTACCTGCATCCCCATGTTGATGTTCACAGTGGGATTCGAACTCAGTCCAACTCAGACTGACCAGCTTCAGTCTATAACAAATCAATGGGAATATACAAATTCATTCTAATACTGACTTGATCACCATTTTGCATTAAATGCCAGTTTCCCAATCGGTTGATGGTATGGTCTGATTCTATGTATCCATAATGAATTGTATGGAATACAATATGATTATGTCTGGTTGGTTCATCAATCATGTGTTTGTTTGTTTGTTTTATTTCCGGGCTGTGGACTAAGTAGACATCGAGGCAGTTGTACAGTGATTAGCTAGAAACTCTCGTTAGTGTTCATTATTGTGACTTTTGTGTGCACAAGATCGTATCAACCACTTGACTATATGCATCAATCATATCAACTTCTTCTAATGGTATAACACTATCCAACATTTTGTATCCAGTACTTGAAATATAATTTAACAATCACTTGAATAAATATTACTCGGTTAAATACATTTGAATAACTTAGTAACGAAATCTCCACACACACACCACCCTACCCTACATTCTTCCCCCTTCTTAATGATTCTATTTTATTGATTAAGTGAAATATTCTTTCTGTAATAAATTGTAGTTACTTTTTGCTAATTTTTTTCTCTTTTTAATCATATTTCTAATGTGATAATTGAAAAATGTTTTTCACTTCTTGTTTATTTCACTGAAGAAAAAAAAACCAAAAATATTTTCTTACATAGCAACTAAATTTTCGTGACAAAAAAAAGAAAAGAAAAAATAGAAAACTCATTAAAACGATACAACTGTTGAGAAAAAACAACAGTGAAGTTTATTTTGTTACAGTAAAACAATCGAAAAAAAAGTGAAGAACAAAAAAATAAACAATAGAATTTAAATTATTGGCGCTAATATTGAATTGATTTGTCTAGAGGGGGGTGGAGGAGGAGGAGGCGGCGGCAGCGGCAGCGGCAGGAGATGAAGGTAAAGTTATCTTGTTAGCATTTTGAAATAAATAAAAATGATGGTTGATTTTAAGCAAAATATTTGTAATAATATTGATTAGTATTATTAATACTACGTATTAGTAGTGTTTTTTGTTAATAAGTAATAAATTAGAAGTAAACTTAGGGGTGTTATGGTTTTTTTTTTCAATTTGAGACTCATTAACTTGATTGTATACACCATGGTGATAATAATAATAATAATATTCTGAAACTTTATATAGATTTCATGCCATGTTACAATCAAAACCTTCCCCGCCTTCCAAGTGGAACATAGACCACAGATCAGCATTCTCTGACCAACTCTGTCCATAAATCGTCAACCCATTTCTTCCCAAGTACTACTCTTCCAGCTATTCACGACTGTTTCTAATTCACAATTCAATGTGTTCTTCCGTCTTCCCCTTTTTCTTTGACCTTCAGGATTTCAAGTTAATGTTTGTCATGTATCCAAGTTTGATGATTTCCTCAATGTATTTGGCATCCACCTCTAATGTCTTTTCTTAACTTCTTCCACGCATGGAAGTTGATTTATTCTCTGCCGCAGTAAGTTGTTACCGGTTTATAAGTATAGTCATTAGAATAATGAGATAAACAATTAGGAGCCACAACTTATGAAGTTTATTCTTTATGTTATCGGGACTCTTACCACGAAACTGCATCTACCAATCATTTAGTAACTATAATATTTGTTTTACGTTAGATTGTATGCTTTTCTTTCTTGAGTTATTGTGACTTTTTTCAATGAACCTATTATCCTCTTAATCTGTATGAAGTTCTTATACTTCAGTCTTCAGTGTATTATGTATTTCTTATCACTAGTCGGTTCAGAATGTTCTATATGAAAGCCTTTATTCATAACCAATAGACGATTTGATATTGTCTACTATTTGCTAGTCATTTATTCTCTTACTCTCCACCTCTAAGCAAACTTACTTACATTGTCTCAGATTCAACCATTCAACGTCTATATAGTTAGATTATATAAACTATACGAAGCAGAAGTCATTTGTGCATTCTCGATGGAAGATCAGTGATACGTTTACACCTCCCCTTACCTTCTCGTATCCTGCCTTTGTGCCTGCATTCTCCAAAATCATTTTAGTCATGATTATATAAACGGTGAAATACTTACAAATATATATCTATATACAAGGAGTACAACATGACTTTGCGGCTGTAAATGTCGAACAGTAGAAAATGATCCAGGACAACATATTAGAATACTGTGATATGATGGAATACAAAAACATAAATTTCCGGCATTATACTTAGTGTAATTTATCAGAGTATTCGTAAATTGAACAGTCAACTCCTGGACGGGTCATGTTCATATTTGTATTGAATCAGTGGATGCCCAAGATGAGGTATCGGCTGACAGTCAGGGTCTCTGATCAACAGAACTCGTTTATATGGAGTAAGTCTGTTAATAATAAAGCCTAGCCATAAATATACATGAGAGTAATAAACATTGCACTAAGTTGTTATTTATGTTGAGTCTATCACGAATAGGACCTTCGAAGGACTTCATACAACAAGAAGAGAATGCCAAAGACAACTCAAGTCACCTTATTAGGAGATTGTATTATGAGAGTAAATGTATATGTCCAACGTTCCTGTATAATGCTATTCAATATCTGAGCGCTGAAAATAGCAGGATCGATTAGCAACATTATGACAGTCTTAATTGTCTAAACAATCAACAAAGTGTAATTTTATGATGAAGAAGATCAAGGTGTTTTAGTTATGTGGAGTTAATTTGTTTTACTTAACAGGCTTGTAATCATTGAAGTTTACTAGCATCATAGTGTGCAGCATGAATTTCTTCATGTTGTCAACAGGTGGAATGTAAATGAGAATGTATGGTCTATTCTGAAGTTGGCTCAGAAACGTCATCACTTTATATGTCTACAATGTTCAACCAATTTCATATATTAAAGAAGCCTATTATTTCCAATTCATATGTGAAAGAGAATAGTCTCATCAGCCAAGGCATTAACATTTTTAAGATCTAATGTGAAATAGCTTATAAAATACTTGAAGACTGTTTACCATGTGTACTTCTGTCGGGAATTATTTTCAAGATTTGTCCATACTTCATGTTATGTTGGGAGATTAAAGAAGAGTAACAAACTCTCAGAACTGTGTTATAGAACACTGTTTTAATTATTCTAACTGTGGATAATGTAAACATTTTGTTTCTATGATTTTTACATTCCTCTTACCTCAATCCTCCCAATTAGTAAATTTACTCTTAAATTATTGTCTCTTACTATGAACTACACTTAACTGACTGTGAACAAGTTTTCCCTATTCACTTTTACTATTTCCTTTAGTTCTGTATTAATGTTAGATTCCTAGTTGATTTGATTGTATGGTCTGGTTTTATGTATACATAAAGGAATGTATGTAAACAATTCGATTCTGTCTGGTTGGTCTATCGGCTTGTGTTCTTCTTATTCCGGCTTTGGGACTCAGTGGGCATAGGGCAGAAGCGCAATTATCGACTAGGCACAACTAATTGGCATTCGGTCAACCAACCCCAAATTTCTCGCGTCATAAAACTTAACGAAGTAAAAGTGCTTATGAACATTTGTTTTCTACTACTCTATTTCGATTTCAGTGACTTTACTTATTACGTAATACTCTCGATTTCGATTGACTTGTTAAAAAATGAAATTACTGTTCTATAGGCTTGATGTAACTATGGTGTAGAAAAGGAATGACTAGGAGAGATTCTTTATAACTGTTCACATTGGATAAAACGAACTAAACAGTCAGTGGCTTTCTAATGATACTAATAATCATAATCAATCAACAGAAATTATCATTTGGCCTAAAGTAACTTTCAATCTGAACCCAAAACAGAATCAATCTATGAGATGCATCAAAAGATTAATTGTGTTCTTATGAAATAATCTACACTACAATTGTTACATAACTTGATAAACAAGTTAAACTAATGATATTTTCCAGTTTCCATCTTGAATCACTTATAGGCATCTGTAGATTAATCTTACACCATTCATTTGCATAAATACTGAGGATGTATTTAGATCTTCACGTTTATTTTTTATTAACTGAAACTGATCAATCCCTGTTACCATATGGGAAGTTTGTTACGAATCGAACTGAGTTCGAGTCTCAGTATGTAGATTAACACTAGGATGTAGGTACATCCAGCTGATGAGTCCTAAACAGGATGAAAAGCGCGTCCTGGATTTCATTTGCTAGTCACACTTCAACTCAAACTGTTCACTTACAGTCATTAACTTCTAAGCATAAATTCCGTAAGTTGATTGATTTGAAAATCGATGTTGTTTAGTTAAAATGATTACTGATGGTGGGTATTTCAAGAAACATTCATAAACTTTTATTAGACTTCAACGCTGAAACTGATAATTCAACGTCACTAGGCTTATTTCAGTATGAATAACAAGATGACTGATGAGTCTCAAAAAAAAGAGAAGACGTAAATCTTCAATTTGACCGTTAGTCGTATAGTAATTAAAAGTCAAGAATGTTTGAGTGAACGATTGTTATCTTGGGAGAATTCTTCTTTAATTTTCTACAATTATACACCTAAACATTATCATTTTACTCAGTAGTATGGTGATGAATGCGTAGGAGTTTCCCACGAAACAGACTGACTTCGGATTCCAAAGTGAATATTAAAAGTGGAATGCAGATACATCTGGCTGACGAGTCCCAGAAAGGATGAAATGCGCTTTCTGCATTTCATATGCTAGCTACAATCCAACTCAAATAGTACTTCTGAACTATCGCTGTATCGAAGCAATTCACTCAGGATGAATATATGGCCACAGAGACTTATCAATTTGAGTTCATTACAAATCAATGCGAAGATTCAAATACTTTCTAAGTATATTATAATGTTTACAGTTAAATAATGATGTTATACCAGTAGTTTCATACGTTAGTAGGCTAACACCTTTGCAGTCATTGAGTTTATTAGAGGTAGTAAATTGAAATTGTTCAATTACATATCAGTGTGGTTTGTAAATACTTAGAAAATCTCCTCAGACAAATATCAGTGGTCGCGGAACAATACATTGACTGTGAAGATGATTTAGTATTAGCAAGATTGAGTGAGTGTGTCATGTTGAGAGGTGGTGGTGTGTGGGTGGGCGGCGTAAATTGATGGTGCTGTTAGTAACGACAATGCGATCGTTAGTGATAAGTCAGAGTTATAGTAATCTACAAATGAATAGAAAATAAAATATCATTAAAATAACCTGGTGATTAATAGAAAGAGCATGGAGGATGAACTCATCTGTGTACATTTATGAATGTAAGTTCTCCTGTAGAGCCAGTCACATAAGCTATGCTTAAAGGTCTTTATTTATTAGAGCGTGCAAACATTCGCCAGCTTGATTATCTAAGTGTCTAGCGACATCTACTAGCAGTACGATCCTCGACCACCTGAGTGGTCAAAATTGATGAAGCAATCATTACTTTCTCCAATGTACCGAACAATTCACCTAAGCGTGTCAAAATATGCCTTCTTTACATAGTTGAAGAATTAGACATCAACTTAAAGAAATAGAACTTAGGTATATAGAAGAAAGATATTCAACTTTTTCTGTTACTTCATGGTAGGGAAGGCCTTATCTCTAAGAGCTTGTCATTCGGTTATTTTCTTTCTCGTTTCTTTTCCTTCTTAGTTTTCCTCTGTGACAAATCCAAACCTTCCTTTTATTGTCACTAAGTTATTTCAGTGTTATTTTATTTCTTATTCATTATTACATTACTATAACCCTGACTTATCACAATCGATCGCATTGTCGTTACTAACAGCATCCATCAATTTACCCCCACGCACACATACACACAAACACACTACCACCCTCTACTTTCACCATCATCATCACCACCTCTCAACATGACACACTCACTCAATCTTGCTAATACTAAATCATCTTCACAGTCAATGTATTGTTCCGCGACCACTGATATTTGTCTGAGGAGATTTTCTAAGTATTTACAAATCAAATTGATATGTAATTGAATAGTTTCAATTCACTACCTTTAATAAACTCAATCATTGCTAAGGTGCTAGTCTACTAACGTATGAAACTACTTGTATGACATCATTATTTAACTGTAAACATGATAATCAGCCAGTCAGTTACAACGTAGAACTTGGAACATGATTACATCAGTTCAAGTTGCGATGCTTCAATTAGCAGATAGAGATTAAATTGTCGGACCAAATTCCAGAGTAGGAGAGGTAGTAACAGAGTAAGTACTAACGGGAAGGCATAGAGATCAGAGATAAGATTTGAAATAAGAAGTGATTCAGTAAAGAGAAAATTATAATAAGCTCAAAAATTAGAATTTGGAGAAAGACAAGGAGTGGATGCACCTGCGCCACTGCGAACGATTTTGATCCATATCACCTAAAGTCTCTAACCATTTGTTACGATCATCGTGTGGGCCCCAACCAGGTAGTCTACATCTATTAACATGGCTCAGTCCAATCGTCAACGACTTCATGGATTGGTGCCATGTTTTCGTTTGACCACCCCTAGCTTTCTTCCAGCCTACTCCTACAACAGACAACATTGCTCGTCGAGGTTGACGGTGGTCAGGCATACGTAACACATGTCCTAACCACCTCAGCCAGTGAAGATTCACCACTTCATCAATAGACTTAACGTATTTATCTAGTACTCTATTCATAACCCACGCATTGCTTACTCGGTGGTCCCAGAAAACACGAGCAATGTTTCAGAGACATCTATGATCAAATACTAAGAGCCTACGAATATCGTCTATTCTTAATGGCCATGTTTCGCATCCATAAAGTAAAACGGATCTGACTGCTGCGCAGTAAAAGCGTTCTTTCGTCAGTAAACGAATGTCTCGCCTACGCCACAAGTGACGCAGGTTGGCAAAAGCTGATCAGGCCTTATGTATATGAGCCGAGATTTCATCAGACACCAGGCCGTCAGGACTGATGAGGCTCCCTAGATAAGTAAAACGGTTAACGCATTCGATAGTTTCACTCCCTATCACTAACTTTGGTGCCGAATTAAGCCAGTCCTGAAGTAACATTTTACATTTGGATGGGGAGAATCGCATCCCAAACATGCTTACGTTTATGTTTAAGGTAGTCAAAAAATTCTGCATTTTATCAGCATCTTCACTCAGTAGAACTATATCATCGGCGTATTCTAAGTCAGTAAGTTTATCTCCTGGAAGGATGTCAACCCCAGAGAAATCAGACGATGACAATGTTAACTCTAAAAGTATGTCCATGATAAAATTAAATAAAAATGGGGATAGCGGACAACCCTGACGAACACCACTAGAAGTGGTCAATTCCGAAGACAATCTGCCATAAGCTCTAACACGACATGTGGTGTTCGAGTAGAGAGCTTGTATAAGGTTAATGTACTTCTCCGGTATGCCTTTCAATGACAGACATTGCCACATAACCCTACGATCAATAGAGTCAAACGCCGCCTTAAGGTCAAGGAATACAGCTATTGTTGGGCGTCTGAAAATGTGCCTATACTCCAGAACCTGCCTAAGTGTGAATATTTGGTCTATACAACCACGTCCGGGTCTGAAGCCACCTTGGTTTTCTCGAGTTTGCTCCTCACGAGCTTTGGTTAGACGTCGAAGTATTATTGAAGCTAGTATTTTAGACACTATATTCGTTAAACTGATTCCTCGGTAATTGTCACACGAGGACTTCTGTCCTTTCTTAAAGACCGGAATGGTTAGTGTTCGAGACTAGTCAGATGGGATTACGTCTAGTTCCCAAATTCTAGCCAAGATCTCAGTTAATCTCGCTGCAACAGGTGGACCACCGTCCTTAAATATCTCAGGGGTTAATCCATCTGGTCCTGCCGCTCTCCCTCGCTTTAAGTTTCCAATAGCCTTCTCAACCTCACTGAAACTTGGGGGACCAATGTTAATTTGCCATTCAGATTGTTTAGGGATGGTGGGCAACAGGGATGAGAGGCAAGCCCGACCACTACGTCATGGTAGCCACTAAGGTCGGTAAACATGATAATGTTTAGATGTAGAGTCGAAAGAAGAATTTATCCAAGGTAGTAATTGTTCATTCTAATATTCTTGATTTTCATTATTTGGGAGACTTCAAAACATGCTAAATACACTAATTTCGTGGAATGATTCGCTGTTTCGATTTGGTCCCATCTACCTTCCTTCCATTCAACTTCAATATCAGTCAACTACGCGGTGGTTAGGCATACATAACAGATGTTCCAATCACCTCAGTAGATAATAATTTAAAACATCAACAATTGATTTAACATCTTTTCCTAATACTCACTGTATTACCTCATTATTACTTATCTGATTGTTCCAGCAATGAAGACATCAATGATGAAATATAAATAACCTACATATATCATCAACCCTAAATAGTCATGTATCAAATATATACAATAAGATAGAATACACTACTGCACAATATAATTGTTCTTTCATTGAGAGAGGAATATCTTATCTACACCATTGGTGACGTAAGTTGACAAAAGCTAAACGTCAGTTGAGATGAATATGGATAGAATAAACAAACATATTACTTTTAAACTACCAACTACTTATATAATCTACGTAATAATTATTAAGATATATGTGTTTCGTCTTAGAATGGGATTCATCAATAGTGTGCACACTAGATTCAGCTCCATGGGCATCAGGTTAACTAATCCTTAACCCTCTAAGCCACTGGTTGTTAATTCTGGTCGCACTGAGCAACAATGCCAGGATGTTTGGGATGAGTTTCTCCCCCTCTAAGTGTAAATTGTTACTTCAGGACTGGCCTGCGTCAACCCCTGAACTAAGGATAGGGAGTGAAGAAGTTGAATGCGTTGATAACTTCACTTATCTTGGAAGTCTGATCAGCCCTAATGGGTTGGTGTCTGACAAAATTTCTGAACGAATTCGAAAGGCTCGTTTGGCTTTTGCCAACTTAAGTCATCTATGGCGTAGGCGTGATATCCGTCTATCAACTAAAGGACGAGTATATTGCACAGCAGTTCGTCCTGTTCTACTTTACGGCTGTGAAACATGGCCATTAAGGGTAGAAGACACTCGTAGGTTATTAGCATTTGATCACAGATGTCTTAGAAATATATCTCGTACCTGCTGGGATCTCCGGGTAACTAATTATGAGGTTAGACGAAGGGTATTAGGGAATAATGGTAAATCTGTTGATGAGGTTATGAAACTTTATCGACTGAGATGGTTGGGGCATGTGTTACGTATGTCCAAACACCGGTTACCACGTCGCTCAATGATGACTAGTATTGGGGTGGGTTGGAAAAGGGTTAGGGGCGGCCAAACCAAAACGTGGCATCAGTTGTTGAAGTCACTAACTTTTGGTCTGAGCCACATTGGTAGATGTCGACTACCTGGTTGGGGTCCGCGTGACTGCCGTACCCAGTGGTTGGAGACTCTTGGTGACATGGCTTAGAATCGATCACAATGGCGTAGGTGTATACATTCTCTGTCTTCACGTACACCTTGAGACTAAAATTACTCTACCTTTCTTTCTACAAACTAATTTTTTTTTCTCTCTCTCTACATATTATATCTTTATATGCAATCTTCCTTTTATATATTACTACCATTAAAGTAACTGATTCTATGAATTCGGTGATCATCTTGCTATGCTGTTGAGGTGTGGCAACTTGGACCGATGCACTTATGTGCTTGGTCCTACGTTGTATCTGTCTGTCTGTGTCTGGTTGTTGATAGTACCCTACCAACACTAATCTGTGACGAATTCAATCGACTAAACGTAATACCTATCTTCACAAAGCAGTTCAATTCAATTACAATAATCAGTTCAGGATGTTCTTAAAGCTCTAGTGAGAAGTTGTGACTGGTAGAGTTTACACTTGTCTGAAATGAGATAGTTATCATCACTAACACCGGTTAGTAGTCGAGCTATACATCACAAATTAATGGAAGTGGGAATTCTACCATCAGATTATAGCTCAGTAGAGTAAGGTAAGGTGCTCACCAACCTAAATTACTGAATCACTTTTTATCTAAAATCTCATCTCTGATCTCTATGCCTTTCCATTAGTACTTACTCTGTAACTACCTTCCCCTACTCTGTGATTTGGTCCGATAATTTAATCTTTATCTGCTAATTGAGGCATGGCAACTTGAACTGATGTACGCATGTACCCAGTTCTACATTGTAACTGACTGACTGACTGACTGACTGACATCAACCTAAAAACCCTGGATAGGAACCTCGACTGTTCATTGCGGAGAAATTCCACACTAGAACTAAACAGCTGTTCAGTGCTTGCTGGTTTTGCAATTGTACCCTGTCAACATTAATCTATTATGAATGAGCTTGCCAATCTTCATAAACCATTTCAATTCTATTATACTTTTTTTTTTTAATGTTTATATTAGAATTAATGTATTTTATGCTTGAATAAGTAAACATTAGATTGTAATCAGTTCTGGTTCTATTCATGAAATCACTTTCTACATAATTTATGCCTAATAATAATTGAATTTTCTAGTAGATAAAAGTAGAATTCATATCTACTAATTGATAGTATCATCATTTCAATTAATACAATATTGAATTAAACTAATGAAAATAGATGAAACAGCTCCATCTGGTTTACACTTGGTTATATACACATACTCAAATCTGTATATACTACTAGTAATACTACTATTACTACTACTACTACTACTACTACTACTACTACTTATGCTACTAACACTACTAATGCTAATACTACTATTAATACTACTCAAATACAAGAAGAAAAAGGGAAATAATAAACAAGTAATAGCCCGGAACAAATTGAAGATTATCTATTGATAGAATGATTATAGGAATAGCGATAATCGTTGTTTGTTTTTTTGGCTTATAAATATAATTTTATTATTTATCACAGATTGATCTCAGTTGAATATCATGAAAATATTGTTGAATAGTTGTTTCGTCCTATTATAAGATTCTTCAGTAATAATGTACACCAACGATTTTATTAAGGAGTTGTACATTAGACTTTTAAGGTAATAGATGAATATTTAACTAACTGCCTTAATGTGATATATTGGGCACTTAAAGAAGATTAGTTATCTTGTAGAATTGTCTTGAATAATCGGTTATCACAACGTATGGAAAATAGTGTGATAGCAAACACGTCTACCACGTGACTACCAGTCCCCTAGCTGGAATGAAGAACACAAGATAACTAAGCTAATCACCAGAGAGCCGGTCAATCCGATTATATTTCACTCATTCATTTGTATATACATAAAACCTGACCACGCATCACATCAATAGGGAGAATAACATTTATACAAAACAAAAACAATAATAACTTAGGATTGAGCGTATAGGTCTTCTGATCCGTTGGCTGAGTACCATCAACAACAACCTCCCATAGCAGGTAAGAAATCAACTAACTTCCAGCCGATGAAGAAATTAGGAAAAGACGCTGGAGGGAAGATGGATAGGACATACATTGAGGGAATCGCCAAACTGTGTCACATGCCAAGTATGAACATGGAATCTTGAAGGCCAAAAAAAGAGGAAGATCCAAGAACATACTGTGTCGGGAATCGGAGACAGATATGAAGAGAGTGAACAGCTCTTGGGAAGAGCTGAAAAGGAAAGCTCAGGATAGAGTTGGTTGATGAAGGCTGGTCGGCGGCCTATGCTCTACATGCGGTAACAGATATTGATTGAGAGTATAGGTACGTGCATAACTGATCAAAGTTCCTGATTGACAAATAATATAACAACAGTTCACCAGTCTAATCGGAGGTTAGAGTGTTGGAAACATGGCAATAATAGAAATAAAATAACTGAAATAGTCTTCTGAAAAACAGTACAGAAAGTTAATTGATCTACTTGAATCACCTGATATAACTGTATACAAAGTGAATATTTTATTCCTACTATTATTAAGTTTCCCTTGTTGTGTTTCCTCTTGTTTACCACACTATCTGTTAGCAATATCATTGTCCATTGACAAACTACGGTTAATCAACTGCGTATACGTCGTTTCAGTCCACAGTCACTGTTACTTCTATCTTGCGTTGATGTTAAGCTTCTAAGTAGTTAACTCGGTGATCACGTCTTATGTTTGAAATATAAGTTGATTATGTTTGGTTGTCTCATCAATCTCATATTCTGCTTATTCTTTTTTTTTTAATTGAGAAAGCATTCGACTAGTGTGCAGGCATTAGCTAGACACTCTCAATTGATGTTTATTACTTTGGTCTCATGTTCACAAGGTTTTATCAACTAATTGATTGTACACATGAGTTATAACATAAGGAATTGGAATTATATTGTAGAATTCATCAGTTTACTCACTTTGTGATGCACAGAGATAATCAGTCAATTCTATTGATGATAACTATCTCACTTCATTATACACGACCTGTTCATGAAAACCTCAAGAACATTTTAAAATTAATCACTTATAAGCTAATTAATGTAGTTGAATAAAATTAGTTTTTGTGAATAAATATGTGCTTCTTTTTAAAATATTCGCCCCATAAATTTCATGATTAACCAATCAATGTCAAGCTAAATGAGTTAAAACTAGCCAATCAGAAATCAACTAATATTGAAGCTCAATTGAGATGATTATTTTTGTGCATATTCGTAATGTAATTGATTAAATATGTCACAGATTGATGTTGGTAGGGTATCATTGAAAACCAAGGAGCACTTGATAGCTGTTTCGTTCTAGTGTGGAACTCCTCAGTAGTGTGCACTCCTAATTCCGAACCAGGGTCTTCAGGTTGGTGAATACCTGACCCATGGCATTCAATGGTAGAATTCCTACTGTTATCAATTTGTGATATATGGTACGATGATCATCGATTATCACTAGTGATAACTGTTTCTCTCCAGATAAGTCTAAACTCCACCAGTCATGACTTCTCAATAGAGCTTCAGGAACATCCTTAATGTAGTCACTTATGAGCTCATTATTGTAATTCGATTATGATGATTATTTTTGTGGATATTGGGAATTCTACCATTGGATGACGACCTAGTAATGCAGAGAGTTAGGCGCTCACTGTCAACCTAAAGCTCCTGATGCGAAATCTGGAGTGCACACTGCTGAGGAATTTCACACTAGAACAAAATAGCTGTTCAGTGCTCCGTGGTTTTCAATGGTACCCTGCGAACATTAATCTATCCAATCAATTAAGACTATTTATCAATTCTTTAAGTGTAGATATTATAAACTGATCACTATGAATACAGATATGACATTTTTATTTTTATTTTCAAACAGTAAACCTTTCAGAAAACTATGATACATTTAAAAGTGTTTGTATCTTTTCATCGATGTAGTTATTGGACTAAAAGCGATCAACCTCTGTTGACATACGTGCATCATCAGTTGATTGTCTTGATTTAGAAGAGGTTCATTAGTGTGATTATAGTTGGATTTCGTTTAAGATGTTCAAACCAAGATACTCACTACGTTCGATTTGGGTAACGTTGTCAGCTGGAATTACTTAAATTCTAGCGTTGACATTTAAAAAGTATTTCGAACCCAGTTCGCTTATGTCAACTTTACCTCATAGAAATACTGTTAAGCAGATAAAAATACTTACTTACGTAATTGTTAAGACTCAATAATCTAATGATGAAATCAGTAGTGTTTGATATAAATGAAATGAGTTCCAGACCCCATGTGAACATTAACATTATGATGTGGGGATATGTTCTGGTTTGGTTAACACTCATTGAATGTGTCCATCGCTGATTAGTAATTGCTTTGTATTTAAATGTGTGTATTCGTTACAGATAGATGTCAGTTAAGCAAGACAAGAAACCAAAAAGTATAGGATAGTTGTTTTTAACGTACTATGGGACTCGTGATCAGTAAGCACCCGCGATTTTAACATCAAATCGAACCCACAATTTTCACGTCTTTGTGTAAACGCTTAATCATCTTTGCCACTTAGTAGGCGTCCAATAGTAAAAATTCGCTTAAATACATTTGTGATATAGCACGACGATTAGCCATTGAGGCTAATCAAAATTGTCTAACTCTAATCATGTCGTAACTGGTGGAGTTCGGAGACCTCAGGAGTGAAACAGTTATCACCAGTGACACTAAATGATCAACGCTCTGCATCAGGTATTAACGTAAGTGGCAATTCTACAATTGAACACCGGCCAGTCCAGTGGTTCAGATGGTTAGGCGTTCGCTGTGAAACACAAAGGTCCTAGTTTGGATTGACTGGTTAAACCAAAGGTGCTCATTCAGTCAGTCAAAATGTTAAATTTCGTACGTCCGTACATTAGTTTAAGTTGTCATGTCAGAATAACCACAAAGAGATGACATTTTTTGACCGAATTCGAACATCAGAGGTAGTAACAATGTGAGTACTCATGGTGAAGATTAAAGATAGAAGATAAGATTCATGAAAATATAAATCAGCAATAAGAAAATTATTAATATGAACTCAAAAACTTAAAATTTGGAGGGAAGAAGATAAAGAATGGATGCACCCGCGTCATTGCAAATAATTTTGAACCATGTCATTTACAGTTACCCACCACTGGTGACGATTGTTACGCTGACTTTATGGATCGGAGCTATGTTTTGGTTTGGTGGCTTCTATCTTCCTTCGAGCCTACTTCTACACTAGACAGTAATGTTTATTAAAATAGGTAGTGGTTGTGTACACGTAAGACATATTCTAACTAACTACTTCATCAATCGATTTACCATATTTATCTAATACATTAACCCTAACCCACTTATTGCTAACTTAGTGGTCGCAGAAAACACGAACAATGCTTCTAAGGCATCTATGATCGAATACTAGAAGCTTACGAATATTCTATATTCATAATGGCCATGTTTCTCACCGTTAAAATAGAATGTATCAAACTGTTTTGCATTAAACTCGTCAATTAATCGGTAGACGGATGTCTCGCTTACACCACAAGTTTCCAGGAGCCAACTGAGCCTTATGCATCCGTACCGAGATTTCACGGGACAGCGGACCATCAGGATTGATGAGATTTTCAATAAGGGAAAGGTAGTCAACACACTCAACTTCTCCACTCCTTATCACTAATTTTGACGTCAACGTAAGTCAATCCTGAAGCAACATTTTGCATATGGTTGGAGAGAATCGGATACCAATAATGTTTGCATTGACACCTAAGTTGGTTAGAAGACTCTGCATTTTCTAAGCATGTTCACCAAATAGAACCCTGTAATCTGAATATTCTAAATCAACAAACATATTTCAAAGGTGTTCACTTCTAAAAAGAACTTATGCTACAATTGAAAGCTGTTGAGTGTTCTCTGGTTTACAGTGGTATCCAACCAACTTCAGTCTTTGACGAATACAAATAGTCAAACGTAATACTAATCTTTAAGAGGTCACCTCAAATATTTAAAAATTGCATATAGAAAGTCTTTATTCAGTAGACGAACTCCTATTCATATTCATGCAATAAATATTAGCGACTCATTGTGATCATTCCATGAAAACTCTTTTCATTGTCTAATACATTGAATATGTTACATTCTATAGTAATCATCATCTTTGATTTCTTAAGAGGAGAGAAATATACTAACCACTGTCATGATGGTACTTTGTGAGTTGCTCAATCATTAGCTCCATTATATGTTGTGATTGACAGATATAATCAGTTAAATGAAACGAATCTAAAACATAAATGCTCATTTATGGTAATAAATAACAGTTCACAATAATGATACCACAGAAGTTTCAAAATATTACCTTCTTAAGTTCTGAATCAACGCTTCAGAAACATGAGTGATTGTTTCGTTCTAGTATGAAGCTTATCTGCAGTTTGCGCCGAAGACCGCATTGAGAGATCACGTCAAGAAGCTCGATTTTGAACCATTAGCAATTTAACTACTGAGATCGCCAGCTGGTATCCATAAGTTAATATTTCTAAGCTAAATCAATTCGCGATATGTTCGCGTGACCACATTCATCACTGTCGTTTGGTAGCTATCTTAAACTTAACATTATTGAACTCTACTGGTTACAATCAGCTCACAAGTGACTGACTTCAGCAAGTAGTTACTAACGTTCTGGTGACCAACACAGTTCAAACAAGTCGTGTGAAACAGCAACTCAACGATGACAATAGATCGTATCGCGCAAATAATTCATCAATTCACTGAAGTCGAATATATCAACTGTAGGATACTAGCCGGTTGCCTCAGTGATCTAACAGTCAAATATCTGCCTAGAAACCTGAAAATTGTTAGCTAAATCTCCTTAATAAGTCATGGAAGCGTGCTATCTAGGAATCCCTTACGAAAATAATGCATCTGTCCGTTGCTAGATGTCAGTTTTCAAAATAATAACCCCAGACCGATTCGTGAGATCAAATTGAATTTCGATAATCTCCGCAACAACCGTCTCCGTTACTCAAGACATTCATGAAAATCCTTATTACTAAACATTAAGCATACAGTTCTCTTAAAATACAACCAATTTTATTAGATCATATACACATGTGCTACTTTTCGAAATCTAGTCCATTAGTAGTTCATCAGTACAAGGTCGATTGGCAAATCGAAAACATGAAAGGTCGTACACCTTTACATCATCCGACATCCTGCTTACACTGCACAACTCAAACTAAAAATCACCAACTAAACGAATGGGGTTGTGTTTTCACCAGTTTCAACAAATAGTTTGAATAGAATGATAATAAATCAAAATGTGTACATCGGGACAAAACTTGCTACATGATATCAACATTAGTAGTTACATAGGTGGTTTCAAACCTGTACATGGTTGTATAGACCAAATGCTCACACTTCGGTAGATTCTGCAACATAAACACACTTTTAAAAGTCCAACAATAGCTGTATTCCTTGACCTTAAAGCAGCGTTTGACTCTATCGGTAGTCAGGTTATGTGGCAATGTCTGTCAATGAAAAGCCTGCCAGTGAAGAATATTAACCTTACACAGACTCTACACTCGAACACTACTTGTCGAGTTAGAGCTTACGGCTAACTGTCCTCGCAATCGATAACTTCATGTGGTGCTTCGCCAAAGTTGTCCGCTTTCTCCATTTTTTGTTTAATTTTATCTTAGACATGCTTTTAGAGTTAACATTTTCGTCAACTAATTTTTCAAAGGTTGATTTCCTTTCAAGAGATAAACTTGTTGATTTAGAATATGCAGATGACATAGTTCTATCGGATGTAGATGCTGACAAAATGCAGAATCTTTTAACTGCCTTAAGCATTCAATCCAAGCATATTCGGGATGCGATTCTCCCCTATCAATATGCGAAATGCTGCTTCAGGAATGGCTTGCATCGGCGTCAAAATTAGTGATATGGGGCGAAGAGGTTGAGCGTGTTGACTACTTAACTTATCTTGGAAGACTCATCAGTTCTGATGGATCTAGTATCTAATGAAATCCTTGGTTCGTATTACAGAGAGGCTAGATTGGTTTTGGCTAAAGGACGCTTTTAACAGTGCAGCTAATCATATCCTATTCTATTTAATTGATGTAAAACATTAGCCATCAGGAATATGGGATACTCGTAGGCTTCTAATATTCGATCATAGATGTCTTAGAAGCATTGTTAGTGTTTCCTTGAATCACTGAGTTAGCAATAAGTGGGTTACGGATAGAGTACTAGATAGATATGGTAAACCGATTGATGAATTAGGGAATCTTCATCAGCTGAAGTGGTTAAGACATGTGTTACTAATGCCCGACTACCCCCTACCTCAACGAACAATGGCTATCTTGATGCAAGTGTAGACTGGAAAAAAGCTAGGTGCATCAAAACAAAACTAGGTACCAATCCATGAAGTTACTGACCATTGGATTAAGCAATATTTATAGATGCAGACTACCTGGTTGGGGTCCTCGTGATGTCTGTAACCAAAGGTTGAAGACAACGCCTCACATAAATCAAAATCGTTTACACTGTCATAGGTGAATCCATTCCTTGTCCCTTTCTAAATTTCAAGTCTCTGAATTCATCGTAATTTTCTGTTTACTTAATTAGATGCATATACTTATACTCCGGGATTGGATACGACAATTTTGTCACAATGCAGTGATTGAGGTATGGGATATGTTCGCACGTACCAAGTTCTACCTTGTAACTTTCAGACTAAATGGTGGTACTCAAAAACATGTGAATACAAAGAATAAGATACAAGAAGAAATAAATAGTTCATAGAAAGGTATACAGTAACTTCTAGCTCGTAATAGTAGGATGAATTTGTATATTCCCATTGATTTGTTATAGACTAAAGCTGGCCAGTCACTGTTGCTATAGGTGCATCCTGAGCGAATCGCCTTGATATAGCGAATATTCACAAGTATCATTTAATTTGGATTGTGACTGGCAAGTGGAATCCAGGAGGCGCGTTTCATTCTATTTAGGACTCATCGGATGGATGTACCTGCATCCCGATGTTGATGTTCACAGTGGGATTCGAATTCAGTCCGTTTCAAATCAATGAGAATATACAAATTCATCCTACTACCAATTCGCCCATTGTACAAACGTGACTGTTTGGACTCAGTAGTCTAGTGGTGTACGCAGTGGCGTTTGACACGAAACTGACTGAGTTCAAATCCCACTATGAACATCAACATTGGGGTGCAGGTACATCCAGCCGATGAGTCTCAAATAGAACGAAACGCACGTCCTGGATTCCACTTGCCAGTCACAATCTAAATTAAATGATTCTAGCTCATAACTTAGAGGAAAACAAAGAGTGAATGATGCATATATGTGTGCTCATATAAAATGGTTTATACAATTAGTGATATTAATTACAATAAAGTCATAAAGATGATTATATCTAGTTGTCTTCATTAATTAACCTCATGTAAAATGACACTATCCTGATTACGAGTAGACGCGGATTATCCTAGTTGGGGGTGGGGGGGAGGGTCAGAATATTAATCGTGATCAGTGTCTAAAGACGTTGACTGAAGTGGCTTAGAATTAATCACATTAATGCAAATGTATTCACACTTTATCTATCTCTAGATCTTAAGTTCCATTATTTCTTCATACCTACGTTTAGTTCATTTCGTTCTATTGAGCTGTACCGTCATATTATTCATGTAAGTTTGATCTCATCGTATTAATGTGATATAGCAACCTAATGTTACATGCATATTTACCGGCTTCTATGTTGTTTATGACAGATTTTAAAACACTTTCAATAGTTAAAAAAAACAAAATCAACATGTAGATATTATCACTCAGCATGTTCAAGGCATTAATCTAAGCAACTTTCAATTAGTCTTACATGAATACTTATTAGTTACTGTACACGTATACATTACATGTTTCCTTATTTGTTTACTTATGACCTATTTTTATTGTATTAATGACCTTAACAATAATTAATAGGCATTTTGTCCTTACAAAATTTATTCAATTTTATCTGATTAAATCGACAATTTTTTTTTTAAATAGAATAATAAATACATAATAAACAAAATGTGTTAACTGAAATTCTTCGACATCATTCACATTCATCATCACATCAGCATCGTCCTCAACATCCTCAACATCATCATCAGCATTATCGATTGAGTGTCAATGAAAACAGGAGAGCACTTTTAGATTATGCTACGTTCTCAGTAATATTGTGTATCTATAGTCTAAACAGGGAGAGAACGTTTAAGTTTCATAGCGTACGCTTAACTATCAGTACATAATTGAGTTAGTTTTCAGTGGTAAAATTCCAACTTCAATTAATCTGTGATATGATGCAACGATTATCCAATATCAATGCTGGTAAATGTATCACATTGACTTATCTTAACTTATGGGGTGCGCACTGCCCCTGATGAGTCCCATACAAGGACGAAATAAAGCTGAATGTAGAGGGCTCGCTGGTTTTTGTTTGTGTCAAACTGAGATCGATTTCCTACGATTATAAATAAGAAATTAGAAAAATTAATTTCCACAAAGCTGACTTAATTCAATTGTAATAACTGATTGACTAGTAACCTACTTTAAAATTCTTTCGTATTTCTAATGAGACATAAACAATGAAGTTCAGTCAAGCAGAAATTGAGACTATGATAATCTCTTCCATTAAATGATCATCATACTATATCGTAAACTGATTAAACTTGAAATCCTACAAGTTGAAATCGTCTCAGTACCATAAATGTACAAATATTTGCCGCGAAACCTGAAGGTCCTTGAAATGGTCACTGTTTGGGTTGTGTGCACATTGTCAATAAAGGGTTTCATGTCAGGCTGAAAAAATTATTTAATATTCCATTAACTTCAATGATACCTTGTCGAGATAAATTTCTGACGAACAGAGAAGACAAATTGATTCCAATCACTGAAAATATCACATTAGCTTCCGTTCATCAATTGACTCCATTACAGATTCGATTTTTATCTTGTATATAACTCAAACTACTAATGAGTAGTTAAGACTTAACAGATGGTTTTCCATTAGTGTTGTAACGGATCGGTCTTTGAAAATGAAATTCGCAATTTCAGTGAATTGCATGAACAAATTTATCCATATGGACAAATAATGTGGGACAAAGATTATATGAAATTTAATACATTGTGAATAAATGAGAAACATACAAACTATTTAAACCTAATACTTTTCAGATTCGATATCAGAATAGAACCGACATAGGAGGAACATCGAAAACCAGGAACTGACACCGAATAGTTGTCTCGTCCTAGTGTAGGACTCCTCAGCAATTAATACTATCGAGTTCACCGGAGAATCCGGCTCATGACATCTAGGCTTTGTAAAGAATGCAAAACTTCCAGATCACCAAGATGGCCAACTGGTATGTAATTGTTGACAGTCCTAACTTTAGTCAGTTCGTGATATATTTGTGCAATGCATCCAATAACACTAGTTGTTAACTGTATCACATCCTACATGGCTGAACTTCACTTGTTACGTCTTATCATGAAAACTCCAGAAATTACCTGCTAAACTTTATCCTTAGTGAGATGATATTGATTATAATTGGATGATACGTTGTGTGACCAAATTCCGTTATAATTGGGTGTTGTGGAGAATGTCGACTATCGATTCGATACCACGAATTGGTCTGAATTACACAACCATTAATCACCTGGAAGCAGTGGACAGCTGTTTCATCCTAGTATGGGACTCTTCTGGAAGCCGACCCAGTGGTCTAATGGTAGAGCATCCACTGTGGTGTCAGAGGGTCCTTGGTTCGATCGCTGATGCTATTGCTGAAAAATACCATACTAGGACGAAACAGCTGTCCTCTGCTTCAACGTGACCACTGATTGCCTATTTCAGACCAATCCGTGACATCAAATTAGAATTTTCTTACGTCGGGCGATTCAAGTAGAATAACTTAGTTTAGAAATTATGTTTTAGTTAGAAGACTATTTCAATTTCTTTGGTTGTGTAGACACTATGTTTCTATCATTATTATATCCCTCTCGTTCTATCCTCCCGTTTGACCTATTGACTATTAGTATGTCATCTCTCATTTGTGAACTACAGTTACCTAAGTGTGTATACGTTACCTCAATTCACTATCATTGTCTCCTTTATTTTGTATTGATGTTAGTTTCTTAATGGATTGACTACGTGGTCTGATTTATGTATATATAAAGGATTGCATATAACACAATATTTGTCTGGTTTATTCATTGTCTTGTGTTCTTCCTCACTATAACCTTGGATTAAGTGGGCATCGGGTAGATGGACTGTGACTGATTACACACTCTTATTGACGTTTGTCACTGTAATTTCGTGCGAATATGGTTATATCGATTAACTGGTCGTACCATTCCATCATAACTGCTTTTGACTTCAAAACAAATTCAATTCGACAAGATCTTTGAAAATTGCTATAACAGATCTTTAGCTAAGCAACATAAAGTACACTTCGACCAAATTTGCCTACGTTGACTCTTGATTCATTTCCCCCCCCCCTCACGCTAAACAAAAAAAATCAAAGATTTAGTTGCTACCAATGATGAAACAAGGGAAAAAGTGTAGGTGTTAATAGATTTTCCAATGAATCCTTGAGAAATAGCAATTGAAAATGGGTTTCATAAATTCAGTTAACTGAATTCGTCATAGATTGATATTTGGAGGATACTACTGAAAACCAGGAAGTACTGGACAGCCGTTTTGTCTTAGGGCGGGGACTCCTCAGAAGTAATCAACATAGATTTCGCCCCACGTTGGCGAATGCATGAACTTCTGCACGATTGGGCTGGCATCCAATGCTTAAGTTCCCACTTCCATCGATTTGTGATATAGAGCGACGACCATCCATTTGTAATAAGGTTTCATAAGATTTAATTTAATGGTTAATATGCGATGAATAAAATCAAAATGGCGAACAATTAAGAATCTACTTTCACTTGATTCAATCTATTTAATGAGGAATATGCATTTTCCCAGTAAAAGTTAAGATTTCCAATAGCCATCATAAATGTTTATACACTGACTGGTCAAGGAGGTAAACTCAGATTTACATAGACATTATAGACTGACTTCAGGTGATGAACAGAAGACAAACCAATGAATTGCCTAAGGATTGAACTCATTCATAACCATAGGTGCACACTGCTAAGGAACTACATAGTATAATAAAATAATTAATTTGTATTAACTTATTTTCGATTGTGTACTAGTTGAAATCAAATTGTATGGGGAATTATTTTAGTGAAACCAGTGATTTGATTTGACGATAATTTCGTACACACGAACAGCTATATCGACCCTCCCCCCCCCACTCAGTGTGCACCATGGGGTAGTTGCTAAAACTCTCTCCCTGGGCATATTAACGAGTATTATTGGTTGTATATCTATTATGACTATCCTTTCGGGTACACCATAGTGTCGAAGAAGACTCCATAATATTTTCTTGTTCAAGGCTGTCAAATACTTTGTCGTAGTCAAGGAAATTGATGTAAAGTGATAAGTTGCATTCAGCTGACCGTTCAACAATGATCCGAATCGGTCGGTACATGACTGATTCTTATGGAATCTAGCCTGTTGATACCGACGCCAAGCAATGACTTTTCCTAGCACTGAATACAAATTAATGCCTCTGTAGTTCTCGCACTTACTATGATCTCCTTTCTTTGATATCTTTGTGAGGTACACTTCTTTCAAGTCTGTTGGCACCTGTTCTTCCTCCCAAATCATCTTGAAGAGAATGTGGAGCATCGTTGCAGTTACTTGCATATCTGACTACAGTGCCTCATTAGGCTGGTATGTTGCCTGGTCCTGCTGACTTGCCACTTTAGATTTGCTGAATGATCATGTTGATTTCCTCGATTGTTGGTGGGTCGATATTTATAAGGAGATCCGTAGATGCTGCTTCGATGACTGGTGAGTTCATCGGGGCTGATCTATTCAGGAGTTCTTAGAAGTGCTCTACCCACCTGTTTTGATGTTCTTGGGTTTCAGTGATTGGTAGTTCCGGTTTCATACATACATTTTAGATAGTTTCTTCGTTGTGTCATATAGGTGTTTTGTGTTTCTTTACCATGCAGATTTTTTTACTGTCATTGCTAGGTCTTCCACATATTTCCATTTATCAGATCTAATGCTCCTCTTCACTTACTTGTTGGCTTCTGTGTATCTGACTTGTGCTTTGCTTTCTGTTCTTCTTCAAGCGTTATTGTTTTCTTGCTCTTCCTTTCGTGAAACTTACACAACAGAGATCCATTTTTTGATAGTGCTCCATACAGCCCAAAACCTATCGACATGTTGAAGTTATTGTTTCCTTGATCTCTTTCCAGATGTCCTCCATAGTAGTTTCCTCTTCTTCTAGTAGATCGTGAAAGGTCTGGAACTTATTATTTAGAGTTATCTTGAATTCGTTGAGTTTGTTGGTTTCCCGAAGAAGGGTTGTATTAAACTTTTGTAATGCTGTTGCTCCAGTGCTTTTTAAGCTTCAGTTATTACCAGATGGTGATCTGAAGCTATATCAATGAATATGTAACCTAAGATAAATCATATATTTCTTGTCTGTAAACATAACATTCACGGCAGTCAGTCAGTTTAAGTAAACGCTTGACAGTAGTGACACATCTACAATCTCTTCAATAGAGGAACATAAAATTGCATAGTTGTCTATGGCTTCAAGATTTTCTCAATTTACCAAATGTCTGTAGCACAAACTACCAGAAAATTTAATTAATCAACTAGTAACCTGATGAAATATGTGTATAAATACTGTTATGAAATTTATTATTTCACAAGAATACGACTTGAATCAATAAGAAAATCACTGTTCTGAGTTGAAATCGGACTTTATGAAAATCCACCTTCAATGGCTGATTTGTAAGAATACACTTAATGGCTTTTGCAAATACCTACCCCAATTGACTCAAGATAGAAAATTAATACACTTTATTCTGGCATAGTGATCTGAAGGTTAAGTGTAAGGCTTGAATGTTATGGGCTAGATCCCTGACGTAGTCACTAATGAATAAGATGAAACAATTATCCAGTACTAACAGATTTTCAGTGAGACGAGAAATCCAGATTCAAATATAGTCGATAATCCTTTCTTATGTTCAGTGACAGTTGTCAATCTTTATCATACATACTAAACACCAATACAATGACATTAATATCTCATAACTAGAAACCTACTCTAATTTAGCACTATGTAGTAATCCTCAATGATAACCGATTTCTACAGTTCCAGTTGAAATGTCACAATACTATCCGATTAGGTTCTGCATGAGCAGCAGTGATAAGTGGCTGGAGGTGTTGGGTGATAGGGATTTAAATGGGTTTCAACAGAGTACATTAATTCATTTATTGCCTTCCCCCTCCCCACTGGGTCATTAATTTAAAAGTTATTTCATACCATTAATACTATAAAGGCATTCCTCCTTCTCTAATCATACTCTTCTGCTCGGCCATCGTCATCAACTACAGATGCTCATTTAATTACTCCGGTGGCAACTGTAAACAATGCACATATGCGCTAACTTTCAATATTACGTTAACTAGTTAAAATATTCTAAAGGAAAGAAGATAACTTTTCTGTCAGAAGTAGACACAGAAGAAATTAAACACTACAGATTACAGCTTTAAAGATGTAGCATTGTATGTAAGACATAAATAGTAACCTGATTAATCAATAGGGGACCGGATAATGACTTTTCAGTTACATCAATATATCTGCTTGGTTTTCTGATATTATTATTACTATCGTTGCTGATTAAGTATAGTACTACTAAAAAGGTTGGTGATAAATCGAACTCAGTAGCTCAATTGACAATGCATTTAAGATTGAAGTAAAAGGTGCTGAATTCAAGTCTCGGTATGAACAGAAACAATGAGATTTACTGATTACTGGTTAGACGGACATAGATTTTTCTTGGCTTCGAAACACAGTAGAAGTTATGAAGGAGACTAGCACTACCCGACTGCTTAAACCGTAGTAGGTAAAGTTCAACTGGAAATTCAAACGTCTAAACCACTAAGCCAACGTTCTAACAATAGATTGCAGGTACATTCAACTAAAGAACACCAAATAAAACAAAACACTGCAAGTTACAACTCATCTACTTAATCCACCTATGTTCTTAACTTCTTAGTAAATGAAATTTTACCATAAGTTTTCAACAGAACTTAAATACGATTCAGCATAACATGATATTTATCACTAGAAGTAATTGAAAGGCTGACCAAACTGAAAATCAACTCATGTAGTTCGCACAGGTATATACTGAGCTCCATGTTGCTTTATGAACAAGATAAAAGGACTGCCTTGGTAGAGCGTTAATTTATAAGTATGATTAAAAGTGGATTGTGGATCGTAAGTTGAGTGTACGAAGTGCGTTTCGTTCTATTTCGCACACGTTTTTTAGCTGAATGTACCTATCATATTCCAGCGTTATTTTCCACACACAAACTTCAATTCAGCTCATTCGTGCAAAACCACACTGTATTCCATACTGAGTTAAGGGTATAGTATAATTTGAATGCATGAACAACAACACTAGGATCCAAGTATACTCAGCTGGCAACGTGTTCCAACTACAACCTACCGGCCACAACCCAATTTTTTCATCCTTCTAAATCAATCATATATTGAGGCTATCCGCTCAGAAAGAGCACAAATAACAACAGAGACTGATCAACCTCAGTCCTTAACAACATAAATGTATATCCTTCTTGCACTAGAGTGGTGAATAACATTGTGTCGTTTGACAAAAATGAACGAAATTTCAATTTAAATATAAACATCAATACTGAATTCTGATGAGTATATCCATGAGATAACGAGTTTCACTCTCGTGCTTTTGCGGGTATGAGGGCAGTTGTCACTCCCCGGCTGCCCACACCGTGGAAGTCGCGTCACTTATGGTGTAGGCGAGATATTCGCTTGCTAACCAAAGGACGAGTCTACCGTGCAGCAGTTCGCTCCTTCCTACTATACGGGAGCGAAACATGGCCGTTAAGAGTAGAGGACATTCGGAGGTTACTGGTTTTCGATCATAGGTGTCTCCGAAGCATTGCTCGAGTATCGTGGGACAACCGAGTGAGCAATACTGTCGTTAGGGAGCGGGTTCTAGGAAAGGATGGCAAACCAATAGATGAGGTATTGAAACTTCATCAGTTGAGGTGGTTGGGACATGTGTTACGCATGTCAAACTACCGACTGCCTCGACGAGCTATGTTTTGCGGTGTAGGAATAGGTTGGAAGAAACCTAGAGGCGGCCAAACCAAAACATGGCACAAATCAATGAAGACACAGACAAGCAGACTAAGTCATGTTGGTAGATGTAGGCTGCGTGGTTGGTGTCCTCAAAACGATAGTCACCAATGGTTAGACACCTTGAACGACATGGCTCAGAATCGTTTGCAATGGCGCAGGTGCATCCACTCTTTGTGTTCTCTCAAAATCTAACCTTCTGAATCCTCTATCTTTCTCCTTTCAAATTTATCTCACTGAATTATACTTTTCGAATCATATCTTCGCTCCCTAATCTTCTGCATTACTGCTAATACTTCTACTATCGCAATCACTCTTGGATTTGAACTGACAGTTGCGTCTCTGTGCTGATGTGGTATGGCAACCTGAACTAATGTACGTACGTACGAAGTTCTGCGTTGTATCTGTCTAATAGCGAGTTTCAAATAGAACAAAATACGCTTCTTAAATTGCATTTCGTAGTTGCGATTAAACTACATAAAAAAAAACAAAAGTTTCTATGACAACTAGTCGTCAATTCAGTCATTTAACATTAACTTAAAACTACTTATTAATATAGAAATAAGTAATTAAGTCAACTAACAAATCCTTTCATATATTTCCTCATTTAGGGAAACTAATAAATAAATGAGTAGTATTAGAATGAAAGAGAGAAAAATAAAAGCACCACTAAAATTAAGAGAACCAATTTTACAAAAAGGAACAAACATTGATAAAACTTTCAAGGGAAAAATAAATAGAAGAAAGAAAACTATTCACTTAGGTTGATCAATACGTACCAAATGTTCAGCTAATGCAAAATAAGCACGATATGAAACAGATGGACCATGTGTATCAAAATGACAATGTCCACAATTGGTATGATCTTGATTGAAACAATGAAAATGTTCTAATCGTAAACCAAGATGATGCTATATACATATGCATAATGTATGCATGAATTCAACAAGATAATGAATTATGAGAAGAAAAAAGAAAAAAACAATCAAGAATTAGTATGTTGAAATATCTGGGAAATGGTTTTCGAGAAAAATGATAAGAACTAGAGAAAACAATGAAATAGGCATCAGTCGATGAGGAACTACTAAGATTTCTTAGATAAAAACAAGAAATTAACGTGCTGTATATAACTTGATTGGATAATTACTGTACAGATTGTCTATAAATACTAATGTGATTTGTATGACTACAACGTACTGTTCATAAGTAAAGCTCTTGAACTTGATACGATAAACAAATAAAAGACGTTTTACAATTCTTTCAATTTCCTTTTGAAATAACTGAATTATCATTGCCTACCTTGACGTTTATTATTTGTATCTTTCTTATACTTCACCTACGTGATAATCGCAATGAATGGCAGGAGACACTAGGTGACATGCCCTAGAATCGGTCACACTAGCTGCAATTGCGTTCACTCTTTACCTTCATCCAGATCTTAAATTGTATTATCTTTTTCCCCACTCCTTGTCTTCCTCCAAATTCTTGTTGTTGAGCTTTTCATAATTTTTTCTTTACTGAATCACTTTTTTTGCCCCAAATCTCATCTCTGATCTCTATGCCTATCCATTAGTACTTACTCTGTTACTAACTTCCCAACTCTGGAATTTGGTCCGACAATTTAATCTCTATTAGCTTATTGAGGCATGGCAACTTGAACTGATGTATGCATGTACCAAGTTCTACGTAGTAACTGACTGACTGACTTTCTCCACACCTTTACTTTATTCAACCTTCTTATATTCTATTGTTGTGTTACCTCTGTAAATTTAATCTCGTAGTGCTAATATGGTATGGAAACTTGAACCTATGGGCGTATGTGCCCGGTTCTAGGTTGATGAATGAATGAATGAAAATTACAATTCGATTTTGTCTCACATTACCAATACTGAAAACAGGTCGCCTAGTTTTCCGAAGAGAAATCAGAGAAATTTTGAAAACGTCTGTGATTACAATATTCGTACTTCCACCGTGCGACTTTGCTTTCATGTATTTTGGAGGAATTTCTTCCTAAAGTTAAGTTTTCACAATCGACAACTAGTCTTTTCTATTGTTTCTCATACAAATATCATCAATCGATTCCCAAGAAATTAAGCATTAATGGATATATTGATAGATTGACTAGCTAGTGGCCTATTGTGAGCTAAAGAAATATGCTTTTAGATCTAAAATAGATCCCGAAAAATGCAACAAACTGATTATCTGCACGACTTTGAAGCATCTAAGTTTCATAAATGTTTTGTGCAAACAGGTGACTCGTGACAACTTAAACTGATTTATCTTCACGCCAGGTACCAAGTTTCCTTCAACTGATAATCTATTAATTGCATACACTACACCATGAAGACATTCAACTCTAATTCACACCTTCAATAAGTTAAACAAACTTGTAATAGTGAATAATAGAAACAACTTACAGGATCATGTGATACAACTATTCCAACTGAAATTACAGGAGATTCCAGTTTCAAACATTTTAATCCAATTTCGTAGCTTCTCGTTTGAATCAATAGGTTCTTGTGAGAATTCAGGCTGTAGAAATGAAGAGATGAATGGAATGTTATGAATGTAAAGTAAAACAAAACAAAGAGAGGAATATAATGCAGAAATTGGTTGATTTCCCACTTTCTAGACTATTTTAGCATAGTTGACAGTATTATTGTACTAAAATGCTTATCATATATGAATAATGATTAGATAGTTATTGGAAAACAGAAAGTGTTAGACAGAGGCTACTATCTTAATATGAGTTAAATAACCTCATTAGAAATTGAACTCAAAACATTCCGACTTCAAGATACCACTTTAACTTTCGTATTGTTGAGTTGATATTCAACAGTTCGCATTAAAAAAAATTAAATCAATCTCCGATATTGTGTGGGGTGGGTTTGTAAATGTGCACAGTTGAACTGAGTGCCTAACAAAAATCAATTCGTGATCTGAAACGTCACTATACACTAAAGTTTGAAAAGCAAACAAATAAATTATTACGTAATTCAGAATAGGCTTGTGTATTGGGATGCAGGTACATCCAGCCGATGAGTCCCAAATAGGACGAAACGCGCGTCCTGGATTCCACTTGCCAGTCACAATCCAACTTAAATATAAATTATTACGTAAGTTCTCTTTTACTCTAGTAACTTTCTTACATAACTATAAAATCATAAGTTTAAACTTTCTTGGGCATAAATTCAACTTGAGGGGTTGATTTGTAAATAAGATTGTTGTCAAAGGTATATGAACCCTTATTATTTTCTAATTTCACATACTTCGGAAGAATACTTCTTCTCAATGTACCTGAAAAGAAAACTGGATTAGTAATGGCAATCTTAAGTAACTGAAGGTACAACTATATAATCTTTTATTAGCTGATTAGAATCAATTTTTTTTTTCTGGGAACAATGTATTTACTAAAAACAACCAACGTCGGGACGATACGTAAATTGCCTACTTTCTTCAGTAGATTACAAAAAGTATGTAGACGAGAAACATACACCAATTACAAGATACTTACAAGTACATGATACAATGATTTGCCTTTCTCTTGAATTATAACACCACCCAAACCGACTGAACTGCTCAAATGACCATATTTCTTATGTAGTGCTTCTCGAATCATTGCATCTAATTTCCCATCTCGAATACGTCCAGATACACACAACTCAATAACCTTAATTAGAGAAAAAGTAATTCATAAATTTAATAAAGCACTAAAATAATTAATCAGTTGACTAAACAAAAGTTTATAAAATATAAAACATTAGGGTCCTGAGTTCGAACCAAAGCGGTAACTACTTCGATATTCGCAGCTGGATATTATCACTGGTCATTATAGTTGGAGGGTGAATGGGGAGGAAATACATAAAACCTTGTTTAATAAGAAAGCCAACAGTAATATAGTAGACGATGATTTCAAGTTAAAATAGCGAGTTAGTTGATTTACTCGCAAAATTGCATAGGTATGCTACATGTAAATGTATGTGTGTTGGGAAAGAGACATAGATGTTAGGGTCAAAATATATGATGGCCTATAAATTCGTTAAAATTCACTACCTGGATGCACTTTTAAAAGATTGATTTATTTATACGAGGTAAATATTACACTACCTAATATATAATAAGTTATTGTCAGTCATAAGAAACATAGGATCTAGTATATATGTATGCTGGTCCAAGTTACCACATCACACTACCATAGCGAGGTAAAATTATTGGGATGAATACTAAAATAATCAAAGTAGTAGTCGTATGTGTTGGAGTAAAGGTGATTAGGTATAAAGAATGTAGTTTGAGAAAAAAAAAGAAGTCCCCGAGTAAGAGACACAAACTGATTTCAAGCTCAGGATCTCATTAAAAATGAAGAGTGAATGTATCTACACCACTGTAACAGAGATATATCATACAACATTACAAACCACTAGTCCTAGTTCTAATTTTCACCACTCCTTTAGTTTCTAACCAGCATATCAGCCCTGCAACACTAACATATTCATATCAGATAATTTCAGGCAATTTTCAATGATTGAAATAGAATATTTGGTAAAAACGTCACTCAAATATGCAGCTCTCATCAACTACTAAGTGAATGGGACAATGAGTGAAAATGCTGAACAAAATATATTTATTGAACATTGAAAATATTGCTGATAACCTCAGTTTATGTGTTCGTAGGGACACATAATCGAGTAAACCTAGTTTTAATAATAATAATAATATAAAAATCGTACTGTTTATCATAATTTGTGTACTTCTTTTCAATGTTTATAATGAATTTATGTTAAAAAATAACAAAACATAGTAAACACTAAACAAAACTCGTATGGCAAAAATGAATTTATGTGCTGATAAGGGTCATAGTTGCATTGATTAACACTAAGTATGAAAGCACACACTAAAAAACTTGAGATTTATTAGTTAAGATGTCTACATTTTGAGAGAAAACCGAAATTCTGTGAAAAATATGTCACTTATAAAGACAAACCATTAATTTCAGGTTCTAGCTTCAATGTGGATGATTGGGTGACAAATTTTACTCACTGAAGTATGATTAAGAACTAAAGAGTGAGAATACTGTTTTGTTTCAATTTACAACTATCAAACGTGGTTATGAAAAATAGAGGACATTCATATGTTACCGTAATTCGACTATAAGTGTCTTCGAAGCACTCCATACGCATTGGGTGAGTACTGCTGTGATTAGATGCAGGGTACAAAGTAAAAGTGGTAGGTAGTCTGACAATATAATATGAATTTCCATCGACTACAGTTGGTACTCATCAGTAATATTCTGGGGACTGATGTTTTTCGTGAAATCCTAATCATCGGACCCAGATTCACAACCAATGATATTAGCACTGAGTTATTCGAGCTGAATGTGATGTCATGACACTTAGACTAGTGACCACGCTGCAATTTGATCGATAAAACTCAATTCAATCAAGTTAGGAAACCACATTCAGGTTAAGGTATCTGGTTTCGAATAAATACTTCTGCATGTGATGGCTTGGCAACAAAAGTCGAATAGATTCAGGACCTCAGTAGCTGACAATCAAATGTTTTAATCACAAATTGTGATGCAATGTACTTGATGTTGAGCTGCACCCTATGATATTATCCGACCGCATAAAATCGAAGGTGAAAATGAAGTCCGAACCTGTTATGTTGTTGTAAAGGGTTCAAGGAATTAACCGACAGGCCACTGACCCAGCAGCAACACACATTAATAAATACATTTTTCATTTCAAAGCATCTGATGGTAGGACCATGGATATAGATCTCGTCTGTGACAGAAATAGTGAAAAGCATCCCGGCAGTATCATTCTCTAAGTATTATTTTAATTAAAATCACAGGGTAGTCATGACACACTATAAATTAATTTAAAAAATTTACTTATCTAATTCCAATAATAAAGTGTACTACTACTTAAGCAATTAGTTACTGTACGATATTTCGACTTATGTATTAAGTGTGCAAGAATTAAAGAATCATCCTATTTACTGTTTTCCTTACCGGGCCAGATTTCCCCTCACACATGTACATTTGACCTAACAAGGCGAATTTCGTGTTATCGGCTTTTGTTATCAACGGTTTGTTGTTCTAGAATAACAAAATACAAAAAGATGTCACAACATTATGGTAAAATAACTAAATATTTAAATAAAACAGAAAAATTCGATATTGAGAAGCTTTAAAAGTTATAAATCTACATGTGAATGGGACAAATTTTTAACGAGTTGAAAAATAAATAAATTCCACAAATCATTAAGAGTTGGGTAACTATAGGGCGGCAGTATAAGGAGAGGTTAATAAGAATCTAGAAAATCTTGTGCTTGCGCTGAATTCAGAAACAAGTAATCTTTGTATTATATTATATGCAAATCTAAATGGAAGTAGCGGAGACATTCTGATACTTTCATTACGGAATACGTTTGATTTATACAGACTCTTCGTACATCAACTAAAATTTGGCTTCAAAATCACGAGGTTATCATATCGGCAATCATAGTTCACCCCTCTCCCACCCTTGAATAATTTTACTGTACACAATAACTTACAACTTGGATTATTACCAAATTAATCATCAATAGTGCCGAATTTTAGGTTTTTTTGTGAACGCTTGGTATCACTGCTGTAGAGAATAAAAAGTATTTGATGAGACAACCGTTTAATTCAACTTCTGAAAGTAACAACAAACAATGATGAGTCTTCATTTTTTATCAAATTACACAATTACTTGGTTACTATATATATATATATATATATATATATATATATATATATATATATATATATATATATATATATATATATATATATATATATATATATATATATATTGACATGAATTCCGTACAAACACTTTGACACCGACTCCAGTCCTTCGAAACTTCCTGATCATAAACGTTGGACAGAAAAAGCAAAAGGCAGGAATAATGGAAGTAGCTTAATAATCTAAAATGCCGAAACTGGTATCACAATCAGCAATTAACCGATCAAAATACAATACAAACAGTCCTCTGACATCGATTTTGGTTCAGGGGTCTAAATTAATGATCACTGATTATGAACACACCAATCAGCCACATCACAGAATCGGCTGTTGCTGCTACCTTGACGTGGTGGTCGGGCTTGCCTATCGTGATGAACCAATCGAGCTATACTGGCTGGAACAATAGTTCCTCAAGGTCCTACCATGCCAGGCAGGTCGGTTGAAGAGCGGTAAGACTAAAAGCAGCAGATCCAAGGTCTGAGGGCGAAGTCGTACTGCCGACTGTACAGAGGTGTGACGGCAGTAAGGTGTTTCCCTCGGACAACCAGCATAACAGCGATGCTGCCTTCCCACAAGGAGGGGTGGGGTTAGAAAAGGTTGACCCTAGAAATGCACACCTCGCCTTATCCTACGGATTTCCGTCTCCGGCGAGAAGGTCTTCAACAAGTATGGAGCTAACACTAAAACTACTCACCAAAAGGTCGTGTGTGACCGGCCTCAAGCAGTTGTCCCTTGGGCACTGCGGTCACCCTCTAATCCAATTTCCTTTTCAGGTACCTCCAGAAGAACCCTTCCACGGTGTGGGCAACCGGGAAGTGATAACTGCCCTCATACTTCTGACAGCACTCAAGACCACCGTATTCAAAATCATTTACTCTCTTCAATCCATATCATTGCTCCTACCTTGACTATCAACTCTGAACTTCCTCTTCTAACTTTCTCTTCAAGTGTCACCACGTCCGAAGATTCTAGCACTCGAAGTAATGTCCCAAGTCTACTGAAACCCCGCTCCAAACTACACATTGGAGCTTTCAACGTACGCACCCTATGTCAAATCGGTCAGCAGACCTCCTTAGCTAAAACCCTGGAATCTCGTATGATTGATGTGTGCTGTGTCTCCGAAACACGCATACAAGATCCTAGCGTGGTCATTCACTTGACCTCACCTTGCCAAAACGGCGATGCGACAAGATACACTCTCCGTTTATCTGGCGATTCGATAGCCAGCCCTCGTGGACTGGCGGGTGTGGGCATAGCGCTAAGCATGAGAGCAGAACAAGCACTATTAGAATGGATCCCTGTTAATAGTCGCCTATGTGCTGTTCGACTAAACGGCTCTGTAAGGACTCGGAGGGATAGGGACACTCGTCGTTGTCTTTTCGTCGTTTCCGCCTACGCTCCCACTGACCGCAGCCCAGACGAACTGAAGGATGAATTTTACAGAAACCTTTGTGAACTTCTTCAAAAAGCCAAGCACTCAGATATAGTAGTCGTCGCAGGTGACTTTAATGCCCAAGTAGGTAGTTTAGACCAAACAGAAAGACATTTAGGCGGGTATTTTAGTGTTCCAGCTCAGAGAACAGATAATGGTGACCGTCTACTGCAACTTTGCTCAGACAATCGTTTATTCTTAGCGAATACTAATTTTAGGCATAAGGAGAGACATCGCCTAACGTGGCGACCCCCTTCACCAAGACAACGATGGACTCAAATAGACCATATTCCCATCAGTCATCGTTGGAGAGGCTCGATAGAAGATTGCCGCTCGTTCTGAAGTACATGTTTAGACTCTGATCATGCTCTAGTACGAGCACGCATTTGCTTGCACCTCACTGGACGTAGAAAGGCCACATTAGGAAAACCCATTGGAATTGATCTGAGCGACGAGAAGGTCAAAAGTAAATTTCAAGAACAGTTAGGGTCACAATTAGGTAACTCTGGAAACCAGGCTGATCCTGATGTTGCCTGGAATGATCTAAAAACAGCTGTAGAAACAGCAGCGTCATCTACTAGTAATTTGAACAGAAGGAGCACGAAAAACCAGTGGATTTCTGCGACATCTATGGCACTGATGAGCTCTCGCCAACTAATCCCGTCAGGCTCTGAACACGATGAAGAGCGAAAACAAATCAAGTCAAAATTAAGTAGAAGTTTACGAAACGATCGTGAGCAGTGGTGGGCAACGAAAGCAAAAGAGACGGAAAAGGCAGCGGCTTTAGGCAACACTAGGCAGCTTTATAGACTAATCAGGGAAACCGGAATTAAGAAGTCAAGGATAAGTGAAACTATCTCCGAGAAAGATGATACTGTAATCTGCTCTCAACCCAGACGTCTAGAACGATGGGCCGAACACTTCAAGGAACAGTTTAGCTGGCCTTCAGCTACTCTACAATTACCCAGCATTTCCACTCAAGCTAAATGGAACATTGAAGTAGGCCCCCCGACATTAGCTGAAGTTCAAAAAGCCATATCTAACCTGAAACGAGGAAGAGCAGCTGGTCCAGATGGGCTAACCCGAGAGCTTTTCAAAGATGGTGGTCCAGTCTTGGCGATTAGGTTGACTAGTATTTTAGCTAAAGTCTGGGAACTAGATAAAATTCCATCCGACTGGTCTAAATCACCAATAGTCCCAATATATAAGAAAGGACCAAAATCATCTTGTGATAACCATAGAGGGATTAGTTTGACTAATATAGCATCTAAAATACTAGCCTCAATAATTATCGGACGTTTAACAAAGACTCGTGAACTACAAACACGAGAAAACCAGGCTGGCTTCAGACCTGGTCGTGGTTGCATCAACCACATATTCACCATTCGTCAGGTTTTAGAACACAGGCACGCCTACCGGCGTCCTACAATGGTGGTTTTCCTCGACTTTTCCCGACCGTAGCTGCTACCTTGCCGTGGTGGTCGGGCTTGCCTATCGTGATGACCCAACCGAGCTATACTGGCTGGAACATATGTTCCTGTAGGTTCTACCATGCCAGGCAGGTCGATTGGAGAACAAACAATCTGAATGGCAAATTAACATTGGTCCCCCAAGTCTCAGTGAAGTTGTGAAGGCTATTGGAAACTTAAAGCGAGGGAGAGCGGCAGGACCAGATGGATTGACCCCTGAGATGTTAAAGAAAGGTGGTCCAGTCTTAGCGGCGAGATTAACTGAGATCTTGGCTAGAATTTGGGAACTAGACGTAATCCCATCTGACTGGTCTCGAACACTAACCATTCCGGTCTTTAAGAAAGGACAGAAGTCCTCGTGTGACAATTACCGAGGAATCAGTTTAACGAATATAGTGTCTAAAATACTAGCTTCAATAATACTTCGACGTCTAACTAAAGCTCGTGAAGAGCAAACTCGAGAAAACCAAGGTGGCTTCAGACCCGGACGTGGTTGTATAGACCAAATATTCACACTACGGCAGGTTCTGGAACATAGGCACACTTTCAGACGCCCAACAATAGCTGTATTCTTTGACCTTAAGGCGGCGTTTGACTCTATTGATTGTAAGGTTATGTGGCAATGTCTGTCATTCAAAGGCGTACCGGAGAAGTACATTAACCTTATACAAGCTCTCTACTCGAACACCACATGTCGTGTTAGAGCTTATGGCAGATTGTCTTCGGAATTGACCACTTCTAGTGGTGTTCGTCAGGGTTGTCCGCTATCTCCATTTTTATTTAATTTTATCATTGACATACTTTTAGAGTTAACATTGTCATCGTCTGATTTCCCTGGGGTTGACCTCTTTCCAGGAGATAAACTTACTGACTTAGAATATGCCGATGATATAGTTCTACTGAGTGAAGATGCTGATAAAATGCAGGATTTTTTGACCACCTTAAACATGAATGTAAGCATGTTTGGAATGCGATTCTCCCCATCCAAATGTAAAATGTTACTTCAGGACTGGCTTAATTCGGCACCAAAGTTAGTGATAGGGCGTGAAACTATTGAATGCGTTAACCGCTTTACTTATCTAGGGAGCCTCATCAGTCCTAACGGTCTGGTGTCCGATGAAATCTCGGCCCGTATACATAAGGCCCGATCGGCTTTTGCCAACCTGCGTCACTTGTGGCGTAGGCGAGACATTCGTTTAATGACAAAAGGACGCGTTTATTGTGCAGCAGTCAGATCCGTTTTACTTTATGGATGTGAAACATGGCCTTTAAGAGTAGAGGATATTCGTAGGATCCTAGTATTTGATCATAGATGTCTCCGAAACATTGCTCGTGTTTGCTGGGACAACCGAGTAAGCAATGCATGGGTTAGAAATAGAGTACTAGGTAAATACGGTAAGTCTATTGATGAAGTAGTGAATCTTCACCGGCTGAGGTGGTTAGGATATGTGTTGCGTATGCCTGACCACCGTCTACCTCGACGAGCAATGTTGTCTGGTGTAGGAGTAGGCTGGAAGAAAGCTAGGGGTGGCCAAACGAAAACATGGCACTAATCCATGAAGTCATTGACGATTGGACTGAGCCATGTTAATAGATGTAGACTACCTGGTTGGGGCCCACACGATGATCGTAACAAATGGTTAGAGACTTTAGGTGATATGGCTCAAAATCGATTGCAATGGCGCAGGTGCATCCACTCCTTGTCTTCCTCCAAATTCTAATTTTTGAGCTTATTATAATTTTCTCTTTACTGAATCACTTTTTATCTCAAATCTTATCTATGATCTCTATGCCTTCCCGTTAGTACTTACTCTGTTACTACCTCCCCTACTTTGGGATTTGGTCCGACAATTTAATCTTTATCTGCTAATTGAGGCATGGCAACTTGAACTGATGTACGCATGTACAAAGTTCTATGTTGTAACTGACTGACTGACTGACTCGACTTAAAGGCAGCATTCGACTCAGTTGACCGTGAGGTTCTGTGGCAGTGTCTGTCATTAAAAGGTGTACCTCAGAAGTACGTAAACCTTGTGAAGGCTCTTTACTCGAACACTAACAGTCGAGTCAGAGCTTATGGCGAACTGTCATCTGACTTTGCGACCTCAAGTGGTGTCCGTCAAGGCTGCCCACTATCTCCGTTTTTGTTTACTTTTATCATAGACGTGCTACTGGAAGTAACGCTTTCTTCGGCTGAATTTTCTGGGATTGATCTCCTTCCAGGAGGTCCACTCATCGGCTTAGAATACGCAGACGACATAGTCCTGTTTGGTGAAGACACTGATAAGATGCAGAGTCTTCTGGTCGCACTGAGCAACAATGCCAGGATGTTTGGGATGCGTTTCTCCCCCTCTAAGTGTAAATTGTTACTTCAGGACTGGCCTGCGTCAACCCCTGAACTAAGGATAGGGAGTGAAGAAGTTGAATGCGTAGATAACTTCACTTATCTTGGAAGTCTGATCAGCCCTAATGGGTTGGTGTCTGACGAAATTTCTGCACGAATTCGAAAGGCTCGTTTGGCTTTTGCCAACTTACGTCATCTATGGCGTAGGCGTGATATTCGTCTATCAACTAAAGGACGAGTATATTGCACAGCAGTTCGTCCTGTTCTACTTTACGGCTGTGAAACATGGCCATTAAGGGTAGAAGACACTCGTAGGTTACTAGCATTTGATCACAGATGTCTTAGAAATATATCTCGTACCTGCTGGGATCTCCGGGTAACTAATAATCAGGTTAGACGAAGGGTATTAGGGAATAATGGTAAATCTGTTGATGAGGTTATGAAACTTCATCGACTGAGATGGTTGGGGCATGTGTTACGTATGTCCGAACACCGGTTACCACGTCGCTCAATGATGACTAGTATTGGGGTGGGTTGGAAAAGGGTTAGGGGCGGCCAAACCAAAACGTGGCATCAGTCGTTGAAGTCACTAACTTCTGGTCTGGGCCACATTGGTAGATGTCGACTACCTGGTTGGGGTCCGCGTGACTGCCGTACCCAGTAGTTGGAGACTCTTGGTGACATGGCTCAGAATCGATCACAGTGGCGTAGGTGTATACATTCTTTGTCTTCACGTACACCTTGAGACTAAAATTACTCTACCTTTCTTTCTACAAACTAATTTTTTTTCTCTCTCTCTCTACATATTATATCCTTATATGCAATCTTCCTTTAATATATTACCACCATTAAAGTAACTGATTCTATGAATTCGGTGATCATCTTGCTATGCTGTTGAGGTGTGGCAACTTGGACCGATGCACTTATGTGCCTGGTCCTACGTTGTATCTGTCTGTCTGTCATATTATCTATCGACTAGGATTCCATCTACTTAATCTAAATCTCCTTTATTCAATACGTTCTAAAACTAGTGATAATAAAAACACACTAACCTCTTTATCATATGATCCGAGTAATGAACTATTCTTTGAAACTTTACCATTTTCGGATGAGATATTTATAACCATCTAAAAAATGGGTTAAAATATAGCAAGAGGAAATAAGGGACGAATGGTAAATATCAAAGTCACTTTAACAGCGCCAATTAAAATAAGAGCCAAACTTAATCACTTGACACTTATAATTGGCTAAAATATGCGTTAGCTCCAGTTGCCATATCACATCAGCACGACGAAACAAAACTAAGACGAATAGCAAAGTAAATTAAAATAATACCCGTTGCAATGATAAGTAAAGACCAATACTTCGACGAAAAGAGATGAGAAGGTATGTAGCGAAATCTTAATATCAAGAAGGAAAAGAGTACCTGTATCTGTGATAATTTGATCAAATGCGAACAGTTACCAAATATGTTTAACTTCAATAATGAACTCATTTTCATAGCGGTATGCTGTTTCGACACATAATTCCAGGAACTACTTACTAATATTGCTACCTTAAAACGCTTAAAATACTGAGGGATTCAATATTAGTAACAGCGTAGATGGTCACATCTTTATTTCTCCCTCCATCTACCTTATTTCCCTTTTTCGTTAATTTGGCAGCAAACGCTTCCAAAAGCCACTACTGTAAGTCATCTATCTTCCTGCTTGTGGGTATCAAAAACAAATGCATAAACAGAAGTGCACATGGAAAATCAATTGTTATATAACAATTGATATATATGTTTATTTATATTTATATATATATTTAGACAGAAATTTTAAAACATTAGTTAAGAATACAAATTCATACATAATAACTATATTATTGACTATATTATTATGATAGCATCAACATGATAGAATCAACACCACCTCAGAGTTTGATCCAGTAAGAAAAAATGGCCCAGCACCAGCCCCAATTACAGCTCCAACAGTTATCCCAGCACTTTTAAATACATCTAAAAGGTCATAGTGCTGCATCAATAATGTGCAAAAAATGGTACATACTCTGTCTGTCTTTGGAACTGGAAGAAGATAATCGAAGCTCCCAACGTCACAAATCGTTCCTTTGCCACACAGCCCTTTAGCAAATTAAAAAATGAGTCTCAAAAATAAATACCTTTCAAGGTAAGACAAAAAGGTGTGTCTGACAAATCAGGACAATCAGTAATCGAACACTTAACACTTTCGAAACAATCTTTTAAATGACTTTCAAGTGCTGAAAGTCATATGCTAGAAAACGAAGATATTACCAGCTGACACCTCATGATAAGAAGGTTTGTGAAGCACAAACTCGCTCATGGCCTTGAGGACGTTTGGTAGCTGCGCGTCAGAAAATGTGACCTCAAATGGCAAAGTTCAGATAGTTCCAATTAGTTTTGAACAGAATAGAAAAGCTTTTGCATCACGAGCTTCTTTTTCTACTAGTGGTGGATTACTAATTCCACCAGGTACAGCCCTAGGTACATAAAGCATATACATATAAAAGTATTTGCGAGCTAGCAATAGAAATTGGTCTATGCTCCTAATAATAATACTATTTTTCTTAAAAACCTCGGCAGTAACCGCATAAACTATTTCTACCGGTAGAAATTTATAGGACTTAACTGTTCTCAGTGAGAGGAGGTTGTGTCTACAATCCAACTTACTGTATTGTACTTCAAGTTTTTGGGTGTTCTTTGTAGAATGTGTTCCAATTCATTCTAAAAAGGTTTCATAATCGATGTTTAATGGTATCTAGGAATCTGTAAATGATTGTGAGGTCCCGTCTGAACCTTCTGTATTCTGAGGGACATAAGTTTAGTGTTAGTAAGCGTTCTTCATATGATTTAAAAGTAAGTCCACGTACAGGCTTCATGGCTCTACTGTGAATTCATTCCAGAGTATTCATGATTTTATAAAGTGAGATGGGAAACACTATGTTTTCATACATTTAATAGAAACGGATACAATTATGAAAAATTACATGAATAAATTCTACTATCAAACTGGGTGGAAATGCACTTCAGAGTTAGACGTGCGAAGCTGACTTGAAAGGTATTTTTGTTACAATTAGCAGTCAACCATGGGTTGTAAGCGACCAAGACACATTTACCTTCCTCTAGTAGTGACTTGGTTAAGTAGAGACTATTCAGAATGTATGCGTGATCCGTCTTCTGTCACGAATGGACAACTTTGAACTTTTGTGGAGTTGCCCAATCTGAAATCGAGTCAGATTGTCCTGTCATGCCAGCCCATTCCTTCTGGTCGCTGACTTACCTTGAGAGTCTAACGTCGTCGGAGAGCGACAGTTCGGAAAATATATGTTTAGGTAGACTGGTCACACTGATTAGAGAAAATAGGGGTCCCAGGATTAAACTCTGGGAAACACCACTGTGGCATTCTGAAGCCTCGGGAATTAAATAATTTACCCGCACCTTTTGTCATCGTTCATCAAGATAAAACCTAAACCAGTCTATTAGTAAGCGCTTGATCTCTATTTAATTCCTATTTATAAACGAAACAAACATGATTAGCTCAGTTCGAAGACTTGAGAAATCGAGATACACTACATTGACGATACCGTTTCGGTTAAGGATGATAGTCCAGATGTTCACTAAAGACAAGACTTTTTGATGCAAGACTGACCATTTCTAAAGCCATGTTTTTGAAACGCAAATAAATTGTTTGATTTCATGTAATCACTCAAATTGTCTCAGATTATGGATTTCATAAATGTGGACGGTATAGAAAGGAGAGTCACTAGGTGATATTCTGCATGATCATTACGTCGACCTCCTTTGAAGATTGAAGTGATATAAACCAGCTTCTACTCTTTCCGAACCACTACTTGACTAGGAATATTTGCGAACATTTCGCGGTGTGAATTTGCCAAGAAATAAGCTATTCCGTTTGGGACAAATGGGTGAATTTTATTCGACCCAAGGGAAGTGTGTTTGTTCCACTTATTCAGTTTCTACAAACCCTTTCAATAATTTGACTTTGGATATTCATGAAGCTCTTGAATAAAAGCTATTGTTAGTGTGACTATGGGATATCAGTTTGGATAGGGAGTTGTATTGACTGGTCATAAGCTCAGTGGCATCGGTGTCAATCTCAGTAAGTTGATTAACACTCAGCAACTGGGTGGCTTCGACTTTGGCTTGATGGAAAGAAGTAACGTGGTGAAATAAGCTTTATGGGCTTCTAGTCTGCTTAAATGCCTTGTAGGAGCTATCATTGTTCAATCTTTTACTTTTCGCTTGATGGTACCTTTTCAGCTTCAGTAGGGAAAGATGAGAATCTTTTGGATGAACCCTCTAGAATACGGCAAATGTTTACTAGCTCTACTTATATCATGGTTTCATATTCGATGAGCATTATTTTCATTGCCCTCCATTAGTTCTGAACTGCTTACTAATGTAAATATTTCACAACTTGTATTTCCAGGTAGAGAAATACAGATATGGGGATTAAAAGGATGACAAATGCAAGAGTCATGACAGTAACTGATCGAGTTAAAGGCTACACACCGTGGGGTAATAAATAGGACCTTAAGTGAAAGTAAGGTCGATTACGTAGATTTAAAGAGTCTAGTGTGGCTTTTGCCTTTTGACCGACCTAACATTTTGTTAGGAAGTTTTATGACATTTAAAAGTTTAGGCTGAGACTAACGTACTGAATTATGTACAGTGGCTTTTATATCTTCTACATTATTGTGCTGGGAATAGCTCAAGTGGTCATTGAAGAGAGTGTTGTGTTGCAACCAACTTTAGGGTACCAACAAGCCAACGTAGCACTCCAAAGGTTATTCTGTCAGCCATTTATGATTGTTCCAGGATTGTTAAATAGTCTGTGTAAAGGAAGAAATGCTGAACTACAAAGGTGAAGACTCGCTGGCTCATCTTGCCATGAAGATAGAAAACTGTGTCACAGCTTCGAAATACAAAATGCATGATACCTCTGATCATATTTTATTAGGAACGTTGAAAAGGTGTGTATAGATCCTCTGGCATCCGTTGTAATTAATGAAGTAAAGATACTTGATAGGATAAAAAAAACTGGCAGGCAACCATCGTTTGCTGCGCTTATGAAATTTATTTCTGGCAGAACTTGGAAAACCGATAGCTAGTTGACCGGTTGATAGCGCACAATAGGTAATCGTAATCTGCCAAGGTTAATTGTATGATAAGAAGAGACTAATTGAGTAAGCGCCAACAAACTTTCGTGTGCGGTGTATTTAAAAAGGCATTCGGTCTCGAAATACCCACTGTTTACTAGCTTCTGCCTGTTGAAAACATGTAGTTACAAGAAACATAAAAGGGATTGTATTTCATTCATTTAAGAGAGGCTAACCAAGTTGGTCAGCGTATATTATCATGCACTTGCCAAGATTAGGAATCGTAAAGGACAGGCAACACTCGTTACTGAATGCTACTGTCCTTTTATAGAATCTGGTTGAAAGCCGTCATCCTTGAAATAATTGTATTCTTACAAAGTCATACTACTATGGATTCACTGATATACATTCTATTGATAGTTCGGAATCATCAAAAAGTCTTGCAACCTCGAAGATAATTGTGAAATCAACATTCACAGTTTACTATTACGACTTCATGATTAAACTGTTGCTCACTGGATAACGGCTGAATGATGCATGATCATTCTTTAATATTTAACGCCATGGTATGTTCCGTTCTACTGACAGAAGAAATCAGATTATTAGGAAATAAGTCTTTATTTTGTTATCGTTCGCAAGAGACAGTAGGGCGTGATCCTAGTCATTCAAACGCAAAATACTTCTCAACGTTCAATATAAGATAATAAAAAAATATGATCCTTATGCAGAATGAGGAAGTAGATAAATACTTGAGCTTATTGTTTTAGTGTATACCTAAGTTGCTACAAGTAAACCATTAATAGACTCTGAACAGAAATCAACTGGAAGATTCGTATATAACGATACAACACCACGACTTACAATCGTTTCAATATCTTCGGCCACTAAACCCGATATTTTTAACTTGATATCATATATTCCTTCGACGACACTGTGGGGACTTTAAAGCAGTGGTTTCCAAATGTTGCTGAGATATCTTCAAAACAAATAAGTCGAAGCGTCGGTAGAAACAACTATTGGTTTAAGTGGGATATCGGGTTTATGAATTTCCGGTAAACCAGTAGAAAAAAGAAGTAGCGCACGATTCAGAATATAATATTAACCATTAGGAGACCCCAGTGATTGATTTCAGCTTATGCATAAATGAACTTGTCTCTGGTTTGACATCATTTTTTTATCGTTGTGTGATTTTCGAATTATGCATTAGATATGGTTCTGTGAATATTCACTTTTAAGGGGATTATTTACAAACAAACTAATGAAGTGGTAATGGGTTCCTCCGTTTTTCCAATTGTAACAAGTCTTTTCATACCTCACATTGATTCTCATATTTTCACTCGTGTCATCAGACTACGAGTTTGGTCCAGGTATGTAGATGATACTTTTGTCATATTAAAAAGACTTTCATGAGGACTTTTTCAAAGAGAATCAACCTTATTTTTTAGTAAATCGAATCCACTTTAAAAAGTTATGGTAAGTATAGTCAGTTAGCATTTTTAGATTCCCTGGTCATAAATAATTTGAATGGAACTCCCAATTTAACTATTTACCGTAAGCTTACATACTCGACTTGATACATCGATTCCATTTCAGTCCGGCGCCAAAATTTCTCTAGCTGTAAACTTATTGAAAAGAGCTAACAAAGGTCAGAAATTTTTTATTTCTACTCATTGGAATCCTAAAAATATATATCACTTACTTTTTGTATCGATATGTAGGTCTTAAAGGAATCTTCGTTAAAATTGGATTTCGTTACACTAATAAAACGCTAACTTGTAGAGCTATTTGTTAGGAAAAATATGATTAAATTTAAGATAGTAAAGTGAATGGAGCGAAGGCTTAGGTAATTGATATCTTTTCAGGTGTTCCTGATCTTTAATATCTCTTAATATATAGGAGGTAAAGTACCTATGTACCGATTCTAGTTTATGTCTATCCCCTACGTGTAGACAGCAAAGAACAAATAAGCGATTCTATAAAATGGGCCCTACACAAATTTTATGCAACATTATTCTAACTTTTTTGGTTTTGGAAGTTGTGAAGAATGCAACCTGAAAGTTTCCTCGACTTGTGAGTTAGCGTTGAAACATGTTGAGAGAAAGAGAGAGCATAGGAATATGTCAAAGCAGGATCAGTGATACTATGTTGTTTCAATAAATTCACGGAGTGGAGGATCAAATGTATGAAAGTATGTGATGTGCTAAAGCGTATCTTGCCCCATTTGTCGAAATTAAACCGTGGCGCTTAAGTAAGTACACCAATAATTTGCAAGGAACGAGTCATTTTGAATCAAGTATATAAATCAGGCAAATCAATCGAATAAGAAAGTACGTGTGGCTTTAAAATCATCAGTAAACGTGAATAACTCTACATCAGAGAAGCAATCACATATATCATTAATGAAGAGATTGAGGAGGAAAGGGGTAAGGACGCAACCATTAATAACCCGGGAGGTTATAGGTTTCCGATGGTGAGAACAAAGGGTTAAACTTGACTATTTGCATGCGATCACCTAAGAAGGACCTGATCCAAATTAATGTAAGGGAAACAAAATTGAACGCCTTGGGTTTCTAAATTAATAGCAGATGGTTAACTCAGTCTAAAGCTATGAAAATGTCAAAATATTAAACCGAAACTGTATGACCTTCATCACGGTTACAACTTATGAAGCCAAAAAGTACAAGTGATGAGTCATGTGCAATCGGAATCTGAGGAGACGATGTTGATTAGACACAGTTAGATTCTGGGACGGTAAGTGTTTACATTACCGATTTACTTTTTCCACGATTCATGAGACGACAGGAGTAAGGTTCATTGATCTCTAGTTTCTAACGTCAAAAATAGAGCCTAGATTATACCTAAGAATAATAAAAGATGTCTTCTCAACGTCCGAATAAGCAGATGATTTTAACGGGATTCTGTGTAAATGAATTAGATCATAAAACTATTAGTGTGATAATAGAAACTGGGAATAAAATATGAATAGGGTGACTAATAACGGATGTAGTTCAGTAAGGTTTTTCTGAATATACTTTTAAAAATGAAGCTGACCTCTTCGAGATCGGTTTAAAACCATTACTAGAGTCTTTCTTGTTTGTAATATTCATCAGCAGTATCTGCTTTAACTCTGAAAAAATTTTCTTATAGGCAGACGACTTGTAAGTTTACTACTCAGGCGAAGGGGATTAACTACAAAACACTGTTAATATCGTACAGCATCAGTTGAACGAAGTCACTGTTTAGTGTAAAGAACATCAGCTTCACTTTAACTCTAATAAAAGTGGTTTGATCAGTATGTGGTGCTACAACCTAAATCTAAGCTTTGAAGTAGATGGGGATTCAGACCTCTGAACATGAAATAATTCTGGACCTTGGCTTAAAACAGCCTACGAACCTCACTATGGTGTTCTAATTGCCACTCAAAGATGCGAATTTCAGTCAAGTAGTAACGCAATGAGAACTCAAATGTAGTAACAGGAGAATTGCATTGAAATCACCAATAGGCAGTCATTAATCCACGAAGCAGTAATCACGCAATTCAGCATGCATCAATACAGAAATACTGTTTATAAATAAGCTAACCAGGAATATATACTTGTATGTATGTAACAATAACAACGTCCTAAATGTCAATAGTCACAAAGTGATGAGAACTGGACAGTCAATGACAGATAAGGAATAAGAAGGTCAGACTAACACACGTCCTAAAAACAATATAACATGGGGATGAGCAAGCAGACACACAGGGAAGAAGAAATACATGAGTTACAAAACATAGTAACGTATTTATAAAATCATCAGGAATAAGAATACACAGAGTCACACGATTGTCTGTATTGGCCTGAACTAGACTTCGGAAATCACCACACTCACACTCATGGAACAAACAATATCCGTCAACTCAAAAGCACAGAGACTTATGGGTTGTATAATACATATTTTCTAGGTTGGTACTCTATAAGGTCTGTGTTCTCCTGTTTTATGAATACTACCCACTTATAATCAGGAGCCTCTGAATAAGTGATAGGTTGAAAATTGAGGGAATACACCTATACTTCACAAAAAAGGACACTCGGAGGTTTGAATGTGGACTACACAATGTAGTACTCTGGGCTTAAAACTACTTTAGGAAAGGTGATCTGAGCCCAACCCGACATTCTTTTTCAAAAAAGTAGTACATCATTTGGCATACCTCCTCAACCCTATATTATGATTCATCGAAGTAACTAATTTCCATTCACTAACCTGCTTGTTATCCTTCTATTACTTACCGCACTACTATCGATTCATCATTTTAACAGCCATCTGCTTGATCGTATCATCCTATATACCTATTTACTTACGCCCGATTACCCCTCACAGAGAAGCATATGCCGCTCACCAGTATTCTCCATTGAAATATGTCCTTAACAAGCCTTTCCAGTTATTTCCATTCGCTATTCGTCCTTTTGATATCTGCTTCCAGTTCTCGTCGCAGTGTGTTCTTTGGCTTTCCTCTTTCCTTGTTTCCTTACAGCATTCTAAGTTTATACTTGTCTTGTGATGTAGTCTGATGATTTCTGCAATGTATGTCCTATCCATTTCAAACGTCATTTCCTGATTTCCTCTTCAGCTGAAAGTTGGTTTGTTTTCTCCCATAGTAGGCTGTTGCTGTTGGTTTCCGGCCAACGGACATTCAGTTTCTTACGTAGACAGTTGTTCATAGATACCTGTACCTTCCTGAGGATGTTTGCAGTAGTTCTCCACATTTCAGATCCATAAACCAGAACTGTCATCACGTTCGAATCTAAGAGTCTGAATCTGAGGTTGGTTGACAGTTGTTTGGAGTCCCAAATGTTCTTCAACTGCAAGGATGCTGCCATTACTTTGCCAATCCTTGCCTTAATATCTGCTTCATCTATCTACACTGGCAAATGATTTCTCATAGTCAATGAAGTTGATGTACAGTGACGAGTTTCATTCAACAGATTGTTCAACGATGATATGTGGTGTTGCGACTTCGTCTGTGTACGACCAATCCTTATGGAAACCAACCTGTCGATCTCGAAGTTGGGCATCCACATCTTCAAATATATCAAGAACTCGTGAATCATGTTTATAGAATTTCCATCTCCAATCTTCGGAGAGAAACACCCTATTTAGAGAATGCTCATGCTTCTTGGTGCTTGCTATTGAAACAATTTCGGGTCGTATGACTGGTAGTATTCATTGACCCCCAAAGTCAGAGTAAAATAATGGATTCCATAAATTCCAGTATCAATAGTGAAAGTATGAAAAGTAGCATTATACAGATACAATCGTTTATCAAAACGCGTGACAGTGTTTAATGCGGTGATTAAAGAATTAATCTGCTCCTCCTAAGTTGTATTATTGTGTGGAACCGAAATAGAAAATTTACAATAGAACGAGACATCATACCATATAATAATATAATGTCCCCTACCTTGCCATGAATCATACATTTAACATTTCTAAAGGAAAACGATTTGCGAGAATGCAATCAACCACAGGAGGTATATTTGCCAAACCTCATCATCATCTGATATCTCATAGCTGTTTCATACTATTACTACTATTTACGCATGTAAATCATTTTCAATGGATGCAGGCTACGAATATTAAGCATGTTAGAAAGTATTTCAGAAGTAATAAGAACCCACTAGAGCTAAAATTTAGGTGCTTTGAATCATTGTAAAAAGGTTACTCAAAAGCTGCAACTTATTCCCAGGGTCTATTCGTGTTTTGCTACGAAAGAACGAGGGAGGGGACTTAATAACAGTCCCTAAAACCTTGAACATCCCAGTTCCTCTAGCCTATAACCGAAAAATGTCTACGAGATCGCGCACCCAGGAGCGAACACTCCGGTTAGATAACGTCCCTTACCGAGTGTCTCTTGAATGCAGAATATGCTCCCTACTAATTACGAACTCAGTGGGCACATCAAACACAGATAAAAATCTGTTAGACGAATATATGGGCGTACACAAAATCCTGTCCACTTTTCGGAGCACAGGCTGATGACATTTTATCTGTTCCTCTCGTTATACACCCACTACTTATTACTAACACGCGCACCAACACCATCGGTTCATCCAACTCATCTACCAACCTACTGTTAATATTTATATCTTTTTTCTCCTTCTATTTTTTTTACTTTCACTTTTACTTCCTTATTACCTAACCGTCTGCTAAGTCACTTCTGGTTTAGCCAACCCACCGCTCTGCGACACGCGTTCTTTTCATTTAAAAGTAACATCAATCGGCAAGCCAACTGTTAAAATTGAAAACTATTAGGCAGTATAATAGCTAAAGCTTCCACACCAAATACCAATAAAGACAGGGAATTCCACCTCAACATCATGACACAAGCTCAAAGCAATGAATTGTTTCAAATAAACTTCTCAAAAGATATTGGATAATGAATCCTTAACATTAGAAAAATTTATTAACTTGTAAAGCAGATTCATCACATAATAAAGAATTGCATGCTTCAGAAACCACATTGGCTAAATATTTAATAAAGTTTGTCGGTTTTTTAATCTTTCATTTATCCTTTATACATTCGAACGAGTAGTTGGCGGGTTCCATTGAGAGCGCTTATATTAAGATCGTGGTTTCTCAAGGATTTTCCTAAGCTAAGTGGCTTTCGATGAATCTGCTAGTAAGTGACTAATGTTTTCATACATGTAAAGTACAAAATTTTCCGCGTTGGTTTAATGATGTGTATCGTTAGTGGGGCTTGTTAGAGTCTAGTTTTTTAATTCCATCTTTTATGTTGTATTTCTGCTCACTAAAGCGTTTCTAGCTAGGGGTGGTTCACGCTGATTTTGTTTCACACCATGCAAAAGCAGTAGCAGATCGTTTACGTTTATTTTAATGAACTTCTGAGAGGGTTTTGCGCTTTTAAACATTGACTCAGCCCTCTGAAGATCCTATTTTTTTGAGGTAAAGGCTAGAGTCTTTTCATAAAGGTATGGACTGTAATATTATAAGCGCGAGTAGCAAAAATTTTACCTTGACATTCTAAAGTACGTACTGTTGTATTATTGTGACAAGCCTTCTTGATATCTACCGCTCAATGATCCGTATCAATCATCTAAAATGTCGTTTTTACATCGCTTATTTTAAACATTTAAAGCATCTGTCTCGCTATGTAACTACTGTTAAATATCCATTAGGCCCACTCTTACTTTTTTAACTGCTTTTAATAATGGCGAAACAGACTGGAGACAAAATCTTATAGTCATCTTTGAGACTTCCTATTTCTGCAAGTCATTTGCTAAATTTTAATGATACTGCCAAGTGAGGCTTTGAATTTCTATTGATAGGTGATTAAGATACTCGTCACATTAGGGTTTTCTCTTTAAAATTATTCACCATTACCACTATTTAGAAACGAATAGCTAATCATCTGGTCACTACCGACCCTCTGTTTGCTGTATATTATGGAATAATCTGATGTAACTATTTAGAATGATACATTAATGTTGTCCAATAATTTGAAGCAGGTCAGTCATTTAGTCAGCAAAAATTTATTGAGTTGATAACCGACAAATATAACTTATTTTCAAGAGACCAAGCGTAAATATATGGGCAGAATAAGATGAATCCATTTTGTTTCATTCAGTTCTTTACAGCTGTTACTCTAGGACTGGTCTGCATCATCGCCTAGGTTAGTCATAGGGAATGAAGTAGTTGGGTACACTGACCACTTCACTTATCTCAGAAGTCTCATCACCCCTGGTGGATGAGTGCATGATGAAATCTCAGCCCCGATTCAGATAGCTCGTTTGACGTTTGCTAATCTATGCCACTTGTTGCGTATGCGTGATACTCAGGTTTCAACGTAAGGTCGATTGTACTGCAAGGACATTCAGAAGCTCAACATTACAATAAACAGAACCTACCCTGCAACAAAATTACTAATCCTATTCAAAATGTGATTAACTCAATGTGCGTTATGCAGGTTCCCCTTATATATTGCCACCAATTTTGTCTAGAAACTAAAATATACTTGCTAAAAGAGCTACACTGGCCGAGAAGGAATCGGGGTTTATCTCAGTTTTTTTTTTGAATATGCTTCGGAAAACCTTCGATGAGGCGAGTGGAGAAACTTGAACAATCCGGTGTATAAAAATTTATTGGACACGGGGTACTAAGTTAGCACTTTGATATCTTTCAAGGCGATTAGTAGACAACCGTTCTCCTGTCTCTTGAAGTTTGCGGAAAACTATTTCTATCAAGCGTCAGAAACTTAAATCATGTGTCCAAAACAACTGTCATAAGCCTTTGGTATCATTACATTGCACCGTAAAATGTGAATTTAAAATTTTCTTTTACGTCATTACGCCATTCTTTTTCTCTTTCACCTCCAGTAATTCCAGTATTAACTAATTGAGTTTTACTCTCCTTGGTTTTGTTCTCACTCATTATTACCATCTGTTCGCTAGGTAGTCACTTCTAGTCCTTCAGTCTTTTATTGTTAACAATGTTTCTAAATGTTCTTCGACATAATATATAATTGCAGTGACTTATCACATCACTTAATTTTATTTGCATCCTTATTAGATTACGTTAATAACAAATATCAGCGACAATTTGCAACCGAATTCTCTAGCTTGTGTTCAGATTCTACAAAATTTTGATTTTGGAATATTGTAGGTTGCAGGCAGCTTGTAGAGAACCGAATGGAAAAAAATCATCTTATTTTACTTAGATGTTAGTACTTGTTATTTTCAATTGAATCAATGGAACTGTATGAAGTTTATTTTAAAAGTTATTTCTAAATATCTAGGTGAGCAATGAAGAGGAACTTAAGATTACATTGATTATCTCTGTTCATCTATATATACTAAAAGAGATAGCTTTTGAAGGATCTCATGCATGTGATTAATCCTTGAAGTCAATAATTGTTGATCTCACTCCACGGTTATCGATTTTGTTGGCTGTATTGAGTACCGCCAACAAAATCCGACCACATATACATTCATTCGTCTTCCCTCTAGACCTCAAACACAACGTTATTCCATAGTTTCCATACTCTGATTTTAGTTACTTCAGTTAAAGCTCTTCTTTCTGTTCCTTTCCTAATGTTTGTACTTTTTCCACTTTGCTTTTTATGTTTATTTCTTGTCACTGATAATACATGGCACTAAAGCTTGAATTGACGCACATACCTTCTTAATCGTATCTTGTTCATGTTTGGTTGGCGGCTGGAACTCACTAAGTTATTCTGTTTCCCTGGGCTTCATCAAAGTCCTCTTATATTAAGATGTTGGCGAAATAACCACCTCAACAGCTAAATATAGCATCTGTACGTTAGTTGCATGGTATATTTGTCATGAAGCCATGTTCTTTCCCGGCCGGTCTGCATTATCGCCCAGGTTAATCATAGTGAACGAGATTGTCCCTAAACTACATCACAATCCAAAAATAGCATTAGCCTCGACTAGATAGCGTCTGACGACATCTCTATACGAATCTAAGAAAGCTTGTTTGACTTTTGCTAGTTTGCATCACTTACAGTCTAGACGGAGGTATCCTTCTTCCAACCAGATGGCTAGTATACTGTGCAGCATTTTGCTACTTCTTTATAGGTTCGAAACAATATGTGAATGTGAAAGACACACGTATACTACAGGTCTTTGATCTCAGGTGTCTTCGAAACATCTCCGGTATATCGTGGGACCAAATAGTTTTGAGGCTTGGTATAGTGTAATAAACAAAGTTGGGAAATCAGTTGATAAGGTTAATTTTCATCGACTGAGGTGGTTCAAACATTTACTACGTTTACTCAACCACAACCCACTTCAACACAAAATGCCAGTGGATGTGACTAGGGAGGAAAAACTCAAGGGGTCGGAGTCAACCACAATAATTCAGATATGTCACTATTTGAATGCAATTAAAAGTTGATCATATTTAACATTTCTGTGCTCTTCGCCCGGTCGTATTCTTCCGGAACGCGCAAAATTCTCCTGATTAGTTTAAGTATGCTTCTTTGTTATTGGGCTTTGCTCTGATTTTACTCATTATATCCAATATAATACGTTCTGTATTTTTCTGTCTCATCTATGCAATTCAGTTCACAACCTTTATTGATAAATCATACTAATTCATTTGCTAATAGACACCACTACACATACTTTGTATCCTTCGTAATTTTCTAATCAGAAATTATGAAAACCCAGTATGTATATGCTCTGGCGGTTACAAATATTGATCTTAATAGCTTATCCACTTTTGAAATAAGCCCATGTCTTATCTATATTTTCATACATATATTAATTAATTACTGATCATACTTTAATAAATTAACATACTTATCTAGAGTGGATTTCTTACTTTTTAAATTGAAATGAAATCCATTTCAGTCGGACAATTTTGCATCTGGTTTCATTTGAAAGTATTTGAAGATGATTCGTTGTAGCCGTTGACTCTGTTGTACGCCTAGATGTGTTTCTTAACTGACTTTCACGTTACAGACCATGACTCTGTCATTAATTGTTATTATATGAGTGTAACTTAACGTTTCTAATTAATGTAGTTCCTATATTCCTACTTCTTCACTATATATTTGGGTTGTACTGTTAATAAGCGTCAAATTATCAACTCTGTTTTAGTTTCAATTAATCGAACAGCAAAACCAGAAACACCAGTGTTCTGTAACTTTCTGGAAGTAAAAGTTAATTATTCACTTGGATTCAGAAAATTAAATAGTGTAGCGGTTTGGTAGTCAATTAAACTGCCACCTATAAGTTAATCAGCGAATGCACAAATTTATCAAAAGGACGTTTGATACCGAGTTGACAAATTTGTGTTGTCGAAAATGTTTTCCATCAAAGTAGTAGATTGATGACAAATATCCATCTAGTTCTATAAGAACAATTAATATGAATTTGAGCTAGTTAAAGTAACTAGTCATTCAAGTGCTTTAAAATTTCTTTTTCTGTGGTTTTCGAATTGTTATCAGTGACTTGTGGTACACCAGTATGGTAGTAAACTTCCTCAATAAAATGTACTGTCAGTTCATAGATCGTTACAAGCCATACATATCGCCTTGGTGTTGATGTCTCTAAATTTGCTAAATTTGAATCCGTGAACGTATAGCCGAGAGTGCCATAGCTCCCATTTTGTATCCGGATAGTGCATACATATGTAAATAATAAGTTCAGTCTTAGACAGTAGAACTACCATCATATGTTAACATTACTCTACTGCTCCCGATATCATCACTTAATGGTTGATAAAGTTACTGTAGATTACATTTTAAAAAATTATTTTGCCTACTTTTTTTGTGACTGACTACTACTTTTAGTCAGCGGTAACATAGATACTTCACTTCTACATATCTGTAAGAATTGTCAATAATTAATAAGATTTTTAAACTATTTGATCAGTTCTCCATAATTTAATAGTCTCTCTTTCTAGAAAGTGAAGCGTTAGTCAGTTATGTACACCGTGAAACCTGGTACATTTGTTCATCGGTCCATTTTGCCATAGACAGACAGACAGATACAACGCAGAACTTCGTACGTACGTACATCAGTTCAGGTTACCATACCACATCAGCACAGAGACGCAACTGTCAGTTCAAATCCGAGAATAATAGCGATAGTAGAAGTATTAGCAGTAATGCAGAAGATTAGGGAGCGAAGATATGATTCGAAAAGTATAATTCAGTGAGATAAATTTGAAAGGAGAAAGATAGAGATTTCAGAAGGTTAGATTTTGAGAGAACACAAAGAGTGGATGCACCTGCGCCATTGCAAATAATTCTGAGCCATGTCGTTTAAGGTCTCTAACCACTGGTGACTTTCGTCTCGCGGACCCCAACCACGCAGCCTACATCTACCAACATGACTCAGTCCACTTGTCAGTGACTTCATCGATTTGTGCCATGTTTTGGTTTGGCTGCCTCTAGCTTTCTTCCAACCTAATCCTACGCTGCAAAACATAGCTTGTCGAGGCAGTCGGTAGTTAAACATGCGTAACACATGTCCCAACCACCTCAACTGATGAAGTTTCAATACTTCATCTATTGATTCGCCCTCCTTTCCTAGAACCCGTTTCCTAACGACAGCATTGCTCACTCGGTTGTCCCACGATGCACAACAATGCTTCGGAGACACCTATGATCGAAGATCAGTAACCTACGAATGTCCTCTACTCTTAACGGCCATGTTTCGCCCCCGTATAGTAGGACAGAGCGAACTGCTGCACGGTACACTCGTCCTTTGGTTAGCAAGCGGATATCTCGCCTGCGTCATATGTGACGCAACTTGGCAAAAGCCAATCGAGCTTTCTGTATCCGTGCTGAGATTTCGTCAGTCACCAGGCCATCAGCACTGATGAGACTATCCAGATATGTGAAGCGGTCTACACGTTCGACTACTTCACTCCCTATCACTAGTTCAGGTGCCGATGCAACCCAATTCTGAAGTAACATTTTGCATTTCGAGGGGGAAAACCGCATCCATGAACATGCTTGCATTGTTGCTCAGGGTAGTCAGAAGACTCTGCCATAACACATTAACACGACGTGATTGAACTGATAAGGTTAATATTGCATTATAGTTGGACTGGAAGGAATGAAACAAAGGTGTTTGAAAAAACAGTAAAATCTAAGACCTAACAGACGATAAATAATGGATACAGTTGGAGTCAATTCTGGGCCCCTGTAACCGAATATCTTCAGCCACTGGTTGTAAGTTATCATGCGGGTTCCAACCGGGTATTATGCACCTACCAAGCATGACTCAGACTAACAGTTAAAGACTTCATTGATTGATATCACTTTACGGTTTGGGCCCCTCTAGTCCTCTTCTTCCCTACTCCTATTCCAACAAATATCGTATAACTAGGTAGACTGCTTCAGATAAGCGTTGGGTGATTACAGATGCTAATATTTTAGACACAATCGTACTGATTGCTTTGTGTTTATCTATGCTTATAAACGAGCAAAGAACGATCGAGACTAGTCAGGTGAGATTACATCCATCTCCCAGACATTAACTGGCATATAGATCAATTGATCTGGTGAAACTGGACGACCATCTTCAAAGATATGTGAGGTCAACCTATCAGGTCCTTCAGCTTCTCGCTTCGAATTACCCATAACCTTGAAGTTAGTCGATAACTGAAAGTTGCTAGGAAGCTAGTATTACTGTTCTTAAAAGCGTTCCGTCCATCGGTTTGAATTTTCTAGACTAAACGTAAATCACAGACCTATCTTTTTCTGAAAAGTATAGAGTTGTCATGACAGCTAATCCCTCTACTTAGGACGTAGCAGTTGTCTTCATTGCATCCTAGACGATCGTAACAAATGGTTAGATGACTTTAGGTGATATGGCTCAAAATCGTTGGCAATGGTGCGAATGTATCCACTCCTTATCTTCCTCCAAATTCTTGTTGTTGAGCTTTTCATAATTTTCTCTTTACTGAATCACTTTCTTTTGCCCCAAATCTCATCTCTGATCTCTATGCCTATCCATTAGTACTTACCCTGTTACTACCTCCCCTACTGTGGGATTCGGTCCGACAATTTAATCTCTATCTGCTAATTGAGGCATGGTAACTTGAACTGATGTACGCATGTACCAAGTTCTACGTTGTAACTGACTGACTGACGGAGTTTTTAGTGGTTGTCTGACGCAAGTCAATTCGTATTGTCAAATCAAAATTATTTCTAGCATAAACTATACGTGTTTATGTTACACATGAATGCTAACAATGTAAATCCCTTAGTCATATATATCCGTCGAAATATAGGTAGAAAGACAGCCAATAATATCTGTCACACACACGCACATACCTCTACAATTTATCCTTCGATATTTAATCAGTTATTTTGGAGAGAGAGGACCGAAATAAAACTGTGTGTGTGTGTGTGGCAACATTTATTTTTTTTGTTAAATTATTTTCACTTCTACAGATTTGAATAATATTATCATCTATGCGCGCGGATTTATTGCCCACATTTCCTATAAAAGCACATCATATCTATTTTATCCCACTGTTTCATTGATTAATTATTGGATTCTTCTTCAAGCTTTAGTTTATTGTTTAGTAACGTTCAAAAAAAACTAACCTGTTCTAAATATTACTTTTTAATTGCAACTTTAAATGCCACTTTGAAAGTTTGTAGTCGTATGTTTGTTAGTGTACTGGCTTCACTTAGTTAATGCACTAAAACATATTTGTGCTTATTATGCTCCTTTCATCTTACAAACAAAAGTCAATCAGTCATGAACAGCATAGAACCTGGAACATATATGCGTAGGTCCAAGTTGCCATGCCACATCAGTACGACCTTAGCTGCTACTTTGTCGTGGTGGTCGGGCTTGCCTATCGTGATGACCCAACCGAGCTATACTGGCTGGAACATATGTTCCTGTAGGTTCTACCATGCTAGGTAGGTCGATTGGAGAACGATGAGACTAAAAGCAGCTACTCAAGGTCTGAGGGTGAAGTCGTACTGCTGACTGCAGAGGGGTGTGACAGCAGTAAGGTGTTTCCCTCGGACAACCAGCATCTGCAGCGATGCTGCCTTCTCACAAGGAAGGAGGGGTTAGAAAAGGTCGGCCCTAAAAATGTCACACCTCACCCTACCTCACGGATTTCCATCTCCGGCGGTATGGGTGCCCACTAAGGGCTTTTAAGTGCGGAGCTAATACTCAAAATACCCTTCATAATACCCCCCTCATTTGCAGTCCTCACTCCCGACCCAACTAGTGATTGAAATATTTTTAGCTAATGGATATAGACTTAGTGATCTGAAAACTAAGCAGTCACTACGATATCTAAAGTTCTTAAATTCAATGTTTCCTGTGCTAGACGGCTATCACCTAATATCATTGAAGGGTAACAAGTCAAGTGTATGGATACAATAACCGTTTACATCTTCCTCGTTTTCATTAGTTACTTAGCTACAACATTAAATCGATTAGCTTATATTTTTGTTTAATGAAACAGATGGTTAAATGTTGCATGTTTCAGTAATTCTTATCTTACTTTTTTTGCCCTACTTACAAAATTTGTGTTGATTTAATACGTTTGTTTATTCTCTGAAAAAGTAAGCTACAATATGTTGGGAATTGTTAGTAATCTAATGTCTTATTCATTAGGATATTAGATATAAATCGTTGCCATTATTATTTTACTATAAACAGTTCATCAATTGCTCAGTGTATATACAATTATCAGGTCGGGGCCTAGCCATGTTTCTTTCATATACGTACAGTCTGGTACAATCACAGTTGAAAGGACACCAATATACAACTTCTTTAAAAATTTATTAAAAATGTCTCTCCACAGAATTGCTTATTTCTTTGACGTTTAATCGGGAATATTATCAGTGAATATAAATTTTGTCTTACATACAAAATAAGTAAATGACTAAAGTCTTCAGCGGTAGACAGTTGGTGGTTGTGAAGACTCGTGCAAAGTTAACATTCGTCAAAGTATACCTTCAATCCTGAAGAAACTTGGGAAGTTGGGTCACATAGTTTGAGACTATACCACGGAGATACTCAAGCTTAGTCAGTAACCTTAGAACTGAGATGTTTGTATTAACGAATCTTCGAGTTTTGATCAAAATAATGTTTATCTAGTCCTGTCCGGTATGTGCTGAATTTTATGGGTATTGGACAAACTCTAACTTTTAAGAAAAGCTACTTAGTCGTCAGTCTTTTTCCATACCTGAATTTTACTGTACTGTCCATCACTACTAATACTATTACTACCTTCACTACTTTGAAATTTGGCCTAAGAACTTCATCTTTCTATGCTAATTGGGGCATGGTAATCTGAACTAATTTATGCACGTACGAAGTTCGATATTGTGACTGTTTAAAAGAGGAAATATATTCCATATGGACTGTTCAAAATTTTTGAGTTTATAGTTGGTTTATCAATAGAACAATGACTCTTACATTAGGTACATGTTGGTGCACTTGGGTACTAGTTACACCCTTAGTTTTAAGTACGGTGATATGACTCATCAACCCTAATCGAAGTAATCGACCGGGAGGTTCTAACTTGCGACTTAGTGGCTGAAAGTGAAACACCCTAACCATTGAACTATTCCATCACAAACACTGACTTAGTTATTCATGTATCTAATTTTCAATCATCATTAAATAATACTAATCTGCATCTTTTACATTTTCGCTGGCTGATTGGTTGCATCTCTGACTTTCGTTTTCTGGCCACTTATAATTAACGCTTACAACTTGAATCGTTTTTATTTCGTACTCTACTACTCCATTTTGTCTTTGATACCTTTTTTGACTGAGGCTATCTGCATTACTTTCCATGTTAACTGTGTTTTGTGCCTAACAATTTCGGACATTTCTCTGTTCATTCAGTAGGTGAGTATTGCATATCAGAGAGCAATTCTCTTTAAAGATTTTACTTAAAGTGTATCGAATTATTGGTAACTGGTGTCTATGAATATAGTCCAGTACGAAATAGCCTAATATATCAAATATGTAACTTAGTAAAAACAAACGTTATTACATGAAATAAAAACTCTACACTTTATCATACAGTGAATGAAAAAATGCCCGAAATTGCAGGATGCATCACGCTTCTGGTGAACATTTGAAACCCTGACAGTATAACCTAAGCTTTACGCATTTGTTCACCTTTCTACTTTTCTTACACTAACGTATATACACATCATTGTATATTTGTTAATTTCATTTCTAGGAAACCAAGTTTTACCATCATCATATTAACACACAACTAAGAACTATTTCTTTGAGTGCATTATACTCTGTTTTCTTTTTCTAGAGTTTTTAATATGCTAATGTTTATTCAATCTTCTCTGTGTGTTAACTAACAACTTTATCTACGTAGAAAACAAGGAAATAAATTAATTTCATTCTCAATGTTAACACTATCAACTTCATCAACATCATCATCATCATCTGTATCATTTATATCATTAACATTATTATTATTATTACTACTGCTACAACTGTTGTCATTGTTATTCCTTCTAACAAAATGATTATTTTAAACAAATTTGGATGTCTTTCAATAATTCATCCAAGTATATTATTTATTCCTCTATTGTTATTGTTGTTACTGTTGAATATAGCTAGCGCCAGTTTACAGAGTAAGTTTCCAATGTTGTTGTTTTCTTTTAATGTGCATATTAATCCTTTATTTTATGTATTTGATTGATTTGTTGTTTCAATATTGTGTATACTTACGGGATGTAAAATAGGATGAAGATTAGTAAAGAGTATCTTTTCCTAGAGCTTTTACTCATTCAACCATAGTGTAATAGTTTAAGTTGGATTGTTACTGGTAAGCGGAATTCAGGAACGCATGTGTCGTCCTGATTGAGACTCACTGCGTGAATATACCTGGATCCTAAAGTTGATATTCACACAGTGGGATTCGAATTCAGTCCACTTTGTGCCAAACACCACCGCCTTCAACATTAGGCTACTGAGTCCAAACAGTCACACTTGTGCAATGGGTATATATGTAATTAGGATGTGTTTGTATCTTCCCGTTGATTAGTCATAGACTCATTACATAGTGTAATGGGTTTGATTATATTTGTTACGTTAACATCTTAGTTTTGATTGGATTGTGTAGAAACCTGATCGATATATATTGACTAGAAGATACATTTTCTTAAGTCTCAACGCTCCAAGCAGGTCAGTTGAATAGGAGTAACTTATAGTTCAGGGTTGAAGTTGTACTGCTGATTTAACTAAATTTTAACAGCAGTGAGCTGATTGCCAAAGAGAAACCAGGCATGTCCAGTGATATAGTCTTCCCATATTAGAACGAAAGGTTTAGATAAGGTCTTAGCTAAACAGAATACATTTCATTTTACACCCTTCCCCCCCCCCACAAATTTGTTACTTATGACAAGGTTTTTAAAATATGGTGCCAATATTTGCATTCATTCTGTGTCATTCATACAGGTTTTATGAATCTCACTCCATAATAGTAGGCCAACTGGTTGTTATATGTTGAGATTTATCTTTGATGCCTTGTCGCACCATGTATCTACTGAAAAATGTATTTAATAAAAGTAAAAGTCTTTCTTAAATATTTCACTAGTCACTTATTATGTTGATAATTCTTCCATCTCGTCTGTAGTAAATATTTTGTAGTTTAACAACTCTTCTTACTTTTGAGTATTGTCTTGACTAACCTTCTTTGATATTTTTTTTTGATTTTTCCGACTTAGTTTTACCCCATTTTACCGGTCTACCTCCACCTATTTCTCAATTTGTTTATCCATCAAGTGATGGTGCCAGTTTTCCACCAGTAGAGCTTGTATGTCGAGCGTGGCCGGCTAATTCAAAACTGCATATTTTAGCTCAGCAAGTGACAACATCACCAGGATTCGTTGATCATCAAACGTTTGGTGCGAATCCGGTTGTATCCACTTCATTAATTGCTAATAATCCTAATAATAACAATAATAGATTAATACAACTCCCACATGGTCTTGGCAGTCAGCGACACGCTATCTTACCCGCTTCACAAATCACTTCGAATCATGCAAACTCTGATGCTAGTAGTAGTGGACATCAGTCGGTTAATCCACTTATTATTCATGAAACATCAGCAGATGCGATTCGAGACAATCCCGCAGCTGGATCGCACGATGAAGTGGCTATTCGGCTCATTGTATCTAGTCAACCAGAATTAAGTCAAATGGAATTAATGCGATTGCATTGTTTAGTTGCAACTTCATTTGGTCGTAAATTAAGTGCACCATTTCGAATGTTACCTGCCAGTAAGTTTTCTGTTTTTTTTTTGCTACAAACTGTATGTGTGCCTATTTTACTTAGCTATATGCAACACTCTGTTTACTACATTTAGTATTTCTCTAAAACTTCGAACCTTTTAATTACGTTTTTAACATCCGAATGTCATCATCCATTCTCTTATCATATCAATGATTTGATTTTTTGCTTGAACCACCTAGTCATAAGCAAATTAGACCCTGATATATATTACTGCGTGTGTTCAAGCTTCCTCTAAATCGATCAGAATCACTTTCTTTTACTGTGTTCACTTCATATAACATAGAGTCCTGGGTTTTTATCTTTTTTTTTCTGTATACTTTCTTTATTTGCCATATGCACTTCAGTAATATCAAGTGTTTGGAAGTAGTCGTCAAGTACATTTCTTAATCAAGATTTATTGTTAATTGTGACTTCTTAACAATATTTGAGGGATTGATACTCTCTATAACAGTCAAACCTATGTTACTCAACTTCACATTCTGAGATGTTACCACTAAGCTGCAATAGACCTGTAAGATTGACGTACTTGCATTTACTGTTCACATACTTTCTCACCTTCTTGCCATTTACTTATTATCTCCTTACTCTCTGTTTCTCACACACCCGAAATCTTCATCCTATTTATTCTTTTTATGGTTATATGATCTCATTTTTATGTTTATTCTTCCAGGTGTAGGTTCATTCCCATCTCCTAGAAGTGGTGGGACGTCTTCATCTCATACTGAAAATGTAGAATTTCTACGAGGGAATATTGCTATTGTTGACTGTTACTTACCAATTAATAGTTTTCCTAAACCGTTGATTGAATTTGAGTTAAATAACACTGTCATTGATCTTACAGGTGAGTTAATACTCTGTATGTGTATATATTATGATCATTTTATTATTGACTCATATATCAGACACAGATTCATGTACCTAACTTTGGGCCATATTCTGAGTGCAAATACTTGTAATACTACTGCATCTGCTTCAGCTGAAGTATGTAAAGTGGGGTGGCTACAGGCTGAACGCCTTAGCCACTGACGAGCAGTTCTACGTTTGTCTCTTCCGCACCTTCCTTGGTCTTAGGTTTAAAATTAGTCTTGCCTCGCCTACTTCATGCTTCAGCGCCTTGCTGAAGTATCACTAGTATATAAAAATTGGAACAGTTGCACATTGAAAATGTATATTAGGACACAATCAGTAACACACAATAATCTGAAAAAATAAAAGATGGAAGATGTTCAAAATCAAAACTTTATTATTTCATATGAGATTAGGAAAATTACTTAGTAGGAGATATACTTCAGAGAGAATCGTTTAATGGAAACTTCAACAGGATCGCCTTTCGCTTCCATTCTGAATCATTTATAATAATGTCTCAAGCTAGTCTCAAGTTGCACCAGGGTCAAAGTCATTCGATCATTTCATTCCATGGTTCCCATACTATAAACTGACCACCTCTGCTTTTTCTAATCCATTCTCAGTGTCGGAAAACAATGTATGATACTGATTTGGTGACATTCGTAGAACATGATCAAGCCTGTTCTCTAAGATGGGGACGTCAGTTTAATAGTGATAACTGCAGCGAATTCACATTCTCAAACCTTAATATTACTAACTTAGTGTTTCCATCGAATATCGGTAATCCTTCGTAGAATGCAAAATCGCCAATTGTCGTCGGCCCAGAGAGAACTAAGTTTCACCGAGTTACATGTAAACTATTTCTTTTCAGCTAGGCCTCATCACGACGTCACCAAAAATGACCAAGTTTACCATCAACCTATGTGACTTTCATTATGCTTAAATTGATCTCTTACGTTGCGCCGTTTAGAAGCACTTTGCATTTGGGAGATACATTGAACAATCTTTCTCTTCGTAGCAGGTCAGGACTACTTTTACACTCTTCCTTCAGAGTTATTTACAGGATGTCGTCAGCAGCAAAGTTGAAGAGGAACCCTCTGTACTTTACTGTTGGAATGGAATGACGAAGTTGATTGTATGCCCTCACTCTTCCCGAGTTGTTTGTGTCTCGGTTTAAAGTTGGAAGATGTTGCACTCAAGTAACTCACTTAGATACCTATATGATCATTGCATACAGAAGTATAATCTTTGGCTAACTAATGTGAATGATTTTCCTATAATTACTCTACACTTCTAAAAACAAGACATCCGTCTGTAAAACTCTGACTCATCAGTGGTGCCGTACTCTTGACTTTTAATTATTGTATCATAATACTTTGAGACACATCCCAATTTTTAAGTATTTCAACAACTGAATTATAAGTTTATGTTCAGTATTTTGTATAATTCTATTTGTAAGCTTATGAACAGGTTATATCCATTATATAAATATGAATCATATTTGATAAATGCTTGCTGTATTGTAAAATGTACACATAACGATAAATTATAGTTGATAATTCCAACAGTATACGCTATATAGCATAATAAACACTAGCTGTTGTTTCCTAGTTACTTTGTAACTAGCTACACAACATATGGTACTGTCTGGTTGTCATAAAAAAATCCTATCAGTTATGAATATTGGGTACACACCTACCTACTTAGGCGTGTCATCACATTTACTTTAACGCTTTATAAACCTACTTATAAAATTTCTTCCCACTTATATTCATAGATCGTTGTAGATATGAAATCATAATCTTTGTGATATAAAAACATATTGATTTGTATAAGGGTGAAGTTATCGTTGAACACTTAACTTTATTTTGAATGTCTCCTCAGCCTTTGTGGGTTAGTATCTGACTAGATCTCTTCACAAATTTGCGTGGCTCAGTTGTCTTTAGCTGTCAGTTGTGGTGTAGGCGAGATATCCAAGTTGCCAAACAGTGGCACAAGTATTTTGCTCAATAGTCTATTCTGTATAAAACTTATGTTTGTAAAAATCAGTAGACTGGGAGACAGTCTAGTCATAGGTATCATCTAATAATTGCTTGTGTATCCTAGAACTACCTAGTAAGGAATGGTTGAAGTTAGGCACAGAGTGCTAGGAAGCGATGGCACTTCGGTTGATGAGGCTTTTTATTTTGATTGACTTGAGATAGTTGGTATATGTATTTCTTATGTCCAATCACTTCTTGCCTTGACACATGATTTTAGCTGGTATAGAATCAGGACGGAAATAAGCTGGAAGCGATCAAGCTAAAACAGGGTATCGATCCATGAAGTTGTTGACTATTGGTCTGTACCACTCTGGTAAATGCAAACTACTGCTTGAGTTCCTAGGGATAATTGTTGTCGATGGTTGGAGATATTGAATAACACACCACAGAATCAGTCACAATAGTACAGATGCATTCATTCGTTGTTCTTTTTGTGATCTTGAATTAGATTACTCTTTCACGGATGCCTTTTCATTCTATATTGTCCGAATGTATGTTATTGTATTTATGTTGTTAATTCGATCTTGTCATATCACTTTGGTTTGACAACTTCAACTAACTTACATATATATACCAAGCTCTTTGATGTTTATGACTGAGTGAAATTGATATAATCAAGTATAATGCATATTGGTCGATTATTTGTACATATTCACTAGTACTATTTGTTCTCCTGCTATTGAAGAAGCTAAATGTTCGTCGACTGTGTGTATGTGTTCGACTATTTCTTTCTCGAAAAGATTTCTGATATCAATTGGCAACAATTTTAGTTATGCAATGATTCGGCAGTATGCGCTCGGGTACAGTAAAAATAATTTAATTGGTGTCATAATCTCAAAACACTGTCTTGGGCATACTCTACAAATGTCACTTTCACATTAATGATTATTTGGTGACTCTGGAACCAAGGGAATACAGCCACCTTATACGTACTTTAGAGGTTGCGCAACTTAGTAGTCGGTTCAGAATTAGAACCAGTAGTAAACCCATTGTAGTTCTCTGTTATACTCTTCATAATAGTGAGAATGAACCTAACTGAAAGTGAAATCTTTCTTGATTGTATTTTTAACTGGATCGTATCTTCCATCATACACTATCCTATATTTAATAGGTTGTGAATAGAGCCTGGAAACATGGACACAGTGATAAAAAGTTGAATACTTGAAATTTAGAGACGATTTGTAGCTGAGTTTCATATTTTCTTGGTAATTAATGCTGAGCTATCTGAGTTAGATGGTTTGATTGTTGTTGTTATTCTGAATATCCAATCATCATTGGCAGTCTGCTCAAACGTGGCATTGAATAAGGCGATTATTATTACTTCATGTGAAAGGGAGTTGTTTATTTATTATTCGGCAAGCGTTTAATCAGCCTTGTACTCCTATTTAATGTTTTATTCAGTTGACCTTCGGCAGCATGATTTGTTGATTTCTTCCTTATAATTTGAGGCGCATATCGATATACTAACTATCGATTACTAACTAACCTGAATCCCATGCTTCCTAAAATTCTCTAACATTCTTCAGTTCAGAAATTTAATCAAATTCTTGTCAATCATTGTCATCGTGATTTTAATGTTAGTTTTGTTATCCTTACTGCTTATTTACTTACTTACTTACGCCTGTTACCCCTCTCGGAGGAGCATAGGCCGCTCACCAGTTTTCTCCATTCAACTCTGTCATCAACAATCCTTTCCAGCTGTCTCCAGTTACTGTTCATCCTTTTTATGTCTGCTTCCAGTTCTCGACGCAGGGTGTTCTTCGGCCTTCCTCTTTTCCGTTTTCCAACAGGATTCCAAGTTAGTGCTTATCTCGTGATACAGTCTAATGATTTCCGCAATGTATGTCCTATCCATTTCCAACATCGTTTCCTGATTTCCTCTTCAGCTGAAAGTTGGTTTGTTCTCTCTCATAGTAGGCTGTTGCTGTTGGTTTCCGGCCAACAGACATTCAATATTCTACGTAGACAATTGTTGATAAATACCTGTACTATCCTGAGGATGTTTGTAATAGTTCTCCACGTTTCAGCTCCATAGAGAAGAACCGACTTGACGTTCGAATTGAAGAGTTTAACTTTGAGGTTGATAGACAGTTGTTTCGAGTCCCACATGTTCTTCAACTGTAGGAATGCTGCCCTTGATTTGCCGATCCTTCCCCTTACATCTGCATCAGATCCTCCTTGTTCATCGATGATGCTCCCCAGGTATCTAAAGGTATCCACTTCTTCTAGAGTTTCGCCATCAATTTCAATTGGGTCGGTGCTCTCGGTGTTGAATTTGAGGATCTTGATCTTTCCCTTATGTATGTTCAGGCCTATTGATGCTGAGGTTGCTGCTACTTTGGTTGTCTTCATTTGCATTTGCTGTTGTGCATGGGATAGAAGTGCTAGATCATCCGTGAAGTCCAGATTACTGCTTATTTGCATTCATATATATTCACTTCTACATAAAGTAAGTGCTTGTGATATGTTATCCAAAACGATTATGAAACTAAACTAATCAAATCAACCAACTCAATGAAACTGAAAGATTTAATTGTGTTAATACAGTACTATTTTTAATTGAGTACATTTACATTGAAGGCACTTTTATATTTAGTAAAAGCATCATTTTCATCATATTTATTCTGCGTCTTTTTCTGTAGCTTCACAAAGTGAAAAATATCGTCAAATTACTCGTCCAGATGGGAAAAGAGTTAGTTTATTAATACAAAACTTTCAACCACGTGATTGTGGAATCTACCGTTGTGTAGCGATTAATCCACTAACTAGAGAGAAGAAATATTCACCAGATGCTGTGAATTTAAAAATTATCAGTAAGTCATATATGCATATATACTTCTTTAGACCTCAAATGTTGTCAATACATATCTATTGTGACAGATTGACTGAATGAGTTATTAACTACAATTGATTTAGACGTTTTACATCATGAATAAACAACCTTTGAAAACCAAAGAAAGCATTGTACAGCTATTTCGTCTTAGTATGAGACTCCTTATTGGTGGCGGGCATCCACTGGCTCACGAGGAACAAAAACTTGTTATAAGTGATTAACCTGTAGATCACTGAACCAGGATCCACTTCAGTCTATTTGCAATATTACACGACCATCGTTTTATAAATTGACAAGTGATAGATGGTGGTCGTACTGTATAATAAAGTATCTTCTTTGAACAACCAGGATTACAGTAGTAATTGCCTTACAACAACAAAGTGAATAGATTGAGACATGCCGGCCTCAAAAGTGTACACTTCACTCTATCGCACAGATTTCTGTCTCAAACAGTGTTAAGGCCTTAAGAATTCTGAGCTAAGTTATCATAATCTATTCATAGAGGGTTGTTTGTGATCACTTCTCAGCAGTTATTCTTTGAATCAACCTTCGCAAATCTGGAGGGTATCGGACAGTTGTTTTGTCATTTTATAGGATTAATATATTAATCGTGAACATTTCTAGTTTATTGATGTTCCAAGCGTGTGTATATCACTGTGCGAATCATTATTTTTCATTGTTTCATGGATATAGGCTTAGATGACACTTTATTTCAGAAGTAGCCTATACTACGGAGCTTAAATAGCTTTCCTAGTAATCCGAAGATGATATTTAATTGTTTATGCAAATTCTGTTGCATTTGCGAGATAATTTTATGATTGATGATCTTTTCAATGTTGGTAATTGAATCATTGGTTGTAAAATAAAGAAATCACTGATAAAGTAGCTCATTCATCTGACTAAATACCATTATTCTTCTTTGAGAGTGTTTATGCCGTAATAAACAATATCTACTTTAATCTCAAATCGCTCCTACAGTGTTAGTGTGTTTGATTGTTCAGTGGGTAAGGGGTGGGGAACTAGGATTAAGATCTGTCGGTACAAACAATTAGGAATGCCACACAAAGGGAACCTTTAGTAAATTTACGGAAACACATTTCCTGAATGCACAGCATACATTTATTTAAGCATTTTGAAACTAAATAAGAGTAAATGTTGTTAATTTTTATACTGTGCATAAGAGTGATACCATCGCACTTTGAATTTCCTTAGAAAATCCAAGATAAATAAGAATGTGGTCATTATTTAGAGTAACTTGACACCGCTTGTTTTATGTTTAGATGTTAAGCCACTAGGGTAGTGCAAGACTGCACTCGTTAATAAGGTGAGCTCTTCAGGAAAATGATGCTGTCAAGGTCCTTTAAATATTTTCCTAGAAAGTCTTAAAAGCTGAGTCTCGCGTTGAAATCTACCTCACCTAATCGTTATTCATCAAAAGCGCTTGGAATATCAGCCTGTCTCATGCTGTCCGGATCATTTTTGCATAGATGAACTATTAAAATACTGACGAATGTTTGCATATAAATATATTTTCACTTGTAAAGGTTCTGTTTACACCCACTGCCTTTTTGATATCCATTCGTGGTTCTAACCGTAGAAATGCAAGACCTCATAAATGTTCGGTGGAATTAATTCATCTGATTGTAAAACCCTGTGACACATCATTTGCATCTTACAGAAAACTTCAGTGCTTAAGTGCTTTCTGACTACTTCTAATCATAATCCATGCAATAACCATTGAAGTCGTAAATCAAACAAGTATTAAACACCTGTTTCTTTTTGCTTTGAAACTATTCAGCATATCACATACACAATTCTCTAAATATAATAAATCAGACTGAAGATATTCGCGTCTTTCAGACGGCATCATACTTCCAAATCACTAGGCCGTGATTCAGTTGAGAATATTAAAAAAAAAACATAATAACGATGTAATTATTGTTTAAATTGGATTGTGACTGGTAAGCGGAACCTAAAACGCGCATTTTGTCTTATTTGGGACTCGTCAGCTACAGGATCCAAACACATCCTCATTATAAATATTATTGTTATTGTTAGTTATTGTTTATTTCAAACAAATTATTCAAGGTTATTCATTGATTCAAACTACTTTTTTTTTCTAGATTCATTTAGTTTATTACACTTGAAAGTGTATTAACCCGTATTATTAAGATGCACACAAGTGTATACGTATAAATGCCGTCACTTTATTATCAATTAAGTTATCATTAATGACAGGGAATTAAATTGGCCTAAATTAATTAATATTTATTTATGCATTCTCAGCCCACATTCTTGTTTGTATGTATTTGGTTATAATTGTTGTTGTTACTAAGGCTTATCTTGATTATTTTAAAATAAATTAATCATTGAATTGTTTATGATAAATAATAAAATTAAGTTAAAGTGGTCATTTGGTGGCTATTTTCTAATGTAATTACGGTATGCATTACTGAAGAGTCTTACACTAGGATGAAACAACTGTACATTGCTTCTTGATTTTCAAAAGTACAGAAACTGAGATCAGTTTTTGACGAATACAAATAATAAATTAGTAAAACCAAAATTCTATCATTCTTTTCGTAGACCGTCGTAAGTAGTGGAGTTCTGACATCCTGGATGTAAAATAGCTATGGTTAATTCGATTGGACGATTGTAGAACTATATCAAATATTAAAGTTCTAAGTTCATTTCATTCATGAATTCAATGACGATAGATCATAGTAAGAAGAAACTGGTTGGATTTCTTTACATTCATTAGTAGTAATGTTTAGTGGATTTGTCATATTTGTTGGACTGATAAATGTATCGACTAATTGGAAAATCTCTTCAATGAAGGTTGTATTACTAAAGGGAAGTTCTATAAGTTACAATGAAAAAAAAGGTTACCCCTAGAGATGCCTTTATTTTAATTTTTAGTGGTTGATATCTTTCCAAATGGCCCACTTATTATCATAAAATATACAGATGATTTGTTCTTATTCAGTCATCTGAACTCTTTGAGTAACAATGGCATCATGTTTCGAACTCGTTTCCCTCCTTTTAAATGAATGACACTACTTCAGAACTAGTCTATACTGATTGTAGATAGTAAAGTCGTCTAGTGCACTTCATCACTCTTGAAAGTCTTACCAACCCTGATGTGTCGGTGTCTTCCAAAATCTTGGCATGGGTTCAGAGAGCTCACTTATATTTTCTCAATTTACATTACTCATAGGGTAGAGCAGATATCCATCTACTCAATAGTCCACTCAGCATTAATGAAAACATAGACCATGGAAACGGAAGACAGGTCTTTGTTGTCATAGATCCCTTCGTGTTATCAGTCACGTTTAATTACAAAGTGTATTAACACTGTTGTCTAAATCTAAGGTTTAATTATTCTTTTATTCATACCTTTTAATCTACTTTTCCTTCTTGTTATTATTCTTGTTTGTTTGTCGTTTAATAACTTGAGATAACACATATATATAACACGTTCTACATTGTGTACGTCTGACTATGTTTATAGAATACGTTGAATGGATATGAAGTGACACACATATTGACTACTAGATGTTACTCCTACTCTATTTTACTGTGACATGGAATATCGGTCGATATAAACTTGTCTTGTCATTATCAATGAATTCATATTTAGGAAAAAAATTTCAACTTCTTTGCACAATGTTTTACAATGTAAAATTACACTCAAAGAAAAATGATTAAGTGGTCTTTGATAATAGTTTCAATGACAATAGTATTCAATTATCCAATAACATCGACCCCTCGATTTTAACCGCCTTCTGTTACGAGTTCATTATAGTAACTATGCAGGATTATATAATTCCACAAACATTCCGAGAATGAATTTAATTTGTTTTGTGACTGGCAAGTGGAATCCAGGACGCGCGTTTCATCCTATTCGGGACTCATCGCGCGTCCTGGATTCCACTTGCCAGTCACAAAACAAATTAAATGATACTTGTGAATATTCGCTATATCGAGGCGATCCGCTCAGGATGCACATATAGCAACAGTGACTGACCAGCTTCAGTCTATATCAAATCAATGGGAATATACAAATTCATCCTACTTCCTAGAATGAAATCGCAGCATTGTTTATTCGAACATAAAATTTCCTTCCTAATGTTTTCTTTTAGATTGTATTTCCATATATTTGATAAGCATTTCTGTATATTTTTGAATTATTTAGTTCCAGATGTTCCTGTTGCCGGAAAGATCCGCGTCCCTATGGCGTCTGAATCTATAGATCCACGAAATGCAGCAGCATCACAGGAGATAGTTGTTAGAGAAGGTCAAAATGTGACGCTCTTTTGTATTATTCAAAGCGCTCCTCCACCAATCGTCACTACTTATCCATTTGAACAAAATTCAACAGCACACAATCGATTTCATCGGCATAATTTATTCGGTCAGTGATTTTTGTCACAGATATTATCCTGTTTCTGTTTATTGAGTACACAAATTCTTGTACAGTTGGGCATCGAGATGAAGTATTTGCCACCCACATAATGTAGTAATATCGTTTGGAGATAAGAACGAAAGTACACCTTTAGTTTGAAAGTTTTCAAAACAGAATATGGGTACTCTCATTGAGGCTCTAGAAATCTGACGTTTACTGTCAGACTACCATCATGACTGGATCATACATAGATCGGATTGATATACGCCTCTAAAATCTATCAGTCATTTATTGCGTGATCGCCTGTACTCAAATCGCTACTCAGATACATGTATCTTTTTAATTAATTATAGTGGTTCACCTTAAAAAGTGTGCTCTGACATAAGTACTTTGCATTTGGATGGTGTAAAGTATTTGCCATATTTACGGACGCTAGTTGCCAACTACAATTTAGGTGCCTTGCATATCACTGTATAGTATGATTATCATCTGCACATTAAAGATCATGATAAGTATAGAAAACAATGTATCGTATCTCAAACATACTTTACCTGATGGTGCCTGTAAACTGATTTGAATTGTTTCATTTTAAAATATTTTGTTGTTAATTCGATATTAATAATTGGTATGAGTTAGACACCCGTTAACGACCAGGAAGTTCTCTAGTAACCAACTTCATGAGATAATTCTTGAAGTTCTAGTGAGAAGACAGACCAATGAAGTTCAGTCATATCTATTGTAAGGCATTTACTCGCCTATGATAATGAATGAGGTCTCGCAAACATATCACAAACTGACTGAGTTTGAAGTATCAGCTGTAGGATGCCGGCTCCGTGGTCTGATGATTAAGTATTCACCGCAAAGCCCGATGGTCCTGGGCTAAACCGTTGGTGGGGTCGTAGATGCGCACTGTTAAATAGTCCCATACTAGGAAGAAACAGTTGTCCTGTGCTTTCTCGTTGTCTATAGTTGTCTAACTCAGACCAATTTATTATATCGAATTAACACTCAACAATATCTACAGCACCCAATTACAGTAGATTATTATTACTGTCAGTAAATCTTTTCCCAGATCTTAGGAATGACTTTCCTTATGAAATTCGCCTATAAGTATGTTAAGCAACAATAAGTTTCATACAACTACCACCTAACTCGTTTACAAAGTATAGGTGTTTGCACCCGATAATATACCATACTTTAAGTGTAAAGGTTAATTGTACTACTCATTTTCTTGAACCTAAATAATTTAGGAGGTGTTGGAACATGCGACTTAGCGTTTGAACATTTGATCACTTTAACCATCGTTCTAAAAATAGCGTATCCCGGAGTTTAAATTATCTGCATCCCAAAATCGAAGATCATATTGGAATTAAACCCACTTCAAATGTCAAAGCGTTTCCCAACGAATTGCTAAGTCCATTTATACGTCACATTGTCATAAACATTGTATAGGCTCTCTACTTGAATAAAAATTACCTAGTCACAGTTAATGATGATGTATCATCTGAACTTTGAGTCTCAATTGATGTTCTTCATGGCTGTCCACAATATCTATTTTTCCTTAATTTCGTCATATTTACTAGTAGAAACAACACTTTATTTGGTTAAATTTTGAGTGGATGATTTATAAGAAAACTGTTTTTGTCTTGTTCTACGTAGATGCTGTAGTTGTATTTCTTGACTTGAAAGCAGCTTTTGACTCTGTAGACCGTGAAGTCGTCTGCCAATGTTTGTTATTAAATGGCGTACCTCATAAGTACATAAACCTCATAAAGGCTCTCTACTCAGTCACCACCGGTCGAATAAGAGCCTATAGCGAATTAACACGAGAAATTTCATCCTCAAGTGAGGTTTGTCAGGGTTGCCCCTTATCCCCATTTTTATTTAATTTCGTCATAAAGATGTTCTTAGAAGTCTCACTCACTTCTTCTAACGCCTAAGGAATTAATCTCGTACCAGGAGATCCTTTTGTCGACATAGAATACGCAGACGATATAGTCCTATTTGGTGAAGACGCTGATAATATGCAGAGTCTCCTGAGCACCTTAAGTAACAATGCAAGCATAATCCGGATGCGCTTCTCCTCCAGGACTGGGCTGCTTCTTCACCTAGATTAATGATAGGGAATGAAGTAATTGAATGCATTCACCACTTCACTTATCTCTGAAGTTTCATCACCCCTGGTGAGTCGGTGTCGGTCGAAATCTCAGCACGGATTCAGAAAGCCCGATAGGTATTCGCCAATTTACGCCACTTGTGTCACAGGCGAGATATCTGTTTCTCAACTAAAGGCCGAGTGTACTGCGCAGAAGTCCGCGCCGTCCTTACATATGGCTGCAAAACGGGGACTATGAAAGCACAAGATATGCGTCGACTTAAGGTGTTTAACCATAGAAAGTCTTCGTAGCATCTCTCGTATATCATGAAACAGTGGAATAAGTAATATGGAGGCTAGACAAAAGGTTTTTGGGAAATATGGTAAATTAGTCGAAGAGGTCATTAACCTTCATCGACTGAGATGGCTCGGACACGTGTTGCGCATGCCTGACTATAGCCTGCCTCGTCGTGCGATGTTGGCTAGGGTTAAAGTAGGATGGAAGAAGCGCAGGGGCTTCCAAACCAAATCATGGCATCAGTCCGTGAAGTCGTTGACTGTTGATCTAAGCCATGTTGGTAGATGCAGATTACCTGGTTGGGGTCTGCGTGATAGTCACAATAAATGGCTGGAGACACTTGGTGACATGGCTCAGAATTGGTCACAGTAGCGCAAGTGTATTCTATCATCATTTTCTGCACACCTTTACTCTCCTCTTGTATTCTGTTATGTTACCTCTGTCTTCTCGTAGTGCTAATATGTTATGGCAACTTGAACCTATGGGTGTATTCACCCGGTTCTACGTTGATGATGATGAGATGCCGTAGTCATGTTCAGCGAAGACGCTGAAAAAAGATATTGAGTCTTTTGATTGTACTAAGGAACAATTTAATCATGTTTTGAATGCGTTTATCTTCAACTAACTGCAAAATATTACTTCATGACTGATTCGTATCATCGTTTGAGCTAAATATACAGAGTGAAGTATTTAAACACTCCGTTTTTACTAAAAATCTACTCTGCCCTGATGAGCTCTTGTCTGATTTACTCTCCACACATTCAATAGAGCTCATCTGGCTTTTAACAATGTACATTGTTACCGGTTTTATTGGCAAGTTGTTCTTCTGCCAATCAATTGATTAAATTTAAGTCCTTGTGTGAGCATGAAAATTGAAATGTAGGTACTTCCAGCGAACAGGTTTTAAGTAGAACAAATACACTTTCTGTTTCTTGTTTCGCCAGCTGCAATCCAGCAACAGCGACCTAGTAAATACATTGCTTGACTTTTTAAGTAAGAAGATTGTACATTCGACTTCTCCAATTTAATCCCTTTGAATTTCATGTTCCACATTCGAGTAGTGTCATTTATCCTAATTCATAAAGTATAACCGAATCCCTAGTAAATGAATGGTGGGATGGTGATTTATCGGTTATCCCAGTAAAGTTTCTATTGGCATATCACAGATTCGTGTCTAGTTCCAACTACTTCACTTCTGGTGACATCACTATATCTCACACAGATAAAGCTATTGTTTAAGGCTGGGTTCATAAATGTGTACTTGGTACATGAGTTAATCGATAGAAAGAATATGATGTCCTTCTTATCTTTCAATAATCAATTAAGTAAAGTTATATGTAGTCTGTTTGAATTAATTTGACTAAGTTTCTCCAAAACTAATTTTCCATGTACAGGTTTATGTACTTGACTTCTAGCCACACTTCAAGTGTAATTAAGAATTAATGATACTATCTGATTGCCGAAATGAAAGTTAATGGAGCTGAGTTTGAACATGTAATTTAGTAACTAATTGTTGAAATCACCACTTGGGTTCAAGTACATCCATTTCACAAGTCCAATAAGGAATGATACATGTTTCATAGATTCTACTGTATGTCATAATGAAAATATGCTAATGCAATTTCAAAGTACTTTTTTCACATTACATGAAATACTTTCTCATTGTTTCATTTTTACTTCGTTTTTTAAAACTTATTTCAACTAGGGTTGTTGGAAATAACTAATGTACACCCTAGTGATGCTGGTATTTATATTTGTACAAATCGTCAATTAAGTTCTACTGCACAGTTACGTGTTCGAAGTGAGTTATTTGCTTTGATTATTCAATTGTTTTATTTTAGTTGTATATTGCTTTTTGACTTATCTTTTTATTAAGTTTATTTACTAGATTTCATTTCGTACTGTGTTGTCGGCACTATCTAGTCATTCAAACTGAAGTAGGTCAAGCTGAGTTTGTACTAGTGAATTAATAGCTTATAGTTGAACCTCTTCACAAATGTTTCCATAAATATGAATTAGATTGGATATAAATTGGATAATCATTAAGAGGGAATCTTGTTTGCATCCTAATGCATAAATCACGTGTTTATATCCGACTGATTAATTATGCAATTATGAACTTGATATTACGAACTTCTATATTCAATCAATTAAGCGAATTACAAAACATCCAAGTGTCAGGTCAAGGTTGAAAGCAATTAACGTAAATGTGCAATTAATAACAGAACTAACTTCTAATTGTCCGTGGAAAGTTTCTCGTAATGATGATATTGTTAAGAAAATTTTATCGGTAAACCACTCAACTGGAAACAGATTCACTGAAGTTATCTTCTTAATTTACAAATCTCAGCTTTCTGAAAAATGATTATCCTTTCTTAGTGTATTTTATTATTCCATATCTGGTTTAACTGGGAAATGTGGCTTATCCTATTGACCTTGATATATTTTTTAATAGAATTATTCTTCAACACTAAAAGGGGATTCAAAAATGGCTTTCTATAGAAAGTGTTGTTGTAGGCTAAGAGACTGCTGAAAAATATTAAGTATTCGGCAATTTTTTCACCTTAGTTCATTCACTACTTCCCTAAGATATCAGGATGGTCTTTATACTAAGAAATTGGAATCTAAATGTCAACATTTTCAACTGCAATTAGTGTATGAATAAACTCTGTTATAATCTAGTACCTTCAACGAGTAACTAAACTGTTGTCAATAGAATTTTCAACACACATGATCGAGCTTATATTTTACGAGTTCTTAAAAATCCATCTTAATATTAGTCATTATCAAATTAGGTGTCCAAGCCATGTGCTACGTATCTCCAATCACCGCCTACCTTTTGCTACATAGTGAAGTAATATTAGTAACAATTCTCACTTACCGTGTACAGATTTATCGAGCGGTAACTGTGGATTCCTAACTGTGGGTGTATTTGAAACACAATGTCTGCTTGTGTTGTGGAGTAGAATAGAAGAGAAAAATAGATGTCCTCAAACCAAAACATGGCATCAGACAATGAAATTCTTGACTGTTGGTCTGAAGCGTGTTGGTAAATGCAAACTACCTTATTGAGGTTCTCGCAATATTTATTATTGGTATTCGGATACATGGTAAGCGATATGGCTTAAAGTCGGTCAGAATTGTGCAGATGCGTTCACTTAGTATCTTCTATTAGATTTTGAGTCCCACCATCCTTTCATACATACATTTTTGTTAACTGTTGTTAGTTGGATCTTAATCAAACTTAACATAAGTCATAGGTTATCACCGGTTTACTCCTAAAATAAGCTTACTTGTAGCAATATGATTGTGAATTTCGTTTGTATGTAACGAAGTGATCGATCAGTTAATGATATAAGTCTGTAATATGATGGATAGATGCATAAGCCTGATATCTATCAATCTAATTCTACTTTCCTGTTAGGGTCACATAGATTGTCCAATTCATTGGTTAGAAATTTTACTAAACATAGTCCACAATAGTAGCCAGTGACAATCGTGTTGTAATTTTTAATTACACCCTTCATAATAGTGCGATATACTACCTTAAACTGAAAGACCGTCTTTCATTGACTGTATTTATAACTGAATTATTAAATACTATTCTTGTTCATTTATTTATTGATTGTACTTTCCTTCCCTTCACTTAAATTCTCTCTTTCTTCTTCCAATGTTATCACTTTATTTGTATAACGCATACCTTTTTGATATCTTATTTTACTTGAATTGTATACACTTTCAATATAAAAGTGTAGTACAACATTTAAAAGGTACACTTATGAGTGAACTGTTGCGCAGTTAGCAGTAGTTAACAGTTTATCATAAATTAGACATCAACTAATAAAAAAGTACGTATTCAAGAGGAAACATCATGAACTACGGAAATATTCATGTTAAATCTTGTAGTTTAGTGAAAATAAAATTAATTACGTATAGAATAATTTGCATATGAATTTATATTTCAGTTTACTGTATAGTGATAAAGATTGATTGAGTTAGATTGTGGCTAGCAAGGGGAATTTAAAACACACGTTTTGTTCTATATGAGATTCGTCAGATAGATGTACCGGGATCTCAGTGTTGTGGCTCACATCCTGGATTTTGACTCAGTTAATTTTATGCCAAACAGCATTTGCGTTCATCATTAGACTACTGAGTCAAGATAGCCATACTTGTGCAATGTGTATTTTTATGTAATAAACTGAATTCGAGTCCTAGTATGAGCATCAACACTAAGATGAAGGCACATCCAGTTGACGAGTCACAAATAGGACGAAACGCGTGCCCTAGGATTCTGCATGCTACCCTACAACCCAGCTCAAGCAATACTTGTTAACTATCGCTATATTGTGGCAATCCGTTCAGGATACACATATGGCAACAGAGACATGAAAAATCAACGAGAATATCTACATACATTCTAATTATATTAATAATAGTGATAATAATAATCGTAACAATATTTATTTACCGCGTACATAAACAGTCGGCTACAGTTTTTTGACCATAAGTGTCATTGGAGTATCTCTCACATATCCTGTATCTACCTAGTAAACAATAACTGAAGTTAAGCACATTGTGTTAGGTAAAAATCTGCCAATGAGTTTATTAATTTTCACCAACTGAAGTAGTTAGGACATGTATGTTATATGCCCGATCATCTGCCTCGACACTTGATGTTCGTTGGTATAAGATTTTTGTGGAAATAAAATAGAGGCAACCAAGACAAGGTATGATAACAGTTCATAAAGTTGTTGATTGTTGGTATAAACCGTGGTGGTAGTTTCAGACTACCGTATTAGGATCCGTGCAGTAACCGCTATCAGTAGTTTGAAACATGGTTTAGGTGACGTAGCTGTGAATTATTGGAGCGACATAGATGTACTCATTTTTTGTCCTCTTCTAGATACCCAGTTCCACTTTTTGTTATATATGTTCTGCTTTAATTTGTTCTTCTTGACGTGTGTCCTGGTATTATTCTTGTTTATGTGGTATGACATCTTGAGGTGCGCACATATATGCCAGACTTTAAGTTTATTAGGGACTTGAGCAGTGCCTCAGTGGTTAAAGCTTATGACGTTTAATCAGTGAACGATCTTAAACTATGCTTCATCTAATTCCGCATGGACAATCAGTATATACAACCGGATAACAGTATCACTAGCCCTTATACTTTCGGAATGTTCCTCGAATCCAGATGCATTAATTTGTACCCGGTAGATGAATTATATAAGGTAGGTATACGTAATCGGTTTTTACCCACTCTGGATTTCGCATGCTTGCAATCTTTAGGGAACTGCTGCTACTTATAGGATTCTGATCTGTGTTACTTAATTCCATAGCATGAAATGTTACCTTGCAAGTTAGTACCTGTCCTGATGATGAGTACAAAATAGCATAGAAAGTATGTTTAAAATTTCCTGCCGACTATTTCTAACATCAACAACCTAGTGTATATTATATTGCATCAACTAAATTAGTGACTTCATTTGAAGTCGACAAACATATGACATACTGTCGTCATACAGTCATTAGTCAATGTACATCGTGAAAGTTTCCATGTTCTAACATACTTTACTGATTCTTTTCATGGAATATTGATTCTGTACAAAAATGATAAACTGTTAAATTTCACTCTTTTGCTTTGTACCTATACCACGCATAGAACGTTTACGCTTGACAACAAAACCACAAGATGCGTTAGTCAGTCATTTTGGTGAAAGCATCCAATTCAAATGTACTAGTTCAATTGAACAGGTTATACCATACTGGTTATTTAATGGACAACCGAAAATTACAGGAATTGGTAAAAGTATGTACCTTATTCGCTTTTTAATAAAAGGTTATCATATTTTATATCTTTTAATTGATAACTATTGTTGTTGTTGTATGTTGCTACTGTCTTTTTTTCGGGTGGTAAATATTTTGAAAAACAAGGTTTTTTTTATAAAGAGAGAAGTAATGTCTATAGATCGTATAGTTAATTAGTATTTCACCTTCTTAATGTTATATTTACTGAGAAAAGGGGAGTCTATGCAAATAATTATCCAGGTGGTCTATACACACTGGCGATTAATGACCATTTCGTTACTGTCACTTTTTGCTTTGACAACCTGTAGGGTTCTTTCAATCTTTTTCAATGTTAGTCAATTTTGCATTTCAGGAGAGTTGAATATACGTAACACCTACCTCATCAACTTTAGTTGATGATAATTTAAAGCTTTATCGATAGATTTCTTATATGTGTAGTTGTTTCGGAGTAATGTTGACAGAAAAGAACCATTAATAATAAATATCGCTTAGCTGAAGAGATCTTCAGGATAGTTGTTTAGATATATGGATTTTGATTATCATTATGCCAATCACTCATTATCTAACTTACTTATCTAACTCACATGACCTTAGAGGCCCCTATCAATATACTCTGTTGTTTGTTTAGTTCACTATGTATTAATGTCTTTACAATGTTAAAATGATTATATGGGACTGTATGGGCTCTTCGAATATCTGTCTGTCTGAACATGCGAAGAATTATACGAAGAATTTATTACAATCTCATTGTAATAATTGGAAATATTTGTTCTGAAAGGTTATTTTTCAATACATGAGTTCCGTTGTTGAGGTTATGACTATTAATCGGCTATGATGATTGAGACATTTGTTACATGTGTCCCAACCAGTGCTATAGCTTGTAGTGATGACTAGGGTTATAGGTAGTCAAATGAAGATATGTTTTCATCCTACTAATTATCTTCCTATTGGTTGAATAGCTGCTTTCAGATGTCTGCTACTTGACTTTGATCATTGTGTATGCATGGGATAACAGCAGTCAGTGGTTGAAGGTATAATGTGACATGATTCAAAGTCACATTAGCTCAGATACATTCACACTTTATTTCCTTTCTGTTAGTTTTCAGTGTTTCTTCATACATACCTTTCTATTTTTCCGTTTTCATCTACTGAGTCCAGACAACAGCATTTATGCAACAGGTATTTATGCATAATTTGAATATGTTTGTATTTTTCTGTTGATGTGGAAATGCGGTAGTGTTAACATGAACGCTAGTTCTGAACCCTAGTTGCTAGTCTCCCTCTCCTGAAATGCTCTGGTATGGCCAATAGTCGAGAGGGTTCATTCTCTAGAAATGTTCTCACATATCCTCAAGTTTATAGTCTTTGCCAGAGCAGTCCTACTTATTGCCTTCCCACAGCGTGCGTATTCCTGACTAAAGTGAGTGGATGAAGGCGAACATCTGGCGCTTCAACTAGGTTGTCGGACATGGAGATTTAGCTTATATGAGTTGGTAAACCATGATTCCAAGCCAGTGGTGAACATACGTTCATAATGGAACAAAAATCGATTCAGACACTTTAGCATTATCCCATCCCATACACAATTACGATGATTGATAACAATCATCACTGTATCGACGCCATCTCCATAAGATGCATATATAACATCAGAGATTGATTAATTTTTAAACCTTAACAACATTATGAAGAAGTTATAAAATACATTCAACTTATAGTAAAATATTATTATCTTTGCATAAACCTAATCTTCACTATTCATATAGATATATTAATGATCAGTGTTTCTTTATATATTTATTATCTTAAATAAACACTTTGATTGAAATCAATCTTTACTGACAGGTGAATAATCGTGTGGGATAAAATAGTTTATAGTTTAAGAGATAAACAAGTGAAGTGTGTATAAGGTAATCAAATACAGTTTATTGTAAATAGATATTTATCATAAATCTATTTGAAAGTTACTAACGTTTTAGTTTAACTGAACTGTAAACTATTTACTATGTTATGCATATCAGTGAATTGAATTGATTTCAATCATTTTTCTCACTCTCTCACTCTCACTCTCTATCCTCTCCTTCAGATAGATTATGTGAGATAATTCATTAGATTTAGTGTCTTTTGTATTATTAAAATCTTCATAATATCATAGTTTAATGTCAATGATCTAGTTTAACGTTACTGAGTATGTAGTTTCATTTAATTACATCGTATAACCTGTTTATAACTAACTAATGAATGATATTTTCATAGATTCGAAGAGGTTAATTCTCGACAATTGCCTATTTGCACAGTTTGTTGAATAGACGAGTATGCTATATGAGAGTTCGCTTAGTTTTACAATATGACTGATGATATATAGGTGTTGGTAGTTTAGTATTTCATCTTAAATATCTTTGCAACATTCCTCGCTTATCGTGAAACAGTAGTAGTAATTAGATTGATAAAATAATGAATTTTCACTGACTAAAATGATTTAGACATGTTCACCTTCTCTATCAAACTGCCTATACTGATGCTTTCGGCTGAGAGAGTAAGTTAATTGAAGATCGGGAGCAGCTAAGTAGGTCCATGAATCAATATTTTGATTATTAGGTTTTACATTCAAAGTTTACTTTATTCACTTCGTCTGAGCAACTGGATAATGTCTCTAGCTGTTACAATTTGTATGTCTCGAAGTCACGTACATAAATGAATATTTAGCTGGTAAATGATCTGCACTGGGACGAAATTAAAACTTAGTAACAGTCTGTAAGATCTTTGAGCTTATTGTCAGTCACCTCCTAACTCGATGCGCAATATGGACTGGAATTTAAAGGGAAGATAACAATGGCCAAATTGAAACCTGTATCACTATATTATCTAATCATTAACTGTCGAACAGAACCATGTAGAAAGTTGTATATACCTAATGCTTACACTTTAATTTTGGTAAGTGGTAGGAGGATTTTAATTTTCATATTCAATAAACCATTGAAATTGTTCTTATCCATACTCATTTTTAACTTTTTTTTTAAATCTTGATTGTTAATGTCATTGATTTAAATCGGTTTTTACTTGCGATCTATACTGTTAGTCTTTCATACGCCTGATGTTATCCTTAGGCTTGTCCATCGTGTTAGCTCAACCGAGCCGTAATAAATGAAACACTTGTTTCTATAGCTACCATCATGTCGAATATGTTGCTTGCAGAAACTTAGTACTAAAAGTAGCAACTTAAAGTGTCGAGGCAAAGTTACAATGCCAACACGGTTGTGGTACTATCAAGATTTTTCAATCGAACTGCCAGCATTGTAGCGATTTTGCGTTCCGACAACGGAAGCGTGGGGACTTAATATTAAAGGTTGGTCCCAAATCTAGCTCATCTAATCTTATCTCACCTATTTCCACCAGCTTTGTAAGTATCAACATAAAGCACACAAAGCCGACCACAAAAAGGCTATATGTGACTTTTCCCGTAAAGCTGTTTGGTTATACTCCTACCTTGGTTTATTCTTTTAGGTCTCTTAAGAGAGATCTCTTGTGTTACCGCTCTAGATTAACCTTGTGTAGCCTAGATTGAGTCTTTATTTTTTGCCATCATTTCGGCTTGTCTCCAACCTTTCTCATTATGCTCTACTGTAAATCGTGATTACTTTAAATAAAGCTTACATAGATAATTTTATCATAGATTTAATATCAATTGTTGATAATGTTTATACATGGTATTATGTAAATGTGTACAGGGTCAATTCATTTTTGGCATAGTTTCTAACGATCAATAATATTTAACATGATGTTTTTATTGTTGTCTAAAAAATATATTTTAGAAAGAATGATTCTACTTACTGTTTACAATTTCAAGTATTTTGTTTCTTGTTTCATTCACCTATTTTCTGCTTAGTTTTTTCATTGCATACACCGACTTTGATTTAATCATTTCTACTTTATTTTGTATGCGTAAAATTGTCTACTGGTTTTTGTTTTTGTGGTGATTAATATCTAATGGATGTAGGTTTATGTAAACATTTTGTGTTACACATTTACCAGACATATTTTATATCTTTTTTTTTTCTTCGTTTTTGTTGATTGTCTATGAAAACTATTCTTCATATGTAATGCCTTTTAATTCAGAATAGGCTTGTATCTTCCCGTTGATTTGTAATGGACTGAAACTGGTCAGCCTCTGTTGCCATATGTGCATCCTGAGCGGATTGCCTCTATATAGCGGTATTACACAAGTTATATTTAAGTTGGATTGTGACTGGCAAGTGGAATCCAGGACGTGCGTTTCGTCCTATTTGGGACTCGTCGGCTGGATGTACCTGCATCCCAATGTTGATGTTCACATGCCTTTTAATATTGAAAATTTATCATCAAATAATTTAAATTTGTTTGGAATCTATTCAAATCTATTAGAATTCAGACACTTTCAATCCAACATATCATAAGTTGATGGAAGTGGGAATTCTACTACTAGATGCCTAGTGTTAGGTTTTACATCAACCTGACGCCTTTGATGCGTAATCTTGGATGAGCACTGCTGACGAGTTTCACACTAGAATGAAACAGCTATTCAGTACTCTCTGGTTTTCAATGGTACCCTACCAACATCAATCTGTGACATATTCACTCAATTAAATTTTGCATGACTTAGCTGCATACTGATTAACTAAGACCATAGTTGAGAAGTATTGTGCCTTGGAGTTTATATATATATATATATAGTAACTAGCGAAAGTTGTTAGATCAGTTAAGGATCTTCTTTGGTTGCAACATGTATTACATGCAGCTAACTACTACACATACCTCAACACTTGACAATAACTGGCGTAGGTTCGAAGAAATCTAGGAATAGCCAAACCAATATATGTCATCAGTCCATTACATCGGTTTCAACCACATCACCTAAAGCCTCCAATTTTCGAATCTAATTAATCTTGCACAGCCCAACTAAAATGTATTCAGTCTTTGTCGTTATATATCCTTAACCTAAATTTTACATCGTATATATATATGTATATATACTATCCCAAGGTGCTTATGTCAAAATTCATGGAAGTCGTAAGTTCACTTAAACATGATGATGATGATGTTCATTATGTATATCTAAGCGCACATATCGGATTGGTCATTGTTTTCTTTAATTTCAATTACAAATAGAATTTCATTTATTACATCATATTTGATTTGCATGATTGTTGATTGATTGAAGAGTTAACTAACCTGAAATTATCTCCAACATTTTCAATGTTCACAAAGTATTTGTTATATCTATCACTTTTTATTATTCATTCATGCATTCAGTGAATGATTGATTGCGATATGTTATATCGTTATTTACATTGAATAATATCTTTTCAAGAGATTGAATTTCTCTACAACATGTCTCGTGTAGCACAATTCAACAGGCTGCCTTATTGTAAAGTGTTCATGCTTTGCTTGAACATTTTGAAAGAATAATACTTAACCAAACTTCTCTTCATTTTTCTACATTTATTGAATGCTCATTTTGTATAAAATGCCCTTCGTGCCCCCCGTCCCGTTAGTTTATTTTGTTCTAACGTTATCATGAATGCATTGTGCAATGCTATACAAAGATGTACTTTTATATATGTAATGATGATGAGGAACTCCTACTCATTATTTTATTATGAAATCCATGCATGACTTTTTACAAATCATTCATATGTATTCAAGAAAAAATAGGTATATTGTGTATCATATATTCTATGAAGTTAATTATATTTATTTTCCTGTAAAGAAATGATATATCTTAAAGGATTTCTTTAACGTTACATGTCTTTAAAAGTTCTTGAAAAGATTTCCATTACATGTTCTGAATATCTTGATTTCGATACATGGAACTGATTATGAAATGCTTCACTGAGCGTTGCTATGTCGGAATGAAATAGCTTCTATATACTTTTCAATTTTAAACGGTTATCTAACTATATTCAGTCATTGTGTAAATTATTGTTCTTTTACCACTAAAAAGCAGGTATTCTCTGCATTTAAGTCCTAAATCTTCTAGCCATTATGGAAGAAGCTGTTGCATTACATGGTATTCTTATTTCCATTTCGGGCGATTGAATTCAGTTGTTTTTCGCTTGTTAGATAAAAATTACTACTAGAGTCGACTCTCCACTGGAAATATTTTTTATTGTTTTAGTTGGGTGTTGTAGAGATTGTTGACTATTAAGTTAATATCACGAATTAGTCCTAATTAGACAACTGATTGATCACGTAGAAGCACTGGTCAGCTTTTTCCTCCTAATGTAGGACTCTTCAGCAGTGCGCACCTACGATCCTATCGGGGATCGAACCCAGGACAGTCAACAATCTCCACTACACCCAACTATAACTAATGTCAGCTCATTAGTGACTAGTTTCTTGAGGTAATTCCTGGAGTTCTAGTGAGAAGATGTGGCCAGTGGAGTTCAATCGTGTCAGGTGTGAAGCAGTTATCCACTGATAGCAGTGGATGAGGTTGGGACAAACGTATTACGAATTGATTGAATTAGAAATATTAACTAGTTGAAAGTCGATTCAGTCGTTTAATGTTAATGCATCCTCTCTGAAGCCAGAGGGTCCATAGGTTTGATCTTAGGTAGGGGGGGGGGTCGTGGATACTCATTACTGAAGAGTCCCACACTGAGACGAAACAGCTGTACAGTGCTTCCAGGAGATCAATGATTGTCTAACTTATACAAATTCGTGATATCAAAATTGACTTTCTACTGTGTAAAATGCCTAATTGTTTTACTAGATTCTAAACAGTGACTTCTGTTGTATAGTCTACGAAATTATGTTCTGAGTTTTCAGTGTACTATGAGAAATTCGGTTTTATTCAGATGAATCACAATTCAGCGGAATAACAATTGACTATTTATCTAGTCTTCCTAATAGTATTCAAAGAACTACTTTATGAAGTATATTTCAATTAATTTTTATGACTACTTTACTAATGAGAGTCTATTACTCCTACCATTGTTAATATATAAAATTGAAATTAATTGGTCAGAGTTACCTTATGTGCCTCACTATATCCTTTAGTCATGAGTTTTAGTATAGTTGGTATTTTGCTGTTAGGGGGTTTCAGAATACGCATCTTACATATTTTGTAAACCTTTTCAGTTTGACATATATGCCATATCTTGTGTTGATGTTTACACTGGAACTCGAACTTGATCCATTGTTTCAAACGTGTGTTATTCGCTGAGCTACTGAGTTTAAATGTATGTTAACTCGTTTATGAAACGTTTATGAAACTTTTGGCAAGGATTTGTAGTTTTCATTTTGTATGACAAATCATTGTTAAGACCAGTAGACACATACTAAGCAAACTAAAATGTGAAAAGAGATTTAATGTTATTTATATTCCACTTAAACTAGCTGTTCTATTATATTATATTTGAGGTGAGTGACAAAGTCATACTACTGACTGTACGAAGGTTAGGTGAAACTCAGGTGCTTCCAGTTGACAACCAACATTACCCTGATGTTACCTTCCTACAGCAGAAAGATGGAGTTATAAAAAGTCGACCCTAGATATACACATTTCTCCTTAACATGTTGATTTCAGTTTCCAGAGATACAGCTAAAACAGTTAAAACACTACGATCACGCTCTCAAGTTATGTAGACTATCAACACTCTAGCTTTTTGTGATGCCTAAAGAAGAAGAACCTTTTCACCATGTGAACAACTTGGAAGTGTTAACTGTCTTCATATACCTAAAAGCTACTCAATATTATATAACACACAATGATCAACACTTGAATGATTTTTTTAACAATTGGATATGCTTGTGTGGGATCTTTATTTATTTATTCAACGTTAAATTTTTTTCCCAAGTCATTTAGAATTATCGTATACATCGTAACTACTGTTCGTCCGTAGTATATTATAAAATAGTGTACTTTCATTTGTATGATAAAGTACTATATTTGTATTAAATGACATTATTATTATTATTATTATTATTATTATTATTATTATTATTATTATTAGTAGTAGTAGTAGTAGTAGTAGTAGTAGTAGTAGTAGTAGTAGTAGTCGTAGGTTTCTTAATCGAACATTATTTATTATCAGAATATCACTTTAATGATTCTGCATGTATATGAACCTAGGCGGACAACAACTGTGTTCACATATTCACACTTCAATCGAATCACACACCAGTATGTGCTAAGCTCGCCAGATAATTGTTGGGTATATAGATCTTAATGTTACAGGAGTTCGAAATACTAAATAGTTTTTAACTTCGGTTGTAGGTATACGGTACACCATAATTGTGAATATTGTCTAAAGACCCGTTCTAATTGAAACCCCTACTATAATAACTTCAAAGGTTTAATGCACCAAGTTGCGATATGAATGATGACAACAAATGCATATGCTTAGGAAATTATTGTTGTTTGGCGCACTTTACGCCAAAGCAAATAACTGTTGACCTATTTTGTAGCATTTACGTTTTTTAACACTTTTATTATGGCAAGTGATTGTACTGTTTCTAAGGTTATTGTGAGCTAAATTTCAATTGAAATAGGTTGCAGTTCTGACTGTAATAAGTTTGCTATATATAGCAACCAGCGGTTTTACAGAATCAGTGATAACTGTTGCTCCATATTTTTAAGTTGATGCGCTTGGTATATATTGCCACATCACTTATCTTAATAACCTGCTAGCCCCTTGTGGGTTGGTGCCTGTTGAAATTTCTGCACGGATTCAGATAGCTCATTTTTAGCTGCTATTTTTATATCATACTTATTTCCGAAATATCGCTCGTCTATCCTGTAACGACAGAGTTAATAATACTAAGGTTAGGCACACAGTATTAGGCAAAGATAGCAAATCGGTTGATGAATTCAGGAATTTTCATTGACTATCTGACTACAGTCCAAGCACTAATTGTGATCAGTGGTTAGAAATATGGTTAAGTACTATGATTGGGGATTCGATCAGATTAACACAGATGGACTTCCTCTTTATCTTCTGGACTTTAAATTCTTTTATTCTTTCATGATGCTCTTTCATTCTTTATTTTCAAGGCGTGTTCTGGTATTCATCATGATAATTCGATCTTGTTGAGCCAATGTGGTATAACAACCTCAGTAAATCCACATATATGCAAGGCTTTACATTGTTTATAGGTGACTGACTGGTATAACCGTTATTGTTTTTTTCAGGTAACTAAGATCAATAAATTTAGGTGACTGCAGTTAATCAGTAAGTAGCATTACTTCACATAGGTTTTTTGGTAGTTGATAATTGTTTCTTTATCCTAGATTACTCAGTTTCATAATCTTAGATGTTATCTCTAAAGTAATCTGTTGAATTATGTACAATTAAGAGCGCCCTCAAGATATGTATGTAAGTCATATTGACAAAGGAAAGCTCCCATTATATCTTGATGACTACATGGTGTTTCTTATCGATTTCATCCAATAGTTTGGCTTACAACATTAATTATATAATCACTTTGGTAATTATATATTTCAACTTGATTGGAAGAGTTTTATGAACATTAATTGACTTGTGATTATTCAGTGATGATGAACTGTTAAAATGACTGCTACTGATTATCGAATATCAATTTTCTTCCTAACCCGTATGATACATTTTTGAATTGTTTTCAGATGAATTTATTCATAATGTCATATTTAGGGTCTGGCATGTGATTTAGTTGTGTTTTTTTTTTGGCTTCATCCTATTTTGTAAGCTGTTCCTTCGTGATGCATTTCATAAATGTAGATTAATGTATAAAAACTTTTATTACGTAATTCTTCATTATAATATTAAGTGATTGTTGTATGTAATTGATCTCTATTGTACACTTGATTGTATCGCTTCTTTCATATTAGTTTCAATTATTTTATAAACTTTATCTAAAAATACTACTTATTTTACAATAACATTATAATTCATTTATATTAGTTAGATACTTTATAGAATTTTCATTATTCCTACTTTCTTTTAGATAATACTCTAACGATAACTAATGTTACTTCACATGATATTGGAGTTTATCAATGCATAGCTCATAGATGGGATCCAGATCCAGATCTAGAAGAATGGGTTTCTGCATCAGCTGTATTAGCGATGAAATCTGACAAAATTATTCGTACACGTAAGTTAATACTTTGTCGTTAAAATGTTTATTATTAAGCTTAGTGATTTTTCCAGCTGTATTCTTTACAGATTCATCTCGAACTTAGTGCCTTCAGGTTTTATGTCAAGCCCTTTGCCTTTAGATCACTGAGTTGTCGATATCCAATAGTTTATAATATTTCTAGATCCAGTTCATTCATAATATATTGCGTAGGTTTTATTCATTTCCACTTAAAATACTTACCTCACAACCACCATAGCTGAAATCTACCAGTTGCTACCTCTGACTGGAACTCTTGGTATTACTTCTCAAAGTCAAAAATAAGCGTACGTATTGCGAAGTACGTTGTATTTGAGGCTTCTAATGCAGCAGTTAAAAAATATTACACATTATATATAAACCAACTTAATAGTTTGAAAGTTCATCTGTTGCCGCGACATCTGGAGATTCTTGGGTTCTCGTATCTTCGTTGATGCACACTGACGAGGTGTATTACGAGGGATCGAGTTAAGAAACCTCAGTCTATTAATCTTCAGAAAACCCATTTAGTATCAGTAGTCTATCATAGTTCAAACTGGACTTAACTCGAGATATGTTGCGCTACAGTTATCCGTTGCCTTTTGTGTGTAACTAATCTCCTAATACTTGATGTCAACTCCAGAATGGCTTCCTAAATTAGTCACTAGTTAGCTCTTGTTTGATTTATGTACCTGGGTGTACTTGTCTATGTTTGTGTTTATTAATTCATTAACAAAAGCTAAAATGATGTCTTTAACTTGAAAACTTGACATCTGCCATGATTTTTTCATCAGTTAGTATTCATAATATTCACACCGTTTCATAAATGGAAATTGTCTTTTCTTTCTGTCGATCCAAATTGAATTATCGATAATTTAATAGTGAAATTAAGTTTATTGTTTGTATTCGTCACATACTGATATCGCTTTTTGTACCACTGAGATCTAGGCAACACTAGGTAACTGTTTCGTACTAGTATCGAACTTTTCAATAGCACTGTGCACACCTAATTCCAGGAATCTAACACATAACCATCAGGTCCTGCGGTGAGCGCTTAATCACTATCACCGCTAGGATGGCGTCCAGTAAATGAAAAGCTTTATCCGCCAAAAAAATCTATTGACCTTCAAGATCCTGGTACGTTTATTGCGAAGTTGTTACTTTTGGTGTTTGGACTGACAGAGAGTAAAATAATTGCTTTCAGTGACATTTAATGATTGTTGCACTATTAATTGGCTGAAGCTGGAACCTTACCATTGTACGCCAACCGTAGTGATATCGTGATTATACATCTTCATTAAGAAATCCCACACTAAGACGAAACTTCTGTCAACTGTTCTTGGGTTCTCAGTGATGCTTGAACGAAATCATTCTGTAATAAATGCAAACAAATTAAAATCGATCTTCATAAAACTACTTCAACTTAACTATGCAATCAAATAATGTGTAAACTTCATTTTATAGTTTGTCTTTTTGTAGTTTAAATAGATCGTTAAAATTTCATTTCTTATTAATAACCCTCCTTCCTTCATCATTATCCACACTAACAAGGTTATTGACGTCGTCAACTCTCCTACTCTTCCTTAGCTTAAGTTTTAATCCTTATTGTTGTTGCCATTATTTAGTTTCCTGAAACATGTGCAATTTATTTTACTTTATTTTATTTTAGCTCAAGAATTAGCTTTATTGTTACCAACATCGAAACAAACCATAATGGAGGCGAAACAACCAGGTAACTTTTCAGTTAATCTAAATTAACAAATTATTATAATTTGTGCTTCTTTGGATGCATAGTGCAATGAAACAATTGTTCGTTGCTTAATGGTTTTCAGTATTTGTAGGACGTAGGTCATTATGTTTCGAAGTGTTTGTGCACATTTCGTCCATTTAGTACTTATCATACTTATGTGAGCTGATTGATGCTACGCCTATGTACACCATTAGTTTGGAATAGGGAATTTAAAACTCTCCTAGGTGAACTTTTTTTATTCATGAATGTCAACTTTCGACTGATTCATTATAAGATAATCACCTTCGCAATAATAAGGTACTGATTAGGACTTCAGTACTAAAATGTATACAAACGCTCGGTCGTATAAAAACATATTGTGCTATACTTTAAGTTAACTAAAGTTTCGTGAATCCCCAGTTATCGTGCTTGTTACCAGACTTATACATCTGCTGGACTGTAATTCAGTATCAAGTAGGCTGTAGTCATAGAGTAAAGCTGGTTATATTGTTACCTATAAAAATGTGTACTACTTTTTTGTTATGTGGATATTTACAGAATGTATTTTTGTATTCAGATAGTTATTTTTCTAATTCTGAGTAACCCTCAACTCATTGATTTACCTGCGTACTTGTAAAATTAGGCTCTCTAGACAAATTGAACTTCTATTTCTAAACAGTCATACATAGATGGGGTTCAGTGGACTTGTAATAGTGTCGATATCACTTTAAGTCGACAATGAATATTGGGTAATGTATAACTGGATTCTTGGAATCAACTTTGAACTGACGGTAGGAGACAGTGTGGAACAAGAAATAAATGATGGTTAGTAAATTGTGTTGTATAACAGCTATAAAGTTGTAGCTTAATGGTTAAAATAACACTCAACTTAGTTCAGTAGTTAATAGTTATTGGGAAATTCTGATTCATCTATATTTTCTACTAGTTGTCATTCATCGGTAGATTCTAATTGCAATTCTATAGGAACTGATACTCCACTTAATAGAATTTGAACTCGTTTAACATAATCTCTTAGTCTACAACATAACCAATAGGGACTAGATAACATGTGAAGTTGGTTATTACTCTGTGACTATCAGGTAGATACAGTCTTATCTTGTACTCCATCTACTTCAATTCGTAATACTTGTGTATGCATATGTATAACTTAGAAATGAATATACAGTTATGAATTAAGTCAAAGATATTTAGTTAACTGGCTACTTAATACATTATCATAAATTTCAATTGACATAATATTCTGTTGGTTATTTTTTTTTGTTATACAGGATGTATATTGTTTCTTTTTTTTTTCTTTGTTAAATGTCTTCCCTAAATTTTCTTTCAAAATAACCTTATTCCTTAACATTGAATATTCATTGTTGCTTGTTTCATTGTATTCATTCAGCTGTTTATGCATATCTTAATGAAACATGAGATAACATGTAAATTTGTGCTTTTCTCTATCATGAACTAACAGTTTAATTGTTATCTTTTCGATTATTATTTCATAAGAAATATGTAATCCAATATACTACACTTACAGATAGTGTTGAACATTGCGATGGTAGAGTAAAATTGTTTTAACTCAGTTAGATGATTTTAGTTATGTCTAGCTTCTTGTAGAAGTTTACGCTATTCAAGTCGTCTAGTATGACAATGAAATCTTCACAGTTAAATCATTCAACTCAGAGAATTCAATATAACCAAATGTGTTAAATATTATGTTTGGTTATTCAATTTAAATTGATTTGATAATAGTTACATATTAAGTGAATTAAGTGGTGCTAACGATTTGTAGTTCGGGAAGATGATTTTCGTAGATATTATTTAACCTGTATAGGCTATAGCACCAACATCAGATAGAAGTGAGCTATAAGAATTTCTCCATAAATTTCTAAAAGGTTGTTCTGTTTCGTTCTGTCACTATCCTACTGTAACCTGTTTCATCGCTTTATTGTTGTGCATGTCGTTTCCTAGTTGATTGATAAATTGAATCGATTGCAATATGTTTATTGACTGCTGATTGATCCAAGTGCCAAACTTTTTAAGCTTCTTTACTCGTATATATACTACCTCCCTTCAAAATTCTACGTCACTGAACGATATCACTTGAATAAGCCATCGCGTTTATCTCACAGATGCCATCTACACAGTCTTCATCTACGAAACACAGGTCATACTAGCTAGCAGTCAGTAACTTCATGAATTGATATCACATTTTATGTTAGTCGCCTTTATTTCCTTTCATCCTACTCCTATACCATACAGCGTTGTGTCGATGGTAGTTTGTATCTACTCTAGTATTCTGCTACCTTATCAAGAATATGATCACACTTAGCCCTCTTATTATGAGTGAAATTAAGATGATTCTTGTAATCAACAAATGTACTACTTTTCTCACTGAGTCATTCATTATAACATCTCTTAGTACTTGAAAATTGTATATTTGGGATTTTCGTGTTTTTCCCCATTTCAAATACAAATATATGACTAATGTTTATTTGTACCTTTGAAAATACTCTCTTGACTTGTATCTTTATATATTCAACACTCATATATTGAAGTCAACTATTACTTCTTGGTAGAACTAAACGATTTCGCTTACATACAGATTGTACATTAATGAGTGTAAGAATACGTTTCTCCCATTTGGGAATGTTTTTTGATCTATTTTTCCTGAAAAATAAATGATAGTATGTGTGTTTCTCTTCGTGTATAAGAATATAGTATGCATGCATTCACCATTATTATGATTATTATTATGGCGTATAGATAAGTAAGCAAGCTATTTTAATCAGGCAAGCAACCATTACTGGCATGTAGATTAACAAAACTATCGTAGACAAATTCTTATCTATACCCTTTTCTACACATTAATCAGAATAAAAAGTATCACCTACCTTACATCACTTCACTCGAATACTGTCTTTCTTCCTCTCAATCATCATTCCTTCTTAACTTTACTCTGTTACCTTCACTATACTATATTATATATTCTAGCTGATAATCAGAAAATTATTTATTTCCTATTATTGTTCCAATATTCCAGGAAAGTTATTTATTAGGATATCTGAATGGTGTTTGTCTGTGTCTATGACTCATACTACTAACTTGAAAGGATGATAAACGGTAGAGATAAAAATGCATACAGAATAATTCACGTTCTATCTTACCCATTTGTTTCCATTCCTAAAATCATCGATCGTTTCTTCGCATTTTTTTATTTTTTCACCGAAATAAAGAAATTGTACTTATTACATAATTTAAATGTGTTTGTATTTTCCAGTTGGTGTTGTTAAAGCTTGCAATTGATCAGTCTCTGGTGGTAGTTCATGCGCATCTACAATACATAGTCGATTCATAAGTTGTTCAAAGTTGAATTATAGTTGGAAAGTAGAATCCAGAATGAGGGTTTATTTTACTTGGGATTCATATTCAACTAAATGTATTTACTGAGGAAGTTTGAATTTTATTGCCGGGACTCGAACTTAGTTCGGTAATGCTAAACGACCCCGCATCATTCACTTAGTTACTGGGTTCAAACGGTCACATTTGAGTCCTGCTGTGATAGATTCATCCAACTGTAGATGAGTACCAAATAGAACGAAACGCATCATAGATTCCGATCTTGAGTCTCAATCCTAATTTGATCTGGTACAATAAAATCATATCAAGGCAGTTCACTTAAAGATGCATATATAGTTACAGAAACTGATCGATTGTAGTTCTTGACGGCATTAAAAGGAAACATTCGAATCTATTAACTATAATGGTCCCATTTAATAGTATTAACTTTATTACAGTAAAGAATTTTTTGCACCAGTCATGTAGTATCACAACAAATCTCCTTTTAACATCCATCCTAAAGATGATTGTTCACAAAATGTATTGTAGAATAGTTGACAGTCAAGTGTATACCACCCATTTTCACTATCGAGAGTTTTACAACCAGTTCACTTGCCACTACGACAACTTCACCTGTCGTGTATATAAAATATATTCACCTCACTTTTTTTAAGAGATAGACACCAATGGCAAGTAAACTAACAACTGCAGTTTTCACATTTGAGTTTTTCTCCGCAATATTTAGAATTACGTTAATTTTGTAAGCCGTATTCACTACTACGCATGATTACATATAACAATTATAATTGATAAATATTCAGTCCAAATAGGTCAGAAACAGGATGGTTAGTTACAGTATATACATACAACTAAAAAGTAAGTGACTTAAATATTTAAGCAGATCATCGTTAGCTAAATATATCAGCATAGAGTAGAGATAATATTCACACTAAGATCTTGAATCTGCTGCCTTTTGTTTCAAGAATTTCTATGTTCTAAGTCAGTAAGCTACCATTTCATCGTATCTATCAATCAATTTAACTATTCCTAAATATAATCAACGAAAAATATTGCAAACCCTTACACGTATTTCATGTCGACGTTTGAAGTCTTAGTTTCACAATGTTCACATGTGTTGTTAGTTAACAATTCCATCGTTAAACGTCGTTTGTGAATATCGAAATTCTGTTTCAATAATAATGAATGTCGTGGTATATATAGAAGCATCTTGTAACCTAACATACAAAAGAAGACAAATAATGAGTACATTTGCTCCTTTGTGACTAAACTATACCACTCATTCATATCTCTAACCATCGATCACGATTATCGCACAAATCTGAACTGGGTAATATGCTTTTTACCAACATGATTCAGACCAACTGCTATCCACAATATAAACATACTATAATATTTCCATCTGTCATACTGTTGCCACATCAAATTAGCACTGTAACATCAATTTATGTAGCTGAATTGCAAAATAGCATCAGCAATGATTTCATCAACTTGGCTTAGCTAAGCTTAGCTTCCTTCCAACTTATTCCTACTTGAGTAAGCATCGTTTTTTCCAGTCAAATCGATATTGAGCTTACGTTGCAAAGACAATGTTTCATTATCTTTTTTCAAATTTATTTCATCTTTACTTTCCTACTAAAATTCTGTATCTTATTTACCATTCATGTATATGTAGAGATTGTCACGGATAGTTTGACGCCAATTGCTGAACCAGTTTATGATAATCTGGCAGTATATATCACTTGGAAAGCGTATACAAAATCAGAAACTCATAATGGTGATGATGCTGGTGTTGAAACTAATGCTGTTGGACAAATAGCGTATCGTGTTGAATATTCCATGCAAATAAGTCCTGCTGAGAGACAATATATCAGTGCTAATTCAAATAACAATATGCCTGTTGATAATAATAATAATAATAGTACTGATCTTGATAATACCAATAAACCCTCTGATATATCTGATCTACCTGCTTTGATTGGGTTGGTTGGTCATGAAGCAATACTTTGGAGTGATCCAACCGCCCTAAATCAACAAGTAGGTCATTTTTCTCTGTTTTTTCGTTGTTTCGAAGTTATGAATTATGACCTATGTCTGAAGGTGGTTTGCATTCACTAGGTTTATGCTAGTTGGCATTCATAAGCAGAACAGATCTAAAATCCTAAGTGGACTCATGTTCGAACCGACCTTGTTACTCAGCTATATAAGTTGTATTAATTGTTCAAATCAGGAAGTTGGATTTGAATTCCAAAGAAAGTGTCAGTCTCTCTAAGATTGGACACCTTCCTCGTCGGTACATCTAACCACCATTTTTATTTTTGATATATGCAAAATTTTTAGCTTGAAAATACTAATCAGTTACTTTTATGACCTCAAAGGATATTCCGTCTCTTTTTTTCTTTAAACAGTTTTCATCAGCATATGCTTATGCTACTGGTGAGCCACTACAACCAGGCAGACGTTATCGCTTTCGTGTTATCGCTTTGGATCCATCTACTGGGCTTCATCTAGTTCCCCCGTCAGGTTGGTCAAATATAGTTAGTATGGAACATATAAGTCAAGTGGAACCTCCACAAATAAAAGTGGTTCGACCCATGGTAAGTCTAATTATGACTTTATTTTACTTTTTTGGCTTTAATCACCAATATAATATTTAATCTCAACTAGTGTAACTGGTAAGCATTCTATGAAGTTAAGCAGGTTTCGGAAAGGTGTCATTCACTTCAGTGGCCATATCTATCACACATTTCCCTAAACCAAGTAGGCTTTCACCTACTAACAAGTCTCGTACCAAGTGTCCATGGTTTCATGAGCTGATTCCATACTTTAGTTTGTCTTTCCCTAGCCTTTTTATAGCTCATTCATACACCAGCTTACGTCGTGCGTCAATGTGTTGGTTAGGCATACGTATTATATGTCTCAACCACTTCAGTTTGTGAAAACGTACCGTTATTTCCAAAGTTATTAAGGTTGAAAGATGTTGAGGATCACTGAATTTTAAATTATAGTTACATAAGTTTGTTATATGCTCCGCAGTGTCTGTAACTTCTGTGTTTTATCTCGTTATAGACATGTATACACATTATTGATAGATTTTAAATTACAACTGCGTGACCTGTTCATTGCTTATATACTTTTGACAACTCTTAAACTCATTCATAAGTTTCATCAATCCTTATTTGTTGGTGCATATTAAAATCTTAACATAGATTCTGAAAGACAGTTTTTGTTTTCTCTTATACTGAATTAGAAACCTGACCTCAAAAAGTAGATGACATTCGTAGGATACTAGTATTTTATCATAAATATCTTTGAAGCTTTGTTAACAGTTTGTTGAGAACACTGAGTAAACAATTATGCGATGTAACTTAAGAAACTGGGTAGAAGTGGTAAATAGGTTATACGGTTATGTATCATTTACTGATTTGGAGATATGTTACTTATCCCTAACCACCACTGACTTCGATGTACAATTTTTGGCTTATGTAGTAGTAAGTTTAGAGAAAACTATAGATAGTCAAATGTGAACATATCATCAGTCTTTGAAATCATTGATAGTTTGTCTACTTCATGTTGATAACTCCAGACTCCATTGTTGGAGTCTTTACGATCATTTACTGGAGATTTTGGTTGACTTACCTTTAAATTATGTCAGATCTTAATAACCAGTCATCTTAATAAATATTATTCTTGTTTTTCGTACTTTCATGCAAAAGTTCTAAAGAATTACAGTATGTCACTTTTTCACCATCTGTATTCTTCATGCATGCATACAGACTTTACATGATGTTACCAAGTTTTTCCTACAGCTTAGATGTTGTATTTGGAAATCAAAATCTCTCATTATTCATTTTATAGTTTTCTCCTACTGATTTATTTGTTAAAAAAAATTTATCATTTGGAGGGAGTAGATGTTCACTGTTAGCAACAACCACCAAATTAACTTTACTTTGTACTTCCTTTAATTTTATAGCTGTTGTCCGATTAAATTAGTTCTTTTCTAGTTTGTTATTGTAAACACTTGAAATGTGAATTAGTTGATAGCTGAATTCTATGTTAAACGGATAATTATTCAACTATAAGTTCAGTCTATTTACATTTGATATGATAGTGAATATTTATTGTGATCTTAGTTAAGCCAATTTTCTTACTATTGAATGCTTACTAGTCAATGAACGTGTGACCTTAGTAAGTGACCAAATAATGTACGACCTCTTAATTAATGACTAGGTGTTCTTAACCAATTTGTCAGTTTACTTCTTTCCTTAGCCTTGAACCTAAGAAAGAAGAATACACAAACTGATGAACTAAATAGTCTAAATCTATAACCAGACCATATTTTTCATATATAATAGTTAATAGATTAAATGGAAGACAGTTCTGAATGTTAAACATTTTTCTTGATGTAAGTCGCATTGTAGTTAACAAGCGGAATCTAGAACTGTCTGAACTCAGTAGCCTTGTAGTGAACTCGATGGTGTTTGACACGAAGCGGATTGATTTCGAATCCCAGTGTGAGCAGCAACATTTGGATGCAGGTTCATTCAGCCGATGAGTCCCAAAGTGAATGAAACGCGTGTCCTAAATTCTATTTGACAGTCATAATCCAACTTAAACATTACATATCGCGACAATCTACTCAACATGCACATAAGGCAACAGAGATGAGCAGTTTCAGTTCATGACTAATCAACGGGAAGATACAAACTCATCCTAATCATTTTTCTTGATATATGCCCCATTTGTAAAATTTTGATTATGGTGTTAAATGCTTTGGTTGCAAACCTTTCATCGTTTTCAACAGTGTTTACTTTGACTTCATAGCCAATCACTGTTCAACTCAGTGAACTAAACTGTTAAATTTCTTATTAGTCATTTTATGTACACACGTACACATCTGTTGAATTCTCCCTTCATCATTATTCGTAATCAAACGTATTCTAGACATTAATTGGATAGATTCCAGTGTCAACTATCAATGTAGCTCTTGATCATAGTTTATTTAAAACTCTTTATATATTTCGTTTGTATTTACTACCATTAATTTTCACAGAGCAGTGGCTTAGTAGTAAAAATGGATTCGACTTTTAGTTGCTAGGTCGTTGGCCTGAGTCCATTTTTATTTACTTCACTTCAGACAGTTAATTAGTAATATCACTATTTCTCATTTAGCCTGCTTCTGAGTTACACTAATCTGTACGTGGTGGATTAATTACATTCGATTGGTAATGAATTTAATGTTCTAGTATTTAATTTCAACAGAAATTCCGTATTAGTAAAATCTCTCTTTCTATCAGTCATTATGATATGCAACATTATTGTTAAGGAGTAAAATACTACTCTTCAACTTCAATGTCAGAATTCATATTATCCTCATCTTATGGTTAGCATTTAAGTGATATGCTTCAAAACCGGTCAGTATGGCATAGATGCATTCTCACTCTTCGTCTATCTGCTTATCATGAGATTTTATCCTGCTAATTCATTTTTTTCTTGAATGATATTTGCCATTACAATCGATACTACTGCTACTACTTTGGTATTTATCCTGATCATTTCTTCTCTCTGTTTTCATCTGGTGTGAAACTGTGATCCGATGCATGTATACACCAAATTCTATGCTGCTAACATAATGTATCATTCATTAGTAAACACGTTAACCAGGTACAAATTCGTGTACATGGCTTCTGCCACAAGTAGCAATGTTCAAATCTACGTTTCAGTGGCCAATAGTCTTAAATATCTTAAATACTGATTCACGACTTTTGCGTCAATCCGAAACAGTCGATGTTAATATTTTACAGTTTTTATTTCTACAAGATATATTTTTAAAATTAACTTTTTGTGATCACTCTCTTTTTTTACCTATTTAATTAAACACAGTCCGAAGGTCGAGTACATGTAGTCTGGATGTTCAATGGTGTTGGTGGTAGTTCTTCAAATATTAATGATCTGAGTATACTATCCAAGTCGAGCTCTTCATCCAATAATAATAATGATAATAATATTGGTTCACAAAAAGACAAATCATTTGAAAACCCATCACTGTTGGATCCTTCTTCAAGCTCCAGTACATCATTGTTGTTTCTTAAAGATTCAAATAATGAACAGTTTATTGCAGAACATTTTCTTATACTTGCACGACCTGTCATTAAGCCTAAACGTGGTTCCGGTGGTTCAATTGAATATGGTGCTTATTGGGCTACACAAGTAAATGGTTCTAATGCTAGGGTAAGTGTTATTTTGTAATGTCGAAGAAGAAGATGATATAGGGATCCGCCATCAAAACCAATAGATAAGAATTACTGATAAACAATACATATGTTGTTTTCTTCATCACGTGCCCAACCTGATACCATTAGATTTAAGTAGCTGTCAGAGGATGGACAAATCGAAAAATTAGACATACAGTGCGTTTTTAGGTTGAATCAGTCTTATGACAATTATTCATGTCATCTTTTTTTTAAAATAAAAGTGTTACAGTAGACTAATATTATTATTGGCTAATAATTCATATCCAAGTAACCCTAACGGTGCTAGCGATGTAGTGTTCCCATCGTGGAAGGAGTTTGAAAGTGTTGACTTTATGACGTACACACCTTTTCCTTGCCTCATGAATTTATGGTACCAGGAGTAGAGTTTGAAAAGTATTGACCTAACAAATCAAGTATTGAAACACGAATTTCAGTTAAGGAAGCTCTTTTTAATGAATTTCTTATAATTGTATACAATCGTATGTATGCATATATGAAGTCTTTTTCAAAGTAACTTCTTCGTACATTACTCACGCAATCAGCGTTTTTGACAAGGCTTCGACAGTTGTTCTTCTTTGTCTTCAAAGTCATTAATAATCCCATTTTACTTTACACCTAGTCATAGCTTATGCATATTTCTCTGGTTTAATTTCTTCAAATATATATATATATATATATATATATATATATATATTATATATATATATATATATATATATATATATAATTTTTATATTTTTTTCAGGATGGTCTATTGACTGGTTTGAATAATACAGCGAATTATCAAATTATTGTCTATGGTGTTAAAGGTACTGGGGATAATCGACAAATTACTCGGTTCTCGAAAGCAGTCTACGTAAACATGGCTGTAAGTTTTATTTTTATGGAATATTATTATGTACTTTTGCTTTTCACATGTTTCTTCTAATTGATGATGTTCTTAATAAGATTTAATTTGGGTTAATTATATTTCTGAATATGAAAGACTTTTCAAATGTTTACAGACAGACAGACAGATACAACGCAGAACTTCGTACGTACGTTGCCATACCACATCAGCACAGAGACGCAACTGTCAGTTCAAATCCAAGAGTGATAGCGATAGTAGAAGTATTAGCAGTAATGCAGAAGATTAGGGAGCGAAGATATGATTCGAAAAGTATAATTCAGTGAGATAAATTTGAAAGGAGAAAGATAGAGAATTCAGAAGGTTAGATTTTGCGAGAACACAAAGAGTTTACCCCACTTCTTCGTTCAGTTGATCAGGAAAAGCCGCCAAATATGAATAAAACATCTTGTATGATCATGACTTGTATGATATAGGACTATGCGATATAATGATCTTCATAGTGTCCAGCCAGTTAGTCTAAAATCTTTTTATGTATACTTCAATTAGTCCTCATAATTATCTGCATGATGCTCAACTCATACACAAACACAGGAAAATAAGATGAATAAAGACTATATGAAAGGACTGAAACATCTTGTAACAACGGCAACCATATTAGTTTAGAATTTTGTCTTCAATAATTACAGATATGAGAAAACCAGGCTGGTTTCAGGCTTGGTCTTTTCTATGTTAATCAGATTTTCATTCTTCGTCAGATTCTACAACATAGACATACTTACAGACGTTTGACAATAGTGGTAGGATTTCAGAAGAATGACATAATCTATGGGAAGAAAGGTACATAGGAATCTGTTTGCCGCGGGTTTAATCGAACATGAAGAGTAACTGCACTTGCGACATTGCGATCGATTCTTAGATATGTCACCCAGTCTCCAAATGTTCTTCTACAGGCAGTCTCAACTACTAACACTTTTCAAACCAACAATCAGCGTCTTCATGGACTATTGCCACGTTTTTTATTTGGTCTACCCCAGCCTTCTTCCGCCCTACTCCTATATCAGTCATCATCGCATGTAAAAGTAATTGGCGATTAGTTATGTGTAATTTGTCTCCTAACAATCATAGTTTTTGATGAACTACATCCTCATGAACTAATTTGCTATATTTACCCATTACCTTATTACAGTATTGCTTACGAGATGTTCTAAGCAATCACGAATAATGTTTCGGAAACATCTATTATCATTTACCAGTAGCCTACGAATGTCCACGTTCCACATCCATATACTGAAATACTACGCTTCCATGCAGCATACTCGTCTGTTGACTAACTAACATATACCGTACCTACAACGTAAGTTAGTGAGATTTAAGGAAACTTTCTGAATGTGCCTAAAGTTTATCAAACACGAACCCGTGAGTGCTAGTCAGACTTGGTGGATACACTTAACTAATCTAATTCCTTTGTTAACATAAATCAGTTCAGAAGCTATATTTTACACCCCGAACATGATTGTGTTGTTGTTCAATTCAATTAAAATAATTTGCAAACTATTAGCGTCTTTATCAAACATTACTATGTCATCCACTTATTCTAATGGTTACAGTTAAATAGCTTGTTTCCCGATAAGAATATATTCCTAAATTACGGTTAAAACTGTTCAAGATGTTAGGAAGAGTCAAGTTTCGATTATCTCAATCTCATAACTAATCTTAAGTTTAAACGCTGTGTACTACTTTTAAGTGATTAGTAATGATTATCTTCGCATTTGTTTTTATTCTGCATTATCTTTTTTTTTGTCAATCAGTCAACTGATTATACCGGTCGTTACAGTTTATTGGATACGCTGAATAACAATCGTTTGTTATACATAATTTTGGGTGGTATAGCTGGTCTAATGTTTCTAGTCATGTTTATACTGATTCTTTTGTGTTTATGTCGTCAACATCAAGATCGTCGTTTGCATAACCAACGCAAAAAACAGAGTAAGCGAGATTTGATTATTTTTAGTTACTTGATTTTTTTAATTCATAAGGCTTTTAAAGTGGACATAACTGTCACCCATATTACCTAGTGGAGTTTATTACGGTTCTGGAATTATTGGCCACCTTATTGTCTATCTAGGTTTCGTGCAGCCTGGTACTTGCGACGGTTAGCAATAGTAGCTAACTGCCCGAACTAAAGTAGATGACGAAGCTGTGTTTGATCACTCCATCTACTATTTAAAAGTCAAGTTCTTTAACTAGTGACTAAATGCTTCATTCAGAATACCTTATTCTCATCTATTAGATACTAATTTGTGCACTTAACCTCAAACTACGCTGTAAATGTGAAAGCGTGATACTGCTGTTTACTTGCTTAAACTAAAGTAGGCGAATCAATGTTCGAACCCTGTAGTATAATAATTCACAATTGTACGCTTTAATCACAAAGCTACTTTCCCGCTTTTCTAGAGAACTAAGCGCCAACTATGTTCTGAATACTATAACCTAATTCTGTTCTGCAATTATGCATGTACTAGGAATCCCCTAGTGGTGGACTATTTGAATATATTTGAAAAGTTGAGTAACTAATATCTTACTTATCTGACATGAACTTTAGATTCCCTAAACTGTTATTCCCGATTATTTGTCACGTTTTTACATGGGCTTCTACTTGTAGATGGTTACGTTCATGGTTATAAAGATTCACCAGATTTTCATGCCATTGATGGAGCATCCAGTGGATTAAACAATCCTCAATTATCACACAATATGATACCGACTAATCTTAATAATAACAATAATAACATGAACTCAAACAATAATCCCAATGTTGGTAACGTTACTTTAACTAATACTAACATTAATAATAATCCGGTGAATACCGCTGTTCCTCATAGCAGTACAACGCATGATCAAGGAATGTCAGGAACAATGATGATGATGGGTAATTTACAGTGTAATGGTCTACCAGACCACTCAACATCTAATAATCCAGTCCGAAATGAATCACAACATCATCAAATGTATATGCAACAACAACAACAGCAGCCAGATCAATATTCTTCCTCTTTGGGTATGTCTAAGGAGATGTTTCAACAGCGTCAAGCTATGCTAGGTTCACAGTTACAATTGCAATCAACATCATAGTCAATCATATCATCAACCACCACACCATCAATCACATCATTCATTATTGCTTCCTTCTGTTGGTAGCGGTGGAGGTGGTAATTCAAATCATCAAATGCTTTCTGGGCATAATAATAATATGCTTCCACCTACAATGTTTCATAGTGGTACTTTACCAGGTGGACCACGTTATCTACGACAGCAACAGTTATGTGGTTCACATTATTTTGGTAGTCAACAACCATTAGATAGAAATATGGTTAGTCCAACAAATGCTATGGAAATGACTGAACTATATCACCATCAACAACAACAGAATGGTGGTTATGCTTATCAACAACCACAACTGCCCCCAATCCCAGTAAGTTTTGTTTTCCTGTTATTATCAGATTAGTTCATGAAATATTTCCGTATGGTTGTGATAACTCTTGTAGTTTGGATACTTAGACATTGATATTTAACCTCCTTCTTGTCTGTAGGTGTCTTCTATTCATGAACCTTAAGTAGGAATAAAGAAGGCAAGAGGTATGAACGAAACTTTATTTCATACAGAAAGCTTTATCTAAGTAAACATTCTAGATTAAAGAGGTTCTGTTAATCCGTAAAATTTTCTTGAAGTTCTCATGATTATGAACGAATGTCGAAAGAAACCCTTCTTAATATAAGTTTTCTTGTAGTTGGCTCAGCTCCCTTGTAAGTCGTACCTAGGGTCTCTAGGTAACCAATACGAACAAGAATCACCCGGCACTTTTACTGTTAGATATTTGTATATGAACCATTTGATATACTCCCTCACCAAAAATTGCTTCGTCTTCAGTAACAGTATGCATTTATGAAATAACAAGAGATAAAGCCCAGTACCATTGAAACATCGATCCGAAAACCTGTGATCTTGTAAAAGTTTGTGTTTTTTGTTATAGTTATGGTTTGGTTATAGGCAAAGAAGTGTAAAGACCCACGGTTTGTTAGTCAGTCATAAACAGTCTGGAACTTGACGCATGCTTTCATCTGTTCAACTTATCACACTACATTAACATCGACTTTGAGCTATTTCACCCAGAGTTTATAATTGCACTGACCGGAGGTATCGTCCTGATATAGTGCACTAGTTTGACCAACAGTAAAAGACTTCATCCAACCTATTCCTAATTCAGTGAGGCATTACACACCAAGGTAGACTAGTCTTAAAGCATACATATTACATGTTTCAATCATCATTTCGATCAATAAAGCTTCGTTATATTATAAATCGGTGTCTATTTAAATCTCAGTTTCATAAATCTAGCTTGGCCTTCAGCAACCTGCGTCACTTGTGCCGTACGCTAAATTTCCATTTAGCAACGAAGGGCTGAGTGTATTGCACAGTAGTCCTCTCTGTTTTAACCTGTGGATGTGAAATATGATCGACGAAAATAAAAGATATACGTAGGCTCCAGGTCTTTGATCTTAGAAATCTTTATAATATCTCTCGTATATCGTGGAATGAGCGAATAAATAATAGTGACGTTAGACACAAAGTATTATAAAAATATGGCAACTCAGTCGTAAACCTTTATCAAACGAGATGGTTAGGACACGTGTCGCGCATGCCCAATAACCATCTGCCCCGTCACAGTGATGTTGGATGGAGTGGGGTAGAATAAATGTATGGTCGGGCAAACCAAAAGTTTTATTTTTAGTTCATAAGTATTTGACTTCCAATCTAAGCGATGTTTGTAGATCCAGACTGCCTGGTTGGGGTTCACGTGATTATTGTGATCACTGGTTTGATACATTGAATGAAGTGGCTTAGAATCGTCCACAGTGAATCAGATGAATTCACTCTTTATATTCCTTTAAATCTTAACCTTCTATTATTCTTTCATCCATACTTTTGTATCATTCCTTCTTGATGAATTATGTTATCGTGTTAATCTTGTCAATTTTATTTCATTATACTAATGTATTATGACAACTTGAACTTATGCGGATATATTCCAGGTTTTATAGTTGATTGTTCATGACTGACTGATTTGACTGCCTGTCTGATACTCATCAGTCGATATCTCATCTTTACTCTTAGATCTATTACATGTACTTGATATATAAAATTATCTATTGATTATTAACGTATATATTCTTTTTATACATATTTCATATTCCTATAGAATTATTTTATCATTTTATAAATCATACTACTACTGTGGTGAAATGGGAATGCTTCCCTTTTTCTATCTTTTACTCTTTACGTACATTTTGTCCAATATTCAATGTTAATTTATACCATTCTGCTTGACTTGTTAAATATAAACACATTTATGAAAAGAGAAAAAAAAGAAAAGAAAAGATATAAGTACATTTTGTCTGAGAAGAAAAGATTGTCAAATTAAGGAAAGCACATTAGTTGTAGGAGAAAATGATAGTAAAGAACTTTCTTGTTTCTACATCGATGATGATTGTTTATACAATTCACTTAATCAATATGATATTAAGTGTATACTCATCTTCTTGGTTAATGTTTTCATTGTCGACCAATACTTTGATTATAATCACTGTATCTATGTTTTTATATCTTCATTCATGTAATGTATACACTAATGTTGACGCCATACTTAATAGTTGTACTTTATTTTTACATTTGTTTATGTAATACTTATTGTATGTATTGAATAATTGCCGTTTTTGTTGTTGTTGTTGTTGTTCTGATTCTGTCTTAAATGAGATATCTTGTTTCTGCCTCTTTCTAGTACTGATTCTTAGAAATACTATTCATTAGGTAGTTTTCATTAAGTTGTCCCGCCCTCTCTCTCATACATACATACATACATACTCCTCTTTATTTTGTTAATAAACAATTCAATATCATTAACATTTAGACAATTGTATTGCAGAAATAAATAAATGTTTGTATGATCCACTATTTAGGATGGTTAGTAAATCATTAATGAAAATGTTCTTCTTTACAAATACTGAGAATTTTAGATACATGAATTTGTATAGTTGCGTAAGACATTTAAGATATTTAAGTAACTAATGCTAAGGTTAAACATAAAATACTAGACAAAATTTCCTAACCATTTGTAAAATTATGGATGTTCATCGATTGAGATGAGCCTAGGATGCATTACTCATGCTTAACCACTGACCCATCTCGATGTACGATGTTGGTTGGTGTAGAAGTAGGACAGAAAACAGTTACAGGTGATCGAACTGATATGCTAATCTAAAAGTATACCTAATATTCGTATCTTAATTTCACTAGTCCATGATAATGTTTACTTTCTGTTAAATATTTTGTATATCTGTGTACGCTTTTTTGTTATATATGCCTACTTACTTATTAGTTATTCTGTTTTCTGATACTCATTGATTGGGGGGGGGTGTTGTTTGCAACCATATCAACCAACCACCCTTGTTGATTATAATTATACATTCCGTACAATCTTTCTCTCCGTTAATACTGTGACGACGGTGATGGGATTATAAAACATTATATCCGTATTAAAAATGTCGTTTCACTAAATACCATTAGAAAGGGACATAAAGAAACCCACATCAATGACGAAATGCGTCGTCATCATCCACCGAATCTTTATTGTAGGAAACAAAACTCGTGTATCACTCAACAAAATAGTGTTATCCTGAAATTTGATACAGCTTCCTCTATCATTCTTATTAACCCAACAACTGAAAGACTATTGAAGAGTTCCCCAGTTTATCCAACAATGCAGTTTGCTCACATTGTTTCCGGCGGAACGTTAAATATTGTTGGAGAAATACTAAGGTAATGCAACAACGAAAGTGATAGTACTCCTCACAGTTCAGTATTTGATTTGTTGGGGCTACATCTGATGACGGCGCTGAAACTAAGAGACAATTCGATTAATCATATTTGCACCCTCGTCACAACATCTCGAATGGTGGTAAAACCTTCCAAGTTGCAAATTAGAAAACACAAGAAAGAAAAGGGATGATTGTTTTCAAAATACATAAAATATGTACAACTAAACACGAGTGTTTATAGTTTCATGTAATACTGTAATCATCATTACAATTGATCCAGACAGAGGAAAGACTATTTAGGCAGATTGTCCTACTAAATAGTACACCTAATATCTAAATATATGACTTGTTTATTATACTTACTATTTATGTAGCATCCACAGTCATCATCTGGGCTGCCACCTCTGTATCCAGCCCCAAGTAACAATGGGACCATAAATCGACAAATGATGTTTAATCAACAACAAGGATATTATTCGGCTTCACTAACACCTGGTGGTGGTGGTGGTAGTACTTCGTTAAAACGTGAACCTCCGACTGGTGGTGGAGGGGGCAATGGTTCCCTGCAGGATGGTGGATCAGGTTACGGTAAGTATGTTTTCTAATTTCAATCAAATATAATATTATCATCAGTTCTACTCTTTTTTATTCGTTGTCGCGACTTAGTTTGCAAGGTATTGTAGAGTTGATCATATTTAGTGTTTCAAATGACGGATCGACTTTTGTTTAAATAACATTGTAAATCTGTGAGATTTGATCAACTTTTTCCACTGACGCGAATAAATTGAGCTCCATTGCCGATGTAAACGTCAACACTGGAATATGGCAAGTGCATCTAGTTGAAGATAGGTCCAATATACAACGAACGCTCATACTGGCTTCAACATACCAGCAGCAACTCAACTTCAATCACTGGTTATACTTAAATTTATTCGGGATACTCTTAAATGAATAATCGAAGTATATTTTATCTTTCTGTTTACTGTTTCCTTTTATCAATCATAACATTTGTCTAAGATTTGACAACACTGAGATTTGTATAATTTACGAGTTGAACAATATAGAGGTGCAATATCTTTAACTAACTTTATTGTTATAACATTTCAGTCATTAATATCGTTACTATGATTTACTATGTTTTTATAAGGTTACACTAATTTATGTAATACACTTATAATGTTATTAATTTGCTTTTAGTCATGTATTATCTTTTTCTTACTCTTATAAACACCACATTCTCAAAAGAAAGTCTTAAGAATAGCACATCTTACATTGTCCTATAGTTTTCTGTCACCAATCACAAAAGTATACAGTATAACATATTTATAACTAAATAGAAAGATCACTCCTAGCTGATCTCAAGAAGTTATCCTTTCGGTGCGAAATGAAAACAAACAAATTTCCTTCACTCACTTATCAAATTCTCTGTAATATTCTTCAGTTAATATCAATAGATAAGAGTGGTGGTTGTGAGAAGGGGGGGGGTATTATTTGTTCATTAAATGTACAATTAATGTTGTCGAGGGACCACTTTTGTCAAACGTCTTCACTGTCATTAATCGGTAATAACATTATTTATGTTTCTTCTTTGTGTTGTTTATAGTGAGGATGTGATTATTGCTCAGTTACTTTTTTCAGATCAACATTTTAATCTTTTTTTTAATTGAATTACTTGATATCAGTCAATCAGTCAGTTACAACGTAGAACTTTGTACATGCGTACATCAGTTCAAGTTGCCATGCCTCAATTAGCAGATAAAGATTAAATTGTCGGACCGAATCCCAGAGTAGGGGAAGGTAGTAACAGAGTAAGTACTAATGGAAAGGCATAGAGATCAGAGATGAGATTTGAGATAAAGAGTGATTCAGTAAAGAGAAAATTACAATAAGCTCAAAAATTAGAATTTGGAGGAAGACAAGAAGTCGATTCATCTGCGCCATTGCAATCGATTTTGAGCCATATCACCTAAAGTCTCTAACCATTTGTTACGATCATCGCGTGGGCCCCAACCAGGTAGTCTGCACCTATTAACATGGCTCAGCCCAATTGTCAACGACTTCATGGATTGGTGCCATGTTTTCGTTTGGCCACCCATAGCTTTCTTCCAGCCTACTCCCACACCAGACAACATTGCTCGTTTCGGTAGACGGTGGTCAGGCATACGTAACACATGTCCCCTAACCACCTCAGCCGGTGAAGATTCACTACTTCATCGATAAACTTACCGTATTTACCTAGTACTCTATTCCTAACCCACGCATTGCTTACTCGGTGGTCCCAGAAAACACGAGCAATGTTTCGGAGACATCTATGATCAAATACTACGAGCCTACTAATATCCTCTATCCTTAAAGGCCATGTTTCACATCCATGAAGTGTTCTAGTAACATCTTGGTTACTTCGTCTGCTAAGAAGTGTAAGATATCACATATCAATATTGTTGTGTTACCGATTTAAATAAAGGTGATTTACTTTATTGTGAAGAATGATCGATTAAACAGAGAGGAATCGTTTCTCTTATGAAATTATAGAAAGTGATAAATATATATATATATATATATATATATATATATATATATACCTTTTCTCTTGTTACTGGTTAGCTCCATACAGTCCTGTTGTATGGAGCTGAAACTTGTATTGAGAACTACGAAAAGCAACCTTCAGAAGATACAAGTATTTATAAACAACTGTCTGCGTCGGATACTTCAGATCCGTTGGCCGGATACAATCAACAACAACCTCTTATGGCAGTGAACAAATCAACCAAAATCCAACCGAGGAAGAAATTAGGAAAAGAGGCTACAGGGGAGGTGGATAGGACACACACTGAGGAAACCACCAAATTTTGTCACAAGACAAGCATTAACATGGAACCCTGAAGGTCAAGGGAAAAGGGGGAGACCCAAGAATACACTGCGTTGGGATTTGGAGACAGACATAAAGAGACTGAAGACCTCTTGGGAAGGGCTGCAAAGGAAAGCTCAGGATATAGTTGGTTGGAGAATACTGGTCAGCGGCCTGTGCTGCATATGTGGTAACAGTCATTGATTGATTGATTGATTTTCTCCTTTTATTGTTTCTATTAGTGTTTCAGTATCTCACTCGTTCGACTTTCAGCTATTAAGTTGGAAGTTAAAAATGTCAAATTACTTTGATTTAAGCGATCACTTATTAGTATCATTATTATTCATATGAATCTGTATTTTGGTAAACAAATCAATTATGATCAATTTCTTGTTACGGGCTTTTCAATTAATCGTCTATTTTCATTTACGTATAAATTGACACATAATAGGAACATTACTTCAACGTGGTGGTCCTCTAACTGCCTCGATGATGACTGATCCATCGATAGGTGGCGGTGTACCAATGAATGCTGTCTACTATCGAGGCAGTCAACAAGCGTTACATATTTATCCGAATGGAATGAGTACTCCCCAATCACAACAATATCAGAGTGGACTTTATCAGTCACATCAACAGCAGCAACAACAACAACAGGCACTCTATATGCAGCAACAAATGCAACAGGCTCAAATGTATCCTGGATATTTTAGTCCCCAACCTCATATGGATTCCATGGGACATATGTAAGTGTTTATTTATCGATCTCATCTCTTTCTATTTTTGATGAGAAAGTGAGTCATAGCATATATATTATTTGTTAGTATATAGTGTTTTATCAATATTGTCGACCTTCATAGTTTTACATCACAGACTGTTTATTCCTGGATAACGATTGTAAACAGATTGCACTGTACAGTTGTTTCATCCTAGATATACAGTATGCACCCACATCCCCACCAATGATCGAAACCTGAATCTTCATGTTTCGTGGCTGACCGTAAGTCTTCATAAAAATATTGAACCAAGAGTGAGTCAGTTTTCTTTAATGATATCTGCTAGGGTTTGCAAATTAAAATGGCACCTCGATATCTGCTTACGAATGTTTGACCAGCGACATAACAACATGTGAGCTAAGCTATTCCTCCGCGCCCCAGCTAACTAAAAGAAGAAGTGCAACGTCAGCAAAAAGCGTTGATTTCTACAGGCAGCCTGTCGGACAGATTGCTAATACTCAACTCATGCGTATACACACAATAAAGAGAGCGTCCTTTGAAGTGTCCCGAATAGCGTACTATAATAAACAATGAATCAATAAGATTTAGAGTCGTATTAAGTGGACAACACAGAATGAAGGTAAAAGGGACACATTTCGGCGCGAAATTGGGAATTTCAGATTTTCATAAATAAATCACAAAAATAATAGGTTCACCATGAGAATTCTGGGGATCAATGATATCCTAACCGAAATCAATCTATCAAGTATACAAACAACAAATGCCAAATTGTTACTCTTTTAACAGAAGTTCGCAAATAAAATTGAGTTTATAATGTGTGAATGGTAATTAAGATAATTAAAATGCGTTTACATTGAAAATTAAAGGAATTCGATGGGATTAACACAGATGGTAATGGAAATAATTATGAACAAGCTTGTGAAATAATTTAAGAAAGCGGATGGAAACTTTCCTAACTGCATAGTCAGTGAAATAAAAACGATTGATCACTGAGCAGTGACAAGTGTGAGGTTTGTATAGTTTTTCATAGTTCTGTTAGTTTTCTATCATTCAGGCTGCACTATGGTCGCTCATCTGAGTGAATTAACATTGTGTACAGTATATTGTGATAGAAGGTAGTTCGAAAATAGTTATTTCTCAGTCACCAATCATTGTATCTCATTCTCATAGAGCCTTTGTTGTGGGCCACATAGCTTAGAGACAAAGACCACAGGCTGAAAGAAATGATGACCCTGACTTGACTCCATAAGGAGTCACCACATGTTTGTAGTTATGCCTTGTTAACGATTTTAAAATAGCATTTCATGAACAGTTAGGTCTTCCATTGATTCAAAACATCTTGGTAAATTTAAACGAATTCTATAAAATGCCTTAAAGTCAACATATGATCACAGTTAATTAAATATTCTATGATGAAATTCATGACTATTTTTCTCTCATAATTGCAAAATTCATGTTGAATTTGTGTTGAAAATGAACGTCAGCTGTAGCCTATGTACCTTTTCCTCTATAACATCAAATTAAGTGATAGGTTGTACATAGAAATGATAAGACATCGAAGCTTATCACTTATAGATACGGATTATAATTTCTTTTTGATAAAAGTTTGTCAACACCAAACATCCTTTCTTACTGCCATAGATAAACACTTTTTAAGTATATCAGTAGCGCACTGACAAATGGACTAAGTCATGTTGGTAGATGTAGGCTGCGTGATTGGGGTCCGCGAGACGAAAGTCACCAATGGTTAGAGACCTTGAACGACATGGCTCAGAATCGTTTGCAATGGCGCAGGTGCATCCAATCTTTGTGTTCTCTCAAAATCTAACCTTCTGAATTCTCTATCTTTCTCCTTTCAAATTCATCTCACTGAATCATACTTTTCGAATCATATCTTCGCTCCCTAATTTTCTGCATTACTGCTAATACTTCTACTATCGCTATCACTCTTGGATTTGAACTGACAGTTGCGTCTCTGTGTTGATGTGGTATGGCAACCTGAACTGATGTACGTACGTACGAAGTTCTGCGTTGTATCTGTCTTGTATCAGTAGCGCAGTCTCCCTCAAATTCAAGATTCATAGAAGATAATCCTTAGAAATAGAACTTCTGGACTTGTTATTTCGAGTTTCATTTATGTTTTTAAATATAAAACGCATTGAATATACTAGTTTTTTTTCATAATTAATTCACTACTGCTAAGCTTTATAGGTCGATAGCATAAAAGGTTAATAAAATTCTTCTTTTGCTTAGTTGATATGAAGATGTAGACTTGACTTTTGTAAAACTCTTGACATTCCGCACCAACTATTGATGAATAATTTTGTTTTCTATTTCTTGCTACAATCAACGTGGCTATTTAAGCATTCTTAAAGATGCCTTTTAGAACCCACCATTCAGGTTACAAGTTTATATCAACTGACTTGAAAAATACGCTGGAAATTCAAAATTCGAATTTGTTGATCATCGCTGAAACCTTTACAATTTGTTTATTTTCATCATATAATCAAATTGATTTGTTTATTATTCCTCTATTTTGTATTTTCAGGCATCATAATTTCAATCATACTGATGGTGAATCAGTCTATTCATATTTTAGCCAACAAGATATGAATCAACCTGGTGCACATCAACATTTAAATCCTTTACCAGAAGAAAATCAAGTGAATCTCTTTATTTGTTTGTTTATAACTGTTCAATGTGATGTATTGCTTATACTTCACTCTTCTACACCAATTCATGTTTATGTGTAATCCTCTGAAATCGTGCTAGCTGATTGTTTAAAACATTTGCTGACTGACTTCCCACATAATCTACAACATTTGTGCTACAACTTTCCTGTCTTATCATGCAGTGTTTGTTGGAGTAAATTAGGTTGAAAGATAACTAATTGCAACCGAACTAAGACATAATATCAGTTCATGGAGTCATTAACAGATGATCTTGCATTACATAGGTAAATGCAGATCTACCTGGTTGTAGTCAGTATGATTTTCGTGACCTAATGATTGGAGATGCTTGGCGATTATATGGCTCAGAATTGATTACCTTGCTGCAGTTGCATTCAATCTTAGATCTTGCACTTAATAATTATTTTGTATCTCTTGTCTCATAAATTCACTTCATTTTTAATCGTGTTCCTTATGCCTTCACCCTCTTATTTATTATCACTACCACTAACTTTTTATTCATATCGGTAGTTTTATTTTACTGTTTTGATGTTTTGGTTTAACAACTTACACTGACTTGTTTGTGTTTCATTTTTTTACTTTGCATATGAATGACTGAGTACGTCAATATTCATCGACTTAACTAACGAGTTAGTGTTTATCTGAAATGGTTTAGTGCATAATAGGTTGGTGCTTCAAGCAATGGTTACTTAGTTAAAGTTTCACTGCAAACATCAACATTGGGATATAAGTACATTCAACTTTTAAATTGCTACTCAGACGAAACCCAATTCTTGGATCTAGTTGTTAGCTATAAATAGTCCAATTATGCTGAAACTTGTGATTACCAGTCGTCATTCAGGCATTCTCTAATGATACACATATGATATCAACGATTGATCACATATACTGGTAATTGTTGACAATGAAGAGAGTTGAAAACCTTTATAGAAATGTGTAAATTTAATGGACGTGTAATTGATCTTCTGAATTAATTCATTTAGTATATTTGACGAATGATTACTTACGAAAACCGAGTGATTATTTTCACGACACCATTTCCAATAGTTCAGCATTTAAATCACTCAACTTTTATCCGGTTAATCCTAAGTCCGAATCGCAGTTCGTCAACTTCGGTTTGGGCTATTCGATAATAATTAGTATCACTATCCTTTATACTTTGAGTGTGATTTGAAGTTAAGTACACAAATCTTACGATATATCTCACTCACCTTTAAATCACACTAATCATTCGTTCAGTCTATCCGAATTAAAGTAACTGGTAATTGTGATTAATTTGTATCAAAGGGAAGATACAAATTCATCCTATTTACATATATACCCGTTGCACAAAGTGTGACTGTTTGGACTCAGTAACCTAGTGATGAATGCGGTGGCGTTTGACACGAAGCTGACTGAGTTCAAATCCCAGTGTGAACATCAACATGGGGAGGTAGGTACACTCAGCCTACGAGTCCTAAATAAGATAAAATGCTTGTCCTGGATTCCGCTTACCACTTGTATGAATGTATCATCAATTAGCCTCATATATCTACAAATAATTGATTATTTTCGTTATCAGAATGTTATTTGCAACCCTGACTATAAAGAACTTAAGCCAGCAGTAATATCTTTAGATGTCATATTACTATGCCATCATCTCCCTATCTATTGATGTATCTTATTATCAAGACGTCCGTCTATCAAATAAATGATCTTTAATTGCAATACTGCTTTACAGATATCGTTTTGTCCTGTTTGGTTTTCTCGTACCACACTTTTGATGTTCAATCTTCATCATTACCATAATGCATTATTTAGATTCCTTGAGTATTGGACTTTACTAGTTCTCTCGTATTTAATTATTTTACCTTTCTAAAGCTAAACCAAAGTGAAAGTGGTCCAGGTTACGTTGATTCTGGTATTCAGACAGCTGAAATGAATGGTACTTGTGTCGGTACATCTGCAGTCGGTACGGCTACGGATGGCTGGTGGAGGTAGTCCAGCTGCTGGAGGTAGTCATCGTCACCATCGTCGAAGGAAGCGTAAACAATCACAACAACAATCTCAGTCATCATCACAACAACCTACAGATATGATGTCGGATCCATCGAGAAATGTTGGTGTAGTTGATGATGCTAACAATGGGATGGAGCATGTACAGAATCAAGGACAATCACTTCGTGATTCACAATTGGTAAATGTTTATTTTAATTTGTGTTTATTCTGTGGATTAATGTTTACAACATATGAAGTAAAGAGGTTTTAAGGTGTCAAGTGAATAAGTGTTGTAAACTAACACTCATAGCTCATAAGAATATAATGGAGTGATCCTTGTCAGTCAGTCAGGCTATACATGTGTGTTAGCTCGGGTTACCGAATCATTTTAGCCCGATGTGATCAAATTAGAATATATAGTATAGAGAGAATGTTAGTACAGTATGTAAAAAAAAGATAAAATTTAAAGGTCTAAATGAAAATATGACGAATCCATCTACTCCAATATGATCGATTCAAAACCAGGATTACTTGGTTTGTCAATGACCTACATTATAAGAATATCTTCTATTTTGAAAGCTTATGTTGCATACACATAGGTTAATGCGTAATGAACTGCTGCACATTATACTCGTCCTTTGTTTGACGATTAACGACAGCTTCAAACGCAATCAATGTTCCCTCTACTTAACTAAGCGTGATAGTAGTTTTACTGGATTGATTGATTCATTCATTCATTTGTCATAAAGTAACTTGTAAACACCTTTTTATTCTATCTGATAGGATTTAGGAGTACAGAAACGACAGCACACTTTATCACCTGGACCATATTCTGATACAGATCCTATGATGATAACAGGTCAATCGAATATCATGGCTAATCTTCATTCTTATCCACATGGCGCTGTAAGTGGATCAATGGAACCATCATCAATGTCACGTTATATTCGTTATGGTGAGCTAAAATGGGAAGATTGTTTACTGTATGCTTGTTTTGATTCGAATTGTTTTTTTTTTAAATTCTTAATGGATACCACGTTTCCAGTTGTCAAAACGATGAGAAGAATGTTTAAGTTGGATTTTAAATCCTGGGTGGAATCCAGGATGCGCGTTTCGTCCCATTTAGAGCTCATCAACTGAATGTATCTGCATTCCAGTGTTGGTGTTTACACCGGGACTCGAACTCAGTTTTTTTTTTCATTCTAAACGCCATTGCCTTCACCACTAGGTTATTGAGTCCGGACAGCCACACTTGTGAAACGAGTATATATATACATATATAGTTACAATATGTTTGCATGTTCCTATTGATTTGTCATGAACTGGCACATAGATATGACATGAAACGAACTGAGTAGGAGTCCCAGTATGAACATTAACATTAGGAAGCAGGTACATTCAACTGAAGAGTCACAAATAAGACTAAACGTGTGCGCTTTTCATTTACAGTTCAACTTAAACAATCATTGTGATCTACCACGTCATCTAGGCAATCCGCTCAAGATGCACATATGGCAACAAAGACTGACCAGTTTTAGTCCATAACAAATCAACGGGAACACCCAAACATATTCTGACGATGAGAAGAATGCTATTATAATCTTAATTACCACTTCTTATTCATTTACTGATTACTAATACGAACTTTAGGTTAGTCATGTATCCACAGCATTGAACATACGTCACACGTGTGTGTAACATGAATTGTTATAAGAAAGATCGAATCAAATGTTTTCAATGAGATTTAGTAGCTGAGATTGTCTGTAATGTAATTATTGTTCACTAAGTATGTCCTAATCATTTTTCTTGTTTACTGAATGATTTCAACATGTTATTGTATAGCTTTCGTTAACGACTTTATTTAAAACATGTGGAGTTGTATCCATCTGTCAGTTGTGAACATGTCTAATTGGGAGGCACATATTTAATGAAGTGATTAACATTTAAGCCACTGAATTGACATCCGGTGGTTTACATTTGTAATCTAACATTTCATTGCTCGTTATCCAATCTCATTAACGAGTATCTCGTCATACCTTTCCGGTATGGTCAAACTCCACTAGCCACGTGTTCTTTCTAGAGTTCTAGAAGTTATTATGTAATGATTTCGTATTATAGGAGTTTGGATTACACATCACGGATTGATCTAAGTTAGTCGTTTGTGTAGTCCGTCGTACTCTTTATGCAACCTATTGTTTTCGTGATTAAAGCACTTATTATTTTTTTAATTGGCCACATGTTGAAACCCCTTATAGTATCATTGACCGACTCACTCATACGTTTGCAAATTGATCCTTATTCATAAATTGCCTTTCTTAAACATATCTATTTTTTTCTCTGTTAACAGATTCTCCTCAACAAGCTCCATCTGTATTGGGCCAATTACCACCTCCAAATCAGCCTCCTCCTCCACCACCTCCCCCAGCTGTAGCAGCGATGGCATTCGCATCTAACATGACCAACAATATTCCAGATCATAGTCGACATAATTCAATGATTTATCAACAACATCATCATTTTAATCCAGATTCACTTTCGCGTCATCTTAACCGCAATATATCAGCAGCTGGTAGTGGCGGTGGTAGTAGTTCCGGTGGAATTTATCATCCATCCAATTCAAGTACTACTACTGGTCTCTTAGTTGGTCCACCTCCTCGTATACGTGATTATTCTGAATATGGTATTCCACGAGGTATTGGTTTACCACCAACACCAACCGGAGGTGGTGGTGGTGGACAGCCTCAACCACCACAACATAATGTTTTAATGACATCTGGAGGTGGTGGTAATCATAACACAAATGGAGGCATGTATTACGATGGTGGGCGTTATCGTGAAGGTCAAGCTTAAATTCACCTACATATTATTGTATGTGTTGATGAATTTTCCTACTGAAAACATATACATATATATAATTCCTGTCTTCAGAATAATGATCACCAAGCATACTTCCGTAGGAAACTTTATGTTTATTGCCGCTAATTAAGAGTTGTTATTGATGTAGTTTAAGAGGGATCATCGATTTGTTTAAACAGCTGCCTTCTGTTTATATAAGGCTTGTATTGTATCGTATATGTGGTGAGTTATATAAGAGAGAATCTATCATGCTACACGTTGCTTCTTAAACTTTCTTCTGATTGTTGTTCACTCGCAACATCTACGTGTACGTTTGTCTGCATAGAACCCTCCAATGTCAAATACTCTTTTTGATCCGTATATGTATGTATATGGGGGGGGGGTATGTGTTTACGTATTGTAGGAAAAGAGAAACAAACACATAAATAAACAAATTGTTGTCTATTTTCACCGATCTCATCATCTAAAAGTAGTTTCTTGTTACTGTTTTAGCCAATCTTGTTTGTTGTTTCTTCATTTCGAATGGAAGATACAGTTGATGGTGGAGTATTTTGTCTTCTATTATCACTGTTCTTGAGGTTCATTTATCCTTTTTTTGTTCCATGGTTACTCTTCTTCTCTGTTTCTTTGCCCTCCCTTTTTTTTTCTCAGCCTTTGTGTCATGTAATGTAACTTGAAATGAATTCATTCATTTTATACGGTATGCAGTGTACAGTTAGTGATGAGTTATTTTCTTCAATTGTTTCTCAATCGCTTAATGTTTATTTCATTTAGCTTCTTTGTTTACTTGTTGCATCAATGTATACTACTACCTAATACTACTTATTACTACTATTACTTGTAATATCTACATATATATATATATATATATATATATATATATATATATATATATATATATATATATAGGGCCAATTATGCATGTATATTTCATTCACCACAATGTTTATCGTTCTGTTTTATTTTCAATTACATAGTCCTTCTTTTCAATCGTATCTTCTGTTGTTTGCGGATTGTTTATTACGTGTATTATTTGTTCTATCCTCCTCATTTCTCCCTTCTTGTTCCTCCAATCGACATAACATACAATCTACTACTTAATCACCTATTGACTTTTGTTATCCAGTTTATATGCATGATGTAATGATTACTCGTAGATTTGTACATTAGTAGTATATTAAGTGCTTAATAATATTGTATTTCTGTAATTTCTTTAACTAAATCTTATATAAATTGCCTTATGTAGACGATATGTCGCTGTTATTCTGCAATCGAATTAGTGGTGAGCATATCGTAAAGCAAAATAAATACACACACACACATCATGATCATCTTGTTAAATCTCTTGTTGCCTTTCATATTTTGTCTTATTGTCATTACTTTATGAATCTATGTAGACAGAGAACAAGAAAGACTGTCATCCCGGTTTATTTTACCGCATCTTCTATGTTTGTTTGTTTTTTTCTCTTCATCTGTGTATGCAGTGTAAGCAACAGAGTGTAACTGAATGAATATATGCTGTTATTTACCTTTCGTGATAAAAATATGCAAATATACTACTACTAGTGGTAGTGGTAGTAGTAGTAGTAGAAGTATTGATAAACTGTTACATCATCACAGTTTCTACTCTACATGACAATAATAGTATGTAACATTTATAAAGTGTCTCAAGTTAATCTCTCCTTTTGAATCTTTTCTAAAACACTGTCTTTTTTTTATCCTGCAACAATTATAAATGCTTTTTTCTATATCCAGACATCATGAATGTAAAACTATTGTGAGTATTTACTTATTTACGAGCTCGAACTCTGGTCTCACTCACTCTCTCTCTCTCTCTTTTGTTTACAATTCACTTTATTTGCCTAGCAGTTAATATCTTCATTAAAATGTAATCATGATATTGAAGTGTATACTTACATACATTTAACTATACCGTCTACTACTGTTCATATTGATAATAATAATATTAATAATTAAGCATAAGTTCTTTTTTTAATTGATAAGTTTATGAGTTTGATGATGAAAGTTAGGGGTGTAGTAAGGATTTGATTTTGACCAATTTGGACTCTCGTGCTTTTACGGGTATGAGGGCGGTTGTCACTTCCCGGCTGCCCACACTGTGGAAGGGTGTTTCTTGAGGAACCTGAAAAAGAAGGCAGATTAATGTTGGTCTTAGAGACCTGAGAGCGTGATCGCAGAGCCCAAGGGACAACTGCTTGAGGCCTGTCACGCACGGCCTTTTTATGAAGGGTTTTTTGAGTATTAGCTCCGCACTTAAAATCCTTTGGTGGGCACCCATACCGCCGGAGACGGAAATCCGTGAGGTAGGGTGAGATGTGACATTTTTAGGGCCGACCTTTTCTAACCCCTCCTTCATTGTGAGAAGGCAGCATCGCTGCAGATGCTGGTTGTCCGAGGGAAACACCTTACTGCTGTCACACCCCTCTGCAGTCAGCAGTACGACTTCGCCCTCAGACCTTGAGTAGCTGCTTTTAGTCTCATCGTTCTCCAATCGACCTGCCTGGCATGGTAGAACCTAGAGGAACATATGTTCCAGCCAGTATAGCTCGGTTGGGTCATCACAATAGGCAAGCCTGACCACCACGTCAAAGTAGCAGCTACGGTCGTGCATCCATTCTTTGTGTTCTCTCAAAATCTAACCTGAATTCTCTATCTTTCTCCTTTCACATTTATCTCACTGAATCATACTTTTGGAATCATATCTTCGCTCCCTAATCTTCTGCATTACTGCTAATACTTCTAGTATCGCTATCACTCTTGGATTTGAACTGACAGTTGCGTCTCTGTGGTGATGTGGTATGGCAACCTGAACTGATGTACGTACGTACGAAGTTCTGCGTTGTATCTGTCTGTCTGTCTTAATGATGAGAGTATGTGAAGTTTTTATTCTGATGTTGTGTAGGTTAGAAGCTACTTTGCCGACTTTGCTGATGTATGATGTCAGATAAAGATGATGTATTAGTTGATCAGATTGTTGAATCTTCATCGACTGAAGTGATTAAGAAGTGCATCGCATAAATATAAATTAATAATGTGAAAAATATTCTTGGATAAAACTAACTTTCATTTGTTATCTTTCCATGGTAGCCTCTAAAGATTGAATCTACATGCGTAATAAAAAATATAGAAGATAGTAGTAAACATGGTGAGGATGACATATTTGATCGTAGATACGAAACGTAAACAGATTTCTAATTAGATATCTAGAGAAGGAGTTGATTTCCACATTGTGTCGTATCGTAGTCTGATGATTATCTGTGTCCGATCACTTTCAGCTAGTAGTCTTCACTAAAACACATGATTAACATTAATGATGAATAACTACATAGCTATGCATTTTGTGGATTGACAAGTGGCCGATTACGTGTTGAAGGAATTGAGGAATTAGTTCCAGGAACTCTAATGTTCATAATCGTTAAGTAAGAATTCAAGGGATGTCCAAATTAAGATGGTGTATAAAGAAAAATACAAAAAAACTGATTGTAATAATTCGTTTGTAAATCATCTAAGTTTTGTCTAGTTATGATGACCAAAGTAGGGAATGTGGTCAACAAAAGCTTCTCATGAACACATAGGTGTGATTTGAAAGAGAAGAAAAATGAATTGCATTACCTTCCGTTAAATGTTAACGATGTACACCTAAACTATTTGTCGAATTTATTACTATCCGGTAGTTGATTTTTACATATTGATGTTTAGTATCAACTTGTTCAAGCAAAAAGCGGTTTATTAGTTGTTGTCGTTGTTGTTCGTTACTTAACTAAATCGGGTAATGTTCAGAAATTCTGTGATTACATGCATTCAATCTAACTTGCTCCCTATTAGCAGTTGAGTTGGTAATATGTATGGTTACAAGGAAATGACTGTATTGATTGATATCTTCCTGTTGATTTGTTATAGACTGTAACTGATTAATCTCTTGTGCTATACATGCATTCTGCATACAGTAGTAATTTAAAGTATGAATCAGGTTAAACTGTTTCTTAGAAGTGTAATTCAGAATGCGCGTTTTGTCCTATTCGGGATTCATCAGCCGAAAGAATCTATAATGGGGCGTAAATGTTTAAACCTTCAAATTATATACATACCCGGTACACAAGTGTGGCTATCTGCTATCAGTGGTCTTTTTGTGAACGCGTTCGCTCCTGACACGAGACAATTTGAGTTCTAGTTTTAATGTGAACATGAGCACTGAGATGCAGGTACATCTAGCTGATAATTCACGAAACGATCGTCTTGGATTCGACTTGACAGCCACAATCCCACTTGATTCATAGATAGAGTATAAAGTTGGAATAGTTGTAAAACATAGTACAAAACTGGGCTTTAGTAAACGTTTACTACAACTTAATCGTTGAGTCAATTTAACCGATATCACCATCTACGGACTAAAATCGCAGGAAAATGTTTTTTTGGGGGGACTGTTGTTCTTTCTGACTTTGACTTTTCAATTACATATGATTATTCATAAATTTCAATGAGTGCTTATTCATGTCGAGCAGCTGCTACTAAACATCTGTCCAATGTTACCTGGTTTTCAATGGTACCCTTGCCAACATCAATCTATGAGGGATTCAATCAACTAAAAACCCTAATACCAATCTTCACAAGTCACCTCAAATTAATTAATTTATCCTTGATGTCGTTATTCAACTGTCATGTGATTCTTTTAATACTTGAAAATTCTAAATAGCTTGATGGTCACATCTCTTTAAATTTCTTGATTGTTATGTCTTGCAGTCGATTACTGACAGCATTATATACAACTTCGGCAGTCCATTGTTTCGAACCCTCTCAGTGGTAAATCAGAAGATTGAAGAAAACTAGAAAGAACGTTTATTCTAATGTGTCAAATATGTGTCTATAGATTTCTGGAAACTGAAATTACTATCCTAAGTCACCCGATTCGCGATCAGCCGCAGTAGTTATTATTCAGTTAGAGTATTCCACTTTAAAATCCTGAAACATTTTTTTGGACGGTGATTGATCGGGCTATCTGCAGCTCCTACAGAGGTTATAGAGGCTCCATCCAGGTTTCCTGTAGTCATCCTTACATCTCTCCTATTTTAAGTTTCTCCCTATTCCACTTAGAGCATTGTTACCGTATTGTGTTGATGACTCATTATCCGTGATAGTTGAGTTATTTTGGAATTGTATCTCAAATCTTCTATGCTCTCTCTAATTAGAGCTCGTTTGGAAGACGTTCATGAGCACTTCAAGTGGAATTCAGTCTTCTTAATTTACTATTCTCCCACCTTTTCGCATCTGGCTGACATGTCTTGTGCATGTTCCAAAGCTTCGTTGAACAAAATATAATGCTTTTCCAATTCTTTGTTCGATCGTTTAAGGCCGATGTTTAGTGTCACTGTAATAGGATGACTACCTTTTCACCCGCCTATAAGCTGCAAGTAAACATTGAATACTTGTGCTTCTGAAGTTTATCTATTTGTATGGATGACAATATACTGTTTAAGACTAGTTTGAAATCTTCTTCGAACATATGCTTTGCTAGGTACTGACTTTCCTTCAGCAGAACATGGTTAAGTATAATTAGATAAAACGTTAAGAATGTACTCATCACAACTATACCATAACTAGACTATTATCTTGTAAATGTACAGGTATAGTAAATGATTCCTTCGTCATAAAAAGGATTATCTTCGACGACTTAATTTCATTTCTTCTTCATTTAGACTATCATCAGACTTAATTCAACGATATTTCTGCACACATGTACGAATCGACAACCATTCACATCTGTGGAGTATAGTTTAGTTTCTGTGTCCCAGTATGTGATTCTTCATTGACACCGAAAACCCCACTAAGAATTGAATCTAAAATAGTCCAGTGTTGTATCCATAGAGTGACATTTAGACTATTAAGTTGGCATCTATGACTGAATATTTGTAAATTTAGTCAATTCAGGATGTATATACATGATTTCATCCACCGTAATTAGCAGTTAACTGTGTCTAATTAGTGAAATGTGGTTACACTTCACTAATTATATCTTCTTATGAGATTTCAGTTCGTAATAAACAACATGATCACTATTTAATTTAACAGCAGTTAGTTAGTTAATTGAATAACCATATCAAGTATGTGACGATCATCCATTAAATGAGATCCAGAAGTATGTCGTTGAATGACTAAAATTAGAAATGTAAATCAATGGGCATTAATTCAATAGTCTGATAGCTTTTGAGTTATACTGCGTTCTTCAAACTGAAATCGTTTAGTTGAATAATCTTCATCAGCATTTTGTACGACTTTCATAGGCGCAAATTTCTGATAGAAAATCAATCAATCTACTACTTGGAAGTCTATCATACTTCTGAACTACAAATTGTTTCTAGTATATCAAAGTCCATGACTGTACATTGTTAATAATGAGTCATATACTATGATAAAATAGACAGTAATTAATACTTCTTGATTCTTAGTTATTGTTTAAATGAAATTTGCCCGCCAATCTGAAACTTCAAATTTAACAATCATAACAACACGTTTAATAACAAATGAAAACTTTACATCTATAAAAATGAATAATTGAACAACAAGAATAAATTGTATCCAATAGAACAATTGATTGATTACCAGACTCCTAGTTATTGTACACACAATGGGTGATCTAATATATTTGCATAACAACTACATATAAAGTTACGTCAATAGTGATATACGAACATCCCATATAAACATACACACACACTCATACACATAGATCTTGGTGTTTATAATCACTGTCCTAAATACTGAATAGGTCGATTATTCTTTACATTAAGATGCAATTAAACACATATGGGATTTGATGATTTATGCATCTATCGATTGTTCAATTACTTATTCTATGTTCATCATGACTATCATTTCAGGAATACTGATGAAAATCGGTGAAATAGAATTTGAGTCAAACAACAGTTTACAACTTTGAAGGATTTCGATCATGGTCATGGTGTCCAGAAATTGTGACCATTTGTCCATTTCTTCAGTTATAAAGTGAGTGAGTGAGTGAGTGAGTGAGTGAGTGAGTGAGTGAGTGAGTGAGTGAGTGAGTGAGTGAGTGAGTGAGTGAGTGAGTGAGTGAGTGAGTGAGTGAGTGAGTGAGTGAGTGAGTGAGTGAGTGAGTGAGTGAGTGAGTGAGTGAGTGAGTGAGTGAGTGAGTGAGTGAGTGAGTGAGTGAGTGAGTGAGTGAGTGAGTGAGTGAGTGAGTGAGTGAGTGAGTGAGTGAGTGAGTGAGTGAGTGAGTGAGTGAGTGAGTGAGTGAGTGAGTGAGTGAGTGAGAATATAATTTTTTTTTGAGGGTTTTACTTCAACCTTTAGTTTTCTTCGTTTTAGTGTTCTTCACTTAAAGCGTGACGAAACAGATGTCCAATGCTACTAGATAATCATTGACTTTTTTAACTCAAATGCAATACGTGATATCGAAATTTACAGTCAACAATCTCTGCAACACCCAATTATAACTAATATTCGCTAACTAGTGACTAACTCCCTGATGGTAATTCCTGTATAGTTCCAGTGTGAAGACGTGACCAGCGGAGTTCAACCATGTCGGGTGTGATGGAAGTTATCCACTGATGACAATGGATGAGGTTGGGCAAACGTATTACGAATTGACTGAATTAAAATATCAAGTGTTCACTGCCGACTCAGTTATCTAATCGTAATGCATTTGCCACGGAGCTAGAGGGTCGAAGGTTCAATCTTAGGAGGAAGGGACCTTGGATGCTTAATTCTGAAAAGTTTCATACTAGGACGAAGCAGCTTTCCAGTGCCAGTTCACGGTGATCAATGGTTATCTAATTCAGTTTAATTCATGATATCAAAGTTGATAGTCAACAACCTCAACAACACCCAGTTATAACTATAGAATCAATTTAATAAGCATCTTTCTTTGTATGATTACTACTGATATCTTCGTCACGTGTTTCTCCGTCATATCGATCAAGTGGACAGTTAATGTTCATTCTTCCAATTTACAGGTTAATTTCAATCTAGATTAGTTTTTCTTCATCATTATTTAGACAATTACGTATCACATTTGTGATTCTTAGGATACGTGAAGTTTCTAAACAATCTACTATGTAATCGCCTTCTTTTTTGTTGGTTAACAAATATCTTAAAGAAATGACTACATACGTCAATTGTACAGTTATAGTAAATGATCCATTTGGTCGAGAAGGAATCAGTTTCTTCACGGAATCATCTTCATTTCTTTCTCAATGATGTGTGATTCTTTCCCGTTCCTTAAAATGCATGACTTAAAACACTTGACATACACTGACAATCTTCTTTAAACTTCAATTCAGTCAGGACATAGCAAGTGATGTAATAAATGAGGGACTATCTAGAGCTGTTAAAAGAACGTTGTAATCCAGAAAAATCTGTGTTTATCACTCACTGGTAGACCAGTAGTAGCTATTCAACTAAAGGATAAGCTGCCTGGTTTTGTAACTTTCAAGTGTATTCATGAATTCACCTTACCGCTGTAAACTATATTAGTGTGCGTCCTGACGAATAAACCAACGGGATGATGAGCATCTGTTACATTGCTTTGGAATAGGTTCATTAACATCCATACATGGAATCTATCTAGTCACACTTGATAGGATAATGGACATACAATAGACAGAAGTAAACCAATTAGAGTTGTATACTACATACCATAAACGTTTCCGGATAGAATTCGGTCTCGTCTCCCTACACATTGCCCGAAATCATAGAATTCAAGTTAACAAGCCAAGTCAATGTATCCAAATGAATTGTGTAACACTCCTATCCATTTCATGGTCATATGAAACTTACTTACACAACCTGCCGAATTCTTTACACTCTTTCCTGTTTGTCTGTTCTTATTCCAACTGTTTTATACCATTTTTACTGTTTTCCATTTAAGTGATAATATTGTTTTGACAAGTCTAATTTCACACCACTTTAACCTACATTAAACGTCTGTTGAAATACATATTCATGTTGTTGTTGTTGTATTATTTAGGTTATCATTACTATAAGCAATAGATATGCCATCTTACAACTAATTTACATCTTTCATCTCTTATGATTAGTTATGTAATCCATCTCTGTTTGATTGTTAACATTGACTCATGAATTGCCATTATTGATTTAATAATTTTCATATTCATAAAGTAATATTACTGTATATTAAAGTAAAACGCCTGATGATGACGATAATTTAATTGACGAAACATAATTATTCACTTATTTCGCACTGGTTTTTTTTTGTTTTTGATCTGTAAATTAACTCATTCATACCTTTCAGTTGTTTGTCCAGTTTCAAATGATCATTCTTCTTTTTTTTCTTATTATACTGATGACATAATCGATCAACTGATATCTGTTACCTCATATGAAGTATTGGCTACTCTCTAGTGTTCTCTAACCAACTATGTCCTGGGCACTACTTAACACTTTATTCTAAATGATATTCATTGTTTTCATATTTGCCCTCAGTGTATGTTACCCACTTGTTGGCATGAAACGAGCCTGAATAAAGCACCCTTCGAAACATGCTCACGAAGCTGTGCTGTGATTGGTCCATTCTTAGCTAACTAGAGCCAACGATCAATAGGGAAGTTTCTAGAATACTCGATACGATTGTTTATATAAACCCTAGTGTAAATCATTTTGCTTGACTTGGCCTTTTGCCTCCTACCGTTATTTTCCCAATACATTTTGTTACCTGTTCTACTCTTGTTCTTATTTGGGATCCAGTCGCGGTCGTTGTCGAATCGTAGAATACTAAGCGGGTAGGACAACATAACACCCATATAGATTCATTCGAAGTAAAATCTTCTTACTGATGATGACATAATCGAATAGTGTAAATGAAAAGAAATTACAAAGTCAACTACATTACACATCAAACATGTTGATTACAAAGTAATTAGTCATCAACATTGTTTGTTTTGTTTATGCTTTTCATCTTGTTTTTATTACTTACTAATCAAATAAATAGTAATGTTGTTTATTAGAAAAATAATTTAATGGATTCTAAATGAATGAAGAGATTGATTTGCATGCCTACGCATATCTGTGCATACATACATACATACATACATACATACATACATACATACATACATACTACTACTACTACTAATACTGCTAAAAATTAATAAGTAGTAAACTACATCGATAACTAAGGAGATAGAAATATTTCTCTGATTGCTATGAATAACTACTATGGATAATTTTATGCATGGCCTAACTTATATATGACTAAAATGAAAATACTATTATAAATAGGTAAGTTGTGACTGGTAGAGTTCAATCTTGTCGAGAGTGAAACAGTTAACACTAATGACAATGGATGATCATCGCACTATATATCATAAATTGATGGAAATGGGAATTTTACCATTGGATACCGATTGGCTTAGTGGTACAGAGGGTTACATGTTGGCCAACCTGAAGCTCCTGAGGTGAAATGAAGAGGTGCCCACTCTTAATGAGTTCCACACTAGAACGAAACGGCTGTCTAATGCTTCTTCGTTTTTAGTGATATCTACTCATTTTCTAATTTGTTAGCCTATAACCTCTCATGAAGCATAAGCCCTCAACCAGCATTCACTAACCAACTCTGTTCTAGGCCCTCATTTCCACTTCTTCTTAAGTGCTATTCATTCTCTTCATGTCTGCCTATAATGGGTTCTTCGGTCTTCCCCTTTCTCTTTGAACCCCAGGGTTTCAACATATGACTTTTCTTGTGATCTAGTTTGACAATTTTCTCAATGTATGCCCTATCCAGCTCTTGCATTGCTTTCTTATCTGGAGGTTGATTGGTTTGTTCTCTGCAACAATAGGTCGTTAATAATGGTATCTGGTCAACTGCTTACAAATACCTATATCTTATGAATAATATTTTTCATAGTTTTCAAAGTTTACGTTCCAAACAATGTAACTGTCACCACGTTTATACTTAAAATTCTGACTTTGATGTTGGTTGACCGCCATTTTGAGTTCTATATGTTCTTAAGTTGTAGAAACGTTGCCTTAGATTTATCTTGCCAATGCATGACTCTCTTTGTTCATGAATGATGATACCCAGATATGTAAAAGTTTTCACATCTTCTAGTGCTCGTGGTTTTGTATCTAAGAGTCTTGCTGACAGATTGTCTGGCCCTCTTCCTTTGTTACTCTTGATTTGTCACATGGTCATACTGATGTCTTCAATCGCTGGTGAGGCAACATTTGTAGAAAAGTCTTTAGATGTTACTTTGACGACAAGTGGGTTTGTAATAAGCCCAGATTATCTCTTAAACATATTGAATAAGACCATGTAAAATATCACTAATTGATAGAAGATCAATAAAAACTCAATAATCTATAGATTAAGTACTATTTGTGTAATTTGAATGTTCTAAGTTCGATCCATTCCATAGTCTTATATACTCACTACTACTGAAATGTTTCAGATAGTCATTACTTCTTGTTACTTTCAATAGTTCACTAACTAAACATAATTCATGATAATCAAACTACATAACCCATTTTCTAATTGTATTGAAGTTAACCAGTTACATTTCAAATGTCAACTAAATGTAATCACAGATTTATCTGACCATTTATTATTATGTAACATAACGTTACTTTAACCACCGTCTCTGTCTTTGTCATACGTACACACATATACACACACAAACACACATTCTTTCACTCTCTCTTTCACTTTCCCCACTCCTACTTTTATCTTTGTGTGTATCTACCAACATTTCTAAATGTTTATGGACATGCAGTATCAAGTTGACAATAAATTCTATTCAGATTTCTTCTACTGTTTATCTCATAGTTACATTCACATAGCAACAATGTCTACTTATTTAAAGTATAGTAGACATGATATCTTTATGATGTCATAAGGGTAAATTTCTTTTCTTTTTCAGAAAAAAGAATATATCATTAATCAATAAATCAATACAACACTTTTCAGCCTTATTAGGAATAAAGTCATGAATTGATGGGGGCGAGGAGGGGATACAACACAATGTACCAATAACTCCTGTGTGTCTGTAACCAGTTCCACTTCTGTTGACGGAGCACGAAAGAGTCATTTCTGTTTTCCCTAGAAGAACAATAGTTAAGCTATGCATTTATAGAATTTGTTTGTTTGAAGTTTATAAACTATCATGTTTACGTATATTGATGTTATTCATTATGATTCAACAGTGAATCTTCCATATCTGGAAATCATTTAACATTTACAAAACTAAACATTAATGAAAGAAGCAGAATGATGATCACTACAGATCAGTTTATTACTTAAATGATGATCTAATTTAACAATAACAAGAAGGAGAACCATCAAAGAATATTTAGAAATCAAATGATTCAATTGATGTATGTCTTCGATCATAAATTGATTTCAGGTGGTTGTCATCTAAAACTAGAGCACACCTTTATAAAATTCTTTCATTCTAATATAGGATTCTTTATCAAGCGACTTCCAAATCAATAACATCACTTCACTTAATTTAACTAGATAAAGAATAACTGACTTCAAAATGTTACTGAAGTCCTAGTATGAAGCTGTGACTGGTGGAGTTGAGATAAGTCAGATGTAGGTTAGTTTTCATCATTAGTGCTGGATAATTATGAAAGGATAATCATACGACGTCCGTTCTGTGGTACTATTGACTAGGCATTCACTGTGAAACCTCGATGTCTCAGAATTCGTCTACTGGTAGCTTCGAGTTAAGTGGGTACTATCACTGAACAGTTCTATACTTTGGCGAAACAATTATCTAATATCAATCTCTTGGTTTTACTAATAACCATCTGTTTATGAGGAATAAAAATAACAGATCAAAGTCATTCTACACAAGACATCGATGAAGTCCACTCATTCGAAGCTTTATGCAAACTGAAAACTTTAAACCGATCTTGAAATAATACTGTAATAGTAACAATTATCAACTTTTGTGTAATTCCAATGAATAAGGAAGTAGCATCATAGGTTAACAGCTGGTCAATAGTTTAGGCAGTTGATTTAGGCTTAACAACAGTGTTTTCAATATTTATTTACCAATTGGATGAGTCCTGCATATTACAATGTAATCTACATGTTTTATTCCTAAGTGTCGACAGACTCTACTGTTTAGAGTTCATGATAAACTGTCTTCAAGAGTCGGCTATACGTTACGTGTGGTGTCAAGCAACGGGATATGACCTCAGTATTCAGTTTGTTAAAGCATCCGAACAACATCATGATTGACTTTAGGTAACAGTGAACTTTTTATGTATTCAATAAGTTCTAAATTATTTCTTTTTGGATGATTTTGTTTACGACCGATTGTCTGCAGACGTTTCTTCGATTTTAGTTACCTTCATTAATTCTTATTAAATGTCGTCGTATTATCAACCAAACTACTGAGTTCAGATAGCTACATTTATAGAACGGGTATATATATCCAATTTAAAAATGCATGTTGATGTTACTATGAATCAAAATTCGGCGGTCTTTGGTGTCATATATGCATTGTGCTTGGACTGCCACATTACAGTAATAGTTTACAACTATGCTAATGGTCGAATTGTGGTTGACAAGTAGAATCCAGGAGATACTTTTCCTGCAATTTAGGATTCATCAGCCAAATTAACATACAATTGAGCATTGATGTCCACATCAGGACTTAAAACAAAAACATTCGAGTCGATATTGACGACGTTCACCACTGAGCTTACAACTCTTCACATAGAATCATTATTAATCAACCTAATTTGTAACATAGAAACCATTAAGTGGTACACTTTGATTAATTGAATGACAAAATTAAATAATTCAGACAAGGGAGAAGTGTTTGTTATATTCAGGGAATCCAATCTCCGAATGTTGTCTAACTTTGCGACTTGATAATTAAGTGTATGAAAGAACATTATCAGTATCAAGAAAACCTTTATTCACAGTCGAAAGGACGAATACAACATCCCAACATAATTACTTCAGTCTCCTCTAAGATTATCGAACCAATAGATTGACGCATTGAATATGCAATTCGAATCAATAACATTCATCAATGCTACACAGTTTAGTATACACACGAACAACATCCACCATTAAATAACCAAATAAACTACTTCGAAAACAGTCATCAAAAACACCATTTGACATCAAAGATTATCATGAATTGGAATTCAATAAGTTTATCACAGTCAACATCTACTCCTGTTTGCAAGAAACTCTACTTTAATCTCATGATTATGATGAAGAAATCTCGAATACATTTACTACAACACAATAATCTATATGGAAATTTGTGAAGAAAAATGAGTTGACTAGATTTGCAGATTTCCATCTTACTGGTGAAACAAGACATCAGGAACACACTCATCCAACATTCAAATTTATCACAAATCGTGTTGACATTAATCTACTCGCATTAACTCTATTCACTACACTAAACAACTCATCAGTATTAATCGACTTCACGAAGTTTATTGTTGTGCAGTGATATCATTATTGTCATGGTATATACACACTCAGATATTGAAGAGTTGTCATATGGAAGTATTGATTAGTGATGTTGATCAAATTGTTGAAATCGGTGTTGTAACAGGTGATGAGAAAACACAAATCCATAAGATGGAGAAGAAGTTAGATGGATGAACGAACAGGTATTAGTACTTGCTAGATAGAACTAACAAACCAATTAATTAACTAACTGAACACAACACTCTCAGAATATTAAGAGTTCGAACTAAACGAACACTGATGTTAATAATAATGGAACATATTCCACCATGAACGACAATATAAACAGTAGACTGGGATGTATCTGAGTGAGTTTCACCACTGAGTTATAGTTAATGGATCATAGAACACAAGAATCATTTTATAGATCTACCAACATGTGTTCACACTGACAACAATGAGTCCTTTAGAGGTTGTTTATTAAAGTTCTTCCGAAACACATGAATGAATCTTGTTCCGTTGTATTTTAGTTTAATTAATAGAAACAACACCACACAACAATGATTTCCTTTGCAATACCACTGTAAAATAGTTTCTTCCGATATTCTACTCATTCATAAATACTGTCTTCTTATTGGATATAAGTAATAGGTTCAACTGAACTCTGATTGGCTAATTTTTTTTGTAAACTTGACGCGGACAATTTCACTGTCACTATTCTTCTTGTCTATTTTATACTCTACTTAATAGTTGTATTTCTTTATCAATTTTATTATCAGATCTTTATCCAGTTTGTATGTCATAGTTCAACTTATCACAAACAAATTTTTCCTTTAAAATTTATTGATTGTTGAACTAAAGTATTTCAATGGTGACTATTTAGAAAAAAAAACAACAGCAACATCATCCTGACAGGTAACTACTGGATGTTTCTATGCTCAACAGATCGTGTGTAGCATTTACTAGTGAACAAAACAAAATCAATATTGAATAGAACAATTGCTAAGGTTTCGCGAGTTATGGTGACACCGAGATAACCGCTAACGAACGTAAGACCAGCGACACAGTAACAGGAAGCTAAGCTATTCCACAGCGCCCAGCTCAGCTAACTAGAGTAAGAAGTCCAAAGACAGCAAGATGAGTTTAATTTCACAGGCAGCCTGTCAGACGACATCATCACACACAGCTCATGCTTATATATACAAAAATAGAGAGCGTCCTTGGAATATCATAAATAGCGTACTAAAATAAACAATGAACCAATCAGATTTAGCGTCTCACCAAGTGGGAAGCACGAACTGAAGGTGAGAAGGGAACATTTTGGAGAGAGAACAGGAAATTTAAATGTACACAATAAAATCACAAAAGTAACAGGTTTGCCAAGTGAGTTTTGAGGATCTAACATCCCCAACAACAATTACTCGTAAATGAGTGGGGATGGGACATTGTTTTTGTTATCTAATCACTTGCATATATGATGTAATAATATTATTAATCTGCTTTATTATACTACTCAGATTACCTGGAAGTAGTAGTATTTTCATGTAGATCAATGATGTCAGTTAGCTACTTATGCGTTGTATTTCACTGAAGTTGACATTGCAATATGTTTATGGAGATAGATTAGTGTTAAGTTTAATTATTTGAATTTTTTATAGATTGATTTTGGGTACTGGGTAGCATTCGAAACCAGAGAGTACTAGAGAGCTGTTTCATCCTAGTAGGAGACTCTTAAATAACAGTATGCATCCACGATTCCTAGAGGGATTCAAATCTAGGGACTTCAGTTCTTAAGGCGAATACTGTTATATCTCAACGATGAGATGGACAATACTATAGATTTTATGTTACTGCTACTCCCAGCTTTAATTTAATCTATCACTCAGACACGTTAATCCGATTGACTTATTAAGAACTAAATAGGCTTGACAGAAGCATTTACTACAGCGATACCGAGTGACAAATCACACTGATCAAACTAAAAGGTAAATACATAAGTTAAAATGTACTTAATTGTAACTCATCGTCCTTCTGCCTACTTTTTCATTAACCAATAACCACACGCGCAGGCCAGATATATTAAATACTTAATCATCTACACCAATCGAGTGGTTTCCAATGGTTGAATTCCCACCTCTATCAATTTGTCATATATAGCACGACGATTATACATTATCATTGGTAATAATTGTGTCACTTCCAATATATGTGGATTCCACTAATCACGACTTCTTACTAAAACTTCAGGAACCTCCTGAAATTAGTCAAACTGATAAAAATAGTAATTCTATCAATGAACGCTAGTCAGTTCAGTGATGTAAAGTCTTAGGAAATCTCTCACCAAACAGTATCGTGTTCATTTGGATGCTCGATTGTTCTACTAAAGTTCTTACATTAAATCTAGATGGTATATACTTCTACTAGAAAGTTTCACATCTTGTTTTCAATGGCTCCTCAATTGATGTTAGTTTGTCAAGTTATTGTAAACTCTGTGAAAACCATTTATGAACATAATACATCATGTGGTTTTGTGGTTTGACATTATTTCCCTTAGTCAGTCAATCAATCAATCAATCATTTAGAATGTTTAACTTGATACATGTATATACCAGTTCAAGTTGCCAAGCCTCTAATTAGAAGACAGAGATGAAATTGTAGGATCCAGAGTAGTAAGCGTGAGGTAGTAATAGTGTTAGTAATAATGGGGAGAATTAGTGATTGAAGGTAAGCCCTAACAAAATATAAGTCGGAAAAAATATTATGATGAATTCACAAACCTAGAATTCCGATGGGGGGGGAAGGTGAATAAGGAATGAATGCACCTGCTGTATTACGAGCGATTCGAGGTGTGTCACCCAAAGTCTGTAACTACTGTTTAAGATTATTACGTGGACCTCAATCGAATAGTCTGCACCTATCAACAAGGCACAGCATAAATATCACTGAATTCATAGATTGGTGTTATGTTATGATTTTGTCGCCTCTAGTTTCTTTCCAGCCTACTTCTTCACTAAACAGGATTAGTCGTTGAAGTAATACGTCCTAACTACCTCAGCTGATGAGGGTTCCCTACTTTAATCGGTTTACCATCTTTATCTAGTACTCTATTCCTAACCAATGTATTTCCTACTCAGTGGTCCCAAAAAAAGACGACTGATGCTTCGAAGACATGTTTGGTTGAATACTGGTAGATTATTAATATCCTTTATTGTCATGTTTCTCACACATAAAGTAGAACGGGTTGGACTGCTATACAAATGACGCGTCATATAATAAGTATACGGTTATCTCGTCTACGCTACAAGTGAGGCAATTTGGCGATTTCAACAGACACCAAACCATCAGGATTAATGATACTCCCAAGATAAGTGAAGTAGCGATTCCACCTCAGAGACATTCTGTTTTTAAACTCTAAACAAACGGCTAAATGTATAATAAAAGTTTTATTCTAGAGGTTATTTCCCTGTACAGTAACTAACTGTATTAATGAGGTTATATGCAACTAAGAATGTAAAGCATTCCAAATGGCTCAATTCGTCGTTCTCTATATTCCTTGTGAATGTTTATAAAGAGCTTATGAAGTCAGTCATTCATAATTACTGTCAGCAGAATGAATTATCAATAGAGTGTAATACAAACTCCACTTCTTTTTAAAGTAGAGATCAATAGGTTTGTTGTGTAGAATGGCAGTGTAATGATCTGTATCAGTACAAGGAAATACAACAACGTCGAAGACCGCATATTTTTTCATTTATCACAATTACTCATTATAATCACACAGGTAATGCATAGTGTCATGTTTATTTAGTGCTTTTAACGACTGTTGATTGGTTTCTATCCATCAAATTATACTAGTTATCAATGATACTAGTGAATAATCGCTATATCGAGGCGATCCGCTCAGGATGCACAAATAGCAACAGTGATTGACCAGCTTCAGTCTATAACAAATCAATGGGAATATACGAATTCATCCTACTAACAATTCGCCGATTGCACAAACGTGACTGTCTGGACTCAGTAGTCTAGTGGTGTACGCGGTGGCGTATAACACGAACCGGACTGAGTTCGAATCCCACTGTGAAGATCAACATTGGGATGCAGGTACATCCAGCCGATGAGTCCCAAATAGGATAAAACGCGTGTCCTGGATTCCACTTGCCAGTCACAATGCAAATTAAATGATACTAGTTATCAATAGTTTAAATGTACACTATGGTTCATGATGTTAAGTAGTTAGAGTGATAGTACACTAGATACTCTACTCTGTTTTATAGTGAATAGTACTAGTTGTCAACTAGTAATCTTGAACAAATTGATGCCTGATTCAATTTCATATTGTAAGTGAATTCAATAAGTAGACAGAGTTCACAGTTGTTAAAGTTGTTCTACTGTGTATTTATGTATGAAGATACAATGGTACTTACATAAATACGTACATATGTCGATGATGTTATACCTCATTTCCTGTTATCTACATAAACATACTTCTATCTATACATGGATACAGTACAACACAGATACACACATACAGAAATACAATCAAGATGATACAATCTGAAATCATTCAAAAGTTCATCATCTTGTAATAATTCACTACTATGCTACAATACTAACAGTAGTATACGTTATATACCCATTCTATAAGGTAGATTAATCTTAGAATTTTGTAACATACATACAACAGTCGACATAATACATACTCGTATACACAGAAGAGAAGTGTACAATGTACAATGTAGTTCAAATGAATTAAACCAATCAAAGTATCCTATCTAGTAGATGATTTTCTTATTCTCCCTTTATGATTTATTCATTATTCAAGAAAACTGGGTCAACCTCATATACTTGAAGCATACAATACCCCCCTTTCCCCAACCTCTACACACACACACATACACTTTTACTGTCTTAATGTCAAGGTGTAAAACAGTAAATAAACAAAATGAAGAAGCCTAAAACTGATCTACACAGAAATATAAACATTGGAATAAATAGTCACTGTGCCAAACACAAAAATCAATAAATTGTATTTGTGCTATTTAAACATACTACTGTTAATGTGTACATGAATTGACTGATTATTGACCAGTACTTTAATCGACATAAAATTATCCCACTTCTCCCTTCATTTAGAAAGTGTGAAAACATACATTTGTTTTTCTGTTCAATGTAAATCAGATGATGTTGTTGAAATTTCTTTTGGTAATTTCACAAGTGAACAACGTCGATTTTACATTACTCATCATCTTGAAACACCGAGAATGTAATGAACATAAAGTGAAACTCTGAGATTTTTGTCCAGTTTACAATAAACATGTAAGTAGAAAGTAAATGAATCTTCCAGTTGATTTATTATGGATTGAATTTGATCAATCTCTATTGTTATATGTACATCCTGAATGGATTGTCTCAATGTAGAGACATTTCATAAGTAGTATTTAAGTTGGATTCTAACATACCCGATGTGAAACTGTAACTATCTGAAGCCAGTAGCCTAGTGGTGAATATGATGATGAACTGAGTTCGAGTCCTGGTGTGAATATCAACACTGGGATGTAGGTACATTCAGATCGTGGGTCCTAAATAGAACGAAACATGAGTGCTGAATTCTTCTTGCCAATCACAATTTAACTCAATTAGTTAAATGAAATCACTCTACTACAGAGCTAAATGATTATACACTACTGATAAACTTCAAGATGAAATTACAATCATCGAAGAATATCGTCAATAAAATGTTTCCAAAAATAATTATTGAGAAGTATAGCAACAGTTGTAATCATAAATTCGAAGTCGAAAAACTCGATAAGAAGAGAGTATTCATTCAATTAGTGTTTAAAGAAGACCAAATCTACGAACAATCGAATCAAAGATTTCAACCAACTGTTAAACAAACATTCCCTCCTGTCAATATCCATCTCACATCATCGCCAGTTGTATTCACTAGTTCACATGTATTTTACAAAGCAACTGTATTGGAAAGTCAGAAAGGAGAATACACTCATTAAAATTCATCATTTGATAGATGCAGGACATGAGGTTAATAAAACAAATACATTTAAAATCATCAGTAACCAAAATAAAACGATTCTATTGAAATTTATTGAGGTCATTTGAAATTAGAAGATTAAAACCTGACCTTTGTATTCAAAAGGAATCAGTAGTTCACCATCAATTGCCCTAGTAACACTAGATGCATGACATAGTGCCCTTTTCCATCTGTTGATAACAAGAAGTTGGTTAGTTAGATTCATATATTTCTATCCTATTTCTATTCACATATTCATAACAATAACGTAATCATAATTACACAATCAAACTTTTTTCAACTGTAGAATATTATTCAGCAGTACGATTCCCAGATTACGTCTCAAGGGCTTCATGTTGATGAATACTTAACCTACGCACCAATAAGTCGGCATCTGATAGTAGAATTCACACTTCCATCAATTTCTGATATATAGTGGTCCTTGGTTTACAATGGTATCCTGCCAACTTCAATCTGTGACATATTCAATCACTTAAAATTACCAACTTTAATTTTCATTATTCACCTAATTTATATATAAACACTGTAAATTCAACTTATTTACAGTTTCACAATCTAAACAATCAATCGTTTAGATAATCACCATGTATGTTAATACTTTCGAAGACCGGTATCAGACAAGACTGCCTACTCTCGCCCCTTCTCTTTCTTCTAGTGGTTGATTGAATCATGAAAACCTCCACATCTGAGGAGAAGCACGGAATTCAATGGACAAGTATGATGCGACACTTTCAGTTATCCAACACTAGTAGGTTGTATGTAGCTGATGAGGTTGAATGCAACGAAATACTAATTGAATTCAAAGTATTCTGTAAATATTGTTATTCTTGCATTATTCAAATCCATTTTAGTTGAGGTGATTGTGTGTGGAGATAAATATTACCTTTATTTGTTTCTATTTGTCATTGATTGATGTTGATTGGGTACTTGTTAGCACGAAACGAGCCCAATTAAAGCATGCTCAGAACATGCATATGAAGGTTTGTTGTGATGAGTCTATTCTTAGCCAGTTACAGTCAATGAACAATCAGGAAGTTTCTGGAATACTCTATACCGATGTTTATATAAACTCTGGTGTAATTATTTGCTTTGCTTTTACCTTTTGCCTTCTGCTTTTAGTTTCTCAGTACATCTTGCTAGGTACCCTACATTTGCTCTGATTTGGGATCAAGTCGCTGTCATTGTCAAACCGTAGACTACTAAGCGGGATTAACATATAATATTATTGGGGTAATAAAGATAACATAACTTAACAGTACCACTGAAAACCACAGTAAACTAAACAGGTATCTCATCTGTAGTACATATCCACGGTTCAGATGGTAAATTGAAACTATGGACTTCAGATCTTATGATAAATACTTAACTACTTGTACCGTAGGAATAGTGCTGAATAGTAAAATTTCCTTTTCCATCAATTTGTGTTTTTGCAACACGATTTTCTTTTGGAACCAGTGGCACTTACTGCTGATGAGTCTCACAGTAAAACAAATTAGTTGTCCAGTGCTCTGTAGTTTATAGCAGCACGTATGTTCCATCTGTGTTAAACGTTAGCAATTAAACCTTATACCTGTGTCCACCTCAGTTTAGCTACAATAATTAGCTCACTAATGACTAAGTTCAGGATGTTCCTGAAGTTCTTATGTATGTATTATGCCCTTACTCGGACCATTTGCGGAGCCACTACACTGACTGTGGACGATAAAGTCTGATATTCTATACTTGTGATTTGACCGATATTAAGTAGCCCCGAAAGAAATCGGAAGATTATAAGATTCTTGACCCAATCACTTTAACTATATGTCAGACTTTGGCTTATATTCATACCAAACTAGACTGCACAACAGATCAATTTGAGTACTAATATCAGCACTGAACAACAACATTAATAATATAAAAATGGAATCAACGGTACATAAAGAATCAGTTGTAGTTTATGAATGAAAAACCTCATAGCAACAATCTATGATTTACATAAAACCCTGAAACTAGGTGAATAATATAATTCATAAGCAAAATATGGTTATTAAGCATGCAGTCAGCACATATGCATAGTAAACCCTACCTTAGTCTTCTCCTGTTACAATACTAAAGTGTACAGAAGTAAGCATCCACGAACGCGTAGTGGTGAATGCTTAATCATTTTACCATTCAGCTAGCTGGCATTCTGTAGTTGATATTTGTAGATTTAGTCAATTCGTGATGCACTGAAGGAGCTCATACTTAATATCTCTAGAACCGATGAACCCTTAATCGTTCCTCGGTTGAGTCATGGATGTATACGTCGGTAAAGTTACACACTAAAACGAAGTGACGATTTAGTTCTTATCTAGATTCCCATGGTCATCTAACAAAAGCCTATTCATGATATCAAACTCTAGAACTTATTTCACTGGAATCATCCAGTTGATGTTAATATAATCTGCAATTGATCGGTTTATCCTGCTAAATATGCGTCGTGAGTGAATTACCTCGATATTGTGTTAATTCTCAAGTGTTATTAAAGTTGGACTGTAACTGGCAGGGAAGATCCAGGACTTGAATTCATCTGGATGTACTTGCATTCCAATATTGGTATCAAGATAATTCACTCACAAAACACAAATAGTAACAGAAACTGATCATTTATACCCTTTACACCCGTCGAGCAGTTACAACTGTCCGTAGTTAGTAGTTCAATGTAAAACTCCATACAATTTGACATGTATGGGTTGTGTTCGAATCTTACTGTGAGCATCAACAATAAGGTATGACATGTATACCTAAGTGAAAATTAGTCCAAAATAAGATAAAATATACATTCCGGACCACAAGTAACAACTATGATTAAAATCCTGATATCAAGAATTGTTCTGAATCAGACAACCATTGATCACCTGGAAGCACTGGACATCTGTTTCGAAAGCAAATCAACCAATTCTTACACAGTACAGTAAGCCAAAAGAACACTGTCTTCAATGTGACTGAATATGAAAATGATATTATTATCAGAACAGGATCTGAAAACTTCATAAAATATGAACCAATCAAGTCTTAAAGTATAATGATAAGCAGATTGCATAGAATAGAAGAGGTGAGATTAGAGTGTTCTGCAGTAAGAGGGTATTCTAGCACAGAGAAAGATGTGTCAAGGCGTTCTCCTTAAAGGATCTACCTCGTTTGCAAAAACTCACCCCAGTATTCTTCGCCTTGTTTTGACGGTAAAATACATTCACCCCCCACTTTCCTTAGACAAATCCATTAATTATACTTCACAATAAGACTTTTTATAATATCTACAGAGAAGTTATGAATGATGAAGTCGATGCATATCGGGAATGAGATATTAATAATATCATTTAATGAATGTCACTCAATATCCCAACAACTGAATGTCGGCTTGTCCATCGGCAGTGATGATAATGCTTTTGCAGTAAGACCTGAAAGACCTTGAGCTCTATTTGTAGGCGATTTGTAGTGTGTTCAAATAGTCATTAAGTTATACATTAATCTGTGATGATTACAAAGAACAAATTGAAACTGATTTAAATAATAACAACTTAGATTCGGAAGTACTTTGGAGTATATTAAGCAACATATTACTTCATTGGCTTTTACTTGCATCTTTTTGGCGAATATAACGAATTCGTCACAGATTGATGTTGGCAAGGCATCATTCAAAACCAAGAAGCACTGGAAAGCCGTTTCGTCCTAGTATGGGACTCCTTAATCAATTAAACTTAATACCAATCTCTATGAACCACTACAATTCAATCACAATAATTGACTCAGCAGTGGAAAACTTCAGGATATTCCTGAAGTACCAGTGAGAAATCGTGACTAGCTGATTTCAGTTTTGTCACAAGTGAGATAGTTATCACCAATGACAGTCGATGATCATCTAGCCATATATCACAAGTTGATGAAAGTGAAAATTCTACCATTCGATGTCGGTTGGCCCAGTGGTGCAATTGTGTTGGGCACCGGCCCACTTGAAGCTCTTAGGGTCGGGATCACCAGTGCGCACTGATGAGAAGTTCTATGCTAGGACGAAACGACTGTTCAGTGCTCAGTAGTTTTCAATTGCACTCGACCAACATCAATCTGTGAAGAATTCAACAAAGTAAACTTAATACCAATCTTAATTTGATAAAACAAATGTTTACTTCAAAGATACCTTACATAATCGTATTTTCTGAAAAGTCAATCAAATTATTTAATGAAATATTATTTAACTACTTATAAAGTTTCAAGTAAGTAAGTATCATGAATATTTACCACTTATGATGCAACTTTAGGACATAGACGAATCGATTGAGCTCCAATTTAAGTTATACAGGTGAATGAGTTCGACTGATTTTCCTGGGCTTTTGGTCATGTTTGTTTAATTCTATTTTCCACCGACTAGATTATTCATCTGTCTTCAGAAGATCGACTCCTTTAATAGCTAACTGAATATCTACGAAAATCGTCAAACAATCACTCATTCCTTCCAGTTATTTATGATTAACACTACATGAAGTATGTAGAGTGATTGCAATTAATGATTATGACTTATTGTTCTAAGTTGTAAACTAGTTGAAGTAAAATCATGCATGAAGTACAATGGATTCATCGTATTCTTCTATTATCTAACATTGTTCTTTCTTTACTAAGAAGTATTCTACTCTGATAAATGTGTTTATGTATGCATAGTAATCAAGTATTCGAAGTGATATAGACTACTTTGCAAAGAAATGACCACCGCGTTAACTTCAATAAAGTTCGTTAAATAGTAAAGCTTGAATGAAGTAGGATTAATTTAACTGCTGATTTCATCACATATCGATGAAAGAAATATTTGATGAGAGATCTCCTAATCTAACATCACAAATTGACTTAGTTTCAACAATAACTACAAACCAAGTTATTTTGTCCCAACACAGGACTCATCAGCATATTCACGATGAAGATCGAAACCTTAAGGTTTAGTAGGAAATGCTCAACTTTGATCGGTCAGAGTACTTCTGTCAAGTATCCAGATACGAAATAAAGTGTACTTTTAGAATATTACAGTCACATTTATATATGTACGTATACATGTTTTCTTATGTATGAAATAACCGTTAAAGAAGAGCTGATTTCATTTTTTCAACCTTCTCTTCCTTATTCAAGTTTTCAAATAATAAAGAGTCTAAGGATGTATTGAGACCTTATCTTATATATTGTACCTAGGCAGAAACTCCCTATTTTATAAAAAATATCAAACCATTTGAGTGAGTTCAATGGTAGGTACTAAGTGATTAACAGACTGTTTATTCTCGCCTACGATGAACAATTAACGTGCTTGAACATTTTTACTTTATGTTGTCATAGAACACAAGGAGACTTGATATTAGCACATTTTGTTCTCATAATCAAACTAGTTACCACCGAAGTCATCATACAAAAATGTTCTAAAACTGAGATTAAAGAAACTAAAAGGTGAGATGCTGTATTTGTATTGACAAGAAATACCTACAATCACTAAAGAACTGATTCTTTTTGTTGAATTCAGTAATGAACCAATCTGTTTCATTATCTGTGACAGTTACTAGTAATCTATTCATTTCAAATCTAAGAGAGTATATCAATTCCTTCAAGATTGACGCTACACCGTTTACAAGATAATACACACTATTTCAAGTTACTTAGGTTGGTTGAAACATTTTAATTTGATCCATAATACTGGATCAACAATACAGCGTAATTGACAAACATGACATGACAGTGATTAGTTATTAAAAAACAAGAAGCTTATCACACGAAATATTTCGTACATTGAATATGAACTACTCATTTGATATTAAGTAGTACAATTGAATTGAGGTAGTAAAAAGTTACACTAATCAATCGATTAGTGCCTAACTTCGTAATATTCCTTTAGTTCTGGTAAGAAGTCATAATTAGTGTAGTTCAGACTTGTCAGGAGTGATGCAGTTATCACCTATAACAATAGATGAATATCAAATTATCGAACCAGTAGATTGACACATTGAATATGCAATTCGAATCAATAACATTCATCAATGCTGCACAGTTGAGTATACACACGAACAACATCCACCATTAAATAACCAATTAAACCACTGCGAAAATAGTCATCAAAAACACCATGTTGACATCAAAGATTATCATGAATTGGAAGTCAACAAGTTTATCACAGTCAACATCCACTCCTGTTTCCTGGAAACTCTACTTTAATCTCATGATTATGACGAAGAAATCTCGAGTATATTTGTTACGTCTCGTACTTGATGCTTGACTAGTCGCGGACTACCTTAGCACCCCGAACGCTTGAACCCTCCTGGTCGCAAATCAGAAGACAGAAGACGGGTAGACAGGAACTGTATTCCAGTGAGATGGAGAGTAAGTCAGGTACAAAATATTCGTGTATTTATAGTTTTCTGAACAACAAAAATCAGTGTTATAATCCATCCAATCCAAATTAAGAAGTCTCAACAGTTACCCAATCAGAACGTGCCACATCAAGATTCTGGAATGTTCTATCGATCAGTGATTGGATGGAATGTCTTCGGCTACTTCAAGGGATCTGGAGGCTTCGTTGAGTTTTCTGGGAGCCATCCAAGCAATATTACTACAACACAATAATCTATATGGAAATTTGTGAAGAAAAATGAGTTGACTAGATTTGCAGATTTCCATCTTACTGGTGAAACAAAAGCTCACGAACAGACTCATCCAACATCCAAATTTATCACAAATCGTGTTAACATTAATCTACTCGCATTCAATCCATTCAATCCACTAACTAACTCATCAGTATTAATCGACTTCACGAAGTTTATTGTTGTGCAGTGATACCATTATTGTCATGGTATATACACACTCAGATATTGAAGAGTCGTCATATGGAAGTATTGATTAGTGATGTTGATCAAATTGTTGAAATCGGTGTTGTAACAGGTGATGAGAAAACACAAATCCATAAGATGGAGAAGAAGTGAAATGGATGAACGAACAGGTATTAGTACTTGCTAGATAGAACTAACAAACCAATTAATTAACTAACTGAACTCAACACTCTCAGAATATTAAGAATTCGAACTAAACGAATACTAATATCAATAATAATGAAACATATTCCATCATGAACGACAATGTAAACAGTAGAGTGAGATGTATCTGAGTGAGTTCCACTACTGGGTTATAGATAATGGATCATAGAACACAAGAATTATTTTATAGATCTGCCAACACGTGTTCACACTGAAAACAATAACACTTTCTAGGGTCGTTTATATAAGTACCTTTCACTTCTGAAAATAGTTACAGTTGTAGACAGCTTCTCAGACATATGAATGAATTTTCATATATCCGCTACTTCACTTTAACTACAGAAACGCCTATACAAAACTAAGAATTTTTTACTAACCATGTGAATACCTTCTAAAATGGTTTCTCGTTATGGCTTATTCATTCAATAATACTATCTTCTTATTGGATAGAATTAGTTAGTGGATAGTGACATTGATTGGCTTCATTGTAGAAACGGCGCATGTAGTTTAACTGTCAAGATTGATCGTTAGGTTGGAGTACAACGTAGGGATGAACACATACGATGCATGAAATCCCCATGTTTATCTTACAAATTAGATCATTACCGTTTTGGTTTGTCAACCACTTTAAACCAATAAGAATAATGTATTTTTAATGCATAACAGAGTTCTATAGTTGCATGTTTCTTGTTAATCCATAGAAACAATAATGAAAAAGTTCATTTATGTGGTAGATCAGTTGTCAGGTTATTTACAAAAGAATTCGAAGTAAAGACTCTTTACACTAATTCATCTTTCCTGTCACCCCTACCCCCTCAAAAAAATCTTCACTGAAATGTAAAAATTTATCCACTATAGGGGTTCCAATCATAAAGTGACATATGCATATGTCGTTCTTATTATAAATTTCACTTTAATCAAGGTTTCCATGAGGTGGAAGAGATAACAGAATGAATCTTCATTCAATAACTATGCAAGAACTTATTCTTGAATATGCATGAAACTATTTATTTATGCTATTTACTAGGTCATTTTGATTATAACCTTAATTGTAACTTGAAATCTCGACTATACAATCAATTCATAACCATGAATACTATATCTAGAATTACATTATTCTTCATCCAACATCGTCACCCTACGCGTTGTGCTTACCTTGCATTACATTTTTCCCGGTTTTACAGTACTGTTGAACTAATGGTTAGGTGATACACTGTAAAACAGAGAAGATTGGGTAAAGTGTTGAAAAACTCTGCATTTTTCTTACATCCTTCAACAACTTTATGTGATTTGGCATAAACTTTTTAGCTCACTGCCTTAATTTCAATTTCAGTGTGATTAGGACAAAAGGTGAATTACCCGTGTCATTTCTGGCGATAGGAGTCCCTCAGTTGATCTAACTTTCATTCGGATATGTTTACAAACACAGATGCAACTACATATTGACGTGAAGTATTATCTTTACTATGAAACTTATTTCTTTCCCTGAAACTGTACCTACTAAAACTAAGAGCCTGATTTCATTCATGAACATTTCTAACCTTTAGCTTAAATACTAATCCGAGCTGTGATAGATTGCCTATGGTATACATTCTCTGGTTGAAAATTATTACACTCATAACGTCTGTAAAGCGTTGCTTATTGTTTGTTACGTCGGGCGATTAAAAGAGAACAAGTAATTTCAGAACTATATTTTAAATTATTTTAGTTGTATGTAAAGTAGACACTTTAATTCCTATCGCTATTATGTCCCTCGTGTCTTTGTGTTACGTATGCCTGACCACTGTCTACCTCGACGAGCAATGTTGTCTGATCTTGGAGTAGGCTGGAAAAATGCTAGGGGTGGCCAAACTTAAACATGGCACCAATCTATGAAGTCATTGACAATTGGGCTGAGCCATGTTAATAGATGTAGACTACCTGGTTGGGGCTTATGTGATTGCCGTAACAAATGGTTAGAGACTGTAGGTGATATGGCTCAGAATCGTTGGCAATGGCGCAGGTGCATCCACTTCTTGTCTTCCTCCAAATTCTAAGTTTCTGAATATATCATAATTTTCTTTATACTGAGTCATATTTTCTTAATTCTTCTCTTCGATCTGTATTCCTTTTTATTAGTACTTACTGTGTTACTACCTCCTCTACTCTGGAATTTGGTCCGACAATTTAATATCTATCAGCTTATTGAGGCATGGCAACTTGGAACTGATGTACGCATGTACCAAGTTCTACGTTGTAACTGACTGACTGACCATCGTCTCCTACTCTCCAGTATTGTACATTAAATGTTGCTATATCACTTTTTATTTATGAACTACAATTATCTGATTGTGTATACGTTGCCTCAATTCAATACTATTGTCTCCATTGTTTTGTATTATCGTTAATTCCTTAATTTCCGGGCTATATTGTCAAGTTTTATGTATATGTATAAAGAATTGTTTGAAATACAGTTTGCTTCTGTTTGGTTATTCATCATTTTTGTGTTCTCCCTATTATAGCTTGGGATTAAGTGGGTATCAGGCAGATATGTAGGTATCGACTAGCCCCTTTCATTAGTGTTTGTTATTACAACTTCGTATGCACAAAGTCATACCAATTAACTAGTTGTACTTTCCCTTCCCCCCCGCTTCCTTACATCATAACAGCTTCTTCATAGCCAGACATAATGTTGGCTGGTCATCTCTAACTGATCATTCCTATAACATACTGTAACCACTTGTCTATACACTATGCCTTAGTCACTTCATATAAATGTAAACTCAATTGAATTAACAGAAAAAAAAGAAAAAGAAAACAATCAAATGACATTGACTGTATCTTACCACGATATAACCTACTTATTGAATCATGAAAGTAGTGTAGTACTTCATTTCATTATTATTACACATAAGAAAAGTAGTAGTAGATTTGAATCCAGTATATATAAATGTATAAGTTCACTAAATGAAGAACCAATAAAAAAGGAAGAAAGAGATGAAGAAGAAGAAAAAGAAGAAGAAAACAAAACAAAACAGAATAGAACAACAAACAATCAAATAAACACACAAAATATCAAATAGACAATTGACAATCACATGAGTTAACAACAAATGAACATTATTCAAGCATAAAACAACAAACTAATTCAATTCACAACAAATAACTTGTTTTGCACAATTTCATCAGTTAGAAACAATAAGTGAATAAGAAGACAAAATACATCATCTAATTGAAATGCTTTATTTCAAATGTCAATTTATTGTAACCATTTGTATTGAAGGTGTTCATAGTGATTTGAAGTAATCGATTTCATTTATATTTAGATTGTAACTCTCTGTGTGTGTGTGTGTGTGTGAGTAAGTGTGTGTGTGTGTGTATGTTACTATCCCAGTGATGATTAGGATTGATTACATCATCCTAGAATAACATTTCATGTGGTCTATCATATTTCCCAATAGAAAATAATGATTTTAAATAATTAATTAACATTTTTGATTCATTATGTAATTTAATGGCTTTTTTAATTTCATTATCAATATAGATTTGATCAATTCTCTTCTCATCATTTAGTTGATACATTGATTTATTTGTATTGTCATATTCAAGAAGATCTTGTAATGATTTATGCTTAGTAACATGTTTATTGAATGTTGATCTAGTGAAATAGGCTTTTTGATGAATTCTTTGCGGTAATGTGAACTAGATATAAAAAATCAAGCAAAAGAAAAAGAAACAGGATGGATCATGATTATGTAGATTGAATGCAGTAATAAACAATTCAATTGTATACTAAGTAATATATTGGCATTGATAAACTAGAAAAACAATCTAATTAAACCAGTTACTCACTGTTTGATAACAATCAATGAAATCATACAAATATAATGTGAAGTGACTGAGTTAAATAAATATTAATCATTAGAAGCTGATTGGATGGTTTATTTGTTAAGAATTCTTCTTCATGAAACTTATAGGTCATGGGTTCGATTCTTAGATCGGATCATGAATGTATACTATTGAGATGTTTCATAAAGGGAAGAAATAGCTTTCAAGTATCAGTTCTTAGTTTTTAATGGTTGTCTGACTAAAACAAATTTGTGATATTTTATTAAAATTCAACAATCTTCATATACAAAAGTTCATTTGGATGACACATCGTTTGTGACTACGATTACAGCTTAATTTAATGAAGTACTCTCAGCCACCAGATTTACAAGTAAAGATGAATATGAAGGTAGAATAGCCTTCCATAATGTCCTAGTAACTAAAACAGATGATGGATCAATAAGAAGGAACTTGGACAGGAAAAGCACAACAACAGGGCAACATACACATTGTCTTAGTTTTATACCTTTGGAGTACAAATGATTTCTGATAAAGGTACCTCGTTATAGAATAACAGCTATATGCTCTACTGATACTGAGAAAGAAGAATACTACAGCTTACGTGAAACACATAGGGTAAACGAACATCCCAGAATGTTTATAAATAAGTATATTACCATAGACGTTAGTGTAGAATCCGTCCAAACCGCCTGTAAGAAATGGTTGTTCATACGTCTACAATTCAGAGATGATGCCACCAGTGAAATAATAAACTAGGAGTGGCCCAGAACACTTCAGATAACACTTAATGCAATTAAGCTAAAATGAATGTTTTCCATACGTCCGATGGTAACACCAAATTACCTAGAATAGCCATCTCTCTTTGCATTTATCAATCCCATTTTACCTGTGGAGCACGTTATATACATCAACTTAGTTACAAATCGTGTGGGGAGCTCGACTAGAAATATATCTTTCTGAGAAGATTTTCATATAACGCTCATAAGCCACCCACTGATATCCCTCCAGGTAATCGACATACTCCTACGACTGACCAATGCCATATACATTTATCAGTTTGCCTCATCACATTAATGTTGGCTACATGTTAACGACAACAAACAATTAAATCTTAAGCTGATTGTATTTGTTATTAATTGACGTTGATTAAATGCCACTGTAAACCAAAAAGTAGTAGACAACTGTTTCATCCGAGTATGAGACTCCTCAAAAGTCCACACCTTCGATTGCTTAGTTAATAGTTACCTTTGGTTATATGGCATATATGTAACCTATTCAAATAGAGTGAGTCATCAGTGTCTAAATTACTTGACAATATGCACTGTAACGAAATCTTTTACCTTCTATTAAATGTATTGACACAGTTTTGAAAACACACACACACAGTATCAAACAGTCACTGTAATGGTAATCACTCGTAGCTACTCAATTGTACTTTTAGTTTTAAATAAAGAAAATTCATTTAGACCCATTTTCATAACCTGAGGATCTATTCCATTTTATTCCGCTGAATTATTATTCTTATACCATACAAGTATATGTGTATATAAAAACACATACAATCAGCGTTTCAGCATTCACTGCAAAAATGTTATACATATACATACCGGACACACTTCAACATGGCATCATGACTGAGCGAGCTATGAGTTAAGAATTACTTTACTCTATTTAGTTCGAATTCAATTGAGATGGAATCATGGAGATAGATACTAAGTGTAGTTATTCTATTCGTCAAAGATTGATGTTGGTTAGGTATCATTAGCAACTATGGAGTATTTGATAACTGCTTTATTCACTTATGAGACCCCTAAGTAGTTCACACTTGTGATTCCGATAGGGAATAGAACCCAGGCACTTTAGGTTTTATGGCGAATACTTAAGTGTCTGGACCAATTAGCAAGCCAGCATCTCATAATCGTATTCACACTTTAATAAATTTGTAGTATACTTTGACAATTAGCTAATGCTATTGATGATAGCTGTCTCACTACGAAAATATTTGTTTTTCAGTCCTCTGAGTGTTTGCAGTAGTACCCAACCGACATTTATCTGTGACGAATACAAACCAGTCACTTATCAGATTGTTAAATCACCAATATTATAAGATAACTGTGGTAACCATGTTACTTATCTCGGAATTTTCATCAGCCCTAGTGGATCAGTGTCTGGCAAAATCTCAGCTGAGATTCAGAAAGCATGGAGAGCTTTACCGATTGTGGTGTAAGCGAGATATCCATTTCTCAAAGTAAGACTGAGGACAATGCAAAGCATTCAGCTCTATTTTAGCCTATAGATGCCAAACTACAGATGGTATACATATGCTCCTAGTCTTTAATGATAGAAATCCTTCGTAGTATTACTTGTATATCATGAAATGAAAGAATAAGCAACACCGATACTCGATACAGAATACTAGGTAAACATGAGTAATCAGTTGATGTAGTAGTAAATTCCTTATTGATTGCAAAGATTGAGAAACATGTTACGTTTCTTTCCAGCTAACTCCAGCTTTGTTCCTCAATTTTGTCTGGGGTAAGTGTTTGATGGAAAAAAGTTTATGGTGACCAAACCAAAACATGGCATCAGTCCATAAAGCCTCTAATTGTTGATCTAAGCCACATTAATAGATGCAAACTGCCTAGTTAAAGTCAGTGTGATAATCGTTATCACTAGCTGAAGACATTAAGTGATATGAATCAGAATCATTTACATTGATTCAAATGTATTCACTTCTTATGTTCTACTATTATTCTACAAATCTGATAATAAAAAAATGTAAAGGAAAAAAAAGAAAGAAAAATGATAAAGAAAACTTACATTACTTAAATCAATTTTTGTTTTTGTTGCAATTACGTAATCTGGATGAATACGACGTAATGGACAACCATTATAACAATATGGTCCAGTAACTAGTAATAAACCAGTTGATTTTTGTCTGCCTAAATAAACAACACGTTTACCTCGATGTCGACCAGCTAATAAAATGAGAATCACACCAATTTCATTTAAACTTGATCGTAAATGCCACTTTTTAATGATTTTTTGTTTTCTATTCTGTTTATTGAATGATTTATTCTTATTTATAGATGATTGATGTAATTCTTTAGATTCATTAAGTTTTTGTCGTTTAGCTGATAGACGATTAGAACGTGTATACTTTGGATCTACCTGAAGAAAAAAGAAAAGTAAACGATGACGATGAATAAGTAGAAGAAGAAGAAGAAGAAGAAGAAGAAGAAGAAGAAGAAGAAGAAGATGATGATGATGATGATGATGATGATGATGATGATGATGATGATGATGATGATGATGATGATGATGATGATGATAAGAAGTATTCAAGTGAATATTCACTTTGATAATCAATAACTTTGTTGTCTGAGACTTGTGTATCCATGACAATTTTATTACATAGTGATAAGGGGGAGGGGGTGGATGTGTATACAAATTAAATGCCTATCTCTATAAAAATAAAACACAAAAATACCTGAAGTCAATTAATAATATTCATCCTGATATCACGAATCGTTCTGAATCAGACAATCATTGATCACCTGGAAGCACTAGACAGCTGTTTCGTCTTAGTATGGGACTCCTCAGCAGTGCGCATCCACTACCCCGTTGAGGATCGAACCCAGAACCCTCTGGCTTCGCGACGAGCGCTTTACCAGTTGGAACCACTGAGCCGGCTCCTAATGGTTGATATTTCTAATTCAGTCAATTCGTGATACGTTTGCGCGACCTCATCCATTGCCATCGGTGGGTAGCTGCCTCTCACCCGACACGGTTGAACTCCACCGGTCACGCTCATCGCGGAGCCAGAGGGTCCTGGGTTCGATCCCCGACGGGGTCGTAGATGCACACTGCTGAAGAGTCCCATACTAGGACGAAACAGCTGTCTAGTGCTTCCAGGTGATCAATGGTTGTCTGATTCAGAACGATTCGTGATATCAGGATTAACAACTAACTATCTCCACAACCCCCAACTTGTAATAATATTCAGTTGAAAAGTGATCAACTTAATGGTGTACATGATGATCTAATAAGTAGTTGTTACTGAAAAAGTTCAAAATTATTATGAATGAAACAGTTACCACTAATGATAATGAATGATCGTTGCACTAAATGATGTAAATAGGAATTATACTATTTGACTGTAGCACATTGATGTTAGTGATTAAGAGTTCATCATTAGACCTTAAGGTATTGAGTTAGAAAGAGAGAAACGGATTCTAAGCATTCTCGATCAATGCAATTAAAAAGAGCTGTAATTTAACTAAGTCTTCACCAAACAGAACCATGTTATAGGTGTACTCTTAATCAATGAGTGAACTACTCAGTAGGAGATCAATCTCTGAAAGTGTATACTACGAAAGCATTATTTCTAGCTGTAAGTCTATGATGAAATAAAACAGAAATGTAAATAGTAGACAGTCTTAATTAGCCTTAAATAGGTTAATACACTTCTGAGGATTAGATAATATCATAGAACCTCACGGTCTACTGAGTCAAATGTTACCTCCTAGTCACGAAAAGCCACCATTGTTGGACTGTCTTAATGTATGTATATGTTTTACAACCAGGTCTGAAACCAGCCCAGCATTCTCGCATTTGTAGTTCACAAGTTGTAGTTAAACATTTAATAATTATTGAATGCTGTATTAAGACATTATATTGGTTTTCTATAGCTATTTCAATTCACCACAGTTAAACATTGATAAGTATGTCTCTGTGCAAAAAACTGAAGAATGGTGAATATTTGGTTGATACATTCAAAACTTGGCCTGAAACCAACCTGGTTTTCACTGATTCGTAATTCAAACGTCTTAGTCAGGCGTCCGATAATTCATCAAACTAGTATTTTATATGCAATATTTTCAGACCTGTTCCTCTGCTGATTATTATACGATAATTTCTACCCTTTGATATGCTTGAAACGATCAGAGATCAGATACCAGTCACATAAAATTGAAGCCAGTTTCAAGATTTTAGTTAAAATATCAATCAACCAAACAACTGAAACTAAACCACTATGCATGAAAACCTGTGAATTTAATTCATTTAGATCCTCTGCTCTTTCTTCCTTCAAACTAGCTGTCTTTTTTAACTATGGCAAGAGTCATGGGAGAGAGAGGCTGTGTTGATCTTTCACTCAAGATGTTTAGGAACAGAGAATATCTGTAAAGTATCTGAAGGCCAAATGAATTACTAACTAAAGTTTTTTGCCTATCATTCTAAACGTCTAAGCTGAGAGTTAGACATAAACTTTATTTTTTTCATAAACCGTCTCACTAGCAAGTTACTCAGTAATCTCGATTTTCTCTATAACCCCGAAAATCTTTCTAGTATTAGCTACCGTCACAGCCTTTTCTTTGTCTTTTGTTTGCAGTTTCCTGCCACTGCTCACGACTGTTGTGGAGACGCTTTTTCAATCTAGATCTAATTTTGTCTTCACACCTCATTGTGTTCATAGTCTAACAATATAAGTTACTAAGAGTTCGTCATTTAACTTGACATCGCTGAAATCCACCGATTTTTCTTTATTTATCAACTTAATTCACCAATAAATTCAAAGCTTCATTAGAATGAGCCATATTTCCACCGGCGCTTAATCTCACCACCAGTTTTTTCCGTAATTTCACGTTAGCTCTCTCATTTAGGGCCCAACTGGATTAGATCTTACTGTTGTGGTTTTCCTGCATGCTGTAAGACGTAAGCAAACGCGTGCTCTTATTACGGCATGATCACAATATAAATGTAGGATCCAGAAAAAGCAGCAGTCTTCTATCAAGCTTCTCTATTTGAGTCCATCGTTAGGTCAGTTCAAGTGGTCGCTATGTTAGAAGATGTCTTCCTTTCTGCTTAAAGTTCGGTGCCTTTTAGAAATAATTAATCGTCTGAGTAAATGTGTAGAAGAGATGCAATACTAAAACACCCATTTAACTATCTATCAGTCTAGTTTAAACTACCTGCTTGGGAGTTAAAGTTACCTAATACGAGTATTAAGTCACAGTATTTAGCTTTTTGCACGAGTTCAGAAGGTTTATACAAAACTCGTTTTTTACTTCGTCCGGACTGTAGTCAGTGGGAGCGTGGGCGTAAGAGACATAGTGGTATTGATATGTATCCCTATCATTTTAGGTTCTCACGGAACCATTTAATCGAACAGCACATAGAGTACTGTAGACAGAGATCTATTTCAGAAATATCGGTTCTGCTTTAATTCTTAGAAAGACAGACGAAGGTATAATTCGGTGGCTCTCCAAGTCAGCTGAGTATTTTGTGAACTGAAAATGTTGGTAATAAATGATACTTGCTAAAAAATTTAAGACAGAGATTTAAGATTCATAGTAAGAGTAGAAGAAAGATCAGGAATTGAAGTAGACGGGATTCGATTATGAACGAAGTGACAGTAAGGAGTTATTGATATAATAATAGTTATTGGCCAGCATAGGGGTTATTTTCTTGAAGTACCTCAAAAAGAAAATGGATTGTGGTTGGTCTTAATGATTTAAGAGCGTAATCATAGTGTCGAAAGGATGACTACATTAATCCAATCAAAAACAGATTCGTGGGAAGTTTTTATTGTATTAACTCCGTAATTCTTAAGGCCTTGCCTCTAGAAATGGAAATTCACAAAGTAAGTTAAGCTGTAAATTTTCAGATCTATCCTTTTCTAACGCAGCAATTTCGTCATTAATCTGGTCGTTTGACAAAAACACTATATCGGTAACATATATTTATGCATTGGCGGACTTCGGAGGCCTTCGGAACTGAAGTTTGTTGATTTTAGTGATATCACTTAGCGCCTAAATTGTCTAGCATGATAAAACCACATTAATAGATCCTTTCAGTAAGTACAGTCCAACGGGTTCATCACGATAGTTAAACCAAATCATTACATCAAGGTAACAGGGAAGGTCAAGGAGAGATCAAAGATAGATAAACTATTCGATTAATAACTCAAAGGCTGATAAATATTATCCCTGAGGTTAAATCTACACTAACAGAGTATGACACTTTAACAATTGATCTGACCTACTACATATACACACACACATACACATAATAACTTACTTGTGTTATGAAAGACTTAGGAAAACGTCGTTTTCTAGTATTTTCCTGTGATTCTTTCTCAATTATTTCATTTGATATTTGATTATCTTTTAATTGATCATCTGATGAAGCATCGATTTGATGAAGAATACTTGTTTTATTACTCTTCTTCAACTTATTTCTTCTCTTTAATTTCAATTGTGAAGTATTGAATTCACTAGTAGAATTGGATGATTCTGTATGAATTACTTTATTCAATGTTTTACATAATGAAATTGGTATAGTTTTATTATTATTATTATTATTATTATTATTATTATTATTATTATTATTAGTAGTAGTAGTAGTAGTAGTAGTAGTAGTAATAGTAGTAGTGGTAGCAGTGGTAGTAGTAGTAGTAGTAGTACGATCGTTATTTACAGCATTGCATACTTCACTAATTGATAGGAGTGAAGTTGATGATGTTGGCATAGACTTTAATGAATAACTTTCTGAAACAACTGACTGTGATTTAACTTTCTTATTCTTTTTTTTATTAGATTGTTTATTACTTGTTTGATTAATCAATGGTAGTGTTGATTGTTCTACATTCATATTACTTGATGAAAATAAACTTGGAGATTGACTTACAACTGATGTAACCATTGTACTTGTAAGCATCGATATATTGTCAGTGGAAGTGATTGCTGTATGATATTCATTAGTTTCCATAGTCTCCTCTAAGGAATGTATTGATTTCTTTTGTTTCTTTTTTGATTGTTTTAATGATTTATTGTCAATTTTTTCATGTTCATTATTCAATTCTGAATTAGATGATGTTAGCTGGGTAGTTAATTCATGCAGTACTTCTTGTTTCATAGATGATTGTACATGTGTAAATGTGTTATTCATTGATGTGTTTATACATTCAGAAGTTAATAAAAAATCATTTTCAGGAATTATACTACTTGTTTGAAGTATTTCAGTAATATTTGTTTCATCTTTAGGAAGAATGAATTGTGATTCATTCAACTGTTGTTTATTGAAGGAATTGATAGATTCTGATTTCATTGTATATTCTTTAGATAATATTTCTTCTTCTTTAAGAATATTTGAAAGAAGATTATTACAGGAGAATTCAGGAAATGTTTCATCTGAGATTGGTATGTTTATTTCATTCAATTGATTTTGAACAATAGATTGAATAAGATAATCTTCATTCATTGGTTCCAATGATATTGTCTCTACATTATTCAATGTATTGACTTCTGGTAAATTATCATGATCTAAGTAGATTGTCCCAATGTTTGTTTCAATTGATAAATCATTAACTATACAACATGAATCAACATCATCTTCACTTTTATCGATTGCCTGATTGTTAGTTTGTGACTTTTTTCTAGGCTTTTTTGAACCTTTTTTAGATCTTTTATCAGTTAACCATTCTGAAGATGAAAGATCAAGATCAATGATTGACTCTGATTGATTATTAATTGTTTGTGGTGTTCTTGATATTGACTGAATGTTCTGTGGAATAATGACTGGTTCTGATAATTGTTGGCTATTAATAATAGGTAAATTATCATTTAGGATGTTGAGAGTATTATTTTCAGGTATCAGTGATATGTCTGATTCAGTGATTGATTGATCAGTTAAGTTTACAAAAATGGAATTAAGTGGATCTACAGTTCCTTCTGATGAAACAGATGATTTCTGTTTCTTTTTACTTGTTTTTTTGCTTACTTTCTCTTTGATCTGTTCAGGAATATGATAATCATGAACGTAATATGGCTCATTATCATTACTATTAGATTCATCTATTGGTGAAATCCTTTTAGAAGATTGATATGAATCTGTTAATATACTAGTAGATGAAAAAGAAGGTGTAGTAGTGAATATTTCATCTTGACGAATTGGAAAATTGATAGAGTCATTACAAGATACATCTGTTTTGACAGGAATTTCTATGGAGGTGGAGGATAAGGTAATCGAATCATTTGGTGGTTCACTATGTTCACTATCTGTAGAGATACTTGCAGTTGATTCAGATGTTAATAGATAATTAGAAGGTTGAATGGTCTTAGTAAGTTTGTGTTTTTTCCTTGAACGTCTAGAAGGTTTTTCAATTGATGCTTCCGTTAATAATTGTTTAATATCATTATTATTCTCAGTTAATTGTACTGTAGAAATTTCGCTTTGAATGACAATTTCAGGATTGTATATTGAATCAGTAAGTTTTATTTCATAATTGTCTGAATTTGATGTGATTATACTACTTAATTCATTATGTTCACTATTAGATATAACATTAAGCATAGAATTCGAATCAGGTGTAATGATCACTTCATCAATATGTTGGACTGTATCTAATGAATGTTTTTGTTTTTTCTTTGATTTATTAATACATTTTATCTCTGAGGCATTTGAATTGATTGAATCTGTTGATAACTGGAATTGTTGAGTATACTGTGATGATTGATTGTGGGATGGAATAGTTAATTCATCCGATAAATTATTCAATTCAGTATTACTTAATTTGAAATGTTCATAAGATTTTGGCATATACTGATGATCTTCATCAGTTTGCATAGATGAAACATTGTCCTTCTTATGATTCACATCTGTATCCTTGAGTTTCTGTTCAGTTAACTTTTCATCATCAACTGAAATGAGTTCTTCATTACTTATGATTGTTGTATCAATACTTTGAATAACTTCTACATTCTCATATGATTTATCATGAGATGATTGATCTGGAGATAGTTGTGTTGGGGCATTAATCTCATTTTCTAATTGTTTATCAATAGGTGTATTCAATGTTTGATTGGTAACATCTAAATGAATATCTGAAGGTTGTTCAATCAAAATTGTTTGTTCCGTTCTTACAAATGATTCATTTGTATGTAACCTAAATTCAATTGTTGATAGTAGACAAGAAAGTAGACAAGGAAATATTGAAGTTATTCTAATTTACATAAAGTTATTAGGTTATTTCTAGTTTAACAATGTACATTTTGAATTAATTAGACAATTCCCAGACAATTCCCAACAATTTATTACGTAATCAATTCTGAGATATATTTTATGTATAGAAGCTAGCAATGCCATTATCCAACTGAGTATATCTAAGTAGGTAGGGTGGTACTAAAACGAAGATCTTAGTCGTCAAAAATTCAACTCGTTAACCAACAAACTATCACTGTACAACAAATCGTAAACGACTACTTATTGTATAGAATATTATATAGAGATGAAAGGTAGTTTGTGGGGGTGGGGTCGGCAGGAAACATTGGATCTATATTTCATGTTGTTCGGAATTCGTTAACAAGGCCTACTCTTCATCTTTGACGGAACTTATGCTTCCTAGGCCACCCAATTTTACAGTCTACTACCTTTGTCAGTGAATTATTCTGAAAGCAGCTAGTCTACCTTATAGGACTAAAAGGTTTACACTGGATGACCGCTGTGTAGCGACCAATATAATTTACGTTAAATATTTTATAGTACTGCTCGCATTCTATTGATTGAGTTGTAATATGATTATTAGTCAAAGTGACTCGATATCACTGTAGAGATGGAGCTTAGTAGTAACTGTTGAAAACTGTGAAACTGAGTGATCCAGGATCAAATCAGGAGGGGGGTTATATGTCTCCTTGAAAGTTGTAACCATATCCTGATGACGAGTGCCAAATAGCACAGAATTTTATTTCAACTATTCTTTAAACCACCTTGCGTCTCAACATAGTGCCAGTGATGTCGAGTCACTTAGGTTAATGGTCACATTACAACTAGACCAATATAATTTGATCAACGATTATCAAAATGGTCACCACACAGTGATCTATTAATTTGCATAGAACACTTGAACGAATTTAATCTCATGTTAACCAAAGTACTCTGAGAAGATTTGGATCTTTAGTATTCGTTTGAAGATTCGATTAGTTAGTTGAAGATAGTCGACAGAAAACTTGGCATGACCTAGGTTACGTGTTTGTTGAATCTTCTCAGTAATTTATACGTACTAAAGAATGATAATAAATCGAATGATAATGTAGTGAATCCCCTTGTTTGGTATATTTAGTAAGTATGTTTAATAGTGTAATTCAAAACATTCTGTTTAGTATATCTAAAACTCTTCGGCTGGATGTACCTCCATCTAAATGATGACTCTAACTTAATAACTATCGTTTCAAATTTCAATATGTCACCTACTAAGCTACTGAGCTTAGAATACCATCATGTTTATCAGGTATGAGTTTAAAGTGAATTCATTTATTTCTCGTTATTAATATACACGAGAGTTAATCTTAGTTGCCATATCTACATTCTTAGTTGGTCGTCTCGAAGAAGCTATTTGCCGCGTACTCACTTGATAAATTAGTGCCTGAACTGAGGCGGTTTCATAAAAGGTAGGTATTAAGCTAAGTTGGTTATATTACTCACAGATTGATGTCAAATGGGTACTATTAAAAATCATAAAACACCGGAGAGCTGTTTTCTTCTAGTACAAAACTCGTCAGCAGTGCTCACAGTTGATTAAATACCAATGTCTACAAAACCACCTTAATTCAACTAAGATAATCAACTCTAAGATATTCCTGAAATCCTAGCGAAAAGTCATGACTGCCAAAGTTCAAACATATCGGGAATGAGAAAGTTATCACCAGTGATATTAATTGATCGCAGCTCTATATTACAAATTGATAGTAGTGAGAATTCTACCATCGTACGCTGGCCTGCTCAATCATGCAGATAATTAAGCGTTAGCTGTGAGACCTAAATGTCTTGGGTATAATCGTATGTGTACACAGCTAAAGAATGTCATACTAGAACAAAACAGGTGTCCAATGCTTCATGATTTTCAGTGGTACCCAAAAGACATCTATCTCTCTGTGACGAATACAAACAACTATAATTAGTAATGCAGAATAGGCTTGTATCTTCCCGTTGATTTGTATTCGACTGAAATTGGTCAGCCTCTGTTGCCATATGTGCATCCTGAGCGGATTGCCTCTATATAGCGGTATTACTTAAGTTATATTTAAGTTGGATTGTGACTGGCAAGTGGAATCCACGACGCGCGTTTCGTCCTATTTGGGACTTATCGGCTGGATGTACCTGCATTTCAATATTGATGTTCACACTGGGATTCGAACTCAGTCCGCTTCGTGTCAAACGCCACCGCGTTCACCACTAGGCTAGTGTGTCCAAACAGTCACACTTGTGCAACGGGTACATATGTGCAGGAACATCCAGCCGATAAGTCCCAAATAGAACGAAACGCGCGTCCTGGATTCCACTTGCCAGTCAAAATTCAACTTAAATATAACTATAATTAGTGTTTATATGAACTTAGTAGCTTAAGTTTTAAAGAATCTATTGATAATCAAAGCATTCAATAAGTGATGCTTAGAAGCTGAGTAAAATGTGTCAATGAAATTTCTTAAATAAGATAGAATACGTGTTCTAGATGTTATTGTTAAAAAAAGAAAGAAAGAAAACATACCAATTATACTATGGTATTTGTTAAAGTTATAATCTATTGACATGACAATAGAATGCATAAAGATATAAACCTTCAATAGAAAGTTACTTTATTTAAACTTTCATTTACATCATAGAATAAGATATTCTTCTATTGTTTACTAAATAATAAAAGTTCATTTTATGAAATAAGTCAATTAGATAATAATAAGAATTTTGCTAAAAATAAAATTGACCTTAAACCAGTTAATCAAAAGTAACAAAATATAAATTTTATAATCAATTATATTCAGAACTAATAACTAACAAATTTAAACGATCATTGATCATCTGTAGGCACTAGAGAGCTATTCCATTCTAGTATTGGACTCTTCTAGCGATGTGCATTCATGATCATATAGGAATTCGATCGTATCGAATGTGATACAGTGGTTATCCATTGGTGGTAATGGATGTGGTCACGAAAACGTATTACAAATTCACTGAATTACAAATATCAACAGTTGAGAGCCGACTTAGTGGTCTAATGGTAATGGATTCGTCGAGGAGCCAGAGGGTTCAGGGTTCTATCTTAGGGAGGACGGGTCGTAGATGTGCACTGTTGAAGAGTCTCATACTACGATGGAACAGCTATCCAGTGCTACCAGGTGATCACTGGTCATCTAATTCAGATTAATTCATGATACCGAATTGGCAGTCAACAATCCACATAATCACAGCTTAGTTAGATGAGTTCATGACACTTTGATATTGAATGGATACCACTGAAAACAACGGAGGATTGAAAGCTGTTTCTTCCTAGTGTGGGACTCTGCACATGTCTGCACGACATGACCCCACCAACATTTCTTCCATGCTGCGAATGATTCAATCTGATTTATAATCAATCACAAGCTTACCTAATGCCTAGTGCTGAGTAAGTTGTAACACCTTAACCATTAGTTTAAGTGACTTAACACAATGGGCATTATATTTTAAGGAAAACTGTATGATTATAATCACTAGGTAACTCTACTTACTCAAAGGCTTTGTACCAGTTAATATAAACCTTTTGGTTGACTGGGTTAGCTTCAGTTTAAGTGTGTTTAGGACAAAAGACTGGACCGTTTGTATTAGTCCTGGAGATAGATTCCACTCAGTTGACCCAATTGTATTGAAGTGGCAAGTATGATTCACTGGTTGTGTTTACCATAAAATCTATTTCTCACCCTAAAACCTGATACAATCACTAGAAGCTTAATTGTAACTGAAATTCCTTTTCTTAAGCTTAAATTTTAATTCTAGCCAAAATATATTGTATATGGTATACAGAAATAATTCAAATTCACAGTAACCTTGAAGCCAATAACACTTCCCTTATTGGTTAATTAAAAAATTTTTCTCGGTCATTTAAGTACCATTTTTATTTGTTTTTATACTGTAGTCTTACCATGAGTTGCTACTCAACATTAAAATTCATGATAATTTGTACTTTTATCAGGTCTTTAATGTGATATAAAGTATCATTCATTATTGAATTTTATGTGTAATCTCTATGATTCATATTGGCTAGTCCTACCATTTACAACTAGTGTGGGATTCTACAGTTGTGCACACTTCCCCTCCTCTTATTTCCAAGGGGAATTGAACCCAGGTCATTCAAGTTAGTAAAAATCTAACCCCTGGACCACTACGGTTGCATCCAACAGTACTCTATCAACATCAATCTGTGAAGAATTCAATCGATTCAACTTAACACCGATTTCTTTGATACCACCTTTATTCACAAGTGTATTCATTTACACTTCATAAGACAATTCAAACAAATCTTAATTTTCAAATGAGTAATCTTTATCAAATTTCAAGTATACTTAAAATGAAAATATAATAAACTGCCTGATCCATTGTTTAATTCCAATGCTATGCGAGAACTTGGAATGGAATATTCTGGGAATATTCTGAAAACGGAATATTCCGAGAATGCAGTACAGGATAATATGAAACACAATTTATGTAACTAAATGAATGAATGAAGTATAAATATGAGTATAATTCCTATTATGCCTTTAGATTACTAATGTAACTAGTAAACTAAATGAAACCATGAGATAATGTGATTGGCCTTTTTTTGTCATAGACTTTATAGATTTTTATGATTTGGTAGGTTATCTTAGTGGAGTCCTTTAAAAGTTGAAGAAGAAAGATACTGAAACTTACTTCTTCTTGTTATAAATCTATTTGATAATCAATTTATCATATATCATGATTGAATAAAATATAAAGTAATAGATGGAACATATTACATATGCATGATGTTTCTATCAATATCTACTACTTTTTTTTATTGTCTATTCATGGTTTATAGTAGATTGAGAAGTATGTAGCATCATTCAATTAAGCATTAGATCTTTCATTAGTTTGAACTAATTTGTAATATCATTGAATATAAGTGAGGTTGTATCATTTATTATGTCTGTATGCATCTTTTCAAGAACGATATACAAAACTGTCGAAACAGAGTCTACACATAGTAACTGCAGTTGATACATATAAAAGTTGGATCTTTGCATTTATAAACCACAAACTGCTAAAAACACGTTGAAATGTAGCAGGGATAATTGTATTGCACAACAAATGAAGTCAGTTAGTCATGAACAACATAGAAACCGACGAGTAAACTCATAGATTCAAGTTATCATACCACATTAGTAAGATGAGATCAAATTTACAAGAGTAAAATGACAATAGAATACAATGGGGAAGTAAAATGTAAAGTTGTGTATGAAAGAATAATAGAACTTAAAATCTAATCAAAGATAAAGGGTGAATACACTTGAACCACTGTGATCGATTCACAGCCATGCTACCTAAAGTCTCTAGCAACTCATAGCGATTATCATGTTAATAATCAGTCCAATCAAGTAGATTGGATCTAATAATGTGGCTTAAAACAATAATCAAATATTTCATGAACTGATGATGTGTTTTTTAGTCGCCCATACCTTCTTTCTATAAACTCTTACCCAGTCAGCATCAAGCGACGAGGTAGGATGATTTGGCTCAACCGTCTTAGTCGATAAAGGTTTACTACCTTATTGACTGATTTCCCATGTTTTCCTAGTTACTCTGTATCTAGAAACAAAATTACTTAATCACTTATTTAATGATATACGGGCAATACTACGGAGATTTCTATGATCAAAGACTTGGAGCCTACGTATGTCTTATATATTTACAGCCCATGTTTTGCATCCTCAGGTTAAAACAGAGCTGACTGTTGCGCAGTACACTCAAACTTTCATCGAGAAATGAATATTTCGCCTACACCACAATAAACTTAAATTAATACAGACTAGCCGAGCTTTCTAAAACCGAGTTGAGATTTTGTCAGATACCAGCTCACCAGTACTGGCTAAAGAGACCTTCAAGATAAGTAAAGCCGTGAAAGTACTCAACTACTTCACTTCTTATGATTAATCTAGGAGATGTAGACCTGTCCTGAAATAACATTTTGCGTTTGGAATGGTAGAAATTCATCCAAAATATGTGATATTACTCAAGGTGTTCAGAAGATTAAATATTTTCAGCGTCTTCCCCGAAAAGGGCTATATTATCTGTACATACTAAGTTAATGACTGGGTTAGTTGCTATCAAAGTAGTTCAACGTTAAGGTTTACTAACTTAACACTGGATACGATAAGTTTGCATCCTACTGTGATAGAATGGTCACATCATTCAAATTCATTGCAATCTTCTGCAAACATGTATCAACTATTATGAAATTCAGATTACACAGAGTTTCAATACTTAGTTTTCGTACACTATCTAACAGCAAGTCTCAGGAAAGAAACTGCTGCTCAAATAGTTTTTTATAGCGATGTCGAATTTTGTGATTTGGATAGTTTAATTTTTGATCACCTATCGTCGTCTTAAACAACAATGACGTTAGACCAGTAGTGTTGATGGTTAAGTGTCAACCGAGAAACATGTAGGTTATAGGTTCCTTTAGCTGGTCAAAACAAAAGTGTACACTATTAAGAAATCGAGTACTATGATAAAGCAGTTGTTTAATGTCTTGTGATTCTAAATGGTATTCTGACGAGATCAAACTCAAACAAATAACAAAATTAAACTACATAATAGTCATTGTAGTACCATTGTTACGCAACTTTGTTATTTTTGATATTGAATAGTAAATTACTAAACTATTCAATCGTATTCTAACTAGATGGTATGTAATGTGTAAATCAGCTTTCATCATAAACTCAAACCCTACTTTATAAAGTAAACCAACTAATTTTAATCTTAATTTTACACACAAAAATCTAATTTAAAACTGTTAACCCGGAAATCGTAACTCTAAACCCTTAATTGTGATCATGATCCTTCCCCCGGCATTACTTTAATCTTTTAATTCAAACTTAAACCTAAATGACACTTAATTTCAACTCAAGGAAGATCGAAGAAGACATTTTGCCGGGAGTTGGAGTCCGACATGAAAAGAATGAACAGCACTTGAGAAGAACTGGAAAGGAAATCCCAGGACAAAATTGGCTGGGGAATGCTGATTTGTGGCCTATATTCCAAGTAGGGTGACAGGCATTGATTGATTCATTGTTTGATTAAACTACAAGCATCTAATTCTGATTTGTTAACCATAACCTGAAACTTCGACGAAGAACAATTTAGTGAAAAAGTAGAAAATAGTATTTGAGCTCTACTAAATGTTTTTGTCAGCTTGATACAGTCTTGATTGAAGTATACTCAAAGCTGCACAATCACTAATCCACTGTCGGCTAATCAGTACTAATCATGAAAGGGCCAGAATATTCTCATATAGATTTCATATAAACTTTCGTACATTTATATACTTTGCATTCTACTATTCTACTTCTGAATATGTATTAATTCTTGTTCAAGTGTTACTCTGATTGAGAATGAAGTCAGTGTAGTTGACCCGACTGATGTTAATCCACCAACGGTGGAAGAAATCAAGATAGCCATCAGACAGATCAAAAGTAGGAAAGAAGCAGGACCTGACAATATACCATCCGAAGCACTCGAGTCAGATATAGACATAACGGCAAGGATGCTCCACGTTTTATTCAAGAGGATCTGGGAGGAAGAACAGGTGCCGGCAGACTGGAAAGAAGGATACCTTATCAAGATACCAAAGAAAGGGGATTTGAGCAAATGCGAGAACTACAGAGGAATCACACTATTGTCAGTACCATGGGAAGTCTTCAAGAGAGTGTTGTTGAATAGAATGAAAGATTCAGTGGATGCTCAACTTCGAGATCAACAGGCTAGTTTCCGTAAGGATCGGTCATGCACAGACCAAATCGCAACACTACGCATCATCGTTGAACAATCAATTAAATGAAACTCGTCACTGTACATCAACTTCATTGACTATGAGAAGGCGTTTGACAGCGTAGACAGGAGATCATTATGGAAACTTCTTCGACACTACAGTATACCAGAGAAACTCGTCAACATCATCCGGAATTCTTATGACGGACTACAGGTCAAAATTGTGCATGGAGGACAGCTGACAAATGCATTCTCAGTAAGAACCGGTGTCAGACAAGGCTGTCTACTCTCGCCTTTCCTCTTCCTCCTAGTAGTCGACTGGATCATGAAAACCTCTACATCTGGGGAGAAGCACGGGATTCAATGGACAAGTAGGATGCAACTCGATGACCTGGACTTCGCGAATGATCTAGCATGTCTATCCCATACTTAACACCAAATGCAAGTGAAGACAACCAAAGTAGCAGCAACCTCAGCATCAATAGGCCCGAACATACATAAGGGAAAGAGCAAGATCCTCAAATTCAACACCGAGAGCACCGACCCAATTGAACTTGATGGTGGAACTCTGGAAGAAATGGATACCTTTACATACCTGGGGAGCATCATCGATGAACAAGGAGGATCTGATGCAGATGTAAGGGCAAGGATAGGCAAGCAAGGGCAACATTCCTACAGTTGAAAAATATATGGGACTCCAAACAACTGTCTACCAATCTCAAAGTTAGACTCATCAATTCGAACGTCAAGTCAGTTCTTCTGTATGGAGCTGAAACGTGGAGAACTACTGCAAACATTCTCAGGAGAGTACAGGTATTTATCAACAACTGTCTACGCAGAATATTGAATATCTGTTGGCCGAAAACCATCAGCAACAGTCTACTATGGTAGAGAACAAACCAACTTCCAGCTGAAGAGGAAATCAGGAAACGACGTTGGAAATGGATAGGACATACATTGCGGAAATCATCAGAATGTATCACGCGACAAGCACTAACTTGGAATTCTGTTGGACAACGAAAGAGAGGAAGGTCAAAGAACACCCTGCGTCGAGAGCTGGAAGCAGACATAAAAAGGATGAACAGTAACTGGAGACAGCTGGAAAGGATTGTTGATGACAGAGTTGAATGGAGAATACTGGTGGGCGGCCTATGCTCCTCTTAGAGAAGGTAACAGGGGTAAGTAAGTAAGTAAGTTGACGCATCGTAGAATACCAGACAGCAGTAGAGCATAGCATTATCAAACTAATAGTAGTGACTCAATAGTGATTTTGCAATAGCTTTAGAAGATTGTCGATTCATGGCTACATGAACAAGTCTATTAGAAAACTTTATTCAGTGTGTTAATCATGTAAAATTTGCTTTATCCACTGTAATATAATAATACTGTTTTGTTTTAATAGTTATTTGTAAGGAAAAAAAAAACTATTTGACATTGAATGAATATAAACAAAGTTAGTTGAATCAGTTAAGAATCAGTTACATTAGTAAGTAAACAAATAATTTTAATTTATGTATACATGTATGTGTATGTGGCATAGTTGATTCACTTGATTTCATTCAATTAAACATGAAACATTTCAAATATTGTTTAAGTTGGATTATGACTGTCAAACGGAATCCAAGATGCTTGTTTCGTCCTACTTGTAAATAAATCGTTATATATTGAAGCAATTCACTCAGAATGTACATATAACAATAGAGACTGACCAGTTTCAGTCCATAACAAATCAACAGAAAGATACAAATTCAATTGTTTGTGTCTTTTCTGCATTGTTTAGAAGTAACAATGAATAGGGATTATTTGATAAGAAACAGATATGTTGTTTTTAAACTAGAATATTTCAACAAAGACAATTATCAGTGATGATAAAAGATGAAGTTAGCACTACATTCTATGAATCACGCATAATTTAAGTTACTTGTCAATGGATTATTTATTGATAATTTGAAGGTTCCAAACTAGCTCCAATATATGAATCCCATGGGTTCAACCTCGTATTTAATTACCTTCAATAAAACTGTCATTCAGTCCTCTACTATTTTCAGCAGTTTATTTAGGTTATGACATGTCATAAAGTGTAAGCATTCGTAACCACGTAATACTAAGTGATTATTTTATTACATTATGAATTACGTCATTATCAATGCCCTACCCACGACCCATAGGATATAAGATGAATGCTTAACTGATCACTTTGCAATATTTTTATGACGAGAATTCAATAATAGTGGTAAGTAAATAGCTGACCTCCAACATAGTTAAACTTCACTGAAACAAGCATTTAACTAAAGCTCTAGAAACTGCTTCACGAAACTAGTCATCGATAAGCTTATGGTTATTGTTTGCATGAGTTCTATTTTAGTTAGTAACTTAATAAGCGCTTTCTTACTGTCCAGACATAGATTTTGATTTAGTTTGAAGGTATTTACATTCGTTCCTTGATTGTTAGTCTCTGATGCTACATGTATACCGTTATCAGACTGACTCCAGTTAGCAGTAGTCTACAACTATGAATTAAGTTAAAATGTGGCTACCAAGGAGACGCGTGTTTTGTTCTGTTTGAGACTCGTCAGCTGGATGTACCTGCATTCCACTGTTGATGTTCAAACCAGAACTTGGACCAAGTACGTTATGTGTCAAACGCTACCGAGTTCACCAATAGGTTACTGAGTTCAGATAGCTACACTTGTGAAACGGGTATTATAATACAGTTAAGAGATATTCATATGTTTCTGTTTATTTGTTATGAACTGAAGTTGATCATGAGTTCGAATGTGAACATCAACACTAGGATGTAAGCACATCCAATCGACAAGTCACAAATAGAACGAAACGCGAGTCTTGAATTCCACTTGTCAGCCACAATCCAACTCAATTCGATGATATTGATTATTTTATAAAACGTTTAAAACCCTTACTTCTCATTAAAGTAATCAATGAGAACCTGACATTCTCATAAAGTGTTCATGTCTTTTATCTAAACCTATTTTATTATCCTCAGGATGTATCGTCTTAAGACTGAGACGCCTTAGGCAAAAGGGAGTAAGTTAGCAAGATTGATTTAAAAAATTGGTTGATTCATCGTAACGTGCACTGTTGATCATTGATATAATGCACTCCGCTGCATTTGAAAGTCTTTAATTTTCCCACTAGTATGATGAGCACTGATGAGCACGAAACAAGTACGAAATTTCTTTTAAGTAAAGGTTCTTTCTAACTTTTTCTGAATACCTAAATTACAAACACGTTCTCATGATATTGAATCACTTAGTGTAATAGCTGTATTGTAACTTGGCTGACAGAGCTTTATCAGTAGCAATAAGTATCAGATAAATATAACACTGATTACTCCTACTCAATAATCAATCGATCTACATTAGATGTCTGTTCTGTCTATACAATAACACTTTGAAACCGTATATAGTACTGAATGTAAATAATGGAAATTTATTATGATGATCGATTAATACTGATCTGTTTCGTAACTAAAATAAATTTTTCGTCTTGAAAGAAATAGTACAAGGGAAAGAGAATCATTTTAATGTGTGGTGAATTTTCCTCCAAATGTAGCTTAGTTCAGACTACAGACTATTACGTAACTGTTTGTAAGTTACATGTATAGTCCATTCATCAGTCATTAATTTCATTGAAACAATGAACGAAAGTGACCGTTTTCTGATGAATGTTTATAGACTTCTTTCTCACAGAAACCAAAATTGATTGGCTAACTAAATCTAGGCTTTTCTTATTGGTTGTTAAATTAGACTGTCACAAACGGTTTTTGTTTTTTTATCAACTCTCCTTCAATTTGTCGACTTCATGAACTTGGAAACTGTAAAGGAGAGAGGTGGGATTGAACATTTTATCAATATATTGACTTAAAATCGAATATTTTATCTCACTGCATCAAGTTGATAACTACCAGTACTTTGCTGAAATATCTTGCACTAACTATTAGGAGATTGACTGAAGTGAGGATCCTACCATTGGGCTCCAATCTATTGACAAGGTTTTGAGTGCTGAAGGCTACTGAGAAGTCTTATAATGAAACGAAATAGGTAGTCAATGCTTTGTGGATTTTAGTGATACCCAAATGCGATCAGTTTGTGACGAATATGAACAGTAAACTAAAACCAATTTCCACAAAACCACCCGACCCCCCCCCCCGCAATTTAGCTATAGTTAGCAGCCTCCTTGTAATTTCCATCAAGTCTTTCTCGAAATCCAAGTGTTAAGTGGTGTCAGATCAAGTTCTGAAAAGCTAAGATGCTGTACTTCGGAAAAATTTAACCAGAACCAGCCAATGAAAGAATCTTTTTCATTACTCTAAATTCTTCACAATACAGCAATAATTACAACAATTATTTATGAAGATTGTGTAATGTGGTTGGGAATCTATCATTAGTTATCTTCCACCTATTCCTGAATTGTAACGTTTTCTTGCATGTATCTATATAATCATTTTCACCTCTAACTAGTTTATCTCAACTTCACTATTCATCGTTTTGTGATGATTTGGTACAGTAACTTAAGCTGACAACCAGTTTTTTTCAAGCTCTACTCTGGTTATCATTTAATGACTTAGGATTTTTAAACGGATCTCACAAAGTTGAATTTCCTCAAAGTAAAAGTTACATACTTAACAGTTGACCATCAAACAAATCTGAATTTTTACGAAGCCTACATGTTTCATGCTGGTCAAAGCTACAATTAACTCAACAAGTCTTTAATTACTTTCTCATTAAAGAAGTGGAAGTGGGAGGATTGGGATGGAAATAGATTAGAAGTTATTGATGATTGTATGAGACTATATTGTTGAAATTTTCAGTTGTTGTATCGGGTATTGGTATAGCGCGGTAGTATTAGTAGCAGAGTAGTATCCAACAATAACATTCGTATCGAAAAGAATTCTTAGAATAAATACTTCTGATCTTAATTTTATTGTAAAACAATCAGTAGACAAATATCCCACAAGCTTGTTTTTCAAATGAGCTTTAGGTGACTGTAATGAAGATCGGGTTCAGAAGAAATAATCCAGCATAGACTTCATATTATAACCTGCGTACAGATGGAAGCAGAATTCAGGATGGATGTTTTTGTTTCTACTTAAAACTCATCAACTGAACGTGACTGTATTCCTGTATTAGTATTTAATGTGAAACTAAAGTATGGTACATTCTGTTTCAGACACTGGACATATGGCATCAAAGACTTGATATTAACAACGGGAGATTATAAATTACCATAATCTTTATATATTTGGAAATGTTAATGACAATTTGGTTTCATTCAATCAGTAGATAACATAATTGTACTTGATATGAAAGGTAAGCGGTTTGAGTTGATGGGTAAATATCAAAATAAGTGCAATCAAGTCTGGCTAATAAGTCTTAACATAACGACGAGGTGAGCTTCTTGGATTTCACTACTAGTTACAATCTAAATGTACCAAAACCTCTGATTACACTATCAATATCGTGTCAATTCACCTCAAATGCACTTATGATATCAGCAACTGATCATTAACATTAACTACATGAGAAATGAAACCTTCACCAATGTACTTTACACCTAATATAATTTCATGTTCTGTAAAGGTTTTACCGAAAATCAATAAAATTTACTGGATTAAGTATACTTAAATGCCTGAAATGGTACTAAATGATACGAGTTATACATTGGACTTTGAACCATGATCAAGTTATTCATTGTTAATGTCGTTTTTGCACTAAACATGCCTGATGAATGAAAACTAAATGATTTTTTTAATTATAACAAGCTTATTGTATAAGTAGTTTGTTAAACTTTAAATGAAAATTCTTAATTGTTTTTATTGATACTTTGTTCTATGAACTAGAAGGTTTGTTTTTGAAGCTTTTAGTGGCTTAATAGGTGACAGCTGTTATGTTCTAAGATGGAATCACTCAAGAATGTTCACCTATGACTTGACAAATAATCAATACCATGATCTTTATGCATCATAATGTGAGCTTAACCTTCATATCATTGAGCTAAAATTTAATGGTGTACACATTTACTTTTAATCAATTGGCATTATGTTGCATTAATACTTGTGTTACTATTCGTGGCTAAATGTTACACATTTGACAGAAACTCCAGTGGTTAAATCTTCGTAAAAAACTTTTAAAATTACCTTCTGACAATAGTTTTCTCGAGGTATGCACAGTTAAGGAGTCCTTATATAATAAAACAATCGATCAATCTAGTACTTCATGGTTTTTAGTAGTGTAAGGTATTAAAATGAAGATGATAATCTAATAAGAAAGATTTTTCAGGTGGTGTACTCTTTGTTGAATTGCTTTATAATTAAACATTTAATGTTACTTTAGACAATATTATCAACAGATAATTCAAATAGGTGAATTATGGCAGTTAAATAGAAACTAATCTATACATCTTACTTAGTGTGGTTATTAAACTTGCTAATAAGCATAATCATACTCGCCTAACTCAACATCTTTAATCTTTGTTTATGTCAAGAAAGTTTCAACATACACAAAATTTCCATGTTTTAGACATTATTTTGTGAATAAAAGCTGGATTGTGAACACTTGCGACTCATTATCAAATGTATGTGCCTACATTCTAGTGCTGATATTTACCATGGGACTCGAACTTAATCTATTGGTGTCAGATACCACCGTGTTCATCAGTGGGAGGATGAGTCCAGATAGTCACAACAAATATGCAGATATATAAATATAAAAATGAGTTTAAATTAAAATAATATGTGCCACCTAGATCCCGCTAACCATACACAATTCAACACTAATAATACTTGTAAGCTACCTACTGTGCTGAGTCCACTCACTCAAGATATACATACGGCAACGGAGACTGATTAATTTTTGTCCATAATGACTTGAATGAGCGATATAAACAAATTTAAGTTTTATTAGATTGTCGATATTTAAAACAAATTAATATACGATGCCTTTAAACACTGGTTCACAACCATCCATAATTATTAGTATATGCTTACGATCAGTCGTGCTACCATGACATCTCTTTTTATTGTCAAATACATACGATGTATGTTATCGATAGTAATCATCCACCTCTAGTTTCTATAAATAACAGAGGGGATGTAGGAGCTGGAAAATACAGCTATAAGCTTTAGATAATAAGACTGATTTCTTTCTTTACAAACTAACGATAGTTATTGAAACATTATAAACTAGCAGAGTAATAATTAGATGTTTCATCTTAGTCTATAACGTTGTCAGTAGTCAGCACTCATCATTTTGTTACGAGGATCAAATATATAAAACTTTTGGAACTCTTATGTATTTGAATTTTCCCGTTGATTTGTTATGCACTAAAACTGATCAGTCTCTGTTACTTTATGTGCACCTCGAGCGGATCGCCTCGATATAGCGATAATTGTATTGTTTCAGTATCCCTTCGATTGGATTGTGACTGGTAAGTGGAAATCATGACGCGCATCTCGTTCCACTGGGGAGTCATCGGGTGGACATACCTCCATCTCAGTGGTGATGTTAACACCAGGACTCGAACTCAGTTCGTTTCATGCAAAACGCTTAATAGTGAATACCGTCGCTTTTGACGCAAAATGAACTAAAACTGAGTCTTGTTGTGAACATCAACACTGGAATAAAGGGATATCCAGCTGACGAGTCCCAAGCAGGACGAAACGCACGTCATGGATTCTCCTTGACAGTCACAATCCAAATCAAACAATTCTTCCAATAAACGACAAACAAATTAAACTTTTACTATCAAATGAGATCTGTTCTGCATATTTCTGCATCACGTATTATAGTTGTGGTTTATTTATTCGAAATGACAATAGGTCATAATATTATTCTTTAATCGAGACAGAATAAAATCTTAATAGTACAATTATATATTGCCAACTTAAGTGACAAAACTAAATATGAACACTTCAATATAATTTAAAAGTATTTATGTCTTCTTATGAAAGTTGTAATGAATTGAAATCGATCAGCTACTGTTGTCATTCGTACACGCAGAGCAAATAATCTCAGTACAGTAAGTAGTTCATGAGTATGATTAAAGTTTAATTGTGACTGAAAGTAGAAATCAAGAAGCGTGTTTCCTACCAGGAATACAACTTAATTCTTTTGTGTCAAAAGTCGCAGCTTGGGTCACTAAGGTACTAAGTTATAGATTCTACTTGTCAGTCATAATCGTACAAATACTTAAAGGCATACATAACTTGAGTGTTAGTTGAATTTCCTACAAAAAATGTAATCAAAGATTCTAAATTAAACAGAGATGAGTTCACATTTGTATAATCATGAAGACACAAGCTTGCTAACTAATAATGAAATATACTGTTTCAATGTAGTTGTAAAGCTTTCATTAATATGACTCTAGATGACTTCATCAACACACACTTCTAGTCCAAGTCAGATTTGAAAATCTCTTCACAAATGATTACTAGTTTGTTATATACACCTTGAATTTCATTCAAACTTGTTGACACTGATCCTATCATTTCATGCACATTTATCCCGACGTCCTTCCATCTTGACTTGATCCGTCACATAACTAAAGTTCCCTAATAGTCTTCAAATTGGTTCATAAATCGCATCTATCTCAATGTGTTTATTAATTATCGATTGACTTGAATTACAAACTTCCATGAATTCTCTAATCATCTTAGTCTGTTCTTTGTCCACAATCATCTCGTTATCTCAGTCAGATCCGTACCCATATTTGTCAGTATGTATTGATATGAGAGAGAATAAGTCGTTGTGTTTTACGGTTAATCGATGTTCATGTTGTGGGAGATGAAGTGATCGTTTGGTTTATCTAATGTAGTGTTTATCACAGTTGGTTCAGTATATGTTGTAGATAACGTTCAGTTTGTCTTACTTTGTCATATTGTTCATTGGTTTGCATATAATTGAATTTAGTGAATTTGTTCGCTTGTGGATGACATCAATTCTTAATGACCCTAATGATCTGACTGTAATTTGAGATGTCTTTTATACACAGTAGATCAACCCGTTTGTTGATTCCGACGTTCGACTTTATGTTTGTTAGTATTCTTAATAGATATTTATTGGAGTTACGTGAATTAGAACTTCATCTTCAATAGTAAGCAATATTGTGTATACTCAGTCCATAAAGCTCATCTAATGATATCAAGAAGTTAGTTCATATGAATACTAGTTTAATAGTATCAAAATAATTTTATATGAGGAGGTTAAAGGTAGTGGTTAAATCGTTTCTTTATGACCAAGGTTATATTGGAGATGAAATATTCAACTTTGATTCCGAAGTTATGTAAAACTCGAATCCATATACAAGTTTATGTAGAGACTGTAAATATATTTGTAGGTCATCACTGGAGTTTCAATTAAAATTAGTCAATGTCAAACCAGGAGAATTCGAATCTGATATCACGAAATGAGGTCAGTTAGACAATCCACTGTAACCAGAGCCTGGTACATGAGAGATGTTTTGTCCTAGTATTGGACTTTGCAGAAGTGTGCATCCACACCCCATACATAGGATAAATCCCATGTACGTAATTTCATGTATAGAGCTCATAACCATTAAAGCACTCAGATGACAGGCAGTTAGCGGATTAATATTTCTAAGTTCATTCAATTTAAAATAAATTTGTGACGCCTCATTTACTATCATTGGTGTAAAACTGCTTCACACACGTCCTTGCTCGAACTCTATTTGTCAAGTCTAATCACTCGAACTCCAGGAATTGTATACCGAATATAGTCACTAGTAGGCTGCTGTTGATTGTAATCGGGTGTTATACAGACTTATTGAATTCAGGAATTATAAATTCACCTAGGTTAGGAATATCGAGTATCTGCAAGCTTAGCTTCGGTTTGAAACCTGAGCCCGATTGCCCCGACTCGTTCGTGGACATGCACTACTGAGGAGTCTTCATACTAGACGAAACAAATGTCTAATGTCGGTTACTGGTTTTTCAGTAGGTTGTTTGACTCAGTTTAATTCATGATATTAAATTCAAAATACCATGACTAATACTATGGCATCATGAGTACACGAACTTACTGAATACACGAAACACGTCTATGACTATGTATATTTATTTTTCAATAATAATTTAAGCTAAATGAAAATTTCGATATGGAGCATATACGGAAACAAAGCGGTTTTTTAAATGTTGATTAAAGTAGTTAGTGATGAAGGTTATCCAGCAACTTTTCCACTAATCAGTACTCAACATACTATGAGAACATTGGAAAGGTTATAGGTACCTTAGTTCAGTAAATCACATCAATCAATAACATAATACCATTCATTACTGCATTTTTATGCCGAAATGTATATATCACAGTCTAAATATCCTCTGATTTGTACAGCTGATTTTTTCTACAAACTAAAATTAGTTTGGAAGCTTTTGGAGGCTACATAAGAACAAGATGAATAATTCATTTTAGCCTAGAACTTTATTATCAATGTACGTTGAATCAATCTTCAACTAACTGTCATGTCGTGTTTAAAATAAACTTCAAACTAAGTACTCGATAACAATCCCTAACTATAACACTTTCATTTCAAGCAGATTAAACAAAAGCACTTAAATACATACAATTATTTATGTCGGATTGTGACTGACAATGCTGAATCCAAGACTCGCGTTACCGTCCTATTTAAGACTCGTCAGCTGGTTTTACCTACATCCAAGAGTTGATGTTCACACCGGGAATTTACATATTTACATATTTTGATAGTTTAGGCAAATTATTCTATTAAATCAATCATCAGTTAAGAAGTGTGTTGTTATGAAATGAAAATTCAAAGGCATCAACTTTTATTTCTATATTCAAAATGTATGTTCAGTTAGGTATCACTGTGTGAATTGATGACTTAAAAGTATTAATAGATGTTAGTAGATCCACTTAGGATACTTTGTGGATCCTATCAGTAAAGTTCTCAGTAATAGCGTTGAGTGTAATATGAGAACAATTGAAAAATTATTTGCTCACAAATAGAGATTTAAGAATTAATTAATTTACATTGTAAGAAGAAATTCCTATACTGACAGTATTCTTTGATTATAAGTTGATCTTAAGTAGACGAATATTAGAAGACCGAGAAGCATTTAACATTTATTTCTGTCGTACTAGGGAACTCCACCTTATCAAGAGTTAAAAGCTATACTTCGAACCTTCATGATACCCAGTATGAAATAACAAAATACTTAAAGATAATTTTGGTGATCCATTGATAAAACATGTCCAGTGAAGCTCATTCATGTCAAGTACGAGACTGTCACTCACAAATTGTAATGCTTAGGATTGCTTATCATCACGATCTGATTAAAGTTAGAAAAGTTAACTACTGGATTGAGTAGTGTGATGGAGAGGTTTTCACCATGTTGTCTGATATTTTTAAGTTTTATTTGCGCTCACTTTAACTGAGAAGTATTATGTTAAGGCAGGAAAAATTGTCTAATGCTTCCAGGTCTTCAAAGGTTGCCTAACTACGTTTAATCTTCTTACATTTGATTGACTAATCAAATCTTGTGACGTACTGACATTTATTTGATAATGGTAGAGAATACTAAATGAATGCAAAATAAAAATGATTTCATATTAACACCATGATCAGTTGAATAGTGTTAATGTTAATGCTTATTCACTAAGTAATCAAGTGAATTAACTGTCTGGTACACATAGAAATCTTATCATGTCTAGCTCTATATTTGCACAACCGATTCAACATTGTAGACAGTTAATCAATGAGATTAAGGACATTTTGATTCATTCTACTACATGCTTGAATGTATGTATGTATGTTAATGAATGCATGTTACAACATAGATACTAGACACATATGGATCGGTTCAAGTTGTCACACCTCAACAACACAATAAAATGAACGCTAGTTTAGTAGAAGTAGTAGTTATTTCAATGGTAGTAGGAAATAAAGTGTAGTCACGCAGGTAGAATTAGTTTATAGAAAGGTATAAAACGATTTGAAGCTGACAATTAGAGAGAGGACAACGAGTGAATATACGTGTGCCGCTGTGATTCGATTTTTAGCCATGTCATATAAATTCTCTTTCGATCGGTTAAGGCATTCACATGGACTCTAACTAAGCAGTCTCTAATTGTCAACACAGCTCATACCAGTAGTCAGTGACTCCAGTAGACTCGTGCCATGTTTTGATGTGGCAACTCCTAACTTTCTTCAATCTTACACTAGTCAGTCTGAATAATTTTATTAAATAATTTCGCACATCATTCAACCAATCAGCATAAGTTATTGGAACATTTTTTCCACTATAATTGTAGGTTACCGTTAGTTGGTGAGATACCAAGTTCCTGTGTTGTATGACACAAGTTGTACACACAAGGTGTACATGTTTCATGATCTACGCCAAAATCTAAAGAGATAGGACACTAACCCTTATTCAGTGATCAACCAATATAAATAATACCACTACAGTTTTCTACCCACACCTACCCACCCCCCACCTTTTCGAACATAAACACCATAACTCATCACCACTAGGTTTCTGCATAGATTAATACAGAGGTGAACAACTCAGTGGAATATTTAAGCATATTTATCAAGTGGTATAGTTTGTTATAATCACCTTTTTGATTTAATGACATCATCACTGAAACTAATATCAAATGGCCGAATATTTATTTCTAATCAAGTCTAAGGTGATTTCTTTCACAACGGTAACAGTTGAAATCTTCTTCATTGAGTTTCATTTTATGGGTAATGCCTTAACTTTCAATGCATCTTCATTTTATTTTATCGACTAGCTACACAATGTCGAAAATTATGTCAATGCTACTATCAATGCATGGTAATGATAGTAACCAATAACAAAGTAATCGATTTTTCTGGTTACATAATAACTTCTTCTGTGTGTGTGTGCATGTTTTCATACTACCAGAATAGTTTAATAGATGGTTTCATAAAAATTGTTGTATGGGTATAACCGATATTTCATAATTTTGTTAATTCCCCTCTCCCTTCCTTAACCTAACTACAGGATTAGTTTGTAATCAGTGTAGGTGATGCCCTCTGATGTTGTTATGATTCAATTCACTGTGGGTCGGTAACCATATTTCTTGTCGTCTCTTATACTGTACCGCTTCGTTATTATACTAATCTACCTGGTTATGTTAAATTTAAACAAGAATGTAACATTCATGGAAAACAATTTACACAACTAAATAAAACTGTCAGTCTAACATCACGAATTGATCTGAATTGGATGAAAACCACGCTTTACTACTAGATCACTGAGTTGGCTCTTAAGAGTTGTTATCTTTAGTTCACTCAGTTCCTGATACGTTCAAGTGACCTCATCCATTGCCTTTGGTGAGTAAATGAATCACACTCAGCGCAGTTGAACTGTACTGGTAACGTCTTCTTCCAATGAAATCCAGAATATACCTCGAAAAGTTAGTCACTAATGAGGTGATATTAATTGTAATTGGGTATTGTTGAGCCAGAGGGTGTTAGGTTCAATCCCTTATGGAGTCGTGTTTGTGCACTGCTGAAGAGTCCCATACTATGGCGTAACGGCTACCTAGTGCTAATTCAGAGCTATTCGTGATATTAAACTGACATTCAATAATCTTCCACAACACCTTGATAAAACTGTGAACTTAAATTAAAAGATTAATATTGACAAGTTTAAAAGCTGACATAAATCTATGTGCTAACTACTTATTGATTGTAGTTACATGAATAAATACTTACATACTAACTAAGTTATTCAATTCATACGTTACACTGACTCATTCAACACTTCATGATTTCCGAAATGGGAATAACTTCTAGTTACTCAAATTTCTACAATTTCTTTGTGAAGCAGGAACTTATAAAGGTCATAATTTCAATGCAATCTAACAAATTTTCAGATTGCACAACAAGAGAAATTCAATAAGGACTATGTAGTGACAGTATGTTTATTAATAGGTTCTCAAGTGACAAAGGTTTTCATACACAATAAATATCTTAAGTATAGTAGGTTTTAAAAATGCAATTAGACAATTGTTTGGATCAATTACGAAACCTCATAACAGTCTATATCCAAGACTTTACAATGAATTGAATGTAGTGCTCAGTAAGCAATTTAATCACTTCTAGACTTGATAACCATCTATTCAATTTATTATGGGCTTGAATAAGAAAAAAAGACTTTGAATGCTAAGATGAGAAAAAACTAGTTAATTTTCATGTGATTATCTCATTTCGCTATTTTTATTTAATTGTAAGGGCGTACCGGTACTGTCGCCTGTAATTATTGTGAATATCATTTTAGTATGCTATTACTCGTTTCCCAGTCGCTTTGTAAAATATATCAGAGTGATTTAGTCAATCGATTCCAGTCTGCGTGTGTCTCTAGTCTTGGGGGATAATCGTATCGAGGTTGTCCGGTTGCGAGTAGCAGTTGGCGCAGACAAGTTTCCGATAAGAGTTGCGGTTAGTTCGTGTATAGCAGTAGGCGTTATATTCCGACATAACACTGAAGAGGCCCATACTTGAATGAAACAACCATATAGTGATACAATGAATATCTAGATATCGTCAGTCGGTTAGTAATGAAAAATACCTTGTCCAACTAAATCACCTAACATAATAACTAATTTGTGAATGATAGGAAATATTATTATTTTATCAAAACTATCATAATTTATATGCCTTCCACATCACTGATCAGCAAAATAGAATGCTGATTTGACCTTTATGCATTCCATTCCCCCCCCCCTCCTCAACGCTAATTTTATGGGTCTACAATAAATTCATAAATAACGTAACTTTTGACAAGTAATACACATTGAAGCAAAATCTACACTCTCGACAGAGATGTAGAGAACTCTGATAAACTAAATTAAGGAGTTCTGTAGACTGGAAAGAACACATGAGTAAACAATAATCACTATGGCATTCGATAGTTATTAATTGATAATAATCAGTGTCAATAAATTAGATCAAAATAAGAATAGTGAATTCATTATTAGATTGATATGATTCTCACTGATGATGATGATAATTATGAAGTTACCAGGGTATTTATCTCTATTGGGTAACAACATTTATGGGGCACAAATAAATTAGAGGTACCTGTCGATTAAACATGAAATCACGGATGAAATAAACAGGCACCAGGATATCGATCCTAACCAGATAAGAAGTAACGTTAAAACATGCCCAACAGAATAAGATCAAATTGGTTTAGGACTAGACAAGAAAACTCTAACTAACCAATCAAGTATTAATAAAAATGGGAAAAAAATACGTCGTTTATTACAATCTTTCATTACAAGAACTAATCACCTGTTAAACAAAAACACATTGACAAATTCTAACATTATAAAAAGTGTTAAGTTTAATAAGACGTTGTAAAAGAGTGTGATGACCAGTTGTTTTACACACTATATATCTAAGGTGAGCAGTTAGAAGAGACATCTGTTTGTCTAAAGCTTATTCTCTCGAAAACTACTGTCTAATCAATATTCACTACTGACAATCCTCTCCAACCAATGTCTACATGGATGAACGCACTAATACTTCACTTATGACTCCATCCCCGACCGAAGCTGCCACCTTGACGTGGTTGTCAGGCTTGCCCATTGTGATGATCCATCTGAGATATATTGGCTGGAATGCATGTTCCTCTAGGTCCTACCATGCCAACCAGGGCTGTTGGATAGCCATAAAACTAAAGACAGCTATCTAAGATCTGAGAGTTAAGTGGTACTGCTGATTGCAGCGAGGTGTAACAGCGGTAAAGTGTTTCCTTCGGATAACCAGCATCTTCAGCGATAGTGCCTTCTTAACGGAAGGAAATGGTTGGAAAAGGCCGACCCTGAAAATGTCACACCTCACCTAACTCCACGGATTTCCGTCTCCAGCAGTAAGGCCTTTTCATGAGCGGAGCTAACACTTTAAAAACTTCCAATAACAAGGTTGTGCGTGATCTACTTTGTAACTTTGTCCGTTGGGCTCTGCGATCGCGCTGCCAGGTCACTATGACCAACACTAACCCAGTTCCCTTTTCAGGTACCTCGAGAAATAATATGCTTCCATGGTATGGGCAGCAAGGAAGTAAAAACCGCCCTTGTACCTCTAATAGCTCACGAGATCATCTTGTTCGGAGTTAAACCCCACCCTCAACTCTTAATAACTCTCTTGTTCCAGCGACTTAACCTTCTTGCATAATTGTATCACCTAACGCCTCTGTTGTTAATGGTTCGAGTTCACAAAAAGTTATTCCTGGTTTCCTTAAGCCTCGTACTAAATTATGTATCAGAGCTGTCAACTTTCGAACCTTATGCCGAATAGGAGAACAAGCATCCCTAGCTATGACTCTAGAATCCAGCTCCATCAATGTCTACTGCGTCTCCAAAACGCGTTTACAGGATACAAGTACAAGCATTCGCTTGACCTCACCTTATGATAATAAAGGACCGGCCCGGCTGACCCTTCGGGATTCTAGAGACTACCGGCATTACTCAAGGTCTTGCTGGTGTAGGCACAGCACCAAGCTCTAAAGCTTGACTGGATTCCAAAAGACAGTGCCTTTTGCACTTACCATTTAAACCGGATAGTAAGAACTCGGAAAGATAGGGATACAAGCTGTTTTCTCTACGTTGTCTCTACCTACGCTCCCACTGATTGCAGCTAAGATGAAGGAAAAGATGGATTTTACAGAAAGCTTTCCGACGTTCTTCAAAAATCCAAACGTACTGATGTAGTGATAATGGCTGGTGATTTTAATGCCCAAGTGGGTAGACTAAACAAAATCCAAAGGCATCTAGGTGGATCCTACAGTGTTGAGGCTCAAAGAACAGAAAATGGCGATCGTCTGCTACAAATATGTTTAGATAAGCGTTTATTTCTCGCAAACACCAATTTTAAGCATAAGGAAAGACATCAGTTGACATGGCGACCTCCACAATCAACTCAACGTTGGACTCGAATAGATCACATTGCTATCATCCACCGTTGGGGAGGCTTGATAGAAGACTATCGCTCATTATGGAGTATATGTTTAGACTCAGATTATGCCTTAGTACGAGCGCGTATTAGTCTGCGTCTCATTGGACGTTAGAGATCCACGACAAGGATTTCCTTCGGAGTTCAACTTAATGATAAAAAAGTCAAGAACACATTTCAAGAACAACTAGAAAACCAATTAGTCAACTACGTAAACTGTACCCATCCCGAGTTAACTTGTAATGATACCCATAAATCTGTCGAAACAACAGTGATATCTGCTAGTAAACTAAACCAAAAGGTTAGGAAAATTCAGTGGATTTCAACTGCATCTACTCAACTAATAAATACTGGGCAATACATCCCGTCTGGTTCTTAACATGATGAGGAACGAAGGCAATTTAAACACAAAGCTGGTTAAAAGCTTATGCAATGATCATGAGCAGTGGTGGGTAACGAAAGCTAAAGAGATGGAAAGGGCAGAGGCAATAGGTAACAGTAGGCAACTGTTCAGACTTATCAAGGAAATGGGTACCAGAAATCCGGCTGTAAGTAAAACTATCGCGGAAAAAGATGGGACCATTATTCACTGCCAATCCAGAAGATTAGACTGACGGGCAGAACACTTTAGGGAACAGTTCAACTGACCCTTGGCCCCATCTTAGCTGCCCACCATCCCCAAGTAATCTGAATGACACATTGATACCAGTCCTTCAAATCTTAGCGAAGTGATGAAGGCTATAAGGAACTTAAACCGAGATCGAGCAGCGGGACCGGATGAGTTAGCCTCTAAGATATTTAAGGATGGTGGTCCAGTCTTAGCAGCCAGATTAACTGAGATCTTGGCTAGAATCTGGGAACTGGATGTAATCCCATCTGACCGGTCTCGAACACTAATCATCCCAACCTATAAGAAAGGACAGAAGTCCTCCTGTGACAATTACCAATAAATCAGTTTAACCAATATAGTGTCTAAAATATTGGCTTCAATAATACTTTGACGTCTAACTTAAGCTCGTGAAGAGCAAACTCGAGAAAACCAAGGTGGTTTCAGATCTGAACGTGGTTGTATAAACCAAATATTCACACTTAGACAGGTTCTGGAACATACGCACACTTTCAGACGCCCAACAATAGCTGTATTCCCTGACCTTAAGGCGGCATTTGACTCTATCAATAGTAGAGTTATGTGGCAATATCTTTTATTGAAGGGCGTACCAGAGAAGTGCATTAACTTCATACGAGCTCTCTACTTGAACACTGAATGTCAAATTAGAGCTTGTAGCGGACTGTCGTCAGAAGTGATTACTTCAAGTGGTGTTCACCAAGATTGTCCACTTTCCCCATTTTTATTTAACTTTATCATCGACATGCTATTAGAGTTAACAATATTGACGTCTGACTTCTCCCGGGTTGACCTCCTTTCAGGAGATAAACTTGTTGACTTAGAATATGCAGGTTATATAGTTCTATTGGGTGAAGATGCTGACAAATTCGGAATCTTCTGACTACCTTGAGCATCAATGTAAGCACGTTTGGAATGAGATTCTCCTCATCCAAATGAAAAATGCTCCTTAAGCTTTCTTTGGCACCGAAATTTGTAATAGGCATTGAAGTAGCTTAATATGTTGACCGCTTCACTTATATCGGGAGTCTCATCAATTCTGATGGTCTGGTGTCTGATGAAGTCTTGGCTGTCAATTTATCTACTTGTTCACTTTGTTATTAGTTTATAAGAACCAATATCTCTCCTCCTTTATCATAATATCGACGGCGGTGGGGGGGGGGAATGACGATCTAACTGTAGTTATAATGAAGTGAAATCAAGTAGTAGGCATGAGTAAGAAGAAGGAAGAAGAAATTTTGTACTGGATTCCAGTCAACTATGAGCAAAATATTTTATGAAGAGGACTATAAACGTATGCACAAATCGTTGAATTCCAATACACCAGTTGAATGGTATCATGTTTATCATTAGTTTTTGAGTTGATGGATGTATTGTTGGTTGTCGGGTGTATCTAAGTATCTATTTATCTCAATCAATTCTTCTCTATTTAACAAGATAATTATTTATATGTTCAGTTAATGTAAATGTTTATTTAAATGTTATGTAAACTTGTTGAGCAAAACACTTTAAATATTAAATATATAGTGAATGAAGTTGATTTGTAACCAATACAATAGGTATGTTGATATGCGTTAACATAATTCATTGAATAATTCAATATGACAGTACATTTCTAGTAAACAATTGCTGATATGAACCTGTGCACTGATTAAACTTGTTTAATGGGTTTCATTTACACACTGAACTATATTTATTATATTGACATCATTAAACTCAATATTAAGACATTTATTATAAGAATTCAGTATTGATTTATTACGGTATCAACTATAACCATTATGTTGTGGTGGTTATTGAACTAAATGAAAGACCTAATCGACACCCGACTTCGAAGATCAACAGGTTGGATTTCGTAAGGACCAATCGTGTATTGACCAAATCGCTAATATACGGTTAATTATTGAACAATTAATTGAATGGAATTCATCACTTTACATTAACTTCCTCGACTACGAAAAAGCATCCTTCAGAAGATACAAGTATTTATAAACAATTGTCCGCGTAGGATACTTTGGATTTGTTGGCCGGATACCATCAACAATAACCTCTTATGACAGAGAACAAATCAATTTTCAGCCGAGAAAGAAATTAGGAAAAGGCGCTGGCGGTAGATGGGAAACACATTGAGGAAATCACAAAACTTTGTCACAAGACAAGCGTTAACTTGGAATCCTGAAGGCCAGAGGAAAAGAGGAAGACACGAGAACATATTGCGTCAGAAATTGGAAACAGACAAGAAGAGAATGAAGAACTCTTGGGAAGGGCTGGAAAGGAAAGTTCAAGACAGAGTTGCTTGCAGAATGGTGGTCAGCGGCCTATATCCTATACATAGAGTAAAAGGCATTGATTAATTGATTGATGTTTAGGTGGTATTCAGATTTCCATATTGTTATGATTCAATAAGTCTATGCTGGTGGAAACACATGTTTTCTATGAGTTTGTTATTTCAGGTAGACAGATTGTAGTGTAATGAGATCCGAGGACAAAGTTGCATTCTCTAGTGTATAAAAATGAAATGAAAGTAAAGTGCCTTTGTTAAGCCAATAGCATCATTTACAATTCTTCGCATAAGGAAAGTTCAGTGTTATAAAATGTCAGTCGTCCCAACGCATATTTCACATAGTTTCACCACTTTTTGTTACATTCTGTACAATTTGAAGAGCGCGGACATAACATCGAAAACCACTGATAAAAAAGTTTGTATGAAATTGGGAACAAGCAAACGACTCATGCACTTGTGGTCAGGTTCCTAGATTGACAAGATCAATATTCGTAATCTACCATCCTACTCAGGCACTCTCCAACAATTTTAGAAATCAATAAATAAAAAATCTGATTTACATAGATCATACATCGAGACCAACAGGCTGGTTTCCGTAAGGATCGGTCATGCACAGACCAAATCGCAACACTACGCATCATCGTTGAACAATCAGTTGAATGGAACTCGTCACTGTACATCAACTTCATCGACTATGAGAAGGCGTTTGACAGCGTAGACAGAAGATCAATATGGAAACTTCGTCGACACTACGGTATACCAGAGAAACTAGTCAACATCATCCGGAATTCTTTCGACGGACTACAGTGCAAAATTGTGCATGGAGGACAGCTGACAAGTGCATTCCCAGTAAGAACCGGTGTCAGACAAGGCTGTCTGCTCTCGCCCTTCCTCTTCCTCCTAGTGGTCGATTGGATCATGAAAACCTCTACATCTGGGGAGAAGCACGGGATTCGATGGACAAGTAGGATGCAACTCGATGATCTGGACTTCACGGATGGTCTAGCACTTCTATCCCATACACAACAGCAAATGCAAGTGAAGACAACCAAAGTAGCAGCAACATCAGCATCAATAGGCCTGAACATACATAAGGGAAAGAGCAAGATCCTCAAATTCAACAATGAGAGCACCGACCCAATTGAACTTGATAGTGAAACTCTGGAAGAAGTGGATACCTTTACATACCTGGGGAGCATCATCGATGAACAAGGAGAATCTGATGTAGATGTAAGGGCAAGGATCGGCAAAGCAAGGGCAGCATTCCTACAGTTGAAAAATATATGGGAGTCCAAACAACTGTCTACCAATCTCAAAGTTAGACTCATCAATTCGAACGTCAAGTCAGTTCTTCTGTATGGAGCTGAAACGTGGAGAACTACTGCAAACATTCTCAGGAGAGTACAGGTATTTATCAACAACTGTCTACGCAGAATATTGAATATCTGTTGGCCGGAAACCATCAGTAACAGCCTACTTTGGAAGAGAACAGACCAACTTCCAGCTGAAGAGGAAACCTGGGAACGACGTTGGAAATGGATAAGACATACATTGCGAAAATCATCAGACTGTATCACACGACAAGCACTAACTTGGAATCCTGTTGGAAAACGAAAGAGAGGAAGGCCAAAGAACACCCTGCGTTGAGGACTGGAAGCAAACATAAAAAGGATGAACAGTAACTGGAGACAGTAGGAAAGGATTGCTCAGGACAGAGTTGAATGGAGAAGACTAGTGAGCGGCCTATGCTCCTTTGAGAGGGGTAACAGGCGTATGTAAGTAAGTAAGTACATACGTCAAACAGAATTCGAAAACATCACGTTCAGGGACTGACTGATGCATAAATAATGCCAAAAAAAAACAAATGAGTGCAGTGCACAGGTTCATATCAGCAACTGTTTACTAGAAATGTACTGTCATATTGAATTATTCAATGGATTATGTTATCAACAAATCTTATTGTAGTTGGTTACAAAACACCTTCATTCACTATATATACTGTGTAAACCAACAGATCATCACAATAATTTACAACTACTTATTGAAGTTAACACCTAGTTATTTTTTTTTTAATTTCGGAAATTTATATTATCTTCATTAAATTGTTTATTTTCTCTAAGTAGCACTAGATTTTTCACTAATCATTTTACTGTTTATCTATTCCTTTATAGTTCTAATCTAATTGTAACTTAGATTTTGCTTTCTAATAGTCCTCTCTAATCATGAATTTAATTCAATGATAAACTAATCAAGATGTAATTAACTGAATATGTTACAAATTGATACTGGCAGAGCACCATTGAAATCAACAGAGCACTGGATAGCTGTTTCGTTCTAGTGTGGAATTCCTTAGCAGTGGGCACCTCAGATTCTGCTCAACTGATATCAGGTTGGCGGCTAACGCTTGACTCTCTGCACCACTGGATCGGCATCCAATGGTAGAATCCCCACTCCTATCAATTTGTGATATATATCATGATGATCATCGATTGTCATTGATAACAAATCTGAAATCCACGTCCCGAATCGAAGCTCAATTGAGAACACCAATCTCCAAAAAAATAGCCTTCTCAATTGAACAAAATGTAATTGTTTTCTTTTACGTGTATTCATCGTATTTATACAGCTGGAATATATAGATCTACAATAAATACATCTACTTGTTGTATATTCTCTCATGATTTCGTCAATACTTCAACTGATTATTCTCAAGTGTCATACTTAGAAATTTCTCATTTGTAACTATTTCTCAGCATAAAAGAACATTATTGTCATTGTTCACTAATAGGAATAGTATCAGTCTAACCAATAGTTCTCTTCTTTTATTTAAGTTGGATTGTGATTGGCAAGTGGAATCCAGGACGTGCGTTTAGTCCTATTTGGGACTCATTGGCTGGATGTACCTGAATTTCAATGTTGATGTTCACACTAGGATTCGAACTCAGATACAAGCCTATTCTAAAGTTTTCTTCTTCGGTATGGTTAACTAAGACACAACATTCCCAGAAACTGTAAAAACGTAAAACTATGAAAAATATCAAACTTATAGAGCAAAGAATTTTTAGTTTTTTACAGGAAAAAAATAATTTTGTTCTGCTATTTATGTGGTTGATGATGATAATGAGGAGGAGGAGGAGGATGTTGTTTAAGTTTAAAGTATGCAGCGTTTCATATTACAGATATACAATCAGGGTTGATTACTTATAAGTAGATGAACATGTTTTTGTATTTGTATTCATTCTATCTCAGAACAATAAATAAATCTAACTTGTTCATGTTAACTTTGTATTCTAGTTTTTGTTTGATGATATTCCTCACTTAATAGTACAAAAAGTATTTAGTTCTGTTCTATACTACGTAGTTGTTCTGTGATGATAATCATGGTAATTAAGAAAAGTTATCAAGTTAAAACATGTTTTATGCTAAGTTTTACAAAACATAAATACATGAAACAGTAAAATTAACTGTAATTTCTATATAATTCAAATGTATTTAGAAGTATTCGATGGGTACATTCAACCAACAAATTCCAAATAGAATCAGACGCACGTCTTAGATTCCACTTGCCAGTCACAATCCAACTCAAACAATAATTTTTAATTTCTATGTTATTTGTAATCTTCTTAATTGCTTATTTTGAATTCTGTATTACAAATTAGCCTACATTAGATAATCATTGAAGACAAAGAACCGATAAGTTTTAGACAGTTATTTCTTCTTAGTATTAAACTCTTCAGCATTGAGCATTTCTTACCATTATGGTAATTGATCTAAGGAATTTTAGGTTTTATGATAAACGCTTTATCGCTAAGCTGGCCTCCATCTAACGTTTCATATTTCTAACTTCAGTCAATTCAGGGTATATTTAACTATATCTATTGCTATTGATGGATAATAGCCTGATACATAAAATGGTTGAACTTGATTGGTCATTTCTTCTCATTAAACTCCAGGAAGTACTTCCTGAAATGAATTACTATTAAGCGGATACTGAATATAAATGTGACTAGCTCAGGCCGAATTCAGTAATCTCCACAACACCCGACTATAAACTATTGTTTGCACTAGACACAGATTATCTATAATGTTTCTAGTGTTTAATATGCATGTTTTATGCAGCATTTTCATTGATTTAATGAATGAATACTGCGTATTATAGTTCAACTTTATGAGAGACTCCATCAAAAACTTTAATTATCATCATATGTCCTACTGTCCTACACATAACATGTTCTATATGAGTTGAAATCTTTGATATAAGTTACATTTCTTTTTATCTATCAGTCATTCACCAAACAAGTAAGTGCATGATCAACGATCTGTCTACCAAAACCATGATGTTCATGGATTGATATCAATGATTGAAAATTAGAAAAGAATAAGCAAATATTTTACTGTAGTATAAAAGTTCCTAAGATTATTGCAACCATGATCTCATCACAGATCGTACCTAATTAACTCAAGTTTTATGGCGTATGTCCAACCTTTTAGTCATTGAAGTGTTAGCTATTGATCCAGTCATTTATAAACAATCTCGTCAGTGTAAGTTGTTATATCACGTCAAAACAACAAGTTAAATATTAGAGTAGTAGTAATGGTACGAGCAGAAGCAGAAGAAAATTGGCCCTAGAGAATATGATAACACCAGAATGAAAGAATTTATGGAATGCAGAATGCAAAATTATTTTTAGGAATAAGAATCTACAGCTAGATAAAGAATGAATATAAGAAAGCAATTATGTAACACAACGGCTCGAACCATTATACGTGATTATGAACCACATTTCAATCACGCAGTCCGTACCTACTTACATCGCTTAGACCAAAAGCTTATGAGTTTATTTATTCCATGCCTACACCGACCAATTTTTTTATTTCTATTTAGGTAGTGACTAAGCACAAATAGTGAGTCCCAATTACGTTGATCGATGAAAATTCTTAATACTATTAACTGATTTACAATTTTCACCTAGTCGCCACCCCCCCCCGCACTTTTAACTCAAATAATACTACACTTTCTGCTAACAAGAATTAGTAACAATATTTCGATGATACCAATAAACAAGTATCACGAACATATAAATATCTTCAACTTTTAAGCTCTGAATTTCACATCTCTAAAGTAAAGCAGAGTAAACTGATGAGGAATATACTCCTCCTGCTCCTTCCCTCCGCCACGGAGATTATTATAATCATATCATTTGAAGTTAGTTGGATTAATATCGATTAACGAATCTGACAAACAATCCAATCGAACGTTACCTAATTTCGAAAAATGTCAAATATTTTTCACCTATCAACAAAAAACAAACAGTATGTGATATAAAAAGAAACTTTACATTCAAGCGTAGTTTATTGATGTCTTTGACATTCTATAATCTTTCAGAAAGGTAACTAAAATAATTAGTAATGAAATCGGTAAATATTCACTTAGGATACGACATTTACTCTGTCATTCAATAGGATTCTTTGAGTAATTTTTTTAAAGAACACTGATTGGTCGAAGTATTTTCATCAACTTCATACATTCTGATGCATTGTTGAACCTTCTTATGAAAGAAACTTAGAGGTACTAGATTGTGATCTATGAAAACCATTGCCAATAAATAAAATATTGTTCACAAAACATTTAGATAAACAATTATTAAGTCTTCTTGTGTAACTAACTATGTGAGGGGTTCAAATTAGTCTTCATGAAATACTGTGATTTTTGATATTCAATCATGTAATGAGTGAAACACATAACAACGATAACACAAAATGAGTGCTTGAATCTATTCTGCTTGTTAAGCCATTTACTTATTTCGTAAACATATTTTGTATTAAAAATCTTTATGTTTTTCCTTAATCAATACTCCCCCCCCCAACATTCGCTTTACATATTCACTTATTCTCCATGGTGTTTCATCAGTATTTTATGTCTTCTTGTTTCTTAGTTAGTCAGTCAGTGATGAACAGAGCGAAACATGTCACATAACTTCATCAGTCCAAATTGGTATACTACATTAGCTCAATATCATGGACACGATTGGTAAATGTAATAGTAACATCAGTGGTAATAGGAAAAGAAATATGAAGATAAAGAATATGATACAGAGCGAAAAGATTAGTTCGTGTGGGGAAATGCATCAAATAATGTTAAGCTCATAATTAAAAGAATGAATAAAAAAGTGAATACGACTGACTCTGAGCCTCCTTACTTAGTGTTTCCAGGCATTGATTGAGTTTATTACACGTAACCCAAGTAAGTAGTCTGTCTCTACCATCATGATGTAGGCCCACAATAATGCCATGTTTTGGTTTGGTTGCCTATATCTGTCTTTCATCCTCTTTCAACACTAGTAAACATTTCGCATTAAGTTACAGTTCATGTAATACACTATGATTGATTGTCATCTTCTTTTTTATGAATTATCCAAACATAATGAAACGTAATCATAGTCGCTAATTCTGATATCACAAATCGTTCTGAATGAGACAACCATTGATCACCTGGAAGCACTGGACAACTGTTTCGTCCTAGTATGGGACTCTTCAGCAGCGCGCATCCACGACCCTGTTGGGGAACGAACTCAGGACCCTATGGCTCCGCGACGAGTGCTTTACCATTGGACCACTGAGCCGGCTCCTAATGGTTGATATTTCTAATTCAGTCAATTAGTGATACGTTTGCGCGACCTCATCCATTGCCATCGGTGGGTAACTGCCTCACACCCGACACGGTTGAACTCCACTGGTCACGTCTTCACACTAGAACTCCAGGAATTACCTCAAGGAGCTAGTCACTAGTGAGCTGATATTTAGTTACAACTGGGGGTTGTGTAATCATAGTCAATTAGTCTGCTTGTATGTAGGGTCATAACCAAAAGGATGAACACTTTATCATAACTGTATTTATTTTATAGTTCCACTTTGTTATTATCAGAATTAATTTATCACACTTTAAACTTTCTTAGGGATTTTAACCTATTAACTTTCTAATTTATTACGTAACACTTCTATTGATTTAGATAATGCTGAATGTATTCGATGTCCATTGACTGTTATTCAATATCATGAATTTCATTACATTGGAAATGTCTAATATTCTAACTGCATTCAACAGTTTAGTTGTTAAGAATTCACTGGAATACTTAAAATTTATAGGCAGTAGGCATGTACACTAATGTAGAATCTTCATAATAGAACTAAATAGATGTTTAATAATTTTTAATATTGAATAATGTCTCAGTAATACAAGAACGACAACATTTACAGAATACTTTAAATTCGATGTGTTTCGTTGCATTCAGTTTCATCAGCCACATACATGCTATCGATTTTGTTAATTGAAATGTTTGTCAGATAACGTTAGATTGTCAAGGTAATGAAACGGTTTCACTGTTATCTACAGTCGGAAGAGGAACCTGGGTCATTAATCTAATGCTACCAGGCTAACAGAAAATTAACTACTGATTCCTTTTGAATAAAGAGGTCAGGTTTTAATCTTTTGATTGCGATGGCCTTAGTAAATGTTAATAGAATCGATTAAGGTTGTTTATTGGTAATTTCAAAAGCATTTGTTTTATCGACCTGATGTTCTGTGTCTGCCAAATGACGCGTAAGTGAACTTTCAAAAGTGATTACTTCTTTCAAGCATAAGTTCTCTAGGATATGTTCAATAAATTGTAAAATGGCCTGTCTTTCTGTCCCTTCAATGTATCTGTTTTTGCAAGTACATGTGAACTGGTAAATAAAATTGAAGGTGACATGAGAGGGATATTTGTCAACTTTTGTTTGGCTTATTAAACATCATGTTTTGTAGAGTGCCAGTAATTCGGCAGTAGGAAATGTTTGTTTGACGGTCATTTTAAGTCTTTTATTGAATCATTTGGATATTTGGTCTTCGGGTTTTTTGGCTTTGAATTTTGTATTACAACTGTTGCTATATTTTTCAATAAATGTTTCCGTGTTCCCATTTTGTCGAAGACATTCTTTAATGATTGCAGTTTCATCTTCGAGTTTATCAGCAGTGCATAGTTGTCAAGCTCGATAATAGGGTGACTTCACTAAACCATATTTATAGCCAATTACACAATGGCTATAAAAATGAAGGTATTGTTCATCCCATGTATCTTTCCGTAATATAAATCTTCGGCATGTTCCATCATCTTTTCGTTAAATTCCTAGATCTAAGAACCGGAAGATATTGTTCTTTTCTTACGTCATTGTGTATTTGGTGTTGGGATAAGCTGCATTAAAGATCTCAAGTAATTTTTTCGCTTGGTTTATCTCATCGCATATAATAAGAGTATCATTGACGTACCTTCTGTAGATTAGCCATAAACATGTCAACGAGTACTGATGGCAGAAATGAGACCCAGTTACATATATTGTTTGAGTTGGATTGTGACTGGCAAGTAGAATCCAGTACTCACCTTTCGCCTTGTTTGGGACTCGTCACTTGAATTTACTTGCATTCCAGTGTTGATATTCACATAGGAATTCGAACCCAGTTCGTCTAGGGCCAAACGTCACCGCATTCACCCCTAAGCTAGTGAGTTCAAACAGCCACACTTGCGTAACGTGTATGTTTATATAATTTAAATGTGTTAAGATGTACATATGGCAACAGAGAATGATCAATTTCTATCCATAACAAATCAACTGGAAGATGCAAATACATTCGAACCACTTACATACAGTCAATAATAAATCCAAAATAGAACGATATGCCAATCATGAATTCCGCCTACTAGAGATGATCAGATTACATAATGATTATAAAGTCAAGTATTCATCATCCAATATTTTTGTGTATGTGTATGTGTACTTATCTTTAACTTGTCAATATTTACATTCCTTCTTTTACTATTCCATTATGCAATCAAATACATTAATCTATTCAACTTCTTTAAATAGTAAGGTAAGGTAATTATTACCTTATTTTTCATATTATGAAACATACAATTCCTTATCAACAGCATACAATGAACCACAAAAAAGACGTATACTGTAACATTCAATCTGTTTATTCAATAAATGAAAGAATCATTTTGATATCCTACTGTGAAGATAACCCAGGCAATTTAACTAAATAACTACTGATTCAATTGTCAATCAATTGAATTAGATTACTTATCATTGTTATTATTATTCTGTGATAAAGTTATCTGTCATGTTCTCAATGTTGTACTCAACACTTTCAATCAACTTTCAGCTTAATATGTTGAAGAATAAGTAGTGATGATAATCGTGCAACACAATTAGGACATAGAAATAAAGAAAGGAGATGGGTAAGGTGGGGGTCATATGACCATGGTAAAGTAAAGGAATAATTATACTGTTTTTGAATAAATATATTAGGCTAGAATTGTTGAATTGTTGATATCTCGAATATGTGTTAATCTGTTTTTATTTTCAATAAAAATTTACTTGAAGGGAGAAGTTATTTCTGTGAGACGAACGTTAATAAAAAGAGAAGTACTATCCAATGAAATCATCTTCTTTTCAGATACAATTTAGTTGTTTATTGAGTTTACAAAATCAGTGGAATCAGTAGTGTTGTATCAAATGGTCTGTTCTCTGATGGGTTCTAAGATATCTACAAACTATGTTACGATTGCATGGTACGTAAAAGGTAACCATATCCATTATCAGACTAAGAGGATTGTTTTTTCTTATGCACTTCTTGGAGTTCATATAATCGTGGAATGGCGGAACCTGATAGTTTTAGACTTCCAAATAGGTCAGCGCTGTTTACAGATCTACCCCTCATTTTCCTAAGAACTTCTGTCTACTTTTGTTTACTTTTATAAATTTCATCTTCTCTAACATCTAGGAGAGTTTGTCAACATGTTCCTTACGATTCATGAGAACAATTCAGGCAACTTTACCAAGTTGGAGTTACGGGGAATCTCTATTTTTCTGCTCATTTAACTATTTTCGTGATTTTTTGAAAGAAGCCACCTCATTGTGTTAATCTATCGATACCAACAATTAATAACGGTCGATTTGAATTGATCGAAATTTTTCTCACAGACTGCAAATTAGGTCAAATGTTTGCTTTATCAGACTTTCTAATTAAATTTTTGCTTGGAGTTCATAAACGTTTGTTGAAATATTACAAAATTTTGAACCACGTGACAATCGTTGCAACGAAACACTAGACTGACTTGACACGTACTTCTCAGGAGCTTCTGAGAAATGAAGATTTCTGCATTGTTCTTTCTTTTCATGACTGAAGGAGTCATGACTTTTGAGCATCTCTTTACAAAAATATTGAAGTACTTGTTGCATTTTCCCCATTCATCTTTAGATAAATCGGAAAGTATATGTGTTCTCAATGACATGTTACATTCGGTTTCAAACAATATCAACTTAGCCTCATGGATATATTTCGAGGTGTGAGCGTTTAAAAGAATAATGATTCGAGTGGATACGGCTTTCGTGGAGAGTTTTCTAGAAACGTGTCGGGTATTCCCATTTCCTTTATAGAGGCTTTCAGATGATTAATATTTGCATTCGATGTTGCAAGCATGACAGTGTATCGAAGAAAACAATTACGTTGCTTGACTGCTTCGGGATTCATACCAACTTTGAAATAGTTAAAGAAGCTTATTATAATATCAAATCAAAATGAAGACGTTTCAGCAAAGAAAATTTTCTTTCCAATGAAGTCGTTTACTAAAGTTGTACGTTTGTATTTCTTGTAAATTTAGTAAACGATTCTTTATTATAAAGTAAAGGGATTACATCATTAACTAAAGTAATCAGAAATTAGTCACATTCACAGGTATCCCCCTCCCCCAATCAACAAAGTGTGGGTTCATAATTAGTTTAATAAAGTAGTCATCTAACGCGGTGTTGCCTCGTCACATGATGAAGTCAAAAACAGTAATAGACTTTCTCAAATATCGGATGTAACAAGTCAAAATAATAATCAGTTAAGTGTAATAGAGGAAGAAATATAAAAGACAATTAACGACTTAATGGATATTAAGATGAGTAACTGAAGACAGTGAAAACGGGAATGGGGTTTATTACAAATAAAGTGACCTCGAATCCTGATATGAAATTTTAATAACACTGAAATGTAGACACATTCATCTGATGAACTTTTCTCAATACTTTATCCATTAAACTGCTTATATAAAGCTTTATTTCATGCTGTTATAAAGTTTTTATAATGAGCGAGGGACTGAAATCACAATATATTGAGTCTATCTATTGTGATATCAGGACCCCCCTTTATTGTGCTACATTTTTGAACATTTGGTAGCTATGTGATTTGTGCATCTCCAATTGTACGTCTTTCATAGATTCACTAACTATTGTCATAGCTACTTTTCTTCTCAAGTTATTGTAATTTTATTATAAACCTAGTATCTAGCTTCTGTACAAAGCTCTTCCCAATTCGATCTTTAGTAATGATTGATCTACTGTTCCATATAAAAACCTTTGTACATAATGAATAAACGAGTTGACACTGTCTCCTAATTACTGATGTTTTGTCTTCTCACTCTCTACCTTTAGACAAGCTTAGTCACATTAGCTCTGATCCAACCAATCAATGTCTAAGTAGTAGAATCGTATAAACTCTCGGCACACATCCAATCGGTCCATTTTAATACAAAAAGATCAGTGTTACATTAATCTTGACAGTCTCATATCTTGCCTACACACTAATAACCTCTAATATCATTTCAAAAATCAATAAATCAAATGTTCTTTTATTTTAGTTTACACAAAATTTATTTGTTCATCAATTAGAACAAATAGATAAAAGTATAATGAAGATGAAATACACATTGACAAAATGGAAACTTTCACTACATGCAATCAATCATTAATTGTTTAGTTAAGTGATGATACAATCAATCAATATCAATAATTGACAATGAAACAATTGAGTGATTAAAGTATATTTTCACATTTTGCATACTAACTATTTACTTGATGAGATACTTACACTTACCTACCTCATCTACTACCGATAGTAACCATTCTATTGGTTTTGTAACTGTTGTTTTAGACATTTTTTTCTAATATTGAAATTACTAGAAATTAATCAACAAACGTGTTAATCAGCTTCTGTATTAACATTATCTTTTTTAATTAAGTTGGATTGTGACTGACAGGTGGAATCCAGGAAGTACGTTTCGTCTTATTTGGGACTCATTGGTTGGATGTACCTGCATCATAATGTTGATGTTCACATTGGAATTCAAACTCAGTGCGCTTCGTGCCAAACATCACAGCGTTTACCACGGCAAGATACAAGCCTATTTTAAATTTTCTCTCCTAGTCTTGTTTATATTATGTTTTATTATTTCATGATAAGTTGTAGACTGTTACATAATCTAGGTAATCATAAGTTTTGAGTCATATAAAATAAAATAAGATGTGATCAGCTGATCTTATTCATTTTCTGATTAGAGATTGACTACAGTTAATCAGTCAGTTATGCACAATGTAGAAGTAGTAGTGATATTAGTGATGCTAACAAAAGGTTGAAGACAAAGAAAACATGATTCAAAAAGAAAAAATAATAATTGTTTGCTCGGGAAGATAGAGAGAATGAATTTATGTCGCCAAAATAGACTATAAGTCATGCTAAACATTGTCTTCAATCAATGATTATGACTATCACATAGACCCCCAACCATCTAAAAGCATCGGTGCAGAACCACAGTGAATAACTACATGGATTGATCTCATGCTTTCCGTCGGGCCAACTCTAGCTTCATTTCACCCTTCTCCAACAATCAGTCACTATTGTACACTGAGATAGACAGTGGCTGGGCATACGTAGTACATGTCTCAACCACCTTAGTTAACAAAGATTCACAACCTCATCAACTGGATTAACAGTGTTTTTCTAATTACGTACGTCCATGTCAGTCATTAGTAACTTAGAAACCTGATGAGTAAGCTCATAGATCCAAGTTATGATACCACATTAGTACGACGAGATCAAATTTACAAGAACAACACGACAAAATAAATGGCGAAGAAAACACTAAAGGTATGTACGAAAGAATAATAAAACTTAAGATTCAGAGGAAGATTCTGAGCTTTGCTATCCAGTATCTTTAGCCACTTATCATCATTAACACGCCAATTTTCTGCTTAATCAGGTAGTCTGAACCTATCAACATGGCTTACACTAATAGTCAAAGATTTCGTGGACTGATGGTATGTTTTGGATTGATCACCCCTACCCTTCTTGCATCCTACTTCTACGTCAGTCAACATCGAGTAACGTGGCAGGGGGTGGTTGAGTACATATAACACATACCCTAATCACCTCATTCGATGAATATTCACATTATCACCAATCAATCCGCCATTCTTCCCAACTACTAGATGTCTAATGTGAGTATTACTTACCTGGTCAATCCATGCTTCGAAGACTTATATGCTCAAAGACTTGGGACCTACGCATACCTTCTATTTCCATGGCCCATGTTTCGCATCCATAGGATGAAACAGAACTAACTGCAGAGCAGTGTAGTTTGCTTTTGATCGAGAGACGGATATTTCACCTATGCCACAAGTAGCGCAAGTCGCCAAAGGCCAAACAAGCCATTCGAATCCATGCAAGGATTAAATCATTCACTGACCCACCAGCATGGGTTCACTAAATCTACAAGATTATTGAAATGATCGATGCGCTCAACTATTTCACTTCCTACCTTTAGTTCAGATGTAGAAAACAAATCCGTCTTGATGATTCGTATTTAGAGGGGGGGGGGGAAAGAAGCTAAACCTGAACACGCTTGCATTGTTACTTAGTTCTACCTGAATGACTTCATTTTATTAGCATCTTCACTAAACAGGACTATATCAGTCCCTAAAAGTTTAGACGTTATATATAATAGGAAGTCTACGATAAGATTATATAAAAATTAGGAAAACAGGCAGTTTTAACGTAGATCATATGGTTCCAAGTTCAAATGACAGTTCTTTATAATCTATGACTGGGCTAATAGTGTTCAATTAAAAAGCCTACACGAGGTTTATGTACTTCAAAGTACTACTTTCAATTACAGAAATTGCCATAAAATCTTTCAGTCTACGGTGTTATATGTTTTTTTATGAAGTCAACATAAACCACAATTTAATGTCATGTAATCAGAACTATCATATTAGTGAACTTGGTAGGGTGTATCCATTGTATTATTTCATTCATCACAGATATAATATTATGTCAACTAATACGAAGTACTTAAAAGATAGATGTTTTTTATGTCAGTTTCACAAGTTTGCATTTGTATTCAAAGTTATGCTTCCACTAATTTCCTTTATCATCTAATCAGAAATAAAGTAGATAGACGGAGAGTGAGTGAGTGAGTGAGTGAGTGAGTGAGTGAGTGAGTGAGTGAGTGAGTGAGTGAGTGAGTGAGTGAGTGAGTGAGTGAGTGAGTGAGTGAGTGAGTGAGTGAGTGAGTGAGTGAGTGAGTGAGTGAGTGAGTGAGTGAGTGAGTGAGTGAGTGAGTGAGTGAGTGAGTGAGTGAGTGAGTGACAAACAAACAGTGATAAAATGAAAACTTATTCAAATGGTTCAATTTGCTTCATGTTCTTACTTTCCAAACTAATTTTTAATTAGAAATTAGTGGGCTTATATGATTCAATGAAGGTCATTAGTTAAGTCGTTGAAGTATTACACTTCAAACCATTGAGTTCTAGATTGAAGCTGATGTGAAATTTGGTATGCACTAATCATGGCTGCTGAGACAACTCTAGCTAATCAATGTACAGGTTATGAAAATGATAATTCAAATGTAAAGTTAACAGTATGAAACAAGACTTTACTAAATGAAATCACTGATGCAACATAAACGATCCATTCGTCATTTAAAACAGATCATAGTTGGCGAGAGCAAACATTATTCTAAATTCTAACCCGAATACTAACCTAATGTTCTTACCACAAAATCTAACTTCATTTTTTTAACAACAATAATATGAAACAATTAGAAAGTATTTGAATTTTTCCTCTGATTTGTCATGGATTGAAATTGGTCAATTTCTGTTGCTATATGTGCATCCTGAGCAATTGCCTTAGTATGGCGTAAGTTCACAAATATTATTTTGGTTGAATTGTGGTTGATAAGGGGAATCCAGTACTCACCTTTGGTTTTATTTGGGACTTGTCATCTGGATGTATTTGTATCCCAGTGTTAACATTCACACTGGAACTCGAACTTAGTTCGTTTCGTGCAAAACGTCACTGCGCACACTACTAGGCTACTGAGTTCAGACAGTTACACTTATGAAACGTGTATGTATATATAATTGGAATATATTTGAACCTTCCCATTGAATTATCAAGGACTGAAATTGGTCAATCTATGTTGCCATATCTGTAGTCCATGACAACTGCAATGAGAAGATCCAAGAATATTTCCAACTATTTATGTATATCCGGTTGTACAAGCACTGCTTTCTGGACTCAGTAGCCTACTAGTGTGCGCGGTGGCGTCTGGAAAGAAAGAAACTGAGTTTGAGTTCCAATGTGAACATCATCACTGGGATGCAAGTGCATCCAGATGACGAGTCCCAAATAAAACGAAAGATAAGTTTTGGATTTCATTTATTAGCCACATTCCAACTCGAATAGTATCAAATAACCTTGTAAAGTAGCCATTTCCTTTTGTGTATAACATTGTTACATTTTGTCAATTGATAATCAAAAAGCGTAATTTATTCCCAATGCTCTAGTTCCATCGGTTAAAATTTTATATCACCAAGTATTTAGGTTTAGGTGTTTTATAATAAAATATAACTTAAAGTTGAAAATACAAATCAATTCACCAGTTATTTAAAACCCTAACAGTTTCGAACTGTTCATGCTACGCAAAGATAAGCATCTTTGACTCTGTATACAAGTTACTGAAATTAGTTGGTCAATCGTAAGTAACTGTAGAACCTATGCATATATATGCATATGAGTAATATTAGTACCAGTATCGGTGTGCTACAAGGAGACTAAGTATATCAAATATTACTGTGGTACGAAGAATGATTTCTTGCGATAAAAAAAATTTCAAAGGCCAGGGAAAATGCATGAATGGCTCTACATTACTGTAACCATTTCTAAGCCATGTCATCCTACCTTACTGACTACTGATAGAGACTATCTCATAGACCTCAATCAAGTAATCTATACCTTATTTGAATGAATAGGTAAATTAAAAGAATTAATACTTATTGCTAACATGAAAAAGGTATTTTGTGTATTTTAAGTTATTATTTAGGGTCGATTCAAGGTTTGTCTAATCTGTAATGCTACCGAATGAATTATGTTGATCAATTTGAAATATAGTCACTAGTTCAATTATTCCATATGGAATGCCTTATGTTTATGCATGCAACCATGTTGAAGATAGTCAGTAGAACAAATACATTCATCAAATGTTTCATGTTAATTGTTACTCGATGCACCTGAAATCTTGAAAGAACAAACATTCCATGTAGGATTTACATATTTATAACTCCATTCATTTTATAATCTGAAGCGTCACCATTTCCTTTCTCCTTCAATGACTGATATTCTAAAAAATTGAAGTGATAACTTCAGTTACGTCTTTGTCTAATCTCTAAGACTGATCTAATTTCATTGATCTAAACTCATCAAATTGACGTTATTGTTCTTAACGAATGAATATTTGAATATTGATCACAAAGTTAAGGAGAGAATCTTTGTGTATCCTAGAAAAGCTTGTAAAGTAAAAGTTGCTTGTTCAAAGATAAAGTGTTACACAATGTTTACTTAGTAATGTGTTGTATCCAACATTTCCTAGTTTATTTCAAATCTTACTACGTATTACAGATATTTTTGTTCAGTATCCATCATATCGGACTGTAGTACTTTAATAATTTCATAATAAACTGCAATGATTTTATGGAGATTGGTATTAAGTTTGATTGATTGAGTTCGTCACAGATTGATAGTGGCAGGGTACCATTGAAAATCAAAGAGCACTGGACAGCTGTTTCATTTTAGTACGACACTCCTCAGCAATGCACACCCTAGATTTCACCTCAGGGCTTCATGAGGGACAATAGTAATTCACTCTAGACCATATATATAAGTGTTACTTTGAAATCCCTATTTATCGTAATTTATCTAATATTAGTGCAACGATTTCTTAACAAATACAACGAAATCTGATTCCACTTACTTGTTCGTCACAAAACTTATTTTGATTGGATACCACTGAAAAAATAAGAAGCAATTGACAGCTATTTCGGTCGTAGTATAGAAATACTCAAAAGTACATTCACTCGATTCCAACGTGTAATCAGACCCAGGTTAGTGGTCGCTTAACCATCTGCACCACTCAGCTAGTGTAGAATCCCTAATTAAAGTTTCTACGCTCGTTTTCCTGACGGAATCGAAGCTAAACACTATTGAGTAGCCTTATACTAAGGCAAAACAGTTGTCCAATGCACCTTGGTTTTTAATAGCACCTAGTCAACATCAATCTGTGACAAACACAAACAACTAAACTTAATATCTATTACTACAAAATTACCTCAAATTTAATTATATTTGTGATTCATAAATGTATAAGCATATGAATTACTACTTACTCTTGAATTGTTGTTGTCTCAACATCTACATTTCTCTTCATACAACTACTTGATGCTTCATTTAAATTATCCAGATTTGATGAAATTGACAATGATATTGATGATGTAGATGATAATGTTGAATCTGTTAAATTTGAACTAATTTTACGTTTACGTGGTATTAGACCAAGTGTATTACAATATTGTTCATATGTTATATATCCTTTATGCTCTGGATCAAATAATTCTATCCATTTATGTAAAAATGTCTCTTTATAATGCATTTTAAGCATATAATTCTTTAAATCATCTATTGTTATTACACCACGTTTTTCTCTATCTAAATTATCAAAACATTTACGAAATTCTGCCATAATGTATTATTGGCATAGAAACAATACGATGAATGTAATAGTTATTCTATCAAGTAGTGTTAGTTACAATAACGAAGGGGTAGGGGACGATGGGGGGGGGGTTATTATAAAAATTCAATAACAATTTAAGTAAATATAAAATTTTCCTTTAAAATCTAAATGTTCAATTGTATGTATTATCGATGTTGTTGTATGAAACTCTTCTTTGTGTTACTGTTTCAATTTTTTGCCACGTGTAAAATGTTTAGAAAATCATCGTGTAAAACAAGAAAAAGAAAAAAATAATATGTAATAACCTTCGTAGGATTAATCTGATTGGTTCATTTTAATAATAATCGATGAACCGAAAACTAGTCGATTACAAATTGTATTAACCAATCAGAAATCTTGTTAAATTTAGTTTTTTAACCAATCAAATTTCTTCTGTATGTCCTATAAATCATTCATTGAAAACGACAGGTATATATTAGTAAACCGGCATGTTGTCAAGCTCTTAAGACATAATGAGAAGTCGTGATTGACAGAGTTCAGATATGTTGGAAGTAAGATAGTTACTACCAGAGACATTGATTGATCGTCACGACGTCAAAGGACTGATTAAAATGCGAATATGTATTTATCAATTTAACTGGTCCTGTGAGGTGTACAATCCTAGAGCTGTGTCATCGTGTTACAGAGCATCATCCATCTTGGTTAAGCAAAAGACTAGTGAAACAGATTAAAGTTCTATTCTGGCCCACTTGATTGATATAGAAAAACGAGTCGACCATAATTATTCTTTTAAATTTATTTATCTAGTTCCACATGGCTTACTAGTTCGTCATCTACATCAGGCGGAAGCTTTTACTATCCACATTTAGAAACTCGATTTGTGTATTCAAAAGAAGGTTGGGCAGCCACTCACTCTTTTTTGACCTACGGCAAAACGGGATTAAAAAAGGAATCCATTTAGCATCCTTTTTCCTTTCCTTCAGACTTCCTTAGTTTTTTCAAATCTTTCATCGTTATATACTTTAATAATTTTAATTGTCATCCCTTTATTCATATATAACTGATATTATAATATTTCTCTAACTCTATTATCGGTTCGGATTATTATTATTATTATTATTATTATTATTATTATTATTATTATTATTATTATTATTATTATTATTATTCAAATATCTTGATGCAGCTTCAATTCATCATAGATTGACAGTGTTCCATTGAAAACCAGAGAGTATTGGACAGCTGTTTCATCCTAATATATGGAACACCTCAGCAGTGCGTTATATCACAAATTGATGGAAGTGGAAATACTACCACTGGTTCCCGACCCAGGTGTGCAGAGGGTTAGGCGTTCACCGCCAATCTGATGCCACTGGTGCGGATTCTAAGGTGCGCACTGCTGAGGTGTTACACACTAGAACGAAACAGCTGTCCAGTGTTCTCTGGTTTTCACTGGTACCCTGCCAACATCAATCTGTAACGAATTCAATCAATTAAACTTAGTACCAATCTCTGTAAGCCATTTCATTTCACTTTTGACGTAGGTAAACTTGGTTGTTTCTTTTGTGTTTTCAGTTCATTCTCTTTTCTCCTAGAGTTCGATTAAGCTCATATTCGATCCCTCATCATAATATTATGTGAATTATCTTATTTGATAATGTGTAATCAGTCAATTTAAGATCGACACTCTTTTTATTCATTGATGATTTATGACCATTGATTAGTAGTCACTTTGTCTACCTCATCTTTTGTTAATCATTTGTAACTATCGTCATGACTACATTGGTACTTCTTATACCTGCTATAATCTAACACACACCTTACCCATCCGACTGGTATCACCTTTATCTTTATTATAAATTATATCTATATGTATTAGTGTAGAGCCTTGAGTAAAAACCAATTGAAACGAAATCTCCTTCACTAAATTGTTGTTTTCAATAAATGGATATGATGGTAATTATGCGTCATATGGGTGAATGCCTTACTTTGTTACAGGCTATATTAAATTTACTGATAGACAATCTACATTATTCCATGATTTCTTCATTAAACTCAATAATACACTGATGGCATTGAAAGTTATGTCGTCTGATCAAACCATGATAACTTCCACTTAGTCAATAATCACCTATATAAATGTTAGAATTCATTACAATATTGATCATCTCCCCATCCTCTCAGTGGTGTTTACTTCTTAGATAATAAACAACAACTTTAGAATTCGACTTTAATTCTTCAGTCGATCTATTCAACTTTCACCTAACATAAATCATTTACTGTAGATGTTAGGGAATCATAGACCAATAAACTGCTGTACGTTAAATATGTAATCTAATTAGAGTTTATTGTTGTTTGTCAAAGTATTCATAACTGTTATATTGGGCTATTCAGGAAAAACAATTCACTTTCAAAACTGTGTTTAAGAAGACTATTTTAATTATTGTACATCTGATTTCTATTATTATTAAGTTTCTTTTGCCCTGTATTCTCGTTTGACGTATGAGAACGATGTGTTGGTGTCATTTTCTTAATTGGTTGACTGTTTATTCAACTTTTACATCCATATATCACAAAGGAGTGCTTGAAATACAAGTTGGTTTCTCTGGTTAGTTCATCAGCTAGTGTTCTTCTTATTTCTATCTAGGACTGAATAGGCATCAAAGCAGATGTTAGTCATCGACTAAACTTTCGCATTTATCATTAATAGCTATAATTTGATGAGTACAAGGTTATATGAAGTAACTTGACGAAGCATCCTATCATAACAATAACATTTATCAAAATAAATATAAACATTCCACTGATGTATACTGATTAGTTCAAGTATACATTCACTTCGCTAACACAGTTTCAATTTTTGATTGTTTCATTCGTTAGGCTATTTATAGTTTATCTTGGTCAACAACGAATACTATTCAGAAAAACAATCTACAAAGCCACGATTCTCTAATATTAGCGTTTTCGGTTATAATACAGTATAGAAACTATTCCCGAAATGACTGTGTTCAGTTTATGAATGGACCAGTCATCATTTCGATTCACTAACCACTTTAGTCTAATGACTGAATAGTTCGTTGAGAAAATACAGTTATATTACTGCGGAAAGGGCTGTAAATATTCTCATCTTAAAAAAGATGAATCAGAGTTTTGCGATGGCGTTGCTGTTATCAACTCACAGGAACGACGTTGAAGAAGTCCACATATGTGATTGGAAAGGTTACTTTTTTAAAAATTTGAAGTAAAAATTCATTAAAAATGTGCTAACCTCCCACTAGCTCCATCAAAAATCTTTACTAAAAAGCAAATATTTAGCCACAGATGGATGCACTCCACAGTAGTAACAATCATAAATCATGTATATGTGTAGTTCTCACTATAAATCATCTTTTTTAACCAGGCAGTGACTATATTTAAGTTGGATTGTGACTGGCAAGTGGAATCCAGGACGCGCTTTTCGTCCTGTTTTGGACTCATCGGCTGGATGTACCTGCATCCCAAAATTGAATTACGGGCAGTGGCTGTTTAGTATACGACAGTGTATGCCTATCAACTAATAAAATTAATAACAAAATCCTTGATAAAGTATCAAAGTCAGTTCAAATCTCTGTTGACATTTCAAGCCGTAGTTTACTCATGGGATGCGTATATAGAACCTCTGATACTCGCTCTTATAGACAATTTCATCATTAATGCCTTGTACATAATTTTTTTCTAAATTACTCTGCTAGACTCGTCACAGATTACCTTAACCTCTCTAAAATAAACTGGAATGTTGGAAAAGAACAGTCAATTGTTAAAGAAAACTTCTTTGAAATATTAGTCATATGCTGCTGGACACAGTGTGTTCACATGAGAAATAATAATATACTTGACCTAGTTTATTGTCATGATCCCACCATTCCTATCAGTTCTAGCTAACGAAGAGCTCGAAAGTAGTAAGCACTTTATCGTTCTGTATACCCTTTCTTTTACTTCCCACCATTTCGATATTCCTATATCACGAAAACTTAGACAATATCGAGATTGTAAAAATTTAAACTGGAACCCACTACACGCTTTCACTGATTCAAAGTTTTCTTGCTTAATCATCCTATAAATGCAGCAGACATCTACCAAACAAATAGTTCATGTTTCGACTCGATTGCAGTGATAAAACAAGGTAGTATAGTTTAGTCGAATACTTCTTACATACCACTTAATTACCGCAAGAAGTTGAGAAGCCTACAAAAATGATATTTTAAGCAAAGTGGCTTCCTATTAGTTATGCAAATTACCATGATTTTCAGCCACGCAAGACAGGCCCATAGATTGAGGGTTATTAATCAAGAACCATCCACAATACATGAGAGCTTCAAGGTGTAAAATTTGATACCCTTGTTCAACAGTTGTTTAGATCTTTCCGAAATACTGATATTCTTCGCATCTCATATTATGGCCTAGTTGTAAACGACCATAATATTATCTCTGACCTATTCAGCAATATGTTTGCAAATAGAAGTAAAACATTGGACAACATTGAACTAGACACCATGGGCATGTCAATCAACTACATGGAATCTGTTTCCTCCACTTTAGACCATATCTGTAAAGAACTCAGATAATTATGCTTTATAAATGTTACCTTAACTATCTTCAAAATAATGGAAAAGATATTACATTGCGAAATATCAAACTATTCACTCTCTGAAAACTTATCTTTAATTTCAACATAGCCTTCTCAAAACCTGGCCTCGTATTACTTGTCACTTTGAAATTTTAGCTTAGTCTTCACTAAGTCAATCTTGGGCACATGGTTTTAGTTTTGCACCTAGGCATATCTAAAGTTTTCGATATGGTTAACCACAAGCTACCTACAGGGAAACTTCCATTCTATGGAAATGGAGATCCATTACCTGCCTGGCTGAATTCATGTCACAGTCATCGATATCAAATGAGTCTTGCAAGACGTTTCGCAATATATTATATTGTATTGTTTTTGAATTATATGTGTCATTTCCAAGAAAAACTCCTTCTTGTGTGATACTCTAGAGTTAAATGTAACAGAAGACTGTGAATTGTTTTGAAACCTACAACGTCTATATAATAATAACAATGATTTATTTCCTGATATCAGGAGCAAGCCATTTTAACAAGCAAGATCAACAAAAACATATCAAACCACAGCAGGGTTTAATGGTTACACAAATGAATTTTACTTTGACGAAATAGACATCCGACATTAAAGTGTATAGTAACGTAGTGTAACACTCGACTGTGTGGATAATGACCAGCAATGGGAAGGTTTGTATACGTTTGAGTACAGTTATTAAACGTTAGTGAATTCAAAAATTCAAACTGCAAGGAGCAAACAAAAATCCTACAGAAGTGGTGTAGCATTTCCAAAAGCGATATATTAATTGATGCATCGATCATACTCAGATGGGTGTATCAACAAGATATAGAATTACTACCGGAAATTTTTCGATTAGCAATCCCCACCCTGTTCGAACTTCGAATACTTATACTATCAGCATCTCAACCGAATAGTAGCACGAATCACTACATCCATGGGAATTATCCGTACCACAAATATAGATGGCAGTTTAGACATGAAAATTTGCAACCGAGGCAAGTCCCCACAACAGACATTTCTGCTCATAACTATATGTCTAGAACTCACAACAAATTGTCCAACTATTGTGAATCAAATATCACATATGCCCAGTTATATCCTTTTTTAGCAAATCCTCATTTGACACCTACCTTACAATCCTTTCACTTCCACTTACTACCACAAGTCATGAATCATTAATTCGTGCCAATCGTGAATACCCCCAAGTCCCTACTTATATCACCACTAAGGAAAAACGTTTCTGCCACCTCATTTCCGGTTAATGAAAGTATCTTAAGTGACTGCCACAGAGATAATAGAGACGTTCAAAACTCTGACCTCATGAAATAATCTTTGAGTATATATTCAGTTACATCTCAGCCAAGTAAATGCCTGAGACTCCTAACATCCAGCCTAAGTTATATTCATAATTATAATCTCAATCCCTTTACTTTCACCACGATCCTAACTAAACCAATGCTTACAAGTAGAGCCGGATCCCATTTTATTACCACTGCTAGAAGCAAACGTTAGAACCACTCTTTCCACCGACAACATAAATGCTCATATCAAAAGCAAATATTACGGTCAAACTTAACAGATTGAACCACAATACGGAAGTTGTTAAAAATACAATCACTTATAGCCTACGATATAAATTATTATTAATAAGTTTATTTGTGGAGATTTTAATATGCCTGTAATATCATGGTTTCCACCTTAAGCACCAAGGCAATGTGATTCATTTAGTTAACACCCAGTGGACTGATTATGTTCATGATTTTACTAAACTTCAAAATATTCTAGACCTATTCATCACAACTGACCATTCCCCAAATACAGTGCCTACTAGGAAACATTCCCTGATAACGACCATTATAATGTCATGTGTAGCTTTGACATAAGGCTTAAAGAATTAAAAAATCAAACGACTTTACCCAAACTACACTTTATAAAGTTTGAACGAAATCGCCTTATTCAGATATTGGAAACCTTTAATTTCCATGGAATTGTTTATCTCGATCCATATACAATTAGACCTTCAAATATAGTTTTTCCAGTATTCTAAATCTAAAGATTTTTCATTTCTACTCATGACAAAAGAAATGTATGTTGTGACTTTGACAATGTACAAATAATGGACGATTGCACTGAAAAAATGAACTATCGCTAATGAAAATAATTTCATTGTGTTCCTTTTAGGAACAAAACTGAAAGTTCTACGAAAAGGTTAAAGTTTCTATTAATAACACCGGGAAATCATATGATGTTCCAGTGAGCATACTAAAATGTAAAAATAAAAACTTCCATTTACAGCAGCACTTTCTGCTACATGCTGTCCATCCATTTGGAACATCATACATTACTCCCGAAATCAAAAGCGGACAGATTTTAAGTGTAAAAAATTATTAACCAGTAAGCCTAACGTCTGTTGTCTCCTAGGGTGATAGGAAAAATGATCAAGGTTAATATATGTCAGTTACTGAAAAAACACAATTCCCCATCCGTCGTACAGCATGGATTTTAATGACTAGTGACTATTGGTTATCTTTACGATATTATAAGGGTATGGTTGTATCAGCTGTTTTTCTTGGTTTTGAGAAAGCTTTAAGAAGGCCCGACACCGCATACTTTTCACCAAATTAAAGTTATTTAGAATTCAAGACTTATTACACTTTTGGCTCAATTCAGCGATTACGGCACAGAGCCAGATAGTAGAATATGGTGATTACTTCCACCTTTATCCATACGTATCACTAGTTGAGTTGTTCAAGGCAGTGTTCTAGGCTTTACTTCTTTTCTTATGTGCATTAGCGATATATATAATGCCATAAATTCTGACAGATCGTACTTGTGTGCAAATGACCTAAAAATAATGCATAGTATTAAGCCTGGAACACCAATGAAGACATATCTGATATCCAAAAAGACCTCGATAACCTATCGAATTGAAGCCAGAAATAGCAGCTACCATCCAATCAAAAATGGTGTGAAATTGTGAATTTTTAGAAGCATGATGTCAAACAAGAATTCTCTCTGAACGAATACAAAATTCAAACGTTGGGCTCCATATAAGACTCAGGTATATATTACAGTAAGAACGTACAGTCAACCAGATATAACTCCTCACTAATATCCAAGTCCGGATGATGAATAGCTTTTACTTTAAAAAATATTTACTCCAGGGGTGACAAACTTGGAATATACATGGTATGTGTACTTGGTTAACTAATTATTTGTCTAACATGTCATACTGAATTCACCCTAATTCTTATCATTTGGATCTTCCATCTATTCTGTTTTTTCTGTTAATAGTTTTCTCCTCACTCTTTCAGCATATCCAAAAATGTGACTAGCAACAGAAATGAACATAAACCTATATTCCACTGGGAACCGCATAGAAAACTGAATCCCTTCTTCCGAACCCATCCTGTATACCTATCTGAACAAGGTGCGTGATTGGCATGTTTGGCTTCCTTTGTATGTATTCGGTCTTCAAATGATGTTTTGAACAAAAGATGACAGGTTTGTGAGGTAGAAAAGTGGGTAAAATAACCATCAGCATAAGCTCAGTAGGATCATTCAGAACAACACGTGAAGTTTAAGTTGGCCCTCAAATACGTTTTGCTTGTCATACAACGATCAATTTTGTGAAGGCCACACATGTTAACCAACATTTTCCCGCTTTTGAACATTCAAGCCCCGCAGGCTGTCAAGTTCTCCCCGCCTTTCCGACAAACTTCAGTAATTATATATGGTTTTACCGCTTTCTACAATTTGGATTTCACATTCGGTAATGCTCAATTACGCTATCCATATGCAAGTAAACTTATTTTTGGCTGTCATCCACATGCCTGAGTGGCTAGCCACATTTGTCAAGAAAGATGAGGTGTTAGTACTATTGAACGTTGTTTAGTCACACTGAACTTTATTGATGGTTGAAACTGGTACTTGAATTGTTTTTATATATGCTAATCTCGCCTGTAAAAATTGACTTCCTTTCCATATCAGGAAATAGATTATTCTTATTGTTGACTCACTGCTCAAATTTATTGCGAATGGATACCTTTGCAATCAGGTTTAATTAGAGCTTTGGTATAAGTACGAGATACTTTAAGCCCTATTTTACATCTAAGCATACTCAGTGACTCGCATCTCTTTTTCTTAACCAATACATGAAATTATAACGAAATGGGATGAAAAGTAAATAGCTGTTTGTCAAATGTTTCCTGTTATATAACACGCACCTCTGGTTTTCTAACATATTTTTTCGATTAAGCCCATGTTATACAAGAAGGCGTCCACTCAAATACTAACTTTGCATATTCGCCAGCGCTTAATGATGACTATTCAACGAACCTAGTATTTGACTAATAGAGAACGTTAATAACAGAAACCTACTGTGAGTTCATAATCATTATCCCCACTCATCTTTAGTCAGTTTTTTATTTAATACTATGTCATTCTATCATCATTGAAACCTGTTGCTCAACTAACTCACTCGTCTCTTATTATTTACAATTCCACTATCATTATATAACTTTTAATAACCACTTATATGACCTCTGTATTCTAAGCCGCTTTTCACCTCCCGCTGGCAACTTCGTATGCCTGACTATCCCTCTCCATAACAGTTCAGCAGAATCATTTATGTAACTTTTATTTCGCGGCTATTGAAGTCTGTATAACCTATAATTGAACACCCACTTTGATAGGTGTACTCTTAATAAAACTTATGACTTTGATTACCCAGTACGACACAATGATTTTCATCAAACTAGTAAACATACAAGCCTAGCATCACAAAAGGAGTAGGGGGGGGTTGTGAAGTTTGCAAACAGTAGATATAACAGTGTGGGAAATATCTACAAACTCTTGTTCGTCCGGCAGAACTTGTTTTACGTTTACAGTAACGTACTATGGTTTTGACTTCAACAGTCATTCGGTAATGATGTTTGGAATGCATCATCGATGAACAAGGAGGATCTGATCCAAATGTAAGGGCAAGAATCGACAAAACAAGGGCAGCATTCCTACAGCTGAAAAATATATGGAACTCCAAACAACTGTTAACCGACCTCAAAGTTAGACTCTTCAATTCGAACGTCAAGTCAGTTCTTCTGTATGGAGCTGAAACGTGGAAAACTACTTCAAACATTCTCAGAAGAGAACAGGTATTTATAAACAACTGTCTACGCAAGATATTGAATATCCGTTGGCCGAAAACCATCAGCAACAGCCTACTATGGAAGAGAACAAACCAACTTCCAGCTGAAGAGGAAATTAGGAGACGACGTTGTAACTGGATAAGACATACATTGCGGAAATCATCAGACTGCATCACGAGACAAGCATTAACTTGAAATCCTGTTGGGAAACGGAAAAGAGGAAGGCCAGAGAATACACTGTGTCTAGAATTGGAAACAAACATTAAAAGGATGAACAGTAACTGGAGACAGGTGGAAAGGATTGCTGAGGACAGAGTTAAATGGAGAATACTGGTGAGTGGCCTATGCGCCTCCGAGAGGGATAACAGGAGTAAGTAAATATATACTACTCAAATTCACGCAGAGAATACCAAGTTGGTCTCAACTAACTACCAGTACATTCCACTGCAAGGTTGACCAGACGCACACACTACAGACTATAATGTCGATACCTGGTAGGTTGAAATTAGGAAAAAAGTCGTTTACATAAACATTTGCTGGATTTAGTAATATATCGGGAAGTAATTTAATTATCATCATATTTTGTTTGCAACGATTGCAACCACTCAAAATTCACTACTTATTAAACCTCACTTTTTATGAAATTCCGTTCCGTACATCATCCCAGAAACTTTCAGTGATATTCAACCTGTTAAAGATAGGAAATCAACTTCACCCAACTAAGCGGAATAGATCAGTCATCTTGAAGCCTGGTGTTGACAAACAGTGCGACAGTCAGATGTTGAAAGCAGTAAATTATTCTATCATATCACATTTTTACATTAAGCAACTTCACTCCTTCAAAAAACTGACTCCACTGGCTGTTCATATAATGAAGAGGACAACTTCATCTTTCTAGATAACTAAACATGGAATCAGTAACTTGTTGGAAAGATTGTCAAGTGCCATCACTCTTGCAGTGTGTTTTTACCCATGAAAAGTTTTGGATGATAATTTTTCAAGTTTGACTGAAATGTGACAGCTTTACACTACACTTCACTCACTCTCAAAACAGAACTAAAGCACTAAAGTTATCATTCTAGGTATTTTTAAACTGGCAGACTAGGAATCGCACTTTATCTCTGACTCTTATGGACGCCTACAAGCCCTACTAAACATGATCTTGTGAGTTAGCAAACAATCGTTACCCTAAATTTTTAAGTGGTTTAAGGTTACACACAATCATACACTTGGGTTGCTGAAGCTGAAAAGTTATTATTAAATGGAGTACAAAAAAACAGTCAGCAACAACTTTTGCAGGCTATTTAGCAGACCAGAAATATATGAACATAATCTCGGGGAGAAGACTAGCATTAACATTAAAGCAAGCTGATAGGAAGCTTGTCTTTAATCTAAGGTCTTATTAAGTCATATATGGTCATATGACAGACCAGAACTAGAGTTCATCAGTTGTTGGGCCAGTGGAAATAACTCAGGTGCTTCAAAATATCTGACTAAACAGTATTGCCTAAGGTTCAAAGCGAAGTCTACTAATTACAGGCACTAGTGCTTCAATACATTAGCTACAGAGATCTTTGATATCAGTCTGGCTATTCGAAAGATGTTTCAATAATCGAAGCAGCTAAAGGAACACACCTCTTCTGGCCCAGTAAAACTTCGTTCTTCGTTCTGCTAGATACAGCCCAAGTCTCGACAACCCCCACGGAAGAAATGTCCTCTCGTTACCCTCTAAGCCAAGGTATAGCTCCAGACAAGTAGAAGCTGATGCATATCTCAGCGGCTTTTAAAAAAGGCTGATGAAATAAGACGTTGTTGGAATCTTAGCTTGGCCGTAAGTACAGCGCTACATAAAGAATATATGATTATGCTCGTTTCTATCAGTTACTGTGTGACTTATGCACACACCTAGATATAGTGGTACTTTCTGTATGGATTGCTTAGGCACGCATATATAGGCACCTATACTCTCGACTAATATTTTAATAACGTCTGAAACATATTAAAAAGCCCAACTAGTACTTTGAAGTAACTATATTTCATAATACTACACTTTTTTCCATAACTCCTTATATTATCTTTGGTCATTTTTCACTCTTCTGAATCTTCCCGTTCCCTATACCTCAACGTTTTTTATTCAGCTTTGTTGTTTATCCTATAGTCCTGGACGACACGATTATAAATACATATTTCACACGAAGCCATGCAGGAAATTAACTTCATTCTCCCCAATATACTTTTCACATCTCTCCAGGGAATATCACCTTGGTGAAAGCCGCGTTCGTCACCCAATTTTCACCCGCTTTTAAAAAATCAAGCTCCATCAGACGCCATATCCCTTTTCAGAAATATTGCACAACGTTTGCGTACTTCATCGTTCCATAACGTTTGGCACTCCATATTTTGTAGCTCTCGATTACTACATCCAGTAGTATATAGACACTTCCATTCCTGCTCATAGTCGCTTCATTACATTATTATGCATTTAAACCGCTGACGTTTATTTTTGTTACCAAAGAGTTCATTTATGTAACAACTCAACCCTACTACAATGTGATATGTTATTGTTGATCATGGCTTACTCCTGACATCAGGTAATAAATAATTATTATTAAAGTACTTCCTATCTTAGGCTACAATATGTCTTTGTGCAGTTCCTCGAGGTTCATTCCTAGTACCTCTGCCCACACAAACCTGAATAAGCAACCTATAGCAGCAGGTATTTTTTAAACTGCTATTCCTTACTGATGACGTTTATCCTTGGACAGAAATCCTCAACTATAAAAATAGGCTAGCGCTGCCGAACGATAAGACTCGAATTCGGATTAAGGTTAATTAAAGTAGGCTAAATTTCAACTTCACAAAGTAAAAAATGTTCACTTAAGTTGGATTGTAACTGGCAAATAAAAATCCAAGACGCGCGTCTCGTCCTATTTGGGACTCGTCGCCTGGATGTACCTGCATTCCAATGTTGATGTTCACACTGGGATTTAAACTTTGTCCGTTTCGTGTCAAACACTTTCCTGTTCACCACTATACTACTGAGTCCCAACAATCCAGATAAACCTCATAATGATTTACGAAGTCTCAAATTTCTATCGTTACCTATTGGCACACTTAATTAGATTCAGCTGAAATACATATAAAGGAGGGAACGCTTGAAAATTAATAGTCTAATAAAGTGGTTTGAATTATAGGTACATTCTCACTTTCACTTAAGTGTAGCTAAGTCTTGTAATTCAAGGGGAGTCTGCCAGAATTATTTTAAAACCTTGGTCTATTCTTAAAGACTCAGTGAAGTGTCTCTTGTTAACCTACTAACTGATTCTTTCATCTGGACATAATTTGCATATTTAGATCCTTAGCAGGACGGATTCGTGATCGTTTCGCTACTAGATACAGAACCTTTTTAAGTACAAGCTTTTTCCTTTCTATCCATGATACTTTTAGACCATCAGAAAATTATTCATATGATCCAGAGCATTATGATGTACATAAGGCATGAATAATTGCTATTAATCTCAAGTATCATTTTGTACATGAGAGGATGTCAGCTTACAGACATGATCAAAACGATGTGAGCTTACATGCAAACAAATATTACGACAAAGTGTCACTGTCAGGACATTCATAGCATATGAAGGTATGAATTTAGTAACAAACCAACGGCAGCTAAGTTAACAGTCCTAGGAATACCTAGTATATGTATTATACCATGGTGTCTTTATGACTAGAAACCATGCGCTTCTTGACCAGGGCGGAACGATTCCAAAAACCGGATGAGAGTTCGCAGAATGGATCATTGATCATGTCTAGATGCAGGATAAAACCTACAGTACTTGAAATTTGGGCATTGAAGTAAAGTCAATAGTATTGTGCCAGAAGGTTCCATACATATTTTATACATTATCATCCACAACTAGAGAGAAGATGAAAGCAGAGAGAACACAAAACAATAGCACTGGTATCCTGAAACGAATGAGCAAAAGTAGTGTATATACAGATATTTAAAAACACAACACACTACTTCTGCTTATAAATGGATTAAAAGAGAAGAACACTGGTATATGACTAAGACAGATGAGTGGTGCTTACAAGTTCAGAGTCCCGATTATTTTGCTAGCGAAGTAAGAAACAATAGTTGGTGCAAACATTTTTAATGAGACATCAGAAGATATGAAATTACTAACATGTCGTACAAGTAAATAAAGTGAATATGTTTTTTGGATGAATTGGAGCAAATTATTCTATATTCTCAAGAATTTGTTTGTAAAATAATTCATATTAAGAGTAGATTTGTAATGTGACATTTTCAGTTTCGAAGCTGAATTGCGTAGGTTATAGCGAGAAGGCTCCTCGAACTTAATTGCATTAGACAATGAAAACGTTATAAAAGTTACGTAGTATGCAACACAGTAGTCGATGTGGATTAGATGTTTGCATATTAACCTGTTCTATAAAAAGCAGATTATAAGAGTACCTTAGTCCTCAGTCGACTACTGACTAAAGCCTAGATGACCTATTACTGTTTAAAGTGAAACAAAAATTGAGTCACTTATCTCCAAAACATATTCAACCACACTTAATAGCCTTAACATCTAACTTCCATTTCGAGCGCCATACTGCTACCTCGTTGAATTCAGCAATGACGCCGCAGAATGTGTGTACAAATTGGTGATGAGGGAATGAGTAATTAGCACGTATGTACTTTCCGCTATATTTAACAGAAGAAACCAAAATATTTGGTAATATGTTTTTATTTCAGTGTCATAAGCAGGAGACAGTGGAGCAGGATGCTAGTTATTCAAACTCACAATGCTTCTTAACATTCAATATAAGATAATAGGAAATATAATTCCTATAATGAATAAGAAAGTAAATGAATACTTAAGCTTTATTTTTTAGTGTATACATAAGTTTTGGACTGGATGCATTGAATTCGCCAGAGATTAAAATCCTTGTTGATTGTCTCAACCTTGTTGCTATAATAAGCGGGATTCGTAACAAACTTGTGTGATACCGTTGACGACAGAAAGGTGGGGACACATTTTGTTGTCATCTGTAAAATACTAGCAAGCTTAAGGATACTTTGGTTGTCATTTAAATTAGATATATTACACAGTCTTCCGTATTAATTCTTGTCAAACATATCGTGAACATCATGAAGTAGGGTACCCCCCAGTCAAACTAAATTCCCTCTCTTTATTAAAAATAGGCACTTTTTTGCATGGCTGTGTGGTGCACGACTTGAATAATGGTGCGTTGCCGATGATCATTTGCTCACAAAAAACAGAAAATCATCGAAATCGATCTACACTCCTAACATATAAAAAAAGAGATCACTGACGCATTAGACAAAACTGACAATCACTTGAAACTGATTACTTTCGCCTACGTAAATAATACGAATACACCTCGCTATTACTACCGTTACAACCGAGTGGAACTACAACGTGTTACTCGAGGAGACACCTGTCGTCAGGTTGCATTCTTGTTGAAGCTGCAATTAAGCTCCCATCACTACAGTATTTCCGTGAACTGTCCACTTTCCGTGCCTCGAAACATCTTTCAACTGTTGGCTCATCTACAAATGCAGAAGCACACTCCATGTGTAATGCCAGTTCTTCTAGTGAATGCATTAACTCCCTTTGACTCTAGCACATTGTACCAAATTATAGACTTCAATTAGATACTAAGTAATGTATAATATATGGGACGATTCACAATTATTACACTTAGTATACAATCTATGCAGATAAGTCAATCAATAAAGTTCAAACAAAAACGATAACATAAAGATACAGGCAGCTAATTTCAACAGTAGTAATTAAAAACATATGATAAACTAGTAGGCCGAACCAAACTACAAGTCAACAGTTGTCCTACTGAGAATCGCTAATGAATAAAACTTAAAGGTATGATTAGCAGACGTTGAATTATACTTATGTATAATGAACTTACATTTTTATACCAATAATCTACAAATAAATGGCTAAATATTTTAAGTATATCCTTATGCAGGAAGTTTACTTTTAGGATCTACAGAAGTACATCCGAAAGTTACTTATCATGGACTAAAACAATACTTTAGGTGGAGCAATAAATTACTCTGATTTGTGTCCACCTATGTTTAGGATACATTTAAATCAAAAGATTGTCCATTTCTGAATCTTTACGTCGTACGCCAACAAAATAGAAGAAAACCAACTAGATACTCGTCAGGAATTCTTTTTATAAGAATAATGTGAAGCGGATTATCATCCACTTCAGCAGCGAGCCTTTAATTTTGAACCATTTATATAAATGAAGGCGAATATTAAACCGTGGCTATGCAATACAATGCTAAAACTAAATGTCCAAGGCTTCGTTTAGTAAAGACTAAATTAAAGAATCCAAAGTGGCAAGTCATGCAGGACCTAGTTTTGAGGAAACCATGTCAAGAATTAAAAATAAGTTTTCCGGAGGGTAAATAATCTGACATTTCGTCACATACTCTATTTTCTATTATTCTAGCGATAACTGGAATGATATTTATGGACTTGTGGTTATGCAAGTTTGTCCCGTCACTTGATTTAAATCAAGGGCATATGTTTAAGGTTCTCCATCTACTAACGTACGTACCTGTTGTCATTGTGAGTTCAAACAGTTTTAATAGGATTAGTGGTAAATTAGGTCCACTGAGTTTCAAGTAAATGGATGCCGTCTTATCTACTCCTTAACTACTTGACGTCCTAAGTAAGTTGATGGATTTACAAATGTTGTCATAAGTTAAGGTAACGGATTCCATATGGTTAGTAGGCCGAGTTGATCATGTCTACCTCAATGTCATCTAGGGTCTTACCCCTGTTTAAAAGAAATATCTGAACAGGTTAAATATAATATTATGATCGTTAACCATCAATCCATCTCATAAAATGCAGGGAATATCACTATTTCAGTAAGGTTTGAGGCATTTATTGAACAGCAGTACCAAGTTTGTATCTTGGAGCTACTGTGCATTGCTAATAACTCTTCATTAATCGCCTTTAACCTGTGGACTTCTTTTAGTTGATTTAAGGTCATGGTAATTTCCACGAATGCCTAAAATTCATTTGATTTAAAATAGTACTTCTGTAGGCGTTTTAGCTTCTTACGGTAATATAGTGGCATGTACAAATCATTTGACTTAATTGTATTGGATAGTTCCATAGGTGCAATCGAATCTAAATAGGAGTCATTAATTCGATTCTAGTCAGAGCAACTTAGAAGGGTGTGCGGAAGATTCCAGTCCACATTTTTATAATCTCGATATTGTCTATTTTTTTGTAATTTATGATTATTAGAGTAGCTAAAATTTAAAGGAAGAGCACATAGAATCCTTTTGTGGTCACTGCTTTTGAGCTCTTTGCTAACTTGAAGTGACAGAGAAGTTATATCATGGCAGAAAATTAGGTCAATAATGTTGTTGTGTCTCGTGAGAGTGTGCACACACTGTGTCCAACAGTGCATGTTTAATGTAGTAAGAAGATTTTCTTCATCATATGACTGTCTTCTGCTAACATTTTAGTCTATTTTATGAAGATTAAAGTCACCTGCGATAACTTTCGATTTATAATTCAGGGCACAGGTATGTATAATAGCGTTAATAATGATGTTATCTTCTGTAGTTAAGGTATCGGGAGTTCTTTATATCTATCTAAAAAGTAAACTGTGATTTTGGATATTGACTAAGGTTCAAATTAACTTTAACACCTCACCGTGTATTTCGTCATCGACTTTATTAGACGAATATCAAACACTGGCGTATATTCGGCAACTGCCACTCCATTTACATTCTTTATTGCCACGATATAAGATATAGTCCTAAATGACTAATTCTGAGTCAGTTACTGAAGAAAAACACCATATTTCTATGACAAATGTTAAGTAAAGTTTAGCTAATAAAGGTTATAATTCTAAGGGGTGAAATTTTATTAAGAAGTCAGTGGGCGTTAAATGCTAAACATTTCATAAATGAGGGGGTGAATTTTGAGGATTAGAATAAGATCTTTATCTAAATCGTTCGTGTTTGATATAACTAGATGTCGGTTTGAAAGGGCAGTCTGACTGTTTAAGCTAATGCCTGGGTTAGCTGTATTACTAAGAGAACTAGTGACTCCCCGATCCCCAAAAAATTAATAAAGTCAGAGATATTAGGATGTTCAGAGCAGTTTAATTTAGGCAATATGACAGCTCGTTATCGATGTGCAAAAAATGGTAGATGTCTAAGTAGCTCATCAGAAGTATAATTATAAAAGAGAAGATGGAGAGTGAAACCACTAATAGAACAAAAGTAGGTCGGGTATAGTATAGGATTACCAGGGCTTAGAGCTTACCGGTGTATAATTGGTATCCTAGAATTTTATACAAAGTTACTTGCGTTAGGGAAGCAAACGTGTCGTGTACTTGTTCATCACTTGTTCAACGCTGGTAGTTAAGGGAGCTATGCTTTGATTGGTTACTTACAGCCTAACTGCTTACGACCTTTTTCCAAGCGGTTGATAATTAGGTTTTCTGTTCACCATTCCAAAACCCCTGTACTTCAGTTTAGGAACTTAACAAGTGACCAAAGCGGATTGTGAGAGCTCAAAAAATGAATTGTTGAGTGTCTTTGGTGGTAACATGATTCCCAAGAGTATATGCAGTCTGCACACCAGTCTCCCGGGGCATCGTGTCCGAAGACGTTATATATGGGGAAACTCTGTGATAGAATCCACAATGGTCTTTACAACAGCAAAGTTGAGCCACAGCACCTTATGGGTTGTGTTTATCCGTAGCGCATGTAATTAGTTTCTAGGGATCTTCCTGCTAGGAAGCTGGTCGCGTGTCTTTGATCGTTTCAAGATTTAACGGCTTATTATTCAACCGGTAGCTAGGTGTTTTTTTATTCCCATCAATAGACTGACGATGTTACCCACCACATTGTGGATCTTGTATCATATAGTACGTAAACCCGTGGGGCGTTTTGCATTGCTGAGCTTATTGTATGTACCTACAGTAAAACCAGTGTATTCTTTATGGTCTCACTCTTTATATCTTCCACATTCCATGCTACAAGAGACAGCACGTTTGCAACTCGATGTCTAGCATGTTTTGCTGCATCATAACCGCGGAAGTAAAGTAAGTGAACGAGCGAAAATGAATTATTATTTAAATGCCTTTTAAGGCTAAACAGTACATTTATGTAGAGATTTCAGAACTGCAATCAAAGCGGGTAAAATGTACCAGTAAAAAGTGGAGACTGAAAAGGGTGTAACGGAAATGTCGAAAATGATTGATGCAAAATGACACTAGGCGGCTAAATTTTAACCAATTTTAAATTTTAAAATTTGATTGGAAAGGATTTTAAAGTGTGTATGGAACGCAAAGTAAACTCGCTTAAGACAACTGACTAAATGAAGTATCTGTGCTTGATTGCTTCAACTTTAAGGACAGCTAAATTCAAACAACACATGCATATAATTCCCTTACTTCAATAGACCTCCCGCACAGGTACGCTTGATTGGGTCAGTACAATCAATTAGAAGGAAATGCATTTGGCATTAAAACACTTCAACAAGTGGCTACAGTTTAAGAATTCCTGAATGAAATCCCACAATACACTGAACATGTGTACTTAAAAATATATACAACGCAAAAGTTCATATGTCTAAGGGATAATTTAGATTTCTACAAAACAAACATAAAAATAAAAAAAGCCATCTGCCAAACTCAAAGCTTAAAAATGACACTTCAACTGTCTCGGAATCCAAAGCATGTCAAGAAAATATTTCCATTCAAAGAGAGTGCGTTCTGTGGATTTGGTAATTGTCCTGAGACAGCTGAAATGGAATCTATATTTACTAAACGATTAAACAACTCATATGGAACCACTGTTTTTCTATCATAGTGCTAAACATTTGTTCGACACTTTACAATGTTGTTCTAATGTCAATGTTGATCTATTCCTCCCAACCTGACTTGCAGCCTAGGCTTTTGGCGTTGATACGAATTTATTCGCCTGAAGTCGCTGGTGTCGCAATAAGAAATAATGTATCGTCTACTTTTGTTCATCACATTTTTATCACAAAGTAAAGCATATCTTTATAATTATTTTGATGTTTTCTAAGGTTTGTCAGTTGATTACCTGAAGTTTGAAGAAATACAAGCGGCTTCTAAAGAATCACTGATTTTTCTCAATGATGTTAATCCAACAACCCTTTTGGATGCTTCAGCAAATCATCATCGAATAGTGTATTTCTCCATTAAGAATCCTGTGATGGAATTAAAACTGACGTTTTCTTGTCTTGTTAATAAACAAGAGAATCCCCTGAGTAAGGTGTCCTTGTGCTGTCGCAAAAGTGTCGACGATGCCAAGCGTACTTGTTTTCACCCAAGGGGTGAAGGTACATCTTCTTGTTTAAACACTGAGTTTCACTTCAGTGTAGATGAGAAAACAGGAGCAAACTTTTCATCTTCCTTGACAACTTCTTTAAGCAACCCTATCAGTGGACTTTTTTCCTGTGTTGTAGCGGCAGATGAGTTCAATGTTATTGAATCAAATGAAGTAGAAATACGTGACGCCGTGTTTTATATTCGTCAACTAAAAAGTGAAGCTTCCAACAAGGTAGATGTCGTTTCACCAATATATGAATTCCCTTATGAGCTCAGGTGTTCAGATGACACCAATATCGTATCGCGCTGGCCATATTGGATGCACCAACTAGATGGTAGATATGGACCATACCGTTGGGAATATTGTCACACTACATTGAAACCGAATGCTGTAACATGTGCAGCAAACTCTCTTCAGTTCTCCCCTGATTCTATTATCCGATTCCTAAATGGGAGTGCTTATCTAGTTGATCAAAACCTGATTACCACAAAATCTATAGCTATCGTATGCAAACATGTTGCTCAAATTGGGCCTATCAGAACATTTGCTGGAAAGGTTTTGAGTAGTGAGATCCCTACAATCCTTGAAGGCCTTTCAATTGATAAAAATATTAAAAATTTCAGTGATAGACTATATCCTTTAACAGCACTCTCGTCAAATTATGTCATAAATAAAGGGAGCAAACTCCAAGATTTTATGCTTAGAGCTTTATATCGACAGCCTCAAGGCAACTACAGGTTTCACTGGATCAAGGATGAGCAGGTATTACCAAAAAAAGCTGCAACAAAATACAGTTATACACTTCCTAGTCTTATCGATGAGTCAGTGTCCGGAGTTTACTCACTTGTTGTAAAATCTGATGATGATGTTCTCGATAGGTTAATATTCACATTCGATGTTAAAGTCGTTTCACCTCCTATATTCAAGGATCCAGGATGTTTGAAAGAACTATTCTACGTAATGGAAGGCAATAACTTTGGCTCTGTTTGTGAGTTTGACGGTAGATGGGATACATTTGTATATGTCGGTGTGGCTTCGATTGAGGCATCCACGCATGAGGAACTTCGATCCTTGATTGAAAAGAATTTCAAGTATTCGAAGCAACAGCTTTCCCAGTTGGATATTAATTTTCATGTAGATGGAGTAGAAATGAACAAACGAATTACCGTTAATATTACAAATCTTAAACTTGAACAAGATTGCGACTTATCCATCCGATTACATTCTAGGTACGGTGAGGCACGTATATCAACGTCACTTAAAGTTGTTCGTAAGTTGCACCAAACTTTTCATTTTAATTCTGCATAATTGTTAAACCGTTCCTACACTTCATAAAAAAATAGGTTTCTTAAAAATGTAAAAATATATTTTTTTATAATATTACGGTAGCTAATATGATCGGTGAAAATAATCGTCAGTGCTTTTATCTCTAAGACCAGTCCTACTATATTTCTGTGAACTTATTTTGCAAGCGAAGTTTTTTCGTGTCAACTTGAATGGGTCAGTGATGAAATCTCTGCTCTAATCTAGGCAATTCTCCTTGCTTTTGACAATTCCGATCACTTATAGAATAAGCGAGATTTCCGTTTTCCAACCAGAGAACGATTTTGCCCATTATTGATCCCTTATTACAGGGTTGTAAAGTGTGGGCTATGAAAATAGCGGATCATTGCTCACTTATTCTAAGGTCCAGTCAGTCAGTTACAATATAGAACTTGGTACGTGCATACATCAGTTCAAGTTTCCATACCTCAGATATCAGATGGAAATGTAACTATCGCCATAGTATTGGAAGCAATAACAGTGTTTGTATTAATGGAGTGATAGATCGAAGATAAGTCTTTAAAAAATATAAGCCAGTAAAAAATTATGATAAATTCAGAAACCTGAAATTTGTTAGGGGATGGATGCACCTGAGACATTACGATTAGTTTAAGCCATGTCTACCTAAGTTTCTAACCAGTGGTTACGATCATCACTCTAACACCAACCGAGTAGTCTCCGCCGATCAATATGGCTCAGCCTAATTGTCAGTAACTTCATGGATTGATGTATTGTTTTTCTTCGGCCGCGTCTAGCGGCGACTAAAGATCGGAAACGAAGCTAAGCAACTTCCAGTTTGACCTTAACATTGACCAATATGGAAGCGTCTCCGGATGAAATGATATTATTACCAACGAAAACTTCAAAAATAAAGTATTATTCAAATGTATACAATAATTTCATATAACCAATAATTCTTTAAATATTATCTAAGTGTTGTAAACATTTAAAATCAAAGTAACTTTATATAAATACTCATCCATGTATCTATAAAGCATATTTCAACGAGTTTACTTATATTTTAAAGGATAGTTTTCAAATCTAGACCAGGAATCTTTTCAAGGTGTTTTTTCCGAGATATTGATCCTAAATAATAAATGTTTATTGTAGCTTTTAGCATAAAAGCTACCATTATACACATTATACCAGAAACTTAAATTACTAGCTTCAGTCAATTAGTGATACTGTTTTCTTAATACTAATTATCTCGTCACTTGCTTATATAAATCTGAGTGTTTAAGTAATAAAACAATTCAGTCTCAAATGAGCTTTTCCATAATTTACGCTGTATTGTTTTAAATAATCTAGCTAAACCCCAACTTATAATATCACCTTCCAATCAAAACTGCATTAAAGAATGTGATGAAACGCCATATAATGTTTCTTGTGCATTAAATGAAAATGTTATTCAACAATGGAAAACGAAGTTTAATATAGAACCGTCCATTGACTGGATCATTCAAAATCAGTGGACCAAAGCACATCTGGACTCTACTGGTTTAGGGCAATTCATAACCCCTATTATTGGACATGATGTAAGTTTTGATTAATATTAATTAATATTTCAATTAATATCATTGATAGTTTCGCCTGCATGTCAAATAATTTACCTTTGATTGCTCTGTAATATTTACTTCTAAAAATGTCATGGCTCAACGGTTAAAAAGTTTAACGATCGGTCATTAAGTCTCAAATTCGAAACCCATTCTACTTATTTTGGTTAGGGCAAATAGCTAATATCGCTAGCTCTTACAGTTAGTATGACTTGAAGCCTAGTGCGCAAACCAGTACATGGTGAATAAATTAATATGGAGAGATGTATTCTCATTCAAGGCATTCATGTCCATAACTGTGTTGATCATGAATATGTACCACAGTTTCATTTTAAGGGTAGTTGGATGAAAGCAACAAACTGATAGTGTGTTGCAAACTATCGGTTTCTGGTTAATGTTTCCAGTTTTGTTATAGATATTAAAGGAAAATGTCTGCAAATTTATACAATCAACTCAACTATTTAAATGGTCTTCTAATTTGGAATATGTCCTCGGTTCCTTTTTATGACAATCCAAACTTCTTTTTTAATCCTCAGTGATTATGTACTCAGTAACTACAGGATGTTGATAAAACCACGTTTTTACATAACCGCGTTGTTTACCAGTCATTTGAATAAATATGGCCAGTGTAAGTAGTCATCCGATATGTTTAACAACCTTTTTGTCCATTCGAACTAGATTCACATGTGAAACGATCCAATGGCATGGTTCATCACAGATGCAGTATGTACATCAAATTTCATAACATTTTCTTCATGTATTTCCCATATCTCATTTCCTTCTATGAGATGTTTTAGTTGTTGTATGTTTTCTCACTTCTTGTTTAATAATTTAAGACTGTTAATGGAGATTATCAATCATGAATTAATCCGTGTTGATTCTAACTAACTAATTAGGGCATTTTTATATTACTTTACCATTACTACATGGTTCGTAATTTTATCAACCTAACCACCTAGAGTTTTAAAATATCTTACTATTTGTGTGCTTATGAAATACTATCTAGTCTTCATATTCTTATTGTAATTGGATATTATCTCATTGTTTGTTTAACCAGACAACATTAACAGTATGGCCACAAGGCAAACCAACTACTGTTATTACTGGGCACGAAGAGAGTAATGGCAAAGTGATCGAAGAAGGAGGGGTAGAAGTAATAGGAAAAGAAAAAGAAGTGATAAACCTGGACGTCAAAGATAAACAAGTTCAGATACCGAGTACAACAACATTAAAACAGTTTCTTGCACAAAAAATAGGCGGTGCTGAAACTCATCCACCAAAAAACCTAATTTTAAGCTGTTGGATACGCTTAGCAGTTATCGGGAATGAAGCAGAATTTGAAAAACCAAATGTTTTAACATCACACCAGTCATTTGCACGTCAGGTTCAATTAACACAATCTTCTGATGAGGATCGTTTAATATATGACTCACGATGGGAAACGGATACTAATTTAGCGAAGCAGTTAACTGCTGTCCGTACGTTTACTCCTGATATAATTCCTGGTAAGTTTCCGAATTAAAGTTTCATTGTTAGTAATTTCATGTATGTCGCCAATAAATGTTATAACGTGATATCTACACTAACATGTTTATCACTTGTCGGTAAATTTGTTTTTCGGAGAAATTCGAGGAACAGGGTTGCATAGTTGATGGCATTAAAGACATACTAGATGCAGCCTCGTGTTCTTGTTTTTGAGTCACATTCTAGGTGTGAATGCTACTGATAGTCATATTGACGTAAGTTGAGCTGAGGTCGAACCTTTGACTTGGTATCTGGAAGCACTAAGCATTAACTACTTTGCCAGCGTTCCTCTCATATTAGTTGGTTGAGGATTAGCGATACTGCTCTAAGGGTATGAAGAGGGTTACAGACCTACGACTGTCGATTGCTTTAACCACTAGGTCCGCCGCTTCATTGCCAAACAACTAATCAAATGTCAAACTTATTTTCGAATCGGATTATTGAGTGAAATAATTATCTTTGTACTATAAAACCCAATTTCACTAATAGAAGCATACTTATGCATGTGTATATATACGTCTATACACCGAATTCTAGTGATCTTACTCAATATCCATAGCTTCTGAATAACTAATCCTTCAAATGAAAATTAAATTGGGATATGAAAAGGAAGATGAGATTCAGTGTATACCTATCTTAAACGTAACTGCCAATTTTTATTTAATCATGTCGAAATAATTTGAATTAATACATTGAATCATATACATACGCATTAATATAAGTTAGTTAATGGTTAGCGCTTTAAAGATATTACTCTAATAGATATACTTAATTATAGGTTGTAACCCGTTACTGATAACCTAATCAGTAATTATATATTAACTATTAAAGAGGATAGGTTAATAATGAGCTTTTTATATGAATCTGAAATCTTTTATTAAAGGAATTTAGAATAAATCAATGAATGACATACGCATGCTCTTATTCTTCAAATCGTTGGATATAAAGATGGCAATTTCTTTATCCTCGTCGTCCTATGATGTTTTTTCGATTAATATTTCCATCCCTTCCAACGTGATTACTTTGTATTTTGTCGCTTTTTACCTCTAGGAAACTTTGAAACCTTTCACCTAGAAATTAAGTCCTAACTCAAGAATAAGTAAATTAAAAGGCTTAGTGATATTATGGTTTTCTAAGAAAATGCGTTAGAAATTTCAAAGATCCCAAGTCCGACTACAGACGGACAGTCTGTGTAGCACTATAATACCAGTCAAGGGATACCTTTCAATCTCAGACTGATGTTATCTGATCGTATATATTCGCCCTAAAACGTTTTTAGAGTTGATTTACTTAAAGTTGGGTTATGTATCTTTTTGTTGCTGATGTTAAAGACTACGGTTGATCAATCACTTCAGCCAAATAAATTATAGTAAATGACATGACTAGTTTTCAACATAATTTTTATCTCTCAACTCATACATTTTCTCTGACTTATTTCGGATGTTTAGTTGTTTTTCCTTAGTAATTTCTAACTCAACAACTTTCGTCAACTTAACTTCTTTTCGAGCTAATACATAATGATTTAAATCGTAGAATTGATTAAGACTGAACATTTAAAACGATTCCTCATCGAAAGGAGCTAATGAGATAGATTCGATTTCCCTCCTAACTAAGTTTATATCTAAAGTTTTTATGTTAGCTGAGCTACTCTGAAACTCAGCCACATTTCGATACAGTACTCAAAACCATAAATAAAATCTCTTGCATTTTTTGTGAAGGTACAATTCACAAAGTGATTGTGATACATCAAATTAGTTTCATTTCATATTGCGGAGTAACAAATACCTAAAGTTTGGTTTAAAACGAGAAGAGGTGTTTGTGACTCATCTAATTTGACTCCTAGTTTGATTACGTAATACTAGTTGAAATCAACTGACTATTGTTACGCATATTTTACAGGTCACATTCTACTTACTCATGACATGACTTTACTCACTGATTGATTCAATTGAGTTTGAACTGCAGAATTTTTAACATGTGTGTAGAATAAATGATTTTGTATTTTGTGAACTTGTAACTTGTTAGTATGTCATCCGCTATTCAAGACCAACATGAAAACGGTGTATGCGAGGAATACCAACTACAAAATTTACAGTCTCATTCCGAAATTTTGGTGGTTTGACGCTAGGCTGTCATAAGTTTTTGACATGCCTTGAACTATGCCCAATCACGATACATCCAGAAAAAGTAACCTTACTACGAACCAATATCACAACCAGACACAAAAACTATTCATTCTATGCCCACACGTCTTCTCCGAGATTGCCAGTCCTTAAGCCGGATTGAAGAACAGAAGATAATTAAGCCGATAACCAAAGGGAGACAAATTACATTCCACTCGTTAGTTTATTCACATACGAAACCTTAGCACACAGCTGAACAATAAGGAAAATAACATTCATACAAAACAGGGATAATGACGATTGAAAATTGATGGGGATGGATACATAGTTAATCAGCTGTAGTTTCTAAATGGTTCTAATAGGAGATTGGGATATGGAAGATATATTAAGAATAGAAATAAGATGTTCGATTTAAATGGACCCAAAATGAACAAAATACTATTCTAATAAATGGTTCTGAAAGTTCGTTGTTTTTCTTGGGTCGTCCGATAGATCACTTTTGCTATTTGAAATCCGCTATTCCCCACAGAATATGTATAAACAAATTGTTGTTGGTTAATTGTTGACTGCTTAATATTACTGGTTACAATCAATAATATGCTGACTCTGAGTTCTAACGTACAAACTTCTAATATATCTTTTGTTTCTGATTCCGTAGGAATAATGATACAACTACACTCAAAGTAATCTCCCATACATCATCCGTTTTTGACAGTTTCCATTAAGTATGAAATTGTTGTGTCCGTAAATAAGAAGATTTGCATCTGAGCATTATTACAAAATCCTTATTTTATGCTGATCACATAACTGTGCCAAGCAAGTAGGAATTAATAAACGATATTTATCATAGAATAATCTCTGTTAATAATGGGGGGAAGGGAATCTTTACTGGATGTTAAGAAGCACTAAAGAGCTCTCTTGATCTTGAATGCAACCTATCGGCATTGAGTAACTACGAACCCACTAGTGATTGAATCTGAAATGTAGGTGAACACTTAGTCATTAGACCACATTGACATTTAATAGTACACAATAACTACCATCATTCTGGAAGTTCACACTTGGTTTTGATCCCTGATTATGTGGTTGATACGATCTTCTAAGGAATCCTATACTAAAACTAAACATCTATCCAGTATTAATTGGTTGTCTGTGACGTTACTTACAAAATTTCAGCAGTTTCCACAAGCCCCTGTGTACCATTATCTCCATTATTTCTTTTTTCGCAGCCACTGCTAGTCTTGCATGGATTGCTGCTGTTATCATTGGTATAATTATTCTTCTAGTTGTTATCGCATTAAGTGTATGGTTATGTACACGTGATCGAGGTGAAACCTACATGGTATATGATAAAGAACGAGCTCATGGAAATGATCCTTTACAAGAATTGAAAGAGAAAGAAACCTTTCAAACATTTCAACGACAGTAAGTGTGTTCATTTCAATAAAATAGATATTAGAAATTATGGTTTCATTTAATCTTCACTCAGTGTTTTGTATCCAGAACATTCGGTCACTTTACTACTCAATATTAAAGTGTAATGTACATTAATACTTTCATTGCATGCTCTATCTTTTACTGTATTTACATTTTTGTTTGTGGCATGTTCGTTTACACTACACAGGAAATGTTCACAATATCAGACAGTCTTGAATAACTTCAGTTGCTTACAATGAAATTTTTAATGACATTCACATTGCAATATACAACACTCAATATTAAATTAGCTGAAAATTGACAGAAAATGTTTAGTAAATCATATTTAGTGAATCTGTACGTAAAACATGAACCATGAAACAGAAGATATGCGTAGTGTCCAAGTGTTTGATCATAGGAATTTTTGTAATGTCGCCTATAGATCATGAAATAAACGAATAAGCAATATTGTTATTAGATCCAAAGTACTAGATATATATAGCGAATCAGTCAGAGGTCATACACTTTCACTGGCCGTAATGGATTAGGAAGCGTGTTACAATAGGCCTGACAACCACCTCGTCGCTTGCGTAGGAATAAGATGGTAAAATACAACTGGCTGGCAAAACTTGGGATCAGTCCATCAAGTTTCTGACTGTTGGTCTAAGCCACGTTGGTAGATCCAGACGATCTCATTGAAGTCCGCATGATAATCACAATGTGTGGCTGGCGGCGTTGGGTGATAAGGCTGCTAATCTTTTTTTCACATTGGAGCATGTATATTCACCCGTTATATTCTTCTAGATTTTAAGTCCCACTATTATTTCAGACATACGTTTACTTCATTACTTCTGTTGAATTATATTACCGTGCCAATCTTGTCAACCTGATTTCGTCTTGCCAATGTGTTATGGCAATTTAAACTTTTGAGCATATGCGCCAGGTTCTACGTTGTTTAGGTCTAACTGATTGGTTATCTGTCCACCTACCTGGTATACTTTTGAATCTAGGTGCCTTTTGTTGAGACCAGCTCATTTTAAGTATTGTTTACTAGAAATCATGTTGCAGAAATATTTTTATACAAATTTGGATGATATTTATAATGATTACTTAATGAATGAGTACACATAAAACAAGTATAGTTGTAATGGTTACTATTTTATGAGTGGTGGTGTGGATATCCATTCCTATCAGTGATTCATTCAGTGTCCGCCTACACAAGTATCTGAGTAAAGCTAAACGCACTGGTGTTAGTTCTAACACCATATGACTCATCTATGTTTCTAAAACTCAGCATAGTTACTCACATGTAACCATCATGCTTCATCATTTGTTTATTTACAAATCATTCTCTCTCTCTCTCTCTTTACATAACGAGTTGTCATATTGCTCTATTAATCCAGCTCGTATTTGTAAATTGTACTCTTGAGCTGCTCATCGCTTAATGAAACCAACAAAACTCACCAAACTGAAATCGATGCCTCATCTTTCCACCCATAGTATATTTCATAGATCGGTTAGCACTGTTAACAATTGTTTGATTGTTACCCATGTTTTGTATAGACTCGAATAATTACACACTACTCTGAGTCATAATACAACATCAACAGTGTTTATAGCAAGAAAAAGATACGTTATTCATATTTCAATATGACCATTGTTGAAATATGAATCCTGTTATTGTTGTTGCTGTTGTTGCTAATGGTGATAGTGTAGTGTTTAAATGAAATAACTCTGCACTTATACTCATATATACATATGCACATACAATTTGTGCAAAACAATTACACTAATAAATTGGTATCTCTTTTTCATTCAATATTTTCTTTTCTCGAGTATGGGTGTGTGTGTGTGTGTTTGTAATCAGTTAGTTAATGTTTGCTTAATCAAATCTTTTTTTTAGTTAACTGTTATGTATTTTGACCAGAATATCCACTTATCCAGCATTTGTGCTACACAACTTAAATATGGTTGAGTGTATACGTGTATGCTCTCATTTCGATAGTATCGAGCGTAGTGTAGAATTATAACCAATTATTAGTGTTGACTTTTAACATAGAATGTTGACTGGCTTCTGGAATTTCGTGGATTGTTATCACTTCTTGATTACTTACGCCATAGAAGGGTGTCTCACTCTTCTGGAACTTGAGAAAGTAGCCACATTAAAGATTGCTTTGATTAGCTAACAGAACTCTGTTGCACAGAGAAAAGCCACTTGAAGCCATTCAGACACGAATAGTTTTGATGCGTTAACCTCGCACTAGTGAAGGCCTCGTCACCGGCGATGGAAACTTTTAAAGTAAAGTGAGATGTCCATTTTTTGGGATCGATTACTTATAATATCGTTCTTATGTTGTGAGAAGGTAGAATCTCTCCTTTTCTGTAATCGTTACACCCTTGCAGAGTCGGGAATACGACTTCGTCTTTTAATTATCTAATTTTAATCATACTGCACTCCAGATGATCTGGCTGGCATTGTTGAAGCTAAAGAATCTAGTGTTTTAACCATTATAGCTCATGACTGTATGTCACGAAGATTGCTGAATTTTCAAACGATATCATGAATTGATCTGAGTTAAACAACCACTGAAAACAAGGGACCACTAAACAGCTGTTTCATCTTAGTACGAGACTGTTCAGTTGTGCGCACCCACGACCCCACCAAATAATCAATCCCAGGACCTGCGGGCTACGAGACGAACAATTAATCGTTAAAACGTTTAGCAGAAATACAGTTGTTGATATTTCCAACTCAATCACTTCGCGATATATATATGAAACCTTATCCATCTTCATTGATGGGTAACTACGTCACACCCGACATGGTAGATCTCCTTTAGTCATATCTACTCCCATGAACTACTGGTATTATCTCCGGAAGTTAGCCATTGATTATCTGACATTTGTCGTAATCAGGTGTTGTGAAAATTGTTGAATTTTGACTTGATATTGTTAATTGGTTTAAGTTAGTTATAGCTTGGTTGGGTCGTCACAATATGGAAATCCAACCACTGCATAATACTCTGTTTAGTCAATGCGTGACAAAATCTCAGATTTAGAAAGCTTATTTAGATTTTGTTAACTTGCACCACCTGTGGTGTTGGAGTTCTCTTGTTAAAGTGGAATACTCAAATTACATAGTTCTTTTTAGTTGGGTATCACTAAACAACAATGCTTTAATCTCCACCATTCACTTCTCTCCCTCTAAACGTGAATCGTTGCCTCAAGGCTGACCTTTTTTGACTCCTGAACTGAGCTAAACGTAGTAAGTGGGTTTGTTGAGCGCTTCTGTATCTTCACTTAGCTTGAAAATTTTATCAGCCATGGTGAGTTGGTGTCTAGCGAAATCTCGGGAAAGATTTAAAGAGCTCGTTTGACTCCCACCAACTTACATCACCTATAGCATAAGTAAGATATCTATCAATTAAAAGACAAGTATCCTGTACACTAGTTGATTCTGTCATTCTGTAGGGATGTGGAATGTGGCCATTAAGAGTTGATGGCATTCGTAGGTTATTGGTGTTTGATCATCGGTGTTTTCACAATATCATTTGCGTTCTTTTTACTACTCACCGTATTAAAGAAAAATGTTAAGTTAGTTGATAAGATTGTGAATTTTTATTTAATGAGATGGTTAAACATGCATTTCGTCCTCTCAAACACTGCCTACCTTGATACGCAATGCTGATTGATGTTGGAGAAGTATGGAAAAAAGTCAGGGTTGGCTAAACCGAAACGTGACGTTGGTGCACGAAGTCGCTGACTGCTAATGTGGAGCACATTGGTAGATCCACACTACTTTGTTTAGGTTCCCATGATTGTCGTGACTAATGTTTAGAGAGTGAATGATGCTGCTCAGACTTGATCAAAATGTGACAGGTTCATTCATTATTTGTCTTCTCTTAAATCATAAGCCTAAAGTTATTATATACTCTTTCAACAAATCGATTCTTTCTCTCAGAATCATCTCTCTGTACTCAAATTTTTTTATTGTGAGATTATTACTACTTATGATATTTCGTGTTTATCTTGTTGCGGTAATTTGATATGATAACTTATACCGATGCACATACGTGCATGGTTTAACTTCGTACATAACTGACCGACTGTTTGCAAAGTATCGGTCTAGAAAATTAAGGCTAGTATTCCACTTAGCATTTCTATCTGGATTATCCTTTGGCTATGAAGATTGAAGATACGCATAGGCTGCAGGTCTCTTTGGTCATACATGGTTTCTTAGTACTGCTCTCATATATTTGAACTATTGAGTAGATAAAGTCAGGTTACGAACAGAATACAACGCAATGGTGAGTCAGTGGATTTTCATCAGTTGTGTTAATTGTAACATGGGGTACGTTAGCCCAACAACCGCCAATCGCAACACGTAATTTTTGATGGTGTAGAAGTAAGACAGAAGAAAATAAGTGGCGACCTAACTAAAATGTGATGTCAGTCATCAGTCAGTAAATCTGTTAATCGTCGGTTTCTGAGATATTTGTAGACGTAGACTACATGGTTCGAGTCCGCACAACGATCTCGATCAGAAGTTGGACACATTGCTTAACGTGGTTTAGAATCGTCTATCTTGAAACATGTGAATTCACTTCTTGTCTTCTCATAGACGTTATTTGATGATTCTTTCATACACACCTTTGTTCCCTCTCCTCTTGCTAAAATATGTTTTGACATTAATGTTGGTTATTTAATCTCATCGTTGTAATGCTGTAATGTACTATTAGTATTTGCACATGTTCCTCTCTTAAATGCTTCATGTTTTAAACTAATGTACTGGTTATGTTCGAGTACAGTCATCAACTATCTTGGTAAACAAATTATGACTACACCAAGTCATCATTGGCACAAGTTTATGCTTAGTATGTTTAGTCAAGTTCTCATAATTCGTGTCCAGTTATCAAGTCCTCCCTTGATAATGATATCTATTTAACGAAATGTTTTTCTTCAACGACACTGACTTTATCTGTATAATGTAGCATTTTTCTTTATGGTAGTATTTGACATTTCTAAAATATAATATATTTTATACCTAGGTTTATACAGTGTGTAAGTACTCTAGCTTTATTTTTATACACCTTACAGTGAAATATCTAGTGCTGTTCATTGTTTGAATTCCTTCAACCCACTTAGCACCTTTTTTTCTCCAACTGTGAGTAATCAATTACTAGTATATTTTGAAAGAATGTACTATTAATTTCACACACACACATCAACACCGTATGTGTTATCAACATAGAACCTGGTACATATGTTCATCGGTCCAAGTTACTATACCTTTAAATCATAGCTAGATTAACATCATATTAGTACAAGTAGAAGTTAATTTAATGATAATAATAACTAAAACAAACAGAAGTGAACATATAGAATATGATTCAGAGAGAAAATCGGTGCGTGGAAAGAAAACTATGAAATAATGTTAAGCTCACGATTTAAGGGAGGACAAAGAGTGGATACACTTGCGCCACACGCAGATGTTATTTCGATGTCAAACAAAACAGTTTATCAATTTAAGAGCTTGTTACTGGCTTGAACAATTCAAGCGAATTCGTTCACTAAAATTGTATTTGATTTCAGTGCCTTAATGTTATACTAGAATGTATCTATATGTTGTCACCAGTTACCTTGTCTAGGCTTTTTGTCATAACCAACTGATGAAATAACTATGATTTGTAAATATCTGTGTTATTCACTTGAATGTCTCTTCAGCCAAATACAATCATTCAAGAAAATTGAGACTTATGTATGAAACTTTGAATGACACTTCAATTGTGATAATTGGCGTTATATAGATTAAAATGTTTAAACCTACAACTGAAATTGATTGGGAGCTGTATACTTGTAACCTTTCATCACTTTGTTACCAAGTACAAATCTATGCACTCACATTTTATGATTAATAATACTATCTACCGACTGCCTCGACGAGCTATGTTTTGCGGCGTAGGAATAGGTTGGAAGAAAGCTAGAGGCGGCCAAACCAAAACATGGCAGAAATCGATGAAGTCACTGACAAGCAGACTAAGTCATGTTGGTAGATGTAGGCTGCGTGGTTGGGGTCCGCGAGACGAAAGTCACCAATGCTTAGAGACCTTGAACGACATGGTTCAGAATCGTTTTTATGCAATGGCGCAGGTGCATCCACTCTTTGTGTTCTCTCAAAATCTAACCTTCTGAATTGTCTATCTTTCTCCTTTCAAATTTATCTCACTGAATTATACTTTTCGAATCATATCTTCGCTCCCTAATCTTCTGCATTACTGCTAATACTTCTACTATCGCTATCACTTTTGGAATTGAACTGACAGTTGTGTCTCTGTGCTGATGTGGTATGGCAACCTGAACTGATGTACGTACGTACAAAGTTCTGCGTTGTATCTGTCTGTCTGTCTGACTGATTAATAATACTACTACTACTATTCACTTACTTAAACATTGAAATAAATCAAATGTAGCTCATAATTTGTAATTTAGTAAATTTTTCAATTAAATACTTTAAATATTAAGTTGACATTTCATAGATTTTATTTTAAGTTCTTTATTCATATTTACTATATCATTAAGTAAATGTGTATTATTCAATGTGATGTGTATGATGTTAATGCATATAAAGTGAACTGTAATGCAATCCATTGCATTGATGTTTGTCTGTTTGTTTGTTTGTTTTTTCTCATTTATTCTTATTATAAATTATTTTTTTTTTATTTATTATGGTGTTATTTAATAATTTTAGCAATGAATGCCAAGAGATAATAATAATAATAATAATAATAATAATAATAATAATAATAATAATAATAATAATAATAATGGTAATGGTAATATTTTCTTGAACTTTATTATGTTTATTTGTTTATGTGACTATTGTCTAGTTAAACTTATGTACGTATACGCATATGTAATTTAGTGTTATGTCTTGTTAAATTAAGTTATAATTCTATGTTTCCTATCGAATACATCTCTACCAGAATAAATGGTATCAATACAGTCGATGAATACTTTCAAGAAGGAATTGGATTTTCACTGAAAAATACATTGTATGAATGAAAACAAGTCATTTAATCTGTCATCATTACAACTGAAACTGAAGATTTGGCACTTATGTTTGTAAACTAAAATGATATTTCACTGTCGAATCTACGTAATTTTACGGCACACAGTGGTAGACAGTTGTTTAAACTTATGAAGAACACCAGTATTAAGAAATCAACGGTTAGTGAAATTATCTCGGAAAAAGATGGATTTATGATTCACTGTCAGTCTAGAAGATTAGAACGATGGACGGAACACTTTCAGGAACAGTTCAACTGGCCGCCAGCTACTCTTAGCTTACCTAATATGCCCAAACTACCTGAATGGAAAACTGACACAGGTCCCCCAAACCTCAGTGAGGTTGAAAAGGCTATAAGTAACTTGAAGCTAGGGAAAGTAGCAGGACCTGATACGTTGTCTACCGATATCTTTAAGGATGGTGGTCCAGTTTTAGCTGGTAGGTTGACTGATATATTAGTCGACGTCTGGGAACTGAACATCATCCCATCTGATTGGTCTCTCTCACTGATCGTTCCAATTTGCAAAAAGGGACAGAAACCCTTTTGTGATAACCATAGAGGAATCAGTCTGACTAATATAGTATCTAAAATGTTATCCTTTACACTCATTTGGCGTTAATCAAACACTAAAGAACAGCAGACTCAGGAAAACCAGGCTGGTTTCAGACCTGGACGTGGTTGCATTGATCAAATATTCACCCTGCGCCAGATGTTCGGACATAAATATATCTACCAACGTCCGACTGTAGTTTTATTCCTTGACTTGAAAGCAGCTTTTGACTCTGTAGATCGTAAAGTCTTGTGGCAATGTTTGTTTTTAAAAGACGTACCTCAAAAGTACATAAACCTTATAAAGGCTCTCTACTCGCCCACCACCGGTCGAGTTAGAGCCTATGGCAAATTGACACGAGAAATTTCATCCTCAAGTGAGGTTTGTCAGGGTTGTCCCTTATCCCCATTTTTATTTAATTTATTCATAGAGATATTCTTAGAAGTCTCACTTACTTCTTCTAACGCCTCAGGAATTATTCTCCTTCCAGGAGATCCTCTCGTCGACTTAGAATAAGTAGACGATATAGTCCTATTTGGTGAAGACTCTGATAATATTCAGAGTCTCCTGATCACCTTAAGTAACAATGCAAGCAGATTCAGGATTCGCTTCTGCCCTTCTAAATGCAAAATGTTACTGCAGGACTGGCCTGCTTCACAACCTAGATTAATGATAGGGAGTGAACTAGTCGGATGCATTAACCACTTCATTTACCTTCGGAAGTCTCATCACCCCTGGTGGGTCGGTTTCTGACAAAACTTTGGCACGGATTCAGAAAACCCGATAGGCATTCGTCAATTTGCGCCACTTGTGGCGAAGGCGAGATATCCGTCTCTCAACGATAGGCCGGGTGTACGTGGGCCATGAAAACCCAAGACATGCGTCGACTTAGGTTGTCTGACCATAGAAATCTTCGTAGCATCTCTCGTATATCATGGAACAGTGGAATAAGTAATGTGGAGATCAGACAAAAGGTTCTTAGGAAATATAGTATGTCAGTCAAAGAGGTCATTAATCTTCATCAACTGAGATAGCTAAGACATGTGTTGCGCATGACAGACTACCGCCCGTTTCGTCACGCGATGGTTGAAGAATGATGGAAGAAGAGTAAGGGCGGCCTAACCAAAACATGACATCAGTCCATGAAGTCTTTGACTGTTGGTCTAAGCCATGTTGATAGATGCAGATTACCTGATTGGGGTCCGCATGATAGTCGTAATAAATGTCTGGAGGTACTTGGTGACATGACTCGGAATCGGCCACAGTGGCGCAAGTGTATTCACTCTTTAACTTCATCTAAATCTTGAATTCTGTTATTAGTTTCTGCACAACTTTACTTCACTCTCTTCTCTTGTATTCTGTTATTATGTTACCTCTGTTATCTTGTAGGGCTAATGTGGTATAGGAACTTGAACCTATGGGCGTATTTAGCTCGGTTCTACGTTGGTGATGATGAAATAACTTATTGTTATACTTATGTTATAGTGCTCAGAATGCACATTTTTAACATTGTTCAAACTCATCTATAAACCATGTTCTACGCGAAAAATATTACAAAATAATTTTAGAATTCTGGATCTGAATTATCTCAGATCTTATACCAATTCACTCGACATCTCATCGTAACCTATAAGTATCTGTCTTCAGGAGCATAAAACTAACACATCAGTCTTATGCATTTGTACCTTGCGTTTTTACGGTCATGTTCTCAGGTTGATAAAATCACGTACACAGGTTTCTATTCTGGTTCGTCAAGAAGTTTTTAGTAATTGTGGAGTATTCAAAACTTCCAGACATTTTTATATTCTTTTACTGGATGACTGTTTCGAAAGTTTTCATTTCAAGCTGGGATATACAATATATTTACATTTTTTATGCAGCATCTTTCACATTCTACCGAACATTTCTATGCAAGTAATTAAGATGTATTTGGATTCTCCCATTAATTTGTCATGAATTAAAACTGGTCAGCCTCTGTTGCTTTATGCGCATCTTGAGCCGATTGCCTCTATATAGCTATAGACCACAAGTATACACATACTTGTTGCACAAGTGTAGCTGTCTGGACTCAGTAGCCTAGTGGTGAATGCAGTGGCATTTGGCATGAGACGATTTGAGTTCAAGTCTCGATGTGGACATTAGCACTAGGATCCAAGTACATCCAGCTAACTAGTCCAAAACAGGACGAAACGCGTGTTCCTGGATTCCCCTTGCCAATCATAATCCAACTTTAAAAAAAACAATTTTCATACAAGGCGATTACAGTTAACTCTTCACACTTTATAGTGGAACTAGTCGGCAAAACTAAAAGTCCGGTTTAGCACTTACGACTTCATTCTTTAAAAACCGAATGCTTTAATCATTCGCTTATCACTTTCCATCAATAAATGCATTTTTAAACTTGCAAATTACATTACTTCTCCTAGTTAGATCATCAATTTATTATGTAATCACAGTTCTCTACTTCAATTACTTTGATTAAATTCTTTTGTCTCCTTTCTTTAATCTTTTTTTTCTAGAGAGGAACCAAGAATCGCAAGTAGTCGTTATTCTTTAAATGATGGCAGCGTACGTCTTGAAAGTGAAGATGATGGTGAATTAGACGAATATGCAGGTATGTTCATGTGCGTTTTATGTGTGTGTTCTTTTGTCTTTTGTCACTAGTGTAAGTCGAGGTTACTGTTAATCTATATTCCTTGTTACAATTATTTTAATAATATTTTGTTTTGGCGTATTGTCACAACTAAATGTTATCATTTTATGCAGCAATTTTTTTTACTACTTTCCTGTTTGATATTCAGTTCTGTACACTACTAACCGTTCAGAGTCACTTAAATGTTTTAGTTCTATACTCTAAGCATGTTGGCAACGACCTGTTGTTCGTTGAAGTTTTCATGAATTTAGAGTTGTATTTCAAAGCATAAAGTCATTTATTATGTACTACCTCTCTCTCGCTGTTACGTAATTGTTACCTGATATCTACGTACTTACCTTAAACAGAATTATTACAGAATTCTGTTGTCAAATTATTTGTCTTGACTACCAGAAACATTATATTTTAGATATAAAGTACATGCTGTGTTCCCAATCATGAACAACATAGAACCCGGTGCACATGTACATCGCTTCAAGTTGCCATACCCCATGTGCACACTATGATGAACACTAAAGTAGTAGTAAGTAACAGTAGTCATAAAATGATTACATATTTCGATTCTAGGGTGAATGGTTATTTGTTTCAGAAAAACACTAGAATATTCTTAAATCTTAAGAACTTTTAAATGATACAAAGTGAATTCCAAGAAATTTAAATGTTTAACAATCACTAGTAGCTAACTTCAAGAGATAATTGAGGAGTTGCATTGCTAAAAATTTTTCATTGAAGCTCAACCATGTCGAATGTTGATTAGTTTGACTGTTGAGTACTCACTACCAGATCTAAAAGTTCCTACTTTGATCTATGATATTGTCTTAGATACAGATTGCCATTGAGGAATTACACAGTAGGGAAAAATAACAATTGGGTGATTTTTCGTTTTCAGTCGTTTGACTGACTAAGTTTAGTTCATTATATGTAACTCCAAATTCCACAATCTTCACAAAACAGGAATATTAGTAGTTAAGTGAAAATATTGGATGTAAGTAATAGACATTCCTTTCTTGCATATGCATTGATTTTGTAATTATATATTTCTTAAACATTCTTCAATTACTGACTATTATATGATATTTTTTTTTTAATGGACTCATTCCATGTGATCTAAACCTTAATTCAATCATATTAGTTATCATTGATTCACTGGGTTTATAGTTTCTTTTTAATTATTTTAAATTGATGTCTTCTAAGCACATACATATATGTATTGTATTTTTGGCTGTGAATAATGATGATGACGATAGTGACACTGAGCTATTTCATATATTAATTTGATGTAATAAGTTTCAATAGTATCCCAGATTTTTCATGTATGCAATTGTGACGTGCATTCAATAGACAGTGTTTCATTCACTTATTGTATACACTTACATATAAGTAACATGAAAATACTGCTTCATCTTATAGAGTTTAGGGATAGAGTGCTAGGTAAAGGTGATAAGTCGATAATTAGGTTGTGAATCTTCATCAACTATGTTGGTTGGGATGCGTTATTTGTGCTCTATCACTGGTTATCTCGATGCCCGATATAGGAATAGGACGTAAAAAGACAGGTAACGGCTAAACCAGATCATAGAACCAATCAATGAGTTCGTTGACTGTCGGTTTAAGATGCATTTGTAATGACTTGCAGGTAGTGGTTGGAATCAGTTACGATGGAACAAATATATTCACTGTTTATTTTTCCGTAGATCACAAATTTCATTACACTTCCGTACATTCTCGTTTATTTCTTCTATTTGAAGTATATTACTGTATTAATTCTGTTAATTTTTATCTTGATTTATGTGACTGAAATATATGCCGTCATGTACAAAAGGGGATTTAATAGTGGGCAACTCAAGACATGAAATCCGCCTATGAAACCAATTTCTTTTAGTTTGACCCGTGTTGATGTAGGTATTAATTATCTAATTAAAGTCTACTTAGTAATTACCGTGATTAGTAGGATTAGCTTTTAGGGGATATAGCTCAAAGTCGATCAAAGTTTTACAAATACATTCATGCTATCTTCTAGTTGTTGACTTGAAACACTTTCATACATACTTCTTTTTTTCATTTACTCTTCTTAAAGCATATTCATCAATGTTTTGTCTTTATCGTTATCATTACTACTATAATTATACTTACTCTTGATATTCATCGAGTTAATTTTATCTCGTTGTGCCAACTCGGCCTGCAGGCTGTACACCGATTATGATTGATTTAACGGAGAGAAAAACTGGCGATGAAAATAAACTTACAATTAAACTAATCACGATAAACGTCAAAAAAGTGATAATTATACGGATGAGTAATTAAAGCTTTAGTCTGCTTTCCCAAATTCTAGTAGGAAATTATCAAGGTGGAATTCAGTCATACTATTGGTCGGATCCGAAGCTCGTCAGCTGAATAACATTAGCTTCCCAACGTTAATTTCTATACAAACTTGATCTTAATACCCCTAATCCTGTCTAAATTGTTAAGCACAATCTATGTTTAATGACATTAAATGGAGGCTGCTGGTGTAAAGGCGAGATATGATACGGCTGAGATAAGTGTAACACTAACCTTATGTTTAGAATGGACCAATGGGATCTGCTTCTATATTCTATGCAACCTAACTACGTAGACACTGTATAATTGGATCAGAGCCAATGTGACTATGCTTGCACATAGAGTGACAGAATAAAACACCAACAAATAGGAGTCAATACCAATGTCGTTTATTCCATATGGACAAAGACTATTATATTACACATTCTGGACCAATCAATAATCAGAAATACAAAATACACTACAGTGGACTGGGATGAGGAGTTTCTTACAGGAAAAGGAAATAATCGGTTCATAGTTAAATTAATGGAATTCGGAAAGGAAAATAGGCCTAACAATTAATAATGAGTCTATGGAAAGCTTAAAACTTAGGATAAATCTCATAATTACTAAATGATTGACAGATGCAGCTTAGCGACGAAAGTCCCGATAACATGGAGAATAAACTTTACAGGTTATGATTTCCGGTTCTTTGTTTCGTTGTGACAGTACCTATTCTAAAAATTTACTGTTAAATTAGCATCTAGCTTTAGCTATCGAGGAGGTGACCAAGTAGTCCAACATACTTATAGTCCTCTCTATCTTGCATTTGGACATTCAAACAACCTGACCATATATCGGATAACTAAAGCTATGTTGGGTCATGAATGTCTGATTTATATTTTAAGTACTTAACTAACTTGGAAATATCCCAGCGAATCTAACATATTGTTAACTCCTTGTTTAATCTGTCTGTTTATTCATTTAACAAAACACAAAACAAGAAATGATCTTTAAAGCAATAGAAATCTAAACGTGGGTTTACATTGCAGAAATATCATATGAGTGTGACGTATGTTAGATTAGGAATAACCTTTAGTTCATGAATTTGGCGGATAAGGAAAATGAATACAACTTTCAGAAAGTAATATTGTTATGTGAAGTTGGTCCTGTTAGTTGCTGCTACCTTGACGTGGTGGTCGGGCTTGCCTATCGTGATGGCTCAACTGAGCTACATTGACTAGAATATATGTCCTACTGGGTCCTACCATCCCAGGCAGGTCTGTCGAACGACAGTATGACTAAAGACAGCAACCTAAGGTGTCAGGGTGAAGTTGCACTTCTGATTGAAGTTATGTGTAGTAGCAATAAAGTGTTTTCTTCGGAGAACCAGCATCTGCAGCAGTGTTGATTTCCCACAATGGAAAGAAGGGGTTAAAAAAGATCGAGTATAAAAATTCCACACCTCACCTTACCACACAAATCTCCATCTTAGGCAGTAAGGTATTGTAAAGAGCTGAGCTATTATTTTAAAATCTCCTCATAGTATGGTCATGCTTATTTGTCTCAAGAAGTTGTCCCTTGGACTCTGCGACTACACCCCCAGGTCACTAAGACCGATACTAACCCGGCTCTCTTTTCAGGTCCGTTAAGAAGTAATTCTCTTCCACGGTGTGAGTAGTCGGATGGTGACAACGCTCTCGTACTACGTGGTATTTTTACATGCAATGTATTTGACATTTGAAAAACGAGACAGCCATTATTGGTGTACAGTTTGGAATAAATATCAATTAAACCAAGTACCTGTATCATATCAACACGATGAGATGAAATTAACTCAATGAATAGCAAGAGATTAGATATAATCATAGTAACAGTGGTAAGGAGAAAGGCTAGACATTTAGGGCGGAATGAAAGACTATGTCACCTAATGGATAACATCACAAATCATGGTTATTACTGAATGTGCTCCAGTCAGATAGTTAGTACCTACACCAACACAAGTTAAATCATAAGTGAATGGTTTCATAGACGCATTCTATGTGTTCGTTTAACTGTCTTTCTTTGAATTTACTCTTCAAGATAGACAGTAATCTGGTATATATCCCAGCCTCCTCAATCAATCAGTGAATATTCATAAATATATCTTATAATTTTAGTTGATTGAATTCGTCACAGATTGATGTTGGTAGGGTATCATTGAAAACCAGGGAGCACTGGACAGCTGTTTCGTCCTAGTATGGGACTACTCAGCAGTTCGCACCTTAGATTCCACCCCAGAAGCTTCAGGTTGGCGAAGTTATAACTAACTTTAAGATGTTCCTAAAGCTCTAGTAAAAAGTAGTGACTGGTGGAGTTCAGAGTTGTCAGGGGGGTGGGAACAGGTTATCACCAATAACAATAGATGATCGTCGCGCTATATCACAAATTGATATAAGTGAGAATTCTACTATAAGATGCCAACCCTGTGATACAAGGAGTCCCATACTAGGATGGAATAGTTGTTCAGTGTTCCCTGGTTTTCAATGGTTCCCTACCAACATCAATCTGTAACGAATTCAATCAATTAAAATTACAAGATATATTTATGAATATTCACTGATTGATTGAGGAGGCTGGGATAGTATACCAGATTACTGTCTATCTTGAAGTAACAGTAAGTTCGAAGAAAGGCAGATTGATATCTGTGACAAATTCAACCATCTAAGCTTAATGCTAATCTCCACAAACAATCTCAATTCATATCCTATAATTGTTACATTGCACTCATTTTACGCATTACCCTGCACACAATTGAGTATATGGCTAATGTAAGCCCACATTCTCTATCGATTTACTTATTTATTATCACTAAATGTGAGACTACTCATTTCATTTTATTGTCTCTACGTTCTTACTTACCAATGAGGACTCAAAATGTGCTTGTGTGTGTGTGTGTGTGTATGTTTTGATATTTTTGTTTATTTTTGGTGGTATTGGTGAAAAATTTTTCTGTCTATTCATCTATCCGTCTACTTAGTTACACTTATTTACGAAGGATGTTTGTATACACATTCAATCCAAGTCTTATTTTTGTAATGAACTTATGTACTAATTCATTATCACCATTCTAAAAAATTAGAACCAGATATATAAGAATGATAATAATAATATTAATAATAATCTAAATAAAATGTGAGCAATTAGATACGAAAAATGTAAACACACACACACACATCTTTCCAATTACGTAATCATTTTGTTAGCTATAATTCTAAGTGTGTTAATTATGTGTTTTATCTGCCTATTTAGCTAAGTGAATGAATGAGTAAATTTTTTCATGATGACTCTAGTGATAATGGTGATATGCGTGATCTAGCGTTGTTTATGAATAATGTGAACTTTTCAGGTCACTTGAGTAGTAGTAGTAGTAGTAGCCTACTTTATTCTATATGAAGAAGTTAAAGTTGATATCAGTGATCATAGTGATCATTTTAATGGAAGTTTATTAAATGAAGCATCAATAACATATTACCGAATTGAGCGGATTTTGGTGGGGATTTCTGATGATAGTTTTGTCTTTAGGTTATCTTGATGACCTATTTGAATGAATGAATCTTATTTCGATACATGTTGAATAGTGTTGAATAGTGTTCAAAGACAATAGACTTTAAGAATAAAGTAGGCGTGAGAAAGTTGAAAAATTGACAGTAGGCATGTATTCATGAAATTATCGATAGATGACCTAGTTTTGTGACCGTTTTGTCAAGTGATTAGCGAATCTAAGTGATATTGTTCGGAATCGGTAACAATAATGTAGATGCATTCACTCTTTGCATTTCTTTTGATCTTGAATTTCTAATTCATTATGTGCATCTAATTCTCCGAATTAATTGTTACTTCTCAAACTATATTCTCTATAATTAATCATTTTCATTATCATTAGTACTCGTATCATTTGTATCATGACATTCAACTTGATAATTTCATTTTAATGACTTGATGTACTGTGGTAACCTGAAACATTGCACATACGTATCATGTTAAAACACTGATTACGATGAACTTACATGTGAGTAATGTTGGTTTACTCGTGCATCGTTCTATGTTCCTGGGCGTGATTGCCAACAGTACTACTCAATTCGATGTTGTTTAGTTAGGCAACCTTTGAAAACTAGGGAGCACTGAACAGCATTAGGTTGATCAATTGTGTGCTAATTCTTAATCGTCAAAGCACGAAATATAGAATCCCTGGTGGGGTCGTTAATCTGCACTGTAGATGAATCCCATAGTAGGATAATACACCAGTCCAGTACTTCATTGTATTTAATGATTAACTATCCCAGATCAAGTCGTGATTCCAAATTGAATTATTTTGATCAGAGGGTTCGAACCCTAAACTTGGTGCTCGGTAGTTGAATGCTTTGACCTCTGACCCATCAATCTAAGCGACCTATTAAATAGTCATTTTATACATTTGACTTCAATTTTTTGTCATCAATATGACTATCTTTCATGTTGTGCTACTGTTTTTTTTTTAATTTCTATCTTTGTAAACATTTAAGACACAGTCGGTTTCTTCTATCACTGCACATCATGTTTCTTTAAATCATAGACCACCTCATACTGTCACCTATTTACATTTTATCTGAATAAGATACACTCACTACTTGCAATCGAAATATTCATTTTAAATTACACTCCAATATGCAGCTCTCACTAACCATGTAATCAAAAATGCTTTATACAATATTCCATTGCAAATAATCTCCAGACCATACACTAGTGTATATGCATGAATACACTTTAGTCTTATTTACAATAAAGTGTAATTACTATCAAAGTGATAACATTTGTGATAGCCAGTTTACTGCATATTTTCAAAAATGATATGCCTCTTCATTACTAAACAGTTGTTTATTCATTTGCACTATTTTTAATCAGCTACAATTATTATTATTATCAGATCTCATCATCATTTAGTCTATCTTCTACCCATAAGAGATAATGCATTACTCATAGATTTCAACTAAACTTTACCTCTGAAGAGAGGTAAGTTGGGATAGGGAGGGGTAGGTGACAAACGGTAAGAAGTGTGGTAGAATTGTACCTTAGTATTCTTTTCTATCCTCCTTTATTCATTTACTTAATTGATGTACTTTGTCTTTGTTGTACATCACATGTTTATTATAAGTGCATAACCAGTTCATTATTGTTCTAAATATTAAGAAAATATTTACAAACAAGTTTAAACACTGTGGATTATTCACGTTTTGTTTGTTTTTAAGTTAATTATTAATTAGTTAGACTAAGTATATGCAAAAAACAATGTTAAGTTAACTTATTCCATTTGACTGAATGATGATCATGCATCTATTTGAAGTCGTGACCAATTGACTTCATCCTATATTGAGTGTGAAGCAATTAACCACCAATGTCAATGGATGAGGTTGCACGTATATATCGCGAATTTATGGTATTAAAAATATCAACCTGTTGGAAGCCAGCTCAGTCGTCTAATGGTTAAACTGTTGACCGCGAAGCCTTAAAGTCTCTGATGGGATAGTGGATGCTCACTACTGAATAGTCTTATACTAGATCAAAACAACTGTTCACTGGTTCTATAAATAAGACCGATTCGTCATACTCAAAGTCTGATACATCTATGTTTGATTCTTAAAATATTAGTAGGCGCTTTATTGAATGCTTACATACTTAGCACAATATGAAATTCTTAGCATCTAGTATGTTTACAAGGTGTACTTTTATTTACGTGCATAAATCCTAATGTAGTTGATTCGCATTCAGGAAGAAGGAATACAAATCGAAAGATGTTTTTCAATTGAGTTGTTTATATCTGTTGATAGAATTATACTTTCCACTTGTTTGAAAGATTTCAGATGTGTATATTCAGCCACACTAATCATTTTGTCGAATATTTCACTACATTCCGTACCAACAATTTTCAATACTGTACTCTACTCTGCTTAATCTCTTCACAAATGTCCAGGTAAAATACAATGGCGAGTAGTATGAATAATAGGTGATATACAGAGATTTACAGATTGCATTGGTGTAATGACTACCGAAACAGTTAGTTTCTTTACATAATAAACTATATGATATTGCGGCAAGAAAAAAGTGAAAGGACAGTGCTTTCTCATAGGCCAGTATACTGTTCTCTTCAAGACAAATAAGAATATAGCCATTTGGTTATTCAACTTTTTGTGTTATTACTAGTAAATATCTTTCATCATATAGGTTACGAAAAAAAGTCAGTTCATCTTGTCCCTGTTGCGTTTAACGTGAATGAAATGAGTTCGAATTTCTACGTGAACATTAACCCTTGGTTTGTCTAGTTAATGTATCCTAAATAGGAATGAAGTGTACCTCTTAGATTTCACTTGCACTCTGTATTCCAATATATGTCGTACTTGTGCATTCACACTGCTTTTGAAGGCGTTAAAAATGCACCCGTTGTCTTCATTAAATTATCGTGTTATTTCAGTCCATATGGTTTATATTACAACCGTAAGTTGATGTTTCGAAATCGTCGTTCACATCTTTACGTATTGGAATTACACATGGATAGATTTGAAACGTTGTATTCAACCTTTTCACTTTCCGTCTGAATGTGTATTACACTATGCTGATATATTTTCTGTTTCTTAATTCAAGTCAATTTTACCCTTTATAAGAATGCTTAACTTTGAAATAATACAGGCTACTGCAGATACCAGTACGGTTGTTGAGAACTTAATGGAATAAAGTAAATTGTCATCTTATTCTGCCCAACTCATTTATCATTCTATTTTCTTGTTTACAAATGAAAGAACGGTGTATGTAAATTTCACTTTTCTTTTAGAACCTTCTAGTACACTACATGTATACGAACTTGTAATCACTAAACTAGTCCAAGAACTTTTAGATATTAAATATTACTCTGAATGTCTGAATGTATTTTCTATATGTGAGTAACACCATGCATGTTTGCTTTAATGATACATTGAATTATGCATAGTTCTGCCAAATGATGCTTATTGTAATAATAATTATTTGTATTCATTCTCGATTTTGTTTACATTGGCATCATTATATCACTACCTCGTATCTATTTATTTACTCTTTGTCTCTTGTTAAATTAGAAACAACATTAAACTAACACCGTTTATTACTCATGTAAACAGCATAGATTTAATTTTGACACTGATTTATTTACTTATTTTGGGTACAATGTGTCAATACACAATATTCATCCATTGCCCGTCCCCCCCTCTCCTCCTCCATTCCACCTCACACCAACCCAGTTTTTTTTTATGTTTGCATGTTTACTTACTCAAAATAATATTCATGTTATTATTATGTAATCAATTATGTTGTAATTGTGACAAGTACTTTACTAAAAGAATGTAAATAGATACACGTAGAAGTGTAATAACATGCAAATAAAAAAATACACAGTTACAATAGTGTACACACATTTGTACACATTAACATGTAGATTTATATTGGATTGTTATATTGTGCTCTAAAATGGTTAGAAATATTTTGGCATGATATTTAGGTTTTAATTTATTAACGTTTTGGATACATGGTTTTTTTTTGTTTTTTCAATTTATCGATAATAATAGGTTCTACATCGTAGTCTCTATTTCAGTAGAATGAATTTCTTGGTTATTATCATGAGTGTTTAATTGTGAAAGTGAAGTAGTTGAGTGTACTGATTATCATTTCACCTATCTTAAATGCTACATTAATCTTTGATAGGCTGCTACATTGACATAGTAATCGGAGTTGCCTATCATTGTTAAGCCAGTTGTACTATACTGTCTTAAGTGATTGTTTCTTTAGATTTTACAAGGTCGGTTGGAGAGCAGTAAGTCTAAAAAAAGACAAAGTTATACTACCAGGGTATGTGACATTGTGGGAAACTGGAAAGTGAAAATCGTCGACACACTCTTAACAGGATTGAAAATTACCAAGGTAGATTGTTGACTGATAAAATCGTGAATTGTAAAAGCTTGTCTAACTTTTCACCATCTGGAACGGCATCTTATTGACAACTGTGGTTTCTTTTAATTGTTATTATTCTAGGTTGAGTACCCTTGATGACCAAGATTTCTAGCGGTATTCAGCCAAGATCAATCTGTGACGAATGCGAATAATAAAATAAAACCAATCTTCACAAAACCACTTCACCCTTACTGTATTAATCAGCCTACTAGTAACCTGTTTCATAACTGAATGCTCTTGTGAGAAGTAACTTATATAGTTCTGACAAACGGGTAATTATAAGTATTTATCACTAATGGCATTAGGTGGTCGTCACTTTATATCACAAATTGATTGAAATGGGAATCAGACCACCGGACTCTAATTTAATCCGACTAACGCTTAAGTGTTCACCACGACACCTGAGTGTCTTGGATTTGTGTTGAGTATGCATTGTCATTAAGGACTTCCACACCTAGGGACGTAGCTGTAAAGGGCTACCTGCTTTTACAGTGGTGCCATACCGAGATCAATCTCTGAAAAGTGCAAATAGTACCTTTAAGCCTATCTCTAATCTCCAAAACCACTTCATATTAATTCTTGGTTATCACTGTAAAAATATTAATCGGTCGTAATAACTAACCAATGCCTCTTGATTTTCAGTTATTACTTAACTTAATTCAGTACATGATATGAAGAGGTATATGTTTGCGAATGCATATTTTTTGAGAATGAATTCAGTCAATCAGCTACAACGTAGGAGTTGGCACATGCATACATCAGTTTCAGTTCCCATGCCCCAATTAGCAGATGGAGTTTAAATTATCGAACCGAATTCCAGAGTAGGGGAGGTAGTAACAGAGGTATTATTAATGAAAAGGAATACAGATTGGTGATATGATTTAAGAAATTATGACTCAGTAAAAATAAAATTATGAATTCACCTGAAAAAGGAAACTATTCTTTAAAATATGTGGTAGTTTCCATGATTCCAACAAGTCTTTCCTTCAAATGAACAAAAAGTTTTCTTTGTGTATCCGTGTCTGTTTCCATTTCTAATTCGGACTATCTACCTTAGAAATAAATATGTGCACAAGTTTCAGGATGTTTATTTATGAATCATTTAAAACAGCGTCATATTAACGACTTTGGTTTGATTTAATTGTTTTTTTTTCTGTTTGTTTATGTTTCAGAGGTTAGTCCTTTAACTTTTCTCTTAATCTCTATTGTTTATGGTATTTTTTCGCTATGTGACCAACAGTGAAATATCGAACTCACTTTTCATTCTATCAACTAGATATATTCACATCCCAACGTAGTTGATGTTCACAATAATGTTTCCCTTCTCTTCGAACATCCGACTTCCTTTCCATTGGCTTGTAGGTACTTATAAAAAGTAGGAAATGACCTTTATCAATCTAGAGTATTTATACCAGGGTATTACAAACACTAATGTAACACCTTTCTGCTTATTAAACAAGTTAGTACGAGATATTTATACTTAAATTTCTGAAAAAGGTATCAGAGTTCAAAACTGTAGGCACTGAATTCAAGTATCAGTGTGATCATTAACAACACTAAGATACAGATACCATTCAACTGAACAGGAGTTACGCATTCTGGATTTCACTGTTAGTCACATACAAAATGTTGCGAATCGTATGGCATAACACTGTGTTGAGACACGACCCAACTATGACTGTTCAATCGCAGTCATGAATATTAACAACGGAAGATTATAGACACTCACTAATACAAGTTGTGTTGATCTTATTATGACTATGACTCTGGATATCGATTACAATCTTTTCTGTTTGACCTAAATATTTAATTTGAAGATAAATGCATATATGTACACGAACATAAATACAACATACACCTGAATAAATGATACTCAATGTCTCTTCATCATCAGGGCGTGGACAACCATTTTTCTCAAATAAACTCATTTTGTTATGTTCATGAATCTATCTCTTGTTTAATGTTTTCTAGCTCACCTATTAGCATTTGTTATTCATATTATGTTTTATTGACATTGAACTAGCCGATTATTGTCATATTTTTTTTAACTATCATTATCACTAGTAGTATGGACAGATGAAAAACAACCGATTCAAAAATAGACATTTTCTACTATCTTAGCTATCAGTAATAGGCATAACTTTAAGTCAAAGTATTTAAAGGGCATAAATGTTTAGTAAAAAGACAAATTAGAAGAAGCTGTCAAGTCATTTGCCCATTACTGAGAATCACCAGTGATCAAATATTACTCCTGGGCTGTTTGCTTTACTTCTGTTGCACTGCCAGTTGTGCTGAAAAATTAGAAATAGTTTAAAAGTATATATACCCGGGGGGGAAGGGAGTGGCGTGACAGATGAGATTAACATACTCATTGGGAAAGACAATTCATTATGACAATAATTTTGTCTTTGAGTCTGATTGTAAAAATTCAGGTTTGTAAAATGTCGATGAGAGTAATTCTCTGTGTTTGTGAAACTTGGTGTCTACGAACCTATCCCCTTCGGCGACCATCCGAGAGGTTACTTATGTCATGTAGCAAAACGTTAGTAATACTCAGGTTTGGGAGTGTGTTCGGGCGCAATAATGATAATTCATTTAGTGTCACCATATTGAAATGGAGGTTGCGTTTGACTTAAGAATATATTACAAATGTCATTCTATAGTCTCCATTATGCGGATTATTTATTGACTCGTGAACTTGACAGAAAAGGCCATAGATGGTCAGTTTATGTCATGACCTTATAAATGCTCTCATTACCATCGAGTCAGAACTTTTGAGAAACTGTCATCTGTGCATGCATCATCAAGTGATCTTCCTGGTAACTGTCCTTTATCTCCGTTTTTTTTTAATTTCACTATTGTCCTAAAGCTGGAAATAACACTTTCCTCATCTAAATTTTATGAAATTAATTTCCTACCAAAAGACTTACTTATTAACTTAGAATATGGAGATCACATAGTCCTATTTGGTAAAGATGCGGATAATATAAAGGGCAGTTTGGTCGCGTTGAGCATCAACTCATTAATGTTTGGAATTCACTTAACTCGCTCTAGATGCAAAATATTGCTTCAGAATTTATCTGTGTCAGCAACTGAACTAAAAACAAGAAGTGAGCTCTTTGTGCTCTTCGACCACTTCACTTATTCTAAAAGCGTGCTCACCCCTGATGGGTTGGTGTCTGACAAAATCTAGGTACGGGTTCAGAAAGATTTGGCTTCTATCACTTATTGTATAGGTAAGATGTCCATCAGTCAACCAAAGACGTATATACTGTACAGCATTCTGTACTATTTGACTATATATATGTACAACTTTGCCTATAGATGTAGATAACATTCATAGACTACTAGTATTTATTCGTAAATTTCTTCGAAATATCTTCCATCGACTGTATAGTAAGTGATGCTTAGGTTAGATTCAAAGGGAAGGACAGTAAATCAGCGGATACTAGATTATCATAACCAGTAGTTGGTGATTCTCGTTGTGACTGGTTTAGAATCCGTCATATGGCGCAGGTACATTCACTCCTCGATTTTCCTCAAACCCTGCACTTAGAAACTTTTATTTTGTTGTAGCTATGTGATACAAAGTTGCTGCAATCTTTGGGTGACCCGTTTTCTGATCGACTAATCTCTACTAACCAATTAACATGTACGTTTTTTGATGACAGAGTTAATTCACATGATAATCATCGGATAAGCCAATCAAATTATAGTATAAACTACAACTTGAGATACGTAGACAGTGAAAGTTTGGCATAGCTCTGGAGTAGCCAAAACCTTCCCAGTGATGGAAAGTGAAGGCACTATCGGATAGCCAATCTAGTCCGGGTTCAAATAGTTATTCATTGAGTAAAAACTATATATATATATATATATATATATATATATATATATATATATATATATATATATATATAATTGGCAAAAACGCAAGATAATGTCCACAATTAAACCAATTCCATAGTGTACAAAACAATAGGATAATAGGCTCATAGTCAAGTTATAATAATTTGACAACAGAAATAGGTACAACAATAGGCATTATATTTCTAGAAGACTTAAAGTTTAAGAGATACAGATATATTTGCTGACTGTTTACCATAAACAGTTTATCAGTATATGCCCCGGCATCACCAAAAATAGGCTCCACAGATTATGGCTTCTGTTTATTTACCCCCCCCCCTCCCATTAAAACGCATATGCTCTTATTGCCACTAGTTTATTATTTATTCTGGAGTCACATTTTCTGTTCAATTCTGAACTGATGCACTTATTTACCATATCTATAACATTAGTCGATCTATTCAGTTTACTGGTCATTCGATCACATATTTTTTCAACTAGAAGCCATAAGTTTCTTAATATATTGTTCTGACTTGTAGGTGGGTGTTATAGTTTTGATGGAGCTGTGGCTTAGTGACAGAAAAGCATTCGACGTCCACCTACAAAGTCTCACATTTAATTATTTTACATCTTCGATTTAAGGTGGTCATGTAATGTCACTAGCTGTATACACAATTACGTGCACTGTAAAATGTGTTTGAACTCCGTAACTAGCACGCATATGATAATATATCGAATACTTTGATAAAATCAGCAGATTGGTATTTAAACTCCATCATATTTTACTTTACAGAGTTTTATCTCTAATACTCTACTTTGTGTTGTTACTATTTGCCTTAAACTTTTTTTTTATCAAGGTGTTCCACAAGCGCATCCTTTACTTACAACCACCATACACCAGGAATCCCAACATTACTTAAATTCGAGTCATTAGTGTTGAGTACATCGACTAGCCAAGGTATACATGTGTATAGTGTGTGCTTTTATTTAATACGTTCGTTAATCGAATTGAAATTGTTATTTGCCTATCTAACCAAAGCAAACTAACCGTGTTAAGCTTCATTTCTTCACTATTCTGATTCAATCTCTCTCCTTTTTATTTGTTGATTGCTTACTGTGTCGTCCTTTTTCCCCGACTCACAGTTCCGTTTCTTTTACATTCTTAGTGTGAAACCTTGTATGCATATGTGTGTGTATTTGTGTATTGGATTCGCTGACCTGCTTCCATAAGTCATTTTATTTAATAACCCATGTTTGCTCTGTGCTGTGTGTTCTTCCCATTTAACCTTGAGGTATCCACGCTGATTTACACTTTAACAACATAGATCATACTTTTTTAATTTTATGTTGACAATACAATATTTGTGTTGATTTAAAAAAAATTAGTGATCAAGTCGTCTGGTCCTCTCATCGGTGTTGTATAACCTTTTATTTACAGTTTTTTTTAATAACTATGCAATAACCAATGAATTACATGATTTCTGTGAAACCAAATACTCACTTGCTCAAGTCAAACCCGTGTCAGTTGACATTACATTCCGAAGCATTATTTCTATTCTATGTGAGCTGTTACATTAAACGTGGTTCTGAAACTCTCATCTGACTCCTCTCCCAAATTGCATAGTACCAAACATACTACTTTGTGATGTTCAGTCATTTATAGTTGGGTCATTATGGTAAAGATACAATAATGGTGCATATCAAAAAATAAATCTTATATTAACCATATAAGCTTACAGCAGGTTAGTTGCAATCTAGCTAACTTCATGGTAAACTTTCTGAATGGGTTTGGTTGTCACAGGGGATATCTATTGCTTGTGGATTTAAAATATACCTTGCTACGAAGTGGTAGGACTTGCATAAGATTCACGCCTAATACAGCTTTCGACATTAATTGGTCACTTAGTGACCAATATCGTATTACTGGTCGAACCTTATCTATCAAATCGTACTGTGATCACTAGTCTAAGTGGCTCGACATTACGTGAATTTCGTTAGAATGTCAATTAGTTGGAAGTAATCGACAGGAAAACTTGGACCTAGGTTTCATGCCAGTTGACAATTGCTAATTAATGTCAGTATCTCGGTTGAATCAAGATTTCCCAGTGGTATCCTCTCGGACCTTGAGGTTATATAATGAGGGTTCAAATTCTATGGAAAACATCATTTTTTCACGATTGTAGGTATCTCTTCCTGATGATCACTAAATAGCATGAATCCTACATTAAACAGGGTTTCTGTCGATTTCCGTCAATACCAATCTAAGAAAATGCTAAGGATGCAACTGTGCACCACTACAAACGACTTTTTAATCATATTAAATCTAGTCTTCAACTGTAGAATATAATCACCTTACACCTCTCTTCGCATACTCTACTTATAAATAAGCATGAGTCCACTAACTCCAGTGTATAAGGCGGAGAACAACCATTAATGTGCACGAGATTTCTCACCTACCCTCAATTAACCAATCAGAATAATAGAGGAACAGTTGTATATCATTGGCCTTAGTGTCAATAAACCTAAAACTCACATGATTTTGAATATGACCAAGTCGAGATCTCACAGTTAATAAATAAATCACATTATCTGCTTAAATAGCCATGGTTATCTGTCATGTTGCTCAGCTATTCAAGTGCATTGTGTTGAGAATGTTGAAACTTCAGTTCGTGTGAATTTTAATTACATTTGAATTACTCATCAACATGCCAGATAACTAAAACCTATAACTAAGGTGTTTTTGATACACTCAGAGTTGTGCACGTTTATTTAACTAACGGAAAATATCTCAGATATTCTACATATTAGATTTAGGATTCATTCGAACTAGAACTCCAACTCAATATGTCGGATAATCAAGGCCTATTCCTATCTAAATTCCAAATGCGATGACCTGGGGGGGACTTAATTCTGTCGATTACGACGTATGGATAAGTGTTTATATCCGTAGGACTAAACTACAATGACGATCGCGAATGGTGCTAAATATGACCTTAAGTCAATTTTAATCAGTAGGGAGAAAGGATGATAAAAATAATTAACTGTGTTATTAGAATGAATTATAAACAATATAAATCAAAGGGTATGCTTTAAATTTACGTAATTTTATACGTTATCCAGAAATTCCTAAGTCTTTAAATTAAATAAGAACGATATGAAAACTTATGCATCATACATTATAGCATTTCCCCCCACGTAATCCATTGCCTAGTTTCATGTATTCCTTAAGTGCACCCGAAATTCTTTCGATGTTGTTTCTAAATAATCATGCTGTAGGAATCCACTGAATGACGGTTTTGGAATGATAACACGATGGTTATCATTAGATTGTTGGAGGCACAGTAATCCTTAATAGTATTTCGACTTTGTTTTCTGCATTATTCATACCAATAAATAGGCATGACTTTACTGACTATACACTTGCTATGAGAACTTATATTAGTCAACGTACTATCAAATGCATAATGTGTTTCAACACTGCTAATAATTGATACCCTTCTTATTGATCTCATATAAGAACATTTGTCCTGTTTCTTCACTTTTAACTTTAATCATCTTCCGTCCACGACCACGAATGATTGTTATTCAAACCATTTCCAAATTACAGGATATTTTGCTAGTATCCATATCATTTATTTCCCTGACCTTATTAGTCTTGCACTATAGCGTACTTCTGTCATTGTTCGTTTGCTAACACCCTTTCTTACTACACTTGATCGCACTAGATTTCTCAGCTTGTTCTCGGCAAGATCTCAATCTAAATCAAACGTTAACTTAAAATTAAGGTAATGCCATAAACTGATTATTGGGTTTGGTCATCTTGCATGCTACTAAATTATTCTAATGTTGCATTAAGTAGCGAGTCTTCGAAATCTAGTTCTGTCTTAATAACTTGACAATATGAAGTATATCAAAAACCAAATTACGCTATATATATATAAATAGAATCCTTCTTTCACACTAACCTACATAATAGGAGTAATCTTGATAAAGCGAATAAAACTCCGAAGCTATCTGCAATGTTTTCGTTATTCACTTGTGGACTCCTGATTATCTTCTCACTCATTTAATGTGTGAGTAGTACACATCAGAATGTTATGTGATTTATCCACAACTATGTGCTATTTGTGTGTACACAACAGTGTTTCGCAACCCGATATATCGGACCAAAAAAAACACACAAATCTAGTAAAAGTTAAAGTTTCAAATGAAATTTTTACTGACAATTACACCCTAACACTATAGCACCTAAATTTAAAATGAATGAAAAAAGAAAGATCTCAACTGCTAATTATAGCACACCGTGTGTAGATGTTATAAACACTGTGGATAATTCCAACTGAATAAAATAAACTGGTTATTCATACAATATTCTGTATAAATCAATTTCTTTTAAGGATAATTACATGATTAGTCAAATGATATCAGCTTGTGATAATAAAACATCAATGATGTTACTATGCATTGTAATCGTGACTGAAAATATACCTGATAGATACTGTTCTCTCTCTTTATTTTGTGTGTGTGTGTGACTAACTAACACATGATATAATACCTGTTACTTTTAATATTCACCTGATATTCTCATTATTTCTTCGGATTCTTTTGACTACTTATGAACAGAAAGGTAAATGAATTTGAAATTTCACATCATGAATTAAAGATTTTTGACATAGAAAACAAAGTAGCACTAAAGTATGACAAGTGATGAGAACGTTTGTTACTCTACTTAGGTGATAGTGGCACAATATTGCGAATTGATTGAAATTAGAAATGTAGTAAACCAGTGGGTAATGACTTAGTAGTCGAAAGGTTAATAGCTCACTGTAAAGCTGTAGTGTTTCCCTAAAGTTCGATCATTGTGGGGTCTCTTGCAAGGATGAAACGAACTATCAAGTGCTTCCTGGTCTTCACTATCTGTCTGGTTTGTGATGTGAATCTTCAAATTCAACAAACTGTACTATATCGATTAATAAAAATGCAATGAATTAGTACCAGTTAGTTACGAGCAACGTATAATTCGGCCCATTTATGCATCATTCCAAATAGTTACACCACATCAACACAGAAGTATGAATGTTAAATTAGGGAAAGTAGTTATCTTTTCTATCCTTTCAATATGCATAGAATTTGATACAAATGGGTAGCAGATAGATCTTTCGCCATTTAAATAAAATGGTAATTTTGTAAAGAAATGATATAGATTAGATGATCTTGTTCAAATGGGTAAAGTGAACGAAAAAATTGCATCTAGTGAGAAACACTCCTTTTGAAAATACAGACAAAAGACTTTTTTTTGTTTAGCTTTTATGAAGTGCTTAATGGAAGACTATAACAAGATCACTCGTTGCTTCTGCTCTGAGCCATATCTGATAACGTTTCTTAGCAACAGTCTTATACAGTTTTCTTTCATCTTACAGAGCCATATCACTAACTAACCACTTCTGTATTCTGTCCCAGTGACAGCATATGATTCCGGAGTGACATTTGTAAAATATTATCAGGCCAAAGCGGATGTTTCAAGGTAATGTCACTACCTGCATTATCATTACCACGCTCATACATCGATGCTAAACCTCAGTTTTGCCATAATCACAATAAGCAACCTTGACTTTCATTATTTGTACATTGATCTTATATATCATGCCACTACCAGCACTTACTAAACTACTCAGTTACATTAAACTTTTTGACTACTTTTAACGGTTCAGCACAATCAGTGAGTGTAGACACATACTTCTAGTAGTCTTCTGTAGACACTTAGCATTTGGAAGGTGGAAAGTACATGTCATATATAGTAGTAATATCAGTTTAACTGGCCCTCGGCGAGTAACAGTAGGCAATTGTTCAGACTTATCAAGGAAATGGATATCAGAAACCCGACTGTAAGTGGAACTATCTCCGCAAAAGATGGTTCCAATATTCACTGTCAATCCAGAATATTAGACCGATGGGCAGAACACATTACGGAACAGTTCAACTGGCCCTCGCGTCATCCCTGTTGCCAACCATCCCCAAACAATCTGAATGGCGAATTAATATTGGTCCCCCAAGTTTCATTGAGGTTGAGAAGGCTATAGGGAACTTAAAGCGAGGGAGAGCAGCAGGACCTGATGCATTAACCCCTGAGATATTTAAGGACGGTGGTCCACATGTAGCAGCGAGATTAACTGAGATTCTGGCTAGAATTCGGGAACTGGACGTAATCCCATCTAACTGGCCTCGAACACTAATCATCCCATTCTATAAGAAAGGACAGAAGTCCTCCTGTGACAATTAACGAGGAATCAGTTTAACGAATATAGTGTCTAAAATATTGGCTTCAATAATACTTCGACGTCTAACTAAAGCTCATAAAGAGCAAACTCGAGAAAACCAAGGTGGTTTCAGACCCGGACGTGTTTGTATAGACCAAATATTCACACTTAGACAGGTTCTGTAACATACGCACACTTTTAGACGCCCAACAATAGCTGTATTCTTTGACCTTATGGCGGCGTTTGACTCTATCGATCGTAAGATTATGCAGTAATATCTTTTATTGAAAGACGTACTAGAGAAGTGCATTAACCTCATACGAGCTTTCTACTTGAATACTGATTGTTGAATTAGAGCTTATAGCGGACTGTCGTCAGAAGTGATTACTTCAAGTGGTGTTCACCAAGGTTGTCCACTTTCCCCATTTTATCATGGAAATACTTTTACAGTTAACATTTTCACCGTCTGATTTCTCTGGGGTTGACCTCCTTCCAGAGGATAAACTTGTTGACTTAGAATATGCAGATGATATAGTTCTGTTGAGTGAAGATGCTGATAAAATGCAGAATTTTTCGACAGTCTTAAACGTGAATGTAAGCATATTTGGGATGCGATTCTCCCCATCCAAATGTAAAATGTTACTTCAGGACTGGCTTAATTCGGCACCAAAGTTAGTGATAGGAAGTGAAACTATTGGATATGTTAACCGTTTCACTTATCTCGGGAGCCTCATCAGTCCTAACGGTCTGGTGTCCGATGAAATCTCGGCCCGTATACATAAGGCCCGATTGGCTTTTGCCAATTTGCGTCACTTGTGGCGTAGGCGAGACATTCGTTTACTGACGAAAGGACGCGTTTACTGCGCAGCATTTCGATCCGTTTTACTTTATGGATGCGAAACATAGCCTTTAAGGATAGAGGATATTCGTAGGCTCTTAGTATTTGATCATAGTTGTCTCCGTAACATTGCTCGTGTTTGCTGGGACCACCGAGTAAGCAATGCGTGGGTTAGTAATAGAGTACTAGGTAAATACGGTAAGTCTATTGATGAAGTAGTGAATCTTCACCGGCTAAGGTGGTTAGGACATGTGTTACGTATGCCTGACCACCGTCTACCTCGACGAGCAATGTTGTCTGTTGTAGAAGTAGGCTGGAAGAAAGCTAGGGGTGGCCAAACGAAAACATGGCACCAATCCATGAAGTCATTGACAGTCGGGCTGAGCCATGTTAATAGATGTAGACTACCTGGTTGGGGCCCACACGATGAGCGTAACAAATGGTTAGAGACTTTAGGAGATATGGCCCGAAATTGTTGGCGATGGCGCAGGTGCATCTACTCCTTGTCTTCCTCCAAATTCTAGTTTTTGAGCTTATTATAATTTTCTCTTTACTGAATCACATTTTTTTAATTTCAAATCTTATCTCTGATCTCTATGCCTTTCCATTAGTACTTACTCTGTTACTACCTCCCCTACTCTGGTATTCGTCTGACAATTTAATTTCTGTCTGCTAATTGAGGCATGGCAACTTGAACTGATGTACGCATGTACCAAGTTCTACGTTGTAACTGACTGTAATATCAGTGATCATGAATAAGGATTTAACAAAAGTAATCAATTCGTGAAAACTATGATATAAAACGATTTTGGAGCTTTGGATCTAAGGCATGACAGGGTGAATGCACTCATGCCATTTCATTGGATTCCGAGTCATGTTACTACTCAACTGATCCTAATCAAGTAATCTGTACCTACTAACATAACTTAGTCCTATAATCAAAGACTTTTTAGCCACTTTTATCCTACTTCCAAACCACGCCACATCATTAGTTGATGAATTCACATATAATTGTAGTTTAAGAATTGACTGTATCAACCAAGTGTATTTACTATCTCACTCACCAACTCATACACAAAATGCATATGAACTATGGTTATTATGAATATTATCGTTATACTTTAATGGCAAGATCGATACACTTTACTACTAATTCATTTCAATTGATACTTTTTTTGTTTTGTGGCTTGTCTCAAACACTTCAATATCATAGTGATTAGTATACACTTTGCATGTATGAATATGTACGTATGTAATGATAGTAATAATAATTGATGCTTTTATCTATCATTTCTAAAAATTGGGCTTTCAAGATACATACACAACTAAACTTTTACTTGTTATGGTTTCTATTCAATTCATTGTATTGCAAGAAATAATTAAGTAGAGATTTTACGCTTGTTTATCTAATGTTTTATTGTTTAGTAGTGGTATATTTATTACAGGTATGACTTTGTTCTTGTTACCGTTCCCTCTCATTGATTTGCTCTTCTACCCTCCTCACCAGCTTGGTGTGTTTGTCCCGGTAAGGAAACAGTGAAACTACTTGTCTATGTGTACATAAGTACGGAAGTTTATTGTAATCACAAATTGTAAATACATAATATGCATAAGTCAAATATGAAAGGTGGATTTCTTCACAAAGTTAGACTTGTTTTATTCAACTCATAGTTTTAGGCGTAACCGTAAGGTCATCCATTCATTGGTAGGAATGTCTACTATGCAGTTTGCATTTATATATATATATATATATATATATATATATATATATATATATATATATGTCGGATGCTTAGAACACTGATGATTGTTAGCAATTACAATCATAATTAAGTTGATATAACCAATTCAGTCGTCTTATCAACTGAATATCTCTAAATGTTAATCATTTATCTATGCGATACATAGTTTATTGGTTAATAACTGATTGAAATTGTCGTTATGACATATAATGTCCTGTCGTGACCTTGACCGAGTTCTGAATTATGATCTTCCTTAGCCATCAAACGCATGACCTTAGTAGATTGACCGAATAGTGTATGATCTTATGCCTGGCTACATATTCTGAACCTCTGGTCTGCTCCGTTTCTTAGCCTGATCCGATATTGAAAAAACACATATTGGTTGGCTAAAACGTGTACTTATATTTCAAGCATTCGTTTATACACATACAAAACGAGACTGTACGCAGACCAATTATAATAATATTATCAACACAAAACAATCACAGGAATTGGAAGTAATGGGTACACAGATAACTGGTTCTAAAGAAAAACGACTTAATAACAGTTAATTGGTTTGATGTGCTTTTCATAACATCGATCAATCATTGAGGACACTAGGTGATTTAACTCAGTTGTATTTGTACTTTACCGTCCTTCAAACATTCAGTTTCAGCATTCCAATAGATGTGGCATATTACTGAACTTTATGTGATAACAACGACCTTCGTAAAGCTAAAAAGTTCTTTGACTTCCAACACTAGGTCAAAACTAGTAACATCAGGCTCTATTCTAAATGAGTTCGTTGGTCTCAATATCGTATTGTAAGTGGAACGATGAATCACTCTGATATAACTTTCAAGTGACAGGTTTAAATATATTTGGTACTAATATCTTCATAATTCTCCTATAATTTAGTGATTCGTTGAACTTAATATCTTAGCGGATAACGCGTTGGGCGTTTGAAGCCATACTTGATGTATTCGAGTCTCAGAATGAACATCAGCATTTGATCCGACCAGCTAACGAGTCTTAAATGGAACAAAATAGGCACCATGCATCCTACTACTAGTTTAATACCAAGCATCCCGTGTCCTGAACTCTGGCCAATCAGAACAACGGGATAATGATTTTGCTTGAACCAATTCAACGATTGAGAAGACACGACTGGTTACTAACAACCCTGTAGGTCTGCTCGATGCTGCTAGTTTCAAGCAGGATAGGAATAACGCATGATCTATGGTCCAAACAGGCATTCTCAAATAATAACATCACTACCAAACAAAGACAGTGATTATAAGAAGATGGAATGGGGTGGGGGGTAACACATACATAATAACTTATCAGTAGTTCATGAACGAAAAATGATGAAGTAGTATTTAACTGGTCAGTTGCGATGTTAGGATGAGATAAATACAAAAATAGTAGTAACCTAATATCCATTGCATAATCAATCAATATATATGAAATAATTTCCTGAAGAACTCTCCTTAAAGAGTAGTCATTCACCGAAACTCGTCCTGTGTAACAAAATATACCTAGACTTCTAACATAATTGTCTATTGAGGCAATTCACTTTAAATGACAACAGTGTCGATCGATTATATTGTTGTATATCAACAAGGAAAAATTACAAACCTTTATTTAATCAGCACATATTGTGCTTGGAAAATGTGTTTCTAATTTAAAATAATTATAGTGTAACTATGACTTTGAATGTCAGTTACTTTCTTTTGCCCAGAAATTGCCTCAAGCAGATTTGAGGACTCATTAGATTTCCCTGATATTGTATATGCGATTACGAATGAAAATTTTGTTTGATAGTCTTAATGCAAAGTAATATGAAAAAAAGATGCGTAAGTGAATATCTTCTACACGGAAATCACAATGCTTCAATGATGTGCCTACAGAAAATTCATAAACTAGTGGTTGCTAACCCTTGTCAATCCAACATTTTTTTACAACAACCAATTACAGTCAATCTCAAGAGGTGATTCCTGATGCTTTGGTGAAAAGATTTAAGGGTTCAGTCATATCGAATGTAAGACAGTTACCTACCGATATAAATGAATGAGGCCACACAAATCCATCACACTGACTGAAATTAAAAGTATCAACTGTTGGTTGTCGGTCGACTTAATTGTTTGATGGTTAAGTGCTCGCTGTAAAACTAGAAGGTCATGGGCTCGATTCACTGATGAGGTTGTTGATATATGCACTACCAAGGTGTCTTATATTTGAAGACAATTGTTTAGTGCTGGTTTCTGATTTTTACTGGTTGTTAAACCTAGTTCCATTCGTGATATATGAGATTCAAGAAGTCACAACTAATTGATTCCTTAGTTTTCTTGGGATGTTTTAGTGATCTGTTGCATTCATAAAAATGTCTTCATCATAAAATGCCAAAAGACCTATATACATCGATTTATTCACTTAGTGATCAATGTTTCTATTTAAGTCTCAGGAGAATGATTCATTTATTTTATGATTATATGTACACAACATCGCTGACGAATCGTAATTACGACGAAACCCAGAGCTTCATATGAACTGCTTCAAACTACTCAGTAGTTTTATATCAAATGAACTAGTAACAGTTAATCTTCATCATATTTGAAGCTCAAGGAGGTTAGGGAACACTTAAAAGTTATCATATAGTTGATCTCCATCTCTAACAATTAGACCATATTTGTAATATCACTCATTTTTATAAATAACCTATCCAATTTTTAATTTATTTGAAATTATCAAGTCTAACTTTGGTATTAACATATACAAATTGTACCACATGTAATTCTGTTTGAAAATTGAAGTTCTTTGTGTATTAATACTCGTATTGCTTAATTGTTGAAGTTGGATTGTGACTGACAAGTAGAATGCAAAACATGCATTTCATCCCATTTGTAACTCGTCAGCTGGATTTATCTGCATCAGAGTTCGAACTCAGTCCGTTTCGTGCCAAACGCTACCGCGTTCACCACTAGATTGCTGAGTCCAAACAGTCACACTCGTGCAACAGGATGAATTTATATCATCCCGTTGATTTGTTATGGACGGAAGCTGATCAGTCTCTGTTGTTGTATGTGTATCCTGAGCTGATTGTCTCAATGTAGCGACTATTCACAAGTTGAATTGTGACTGGTAAGCGGAATCGCGGACACGTATTACATAATATGACAATTAAATTTATTGTTAGCATTGAAGTTGGCCATATAATTCGAGAAGACTATTTATCTCTATCTACAGTTCATAAAATGTACCACATTTGACAGTCAAAACAACATAACTTATTTTTTATAATGCAGTGATTTTAAATATACACTTGAGTTTCTCTTTTCATTTCATGCATGTATATGATGTATGCATGTGAGTGTATTCCATACCCCAATTATTGATCCGTCAATGAGTAATACTCTTAGACAATCATCCATTGCTTGAGTCAGTTCATATTTTGGTTGCCACATCACTGCTCTCATTGACAAATGAGAAAGAGGCGTCTGTCTGTTTATCTATCAGGTCTTTATATATATATGTACAACTGCACATTTGTGGATGTGTGTATGTAGTGTAATTCAACTCAACATGTGCGTTTTACGTGTAAAATCGATCGAAATTGAAGAATTAAAGAAGCTCGATAACTTGATGGTGAATCCTTTTTCTATTCACATGTTTTCCTTCATCATATGACTTCTATTTCTCGCACTATACGTTTATTAGTAGAGGTGGAACGAAGTGGTTTTATGCATTTAGGCATTAAATTTAGCTTTTTGTATTCTTCACAGCTTGAGCGCTTAGTACGTGACTCCTCAGCAATGTAAGTCTTTGATTCAGACAGGGAATCGAACCTTTGGCCTTCGGGTCTCACAGCGAATACTTAACCATATGCACTATTGAGCCGGCGTCGAATGGTGGCTGGCGGAGTTCAGATATGTTGAGGGATGCGATAATTATTATCAGTAGCATTGACTGATCGTGCGCGTTTATATCACAGATTGATGGAAGTGAGAATTCTGCACCCAGAAGCCTGCTCAGTGGTACAAATGGGTAAGTGTTCACTGTGAGACCTAAAGGCTACAGATTCGATTGCCTGTCGGAATCGAGGGCGTGTACTACTGAAGAGTCTCATACTAAAACTAAACTGTTGTCCAGTGCTCTATGTTTTTCAGTAGTATCTAATATACATCAATCTGTGGCGAATGCAGATATCTTAACGTGATCATTGAGGTATTAATAGCGTTAGTAGTAGTAATTATTTATGGATAATTGCTGAAAAATTGTCATATACAATATCATATGAAGTAATCGATTACGCAATACAACCTTGACTAAATATTTAAATTGTTACTGTCATGATTTATTCATATTGTGATATTCATATTCATACCTTTAACATTTTCTGAAACACTAATTTTATGCATTATTTAAGATATTTACACTATCAAGTGTCCGTAGCTGGGAATCACTAACAAACATAAAGTACTGGACGGTTGTTTCTTCATAATGTGTAACTAACTGTCATCCACGATCCCACCAAGGACTGAACGCAGTACGATAAAGTGTCACTGCAAGTATTTAACCTTTAGGCTAGAACTCTGATTTGACATCTAGTAGTTTACATTTCAATCCTCAATTAATTTGCTATCATCCATGATTGCCTCGACATTAGTCACTAGTGAGTACATGTTTAGTATTGGTATAGGAGGACGTGTGTAAACCCTATGGAACGTTAATTTCGTAATTGCTCACTTCTCACTCTAGGATAAAACACCTCTTTAGTTCTTCCTGATTTTCCGTTGTTATCAGTCCGTAAAGTAAAATAAGAACTCCAACTTTCTACAAAAATCCGTCTTTCAATAATAATGTTTTACAGTTTGAATTATGCATTGTTTCTTTGTCTGAGTTTTGACTACAGGTTAGGTTGTAACCCCCCTAATTCTTAAGGTCTCTGTGGATCCTAACAAAATTGAGTCAAATTATTTATTAATTATTTTGAATGCACTTGTTATGTCCAACTCATGTTGTATATTCAACAGATGGAGCTCTATTCAACTACCTCTGAGATGCGAAGGATATGTTCACTAAAACATCTAGTGATCACATTTTTATCCTTTTAATACACATACTATTGTATTGACATTTAAACTAATAAATGCAGTCGTCAGTGATATAGAACAGTTGAAAGTTAGGGCTTGTAAGAAAAGCACAACTGAAAATCGCATTGTAATATGCAGGACTCATCCACAAAATGAATGAGACAAGTGATCGATGAAACTGAACACTGCACACAGATAGTAAACACTGAAAGCTTTCATGAATAACTTCAGCAACTAATTTTGGTTATTTTATTTCTTTATGCATATATACATCTAAATGTATCTATTTTATTTATTCAGATAATTTTAATGAGGAGGCATCATTTCTTGGCCAATACTCCGGTAATCGTGCAATATTTAAATCGCCTTCAATCATGAAAGAAGCTTCACCAGAGTTATCAACTACCGGTATCTTAACCGGTAGTGATAATTCTGATCTTTTATTACGTAACAATATTAATATCACTACACCTAATACAATCGGTACATCTACTGCTATTTTTACTCATGAAAATCAAACTGCTGTGTAGTTCCTTGCATGTAATTCATTTTTAAATTCAAACGCTACAGTTAAATCACTGCTGATTATTATTATTATTATTATTATTATTATTATTATTATTATTATTATTACCCATTATCTTAATAATAGTAATAATAATGTGCTTTTAACCAAAACTTTATATTAATCATATTCTTAGTATTTCTATCTATACATATGCTACTTATATAATACTTATTGTCGATTTTATGTCTCTACGTTACAACACTGTGCATTGTTCCTACCAGTTACTGTAGGTACTAAAATATACATAGTAACAATCATAGTAACCGTTATTTCCATCGTGATTGCTGTTGTGCCTACTTCTTGTCTTCCTTCGTTTCACGCTGATTTGTACATTGGATAAAGTTTTCTTCCCTACACTTCTCCCTTGCACACTCATCTCATATATTTTTCCTATTCATTTTGTTCTAAAAAAAATATTTTATTTCTATATTTTTATATTTTGTGCTTATTAAGTGACTGATTATCACCGATACAATAGATCAGCAAATTCGTTTACACATCCACACCAATCTCCCCCTCTATCTGTCCTGTTGTGTATACCCTTCTTCTTACATATTAACATGACAGCATCATATATACATACATAAAATACATATAGTACCGTTGTTGTTTCTTTGCAAACAATCATTGATTCAATCTTGAGAAATAGCATTCATCGACAGTCTCTCTTATTGATGTACCGTTTGCTTCTTATCTTCAATAGGATTATCTCTAATATACACACATATATGTATCCACTTACGAGTTGCCTTTCAATCAGAGTTCCTTTTTCTGTAACATATACACATATGTGTGTAGAATCTTTGTACTCCATTTTGTACTACTGTTTTTTTAAACAAAAATTATATGTATGTGTAATTCTCTATAAATATTTGCTAATGAAGGTCCGTTTTTAATTTATACACATATATAATTGCAAATGTAATTGTTAATTGTCGATGTTTTTGTTGTTGTCAGTATGTTTCTGATACTGTATTCCATGCAAAGTATTCATCATTTTCTTACATTTAAACAAAATGACTATATCAGTGGTCAGATTATCCTTCAAAGTACTCATTAGTGTAGTAAAATTAACCAACTTGGCAGCAGTTTATAACAGGTTCATGTTTTTTATCAGTAGGTGAATGGTTAGAAGAACCGACATCGAAGCGTCAGAAGGCGATGTTGCTATGGACTTTTGACTTTTTTGACATCTCCCACCTGAAATTCCGAAGATAACACCAAAAGAATCTATCGATAGGTCATGCTTTCACAGTTTGTATTCTTACTATAAATCAAAATCAAGTAAGCTTTTACCCTCTTATTCTTCGACATGTTTCTGTCACGAGTTAGCTCACAAAAGAACACTTGCATTATTACTTGATTAATGTTTCAACCTGTGATCTTTAAAACGGATTGCACATCACATTATGACTCAGACGCCGTTACTTGCAACATATCGATAAACACAACATTTCACTGCATAGATAAAGAAACTATACTGGAGTTCTCATTAGTTATTATGGAGTTAATGTAGTGTCTAATGAAACCTCGGCATTGAATGAGTAAATGCTACTAACTTTTGTCAACTCATGTCAAATGTGATACAAACGAGTAAACTGAGCGGAAGTTCTTTTTGCTTTATTGTATTAGTGCAAAACAGCCTTTTAGAGTAGGGAACGTTTGTAGGTCACTAGCATTGTTTAATTATTTTTGTCTTCGTAGTATTGCCAAAGCTTATCACTTTTTAATTATTTACTAATGTCAACTGGGGACCTAGCAATGAGTAAGTACATGTTTCGTGCAACTTTTAAAAATTCAATGTAGTGCCTCACCCCCTCTCCCACTGCCCAACATGTTATCGAATCCTAGAATCTTCAGTTATCAGGAGAATCACAATACCATTGATTCAAAGTGATTCTGTACAATTTTAAGGATTTATTAATCACCTCTTGTTAGGAAAACCCTTTTAATGGTATCCACAAAGAATTCTTCCTACCCTTCCGATAGTGGATGGTAAGATGGGGCGAATAAGTAGCTGATTCCTTATTATTTTCAGAACCACCTGATTCTGAGACGAACTGAGATCTTTAAGATGGTCATAAAGTTGAAATAATTCGCATATTATTGCTTTCACTGTTCAGAAAGGTATGGTTTATTATGGGAACCAACTAGTCATCACAGGGTACTAGCTTGTCTAAAATCTGTTATCAGCCAGTTACTGGTTTTAGTGCTTTATTCTGATAGAAATATTGCCCATTATTGTAGTCTATTGGCCATATGTACAGCTTTACCTTTCTCCGAATCAAACATCGTCAGTAAGGGTATATGATCAGATATCAATGTTACGGAGCTTTTTCAGGGCAAAGATAATAAATAATACTTTTTTTTTCAATTTGATTGTAGTTATTTTTCACTTTGATCAATTATCTGATTGTATGCGATATCTATTTTCTGGAACATTTAAGATGTAAGTTGAACTCCCCTAATCTATAATTTAAAGCATCTGATGATACTACTATGGTTAAATTTGGATTGTAATGATTAAACAATAGATTAGAAGATAGAAACTTGTTAACTTCTTCTAATACTTACTGCTAATCTATTGACCAGTTCTCCTCTATGCCCCTCATCATTAGTTATTTCAGTGGAGTGCATAGACGATAAAGGTAATGAACAAAAGAAGGAAGGATCACAGGATATGTACATTTGTTGGTCTAGACATGGTTTTAATTTTCCAATGTCTAATGGCTTTGGTCTTCTTTGGCATTTAGCCACTATGTAACTTAAATATCTTATTCGTTGCATACAAAAGCTACATTATTCATTACGGAGTTGGGACCGGAATTCGGATGCTTATGTAAACACTGTTTTCAGTTTACTTTCTGAATTCACTTTGACTGTTACTATGGCTAGAACATTTTCTGAGGATGTCTTGCACTACAGTCTCCATAGTGCAGAAAGACAGGAGTTGCTTTAACTCTGAAAGGTAGTCCTCTATGTGTGTCAGTGGTAGGACAGTCATTGCACTCCATTGTTGCTGGGATCCACAAGTAGGATTTTGGGAGACCTAGCTTTGCGAAGTGTTTACCCCTTCCCCGCCCTATTCAGCTGAGTAAAAGGATTTCTGTTAAAGACTATAGATCTGGTGAATCTATAAGGCTTTATTAAATCCCGTAAAGTAATCTTCACATAATCAAACGCTCTCGCCGAACTTTTTTCAAACAATATTGGTGCTGCTCATTTAGGAAACTGCACGGGTTTAAATGCACTATTCATTCGAGATTGTTTTGATTATTGTTAAAAAGTTGAGGAGAGGGGCAGCATTGGGTACTAGTTTTCATAACTGAGATACAGGTGTAGCCCCAGGTCTGAGAATGAGGAATCATTGCAATCTTAGCACATTCTCTCAGACATTTATAAATATACTGCAGTGCTTTTTTGATACGGCTTTCACAGTTTTTTTCTCTGCCTCTTTTGTAGCTTTGATTTAAATAGATGAGGTTAATCGGACAGTATTCTAAGGATAGCTTCTGTTTCAAGTGAAGTCATGGGTTACCTTTGAGCTATCAAGTGCTTTACACTTGCATTCTCTGTGATGACTATTTAATATGTATCTCGAACTATTTTAGCTTTCTATTGGATGTACTATGGACGAGTTATTGTATTAGGCAGACTGGAAATTTCTCGATAACGTTCCATGTTTTTTGGCATATGTGAAGGGAGTGGCAGAGTCCGTATAAAACTACAAGCTATGATGTAGGTTGTAGACTTTATTAATTTGGCTATATAAGTTTTGGATTTGTATCACAGGTAGATGACCCTGGTATGCATTTTCTGAAGTTCGAGAAAACTTTTATAACCTATAGAATCAGTCTTGTTGAAAGATAGATAGTTATTCATTAGTGATATTTAATGAAAGTTACGATTTATTGCGAGTTGATAGAGATTGAAAAATATAGACAGGTAAACTGAATGGTATTGTGATTACCTCCTAGTCCGTAACACTTTACCAGTGTTGTGTTCCTACACATTCGGATGTACAACTTCTTGGACGAACCTTAATTTGCTACTTTTAGTCTTGCCGCTTTTTTGATAGGTTGTCATTTATTACAAAAAATCAGACGGTTTATGTGTTTGAAAACTACTGGTGGGTGTGAAATATAAACCAGGCATTGATTCGCACAAATAATTTGTCGTCTTCAGAAAATATCACATTCTAATGTTCTACTATGTATCAACAACTTATGTAATACTCATCAAATATGTACAGCTTGATGTTGCTTTGGTAATCATAGCTTTCTATTTATTTTATTCTCCTGTGAATCAGTGAGTTGCTTGACCAGTCACGGACAACTTCAGCACTCGAACACCTTGAACCTTCCTGGTCGCAAATTTAGACTACATGTATATAGGAATCTTTATTGCAGTATGAGAGAGAGATAGTTAATTTACAGAGTATTCGTATGTTTATAGTTTTCTGAAACAATAAAATCATCAATACAATTCATCCTAAGAATTTTCAACCACTACCCGATCAGAACACGCCATGTCAAGATTCTGGGAAATGCTGTCGATCAATGATTGGATAGAATATTCCCTGCTCTTTCTAGAGTTCTGGTGGCTTCGTTGAGGTTACTGGGAGACATCCAAACAATACCATATAATTGAATGAGAACTGACAACTCAACACACTCTTTAACTGATCTACCCATTAAGAGTAAGTGTTTTCTGTTCAATTTTATGTGATTATGTCATCATGATTTACAATCGCTCACTTGAAATAATCAACAATCTGGTCACTTCAATGTGTACTGTGTACAATTAATTATCTTATCTCTCTCAATTCGGATAAATTATTAAAGCAATGGATAAATATGTTTAGATGTAGATTTCTAGATGACATATAACTTACTAACTTACTTATGCCCGTTACACCTACCAGAGGATCATAACACACACACCAGTATTCTCCATTGAACTCTGTCATCAACAATCCTTTCCAGCTGTTCCCAGTTACTCTTCATCCTTTTAATGTCTGCTTCCAGTTCTAGACACAATGTGTTCTTTGGCCTTCCTCTTTTCCGTTTCCCAACGTGATACAGTCTGATGATTTCCGCAATGTATGTTTTATCCATTTCCAACGTCGTTTCCTGATTTCCTCTTCAGCTGGAAGTTGGTTTGTTCTCTCCCATAGTAGACTGTTGCTGATGGTTTCCGGCCAATGGACATTCAATATCTTGCGTAGACAGTTGTTTATAAATACCTGTTATTTTCTGAGAATGTTTGAAGTAGTTCTCCACGTTTCAGCTCCATACACCAGAACTGTCTTCATATTCGAATTGAAGAGTCTGACATCGAGGTTGGTTGACAGTTGTTTTAAGTCCCATATATTTTTCAACTGTAGGAATGCTTGTCCTTGTTTTGTTAATTCTTGCCCTTACATTTGCATCGGATCTTCCTTGTTCATTGATGATGCTTCCCAGGTACGCAAAAATATCCACTTCTTCCGGAGTTTCTCCATCAAGTTTAATTTGGTTGGTGAGATATAACAAGTAAAGAATATTAATTTTGACGAACAACTTTGTCAATCAAAATTTAAAAAAATAATTAGAAAAACATTACATACATAGTTACTTGTTGTTTCAATTAGTAACAAATTTAATGCTTCAATTATCTGATCTTATTTTCTGATAGTTTCTAAGCGAATGAATACAATATGATGAATTCTAATCACCCAGAAAACTACTTATTATCGTTATGGAGTACTGAAACTATTGATCTCAATTGCATTGTATAGAAATTACACTTACATTTGATATTACGAAAATTATGAATTGGCATTACTGGGATATCTGTTTCGTACCAGTGAAAAAACTTCTCGGTTGTGATTTATCAGCGAACTGAGTTTATGAACTTCATTTCAAGTTTCGCAGTAATCACTTAATTGTTAAATCACTTATCTGGCTAGCAACTAACAGTTCAGTCAATTTTTAATAGATTCGTATAATTCAATTGATTGTTCTCAGTGGGTCGCAACATGGTTAAATCCCACTGAACAATTTTTCTCACTAGAACTCATGGAATTACCTCCTGACGTTAGTCATTAGTGAGCTCATGTTGATTGTAATTAGGCGTTGTGGAAATCCGTTGAAGTTCGATTTCGAATTTACCTTAGCTGGTCAACATTTGGAAACCAGATCTGACGATTAAGATTTCGCGGCCAAATCAGATTATCCTGCGGTCAAATCCCTGCTAAGAAGTCCAATACTAAGACGTGATAACTGTCTAGGAGTCCCAGTCCCTTAGTTTTTAATGATGGTCTAAATCACGACAATTTGTGATATCAACTTCAAACTCAACAGTTTCCACAACACACCGTTATAGTCCCGATTTTTTTTAGGTAATATTCCATTTAACTAAGTTATGAATAGTGATTACAAACGTTTCTTTCTGTACTGCATGGAGTTCAACGTGTGTACATAGAAATTAGTAGAACGATAACTTTAAAATACTACATCGAGTCTCACCAACTACTTCATCTCGAGCAATTTTGGTAGTATCATTAGTTTTATACATCTAGTGTGGCTGAAAGCTGGGTGGACATATATGTTTCTTGCAGAAGGTTACATCACCATTTGTTGAATTTTTCAAAACATTCATTTACAATGACTGTTTTCTGATTGTTTGAAACTAGCTATAAACTTCCGTTGTTAACATTTGTATATTCAGATTTCAGAACTCTCTGCTCGTTGGATAGGATGATTATTGTCCCTATACTGTACTCTAGCCTATCATTCATAAAGTTTATATGCTGTCTTTGGATATTTGGTGTGTTATTGAGTGATTAAAATGTAGTCACTACTCAAGCATTGCTCGACCTCATACGTTTGATTAGCCTAGATATTTGTGAACGTACATACTTTCAGCTATAATTCTCTTTGACTTCTGTTATATCCAACGTTTCTATGTAAACTAAGTGAATTCCTCATCCTAGTTCGATCGCTTTTCTGCTCACTTGATGAGCGAGTGTTACATATTGTAACATAATATCTGATATTTCATTTTTAGCTAGATGTGGCTACAATGCTGCAATCGTTATTTTAATCAAAAACTTTAGTAATGATGCATTTATAGCAATGCTTAAGATGAGGTTGTAGTTGTTTTACAACCAAGTCTCTAGTAAGTCCTTGTTATTTGGTGAATCTTCTAGTTGTATTATGAACCACACATGTATGCAGTAATGACCAGTATTCATTAAGTTTGCAGTCTGATTAGTTGCCAGGGTGATTTGAAGAATTGTAAATGTCAATTACATGTAATTCGTCTCTTTCTTTTCATTTAGTGTACGTAAATTTTACTTAATACCAATTGGTCAATCAACTCAGTGATCAGTCAGTGTAGTAACGTTTGCATACCGTGAAATTGAGTGACCCGAAATCAAATCCACCAGTAATCTATAATGGTCTTATTAGTACTTAGAGTTCCAAATTGTAGTCACGTAATCACACACTGAAAACTCAGAAGTAATAGTAGTAGAATTGTGTTGAAATAAACGGTAATATGAATCACATGCAATCGACAGCCGACAGTCAGCACTCAGTAATCCATGGACTAATAACCAAGAGAACCCAGTAATCACTTAATCCAGCAATCCGGTAATATCGGGAAAACCGAATCTAACCAGGGATATATAGATATGCGTATAGGAATACCTATGTCTAAATATAGATAATCACAAAAGGGTGAGAATTGGGCAATCAACGACAAGTATTCAATGATGAGGTCAACCTAACACACATCACCGAAACAATAATAACAAAGGATTGAGTAAGTAGACACACACAGGGGGAGGGAATACATAAATTACAAAACATAGTAACACATTTATAAAAACATCAGGAACGAGAGTGTACATGTGTCATGCAATCGTCTAGATTCATCTTAACTAGATATTGGAGATTACCACAAAAACATCAGTTCCCTTAAAATAATAGGTATGTAATTCTGTCGGAGTCTAAACAGCGCTAAACCTAGATCTTGACCACAACCAGATCGCCTTCCATACTTTATTTTCAAACTATAAAGTAAACACTGAACATAATTTAGTGTAATAAAATCAGTATCAGTGACGACAACAACAACAACAACATAAACGGCGGCGACAATCAGATCGACCATTAGTTTAATTCCATGTTTTACACGATATACTTATGTTTTATTTATTTATAAAGAAGTTACATATCTCATTGCCTAGTTACCAATGTATGTTTATATATTGAAATAATCAAGAATCATGTTACATTGAATTTTCAATTAGGTAAACTTTAGTCAACTGTCTGTTTAATGTTTGTTTACTTAAACTCATTATGTTTCTTTTGGTAGACTGATTATCAGTAAATAATTTTATTCATTCCACCATTACAATTCATTACATGTTTACATGTTTGTCTTCATTACAGAATACTGAGATAGTTAATTATGTTTCTTTTCTTCTTTATTGTTTGTATGTTGTAAGAGATTGTTAAATTTGAAGTATCCTAATATGAATTGATTTTAAGTAGAAATAGTTGATTAGATACCAAGGAAAAGAGATTTGAGCAAATGTGAGAATTACAGAAGGATCACATTATTGTCAGTACTAGGGGAAGTTTTCAACAGAGTGTTGTTGAACAGAATGAAAGATTCAATGGATGCTCAACTTCAAAATCAACAGGCTGGTTTCCGTAAGGATCGGTCGTGCACAGACCAAATTGCAACACTACGGATCATCGTTGAACAATCAATTGAATGAAACTCGTCACTGTACATCAATTTCATTGACCATAAGAAGGAGTTTGATAAGCGTAGACAGGAGATCACTATGGAAAATTCTTTGACACTACGGGGTACCAGAGAAACTCGTCAATATTATCCGAAATTCTTACGACGGACTACAGTGTAAAATTGTGCATGGAGGACAGCTGACAAAGGCATTCACAGTGAGAACCGGTTTCAGACAAGGCTGTCTGCTCTCGCCTTTCCACTTCCTCCTAGTGGTTGATTGAATCATGAAAACCTCTACATCTGGGGGAAAGCACGGGATTCAATGGACAAGTAGGATGCAACGCGATGAACTGGACTTCGCGGATGATCTAGCACTTCTATCCCATACACAACTGCAAATGCAAGTGAAGACAACCAACGTAGCAGCAACCTCAGCATCAATAGGCCTGAACAAACATAAGGGAAATAACAAGATCCTCAAATTCAACACAAAGAGCACTGACCTAATTGAACTTGATGGTGAAACTCTGGAAGAAGTGGATATCTTTACATACCTGGGGAGCATCATCGATGAACAAGGAGGATCCGATACAGATGTAAAGGCAAGGATCGGCAAAGCAAGGACAGCATTCATATAGTTGAAGAACATATGGGACTCAAAACAACTGTCAACCAATCTCGGTGTCAGACTATTCAATTCGAACGTGAAGACAGTTCTGGTGTATGGAGCTGAAACGTGGAGAACTACTGCAAACATTCTCAGAAGAGAACAGGTATATATTAACAACTGTCTACGCAAGATATTGAATGCCCATTGGCCGGAAACCATCAGCAGCAGCCTACTATGGTAGAGAACAAACCAACTTCCAGCCGAAGAGGAAATCAGGAAACGACGTTGGAAATGGATAGGACATACATTGCGGAAATCATCAGACTGCATCACGAGACATGCATTAACTTGAAATCCTGTTAGGAAATGGAAAAGAGGAAGGCCAAAGAACACATTGTGTCTAGAACTGGAAGCAGATATTAAAAGGATGAAGAGTAACTGGGAACAGCTGGAAAGGATTGTTGATGACAGAGTTGAATGGAGAATACTGGTGAGTGTGTTATGATCCTCTGGTAGGTGTAACGGGCATAAGTAAGTTAGTAAGTACGTAATAAATTGTTGATCTTTAGTGAGACTGTTTTGGATAAGAATGAATCTTTAATCCACTCTCAATCTATAAGATTGAATTGGTGGGTTGAATACTTTTATAAACAAGTTCAACTAACCTCTTGATAACCTCACATTTTCGACTATCCTTAAACTACCTAAGTGAAAAGTTGATACTTACCCTCCGCCTCTATTTATTAGTTGTGTTGAAATGGCTGTAGGTAATTTGAAGCAAGGGAAGGCATCTGGTCCTGGAAGTTAACTCCAGACATCTTTAAGGTCAGCAGTCCGGTTTCCGTATGCGTGTTGACTGATATGTTACCTAAAACCCTTTACCTGGACGTAATCCCGTCCAACTAGTGACAATCACTGATCGTCCCAGTTTACAAGAAATAACAGGAATCCTCACGTGACAACCATAGAGGCATCATTTTGACTAGCATAGCTTCTAAGGTATCACCTTATGTAATCATCCGAAATTTGTCTGGAACTGTTATGCCGCACAACTAAGGAAGAGTTTCAAACTCTCAGTACTGTGTTTTAGAACATCATTTCAGTTATTTTATCTACGGGTAATGTAAACATTTTGTTTCTATGATTGTTACATTCCTCTTACCCTATCCTCCAGATAAGTATATTTTCTCTTACAATGAACTACAGTTCATTGGTTGTCTGCAAGTTATCCCTATTCACTGCCACTATTTCTTTAGTTCTGTATTAATGTTAATTTTCTAATTGGTTCGCTATGTGATCTGGTTTGATATATATATAAACGAATGTAATAAATATAATTCGATTCTGTCTGGTTGGTCTATCGGCTCGTGTTCTTCCTTATTTCGGCTTGGGACTCAGTTGGCATTGGACAGACGCGCAATTATCAACTAGGCACAAGTAATTGATACTCCGCCAACCAACTACCAAATTTTTCGCGTCATAACAGGAAACATGAAACAGCTAACTAGAGAAAACCAGGCTGGTTTCAGACCTAGGCGAAGATGGATTAACCATATATTCGCTCTTCGTCAGAGCCTAGAACATAGGTATAGATACTGTCGTCCGGCAGTAGTTGTATTCCTTGACTTGATAGCACCTTTGACCCCGTAGATCGAGATGTTCTGCTGCAGTGTTCGTAATTTAAAGGCTTTCTTCAGAAGTACATATGCCTTATAAAAGCTCTCTACTCGAACACAACTGGTCTCACCACTCTTTGTTAGTCGATGTCTAACTAAATCTTAGCCCTGATTCAGAAACTCGTTTGGATTTTACTAACCTACATCACTTGTGCAAGCGAGATATTTATTTTTCAAAGAAAGGTCTAGCGTATTGCACAGTAGTCCACTCTGTTTTAACACATGGGTGAAGAACATAGACGATAAAAATAGAAGATATGCATAGGCTCCAGGTTTTTGATCGTAGAAATTGTCGTAGTATCGCCCGAATATCATGGAACGAGTGAATAAGTAATATTGATGTTAGACGTAGAGCACTAGGAAAACATGGCAAATCAGTCGAAGAAGTCGTAAATCTTATCGACTGAGTTGGTTGAAACATGTGTTTCATATACTTGACAACCGTTTTTTATCCTGGTTGAGGTAGAAGAAAGGTAGTAGTAGGCAAACTGAATTAAGGCATCAGTCCATTAAGTCTTTGAGTGCTAATCTAAACTATGTTGGTAGATGCAGGCTACCTGGTTAGGGTCCACATGACAGTCGTAATCAGTGGTTGGAGACGCTGGGTGATATGGCTCAAAATCGACTACAGTGGTTTAAGTGTATTCATTCACCTTTTATGTTCTCCTCGATCCTACGTCTGATTATTATTTCGTACATTCAGAAACCATTAATGAGTAAGAAGCATTTGATAGATGTTTCATCTCAGCATGGAACTAATCTGTAGTATGTATACATTATTTCGGATTGAGCCTACGACCTATATTTCTTTCAGTTAGGGAATCACCTTTGGGTATCTGAGTCAACATTTGGTTGTTATATCCCTCGAATCAAGATGAATAACTAACTTGAAATAGTTTTCCAGAAGATTATTTCATATATTTTGGCTTCGTCTATATGGGACGTTTTATTCCTATTATTTGCATATTGCTCCTGCCCTAACTTTCCATTTAAGCTACTAACTATTGTTGTGTCATTTTCTGTTCATAAATTATCACTATCTGATTGTGTGCGTGTTACCTCAGTTCCCAATCGTTCTTGCCTGTGTACTGTACTGATGATATTTTTCTAATTAGTTAGCTCTTTGGTGAGATTTTACATGTTTATAAAGAAATGCTCGAAATATAAGTATAACCTTATCTTATTGAGTTATTTGTTGTGTCCTCCTATCTACCCTGGGGATCGAAAATATCAAGGGGGGTTGACATAGTGGTTGTATTGGTTCCTAACATGGTTATTTTTATTCTGGATCCCGTGGTCGATCACTTTCAAGACAACACCAATAGCTCAGATGTAAGTGGAGATGTAGATATGATATGATCGTCAATGGATAAGAAAACAGGAATACTAAGTTAGAAATAAAGGTGCATTTGTTTCAGAATAAGCGTTTGAGCAAAGCCTGAAGGTCGTGGCACAGATTACCTGGTTAAGTCATGGTTGCACACTGGGGAAAAATTTCGTACTAGGACAAGATAGCGCTCTTGTGCTTTGTGGTTTACAATGGTTGTGTAACTCAGACCTATTCGTAATATCAAACTAACATTTGACAACCTTCACAACATTCATTTATATGTGTATTCTAGTCAAATCATAAGAAATTGAAAAGTCAATGAACACTTGTAATTAGAATATGCTTGGGTTGTCCTGTTGATTTATCATGGACTGAAATTGATCATTCTCTGTTGCTATATGTGCATCACGGGCGGAATATCTCGATATAACAAAAGTTCACAGGCTTTGTTTGAGTTGGATTATGACTGGCAAGAGGAATCTAGGACGTTCATTTCGTCCCATTTAGGTATCGTAAACTGGATGTATCTTCATCTTAGTGTTGATATTCACACCGAAACTAGTACTCAATTTGCTTTGTGTCAAACGCCACAGCATTAACCACTAGACTACTGAATTCAGACAGCCACACTTGTGCAACGGGTGTGTATTTATAATTAGAATGCATTTAGATCTTTTAATTGATTCATCATGGATCGAAATTTTTCAATTTCTCTTACTAATCTTACTGTATTTCATTTATTTAATTCTAAAACAAGACTTAATCGTAATATTGACATAAGAGGATGCATACAAGTTTGTAATTATGAAGTGAGCATATTTACAACCCCGCTGCATAATTAATACTTTGTTATTAATCTGACACCGGTGAAATCTCTTATACTATACTATACTATACTATACTATACTATACTATACTATACTATACTATACTATACTATACTATACTATACTATACTATACTATACTATACTATACTATACTATACTACTTAAGTGTCTACGAGAAACACTAGGATACTCGAATTAGGTTTCATAGGTTGATATAAAAGTTAAAAAATTGATCGATTGGTTAATTTCTCGAAGATTAGAGTTCATGAAATAGTGATTATTTTAAGAGAATGATACATCAAACGAATCAAAAAAGAACTATATAAGAGAGCAAGAACGACTATTTGTGCAGAATAAGATGACGATTCATTTTATTTCATTGGTTTCTCATCAGCCACTGCATACAACTTAGAATGATACTCATTTACAAAATTAATATTTCAAACAAGTTTTAACATACTCATGAGAATGGATTGAGTTAGTTGAAATCAAATTATGTAAACATGTGAACATGACTTAAAATGTTGGAGAAAATGCCGTAAATATATATGCAGTGCGATGGTCGATCTACAGAAAACGACGTGGAATGGATTGTTCTTGAATATCAAATGCTTCTGTCTAATCCATCACAAAATAGCATTAGTGAAAACATTGTTACTCAGAGCCAAAAAGATTTGTACTTCAAATGTGATAGATACAGAACTCACTAACATTACATTAAACAGCTATCCGGAAAAATTCATTGACGAATACAGTGAGCAAAAGCCTGATAAACCGAATGAAACTACAGTGCACAAGAAGTCTATTTTCATTCAACTCGATTTTAAAGGTGATGACATTGCTGGAACAATCAGAAGAAGACTTAGCTCAGCCTTAAAGAGAACTTATTATGCTGCAAAACTGTTTGTATCATACATAACAACATGTTCACTGAAACAATCAAAAATCGACAGGTATCCTTTTCATGTTACCGCCAACTGTCTGCATAAATTTACGTGTACCAGCAGTAGTAGTTACATTGGCGGAACAGAAAGAACGGCCTACCTACGCTTTAATGAACATGTTTCAAAAAAACTGCGATTCACAAGAATAAAGACATTCAACAGTGGAATCGCTAAGCATCTGATTGACATAGGACACCAGATTGATATTAATGAATCATTCAAGGTGTTCAATAGACAAAAACGTCAAATCTAAAATATGCCGGGGCGATTGCCATTAAACGATTAAAACCAAACTTATATGTCTAAAAAGAAACTGTTATAAGCCTCACTTTACCTTGGTAACCTAACTTATATGTCATCAGTTCCATCGTTATTAATCTTTCGCTAAGTTTCATTTATTACTTTTTTCTTTTTGGATAGGATTTAACATTTTTTTGGTTGCATCGCCGTGTTTTTTAGATGGTTAAGTTCAACTTTCGTGTTTAATTAGGTCATTTTAAGTTTAACAACTGAGCTAAATCACATTATTGTTGAATATTTCCAACCAACTCTTATTGTGTAATCATTTGACCTCTGATCTCTGTTTTGACTTCTGGTACCTTCTCATGTATTGGATAGATATGGTTACAGCATTTTCTCCAACATTTTAAGTCATGTTCACATGTTTGCATAATTTTGATTTCAACTAACTCAATCCATTCTCATGAGTATGTTAAAACTTGTTTCAAATATTAATTTTGTAAATGAGTATCATTCTAGATTGTATGCAGTGGCTGATGAGAAACCAACGAAACGAAATGAATTATCATCTTATTCTGCACAAATATTTGTTCTTGCTCTCATGAAAATAATAAAAGAAACAAAGTGTTTGAAAGAACGATTTACTTTTAGAACTGTTTCTCAGAAAACCATTTCATTTATTTTGGTCGCATTTACATTGAACAATTTCTATTATGATGATGTTATCGTCACCCTAGCCTCCCATTACACACATGAAGTGTTACCAGATCATTTTCCAATCATGAACTGCAACTAATCAACTGTGAATCTGTTTCCCACCCCCTTCCAGTTTCCTATTATTATTTGCCTTGTTTTGAGTCAACGTTATCAACTTAATTGGTCAGGGTTTGTATGTATATTAGCAGGTGCGCAAAGTCTAAATTGACTTCGATTGTTGGCCTAGTTATCTTTGTGTTCGTTTATCCTGTTCCGGACTGTCCAAATAACCAATTGGTGAGGGCGATGGAACTGAATTTCCTGACTGTAGCTGATGTCTTGACATGGTAGTCAGATTTGCCTATCGTGATGACCCAACTGAGCTATATTGGTTGAAACGTATGTTCCTTTAGGTCCTACCGTGCCAAGCAGGCCTGTTGGAGAACGATAAAACTAAAGGCTGCAATCTAAGATCTAAGGGTGAAGTCGGACTGCTGATTGCAGTGAGGTGTTAAAGCAGTAAGGTGTTTCCCTCGGATAACCAGCATCTGCAGTGATGCTGCCTTCATAACGAAAGGAAGGGGTTAGAAAATGCCAGACCTCACCTAAATCCACGGATTTCCGTCTCCGGCAGTAAGGCCTACTAAAGGACGGAGCTAACACTTCAAAAACTTCCCATAACAAGGTTGTGCGTGATCGGCCTCAAAACGCTGTTTCTTGGGCTCTGCGATCGTGCTCCTAGGTCACTATGACCAATACTAACCTAGTTTTCCTTTCAGATACCTCAATAAGTCTCGAATTAACAGGATCAGAGTAGACTTAACGTTATCAATCAGTCATTCTAATTGTTCGCAGTCACCATATTGATTCCCGCCAGGTTACATCAATAATTTGCTTAATTGTTATTTGTATTGATCTGAGTTCATAAGATACCAGATACATTTTCTTATTGAGAAATATCTCATCATAACTCCTGAACATGAAAAACATAATGTTAATAAGTAGAACAAGATTTCTATAGTGTACATTTAGTTTGTTACTGTTATTAACAGTACTAGTAGTTAATCAAAATTGTACATTATTCTCTCATATATAGAATTTTCTTATTCTTTATTTTGAAGTACATCAAGTACTCAATGATTCTTTGATAACTGAAATTGTAATAAGAGAAAAGAATATGTGCCAGTATTTACATCAAACCTATAAAAAGGGTTGTTATAAGTGCCTAAGAGTTGCATATGACATACTAATCAAACAAATTGAATTGTGATAAAGTACTATGAATGCATCGACATTGAGTATATGAACATGTCATAAATGTGAATTAATCCAATATTAGCAAAGTGATCTTCATTTTGATGATGATATGTCAAGAAAGAAAGTATAATTCAAGTTAACGATGTAAAAATATGAGTGGGTTTATATTAATTGGTTAACCAGTGTGAACTAAATGTACTGATTAAACAATATGAATATCGGTTGTTTATATTCGTTACAGATTAATATTCGTTAAGTGGTTTGGTTAGCGTAGACAGGAGATCACTATGGAAACTTCTTCGACACTACAGTATACCAGAGAAACTCGTCAACATCATCCGGAATTCTTTCGACGGACTACAGTGCAAAATTGTGCATGGAGGACAGCTGTCAAAGGCATTCCCAGTAAGAACCGGTGTCAGACAAGGCTGTCTGCTCTCGCCTTTCCACTTCCTCCTAGTGGTTGATTGGATCATGAAAACCTCCACATCTGGGGAGATGCACGGGATTCAATGGACAAGTAGGATGCAACTCGATGATCTGGACTTCGCGGATGGTCTAGCCCTTCTATCCCATACACAACAGCAAATGCAAGTGAAGACAACCAAAGTAGCAGCAATCTCAGCATCAATAGGCCTGAACATACAAAAGGGAAAGAGCAACATCCTCAAATTCAACACCGAGAGCACTGACCTAATTGAACTTGATGGGGAAACTCTGGAAGAAGTGGATACCTTTACATACCTGGGGAGCATCATCGATGAACAAGGAGGATCCGATTCAGATGTAAGGGCAAGGATTAGCAAAGCAAGGGCAGCATTCCTACAGCTGAAAAATATATGGGACTCCAAACAACTGTCTACCAATCTCAAAGTTAGACTCTTCAACTCGAACGTCAAGTCAGTTCTTCTGTATGGAGCTGAAACGTGGAGAACTACTGCAAACATCCTCAGGAGAGTACAGGTATTTATCAACAACTGTCTACGCAAGATATTGAATGTCCATTGGCCGGAAACCATCAGTAACAGCCTACTATGGAAGAGAACAAACCAACTTCTAGCTGAAGAGGAAATCAGGAAACGACGTTGTAACTGGATATGAGACACACTACGGAAATCATCAGACTGTATCACGAGACAAGCACTAACTTGGAATCCTGTTGGAAAACGGAAAAGAGGAAGGCCAAAGAACACATTGTGTCTAGAACTGGAAGCAGACATTAAAAGGATGAAGAGTAACTGGGAACAGCTGGAAAGTATTGTTGATGACAGAGATCAATGATGAATACTGGTGAGCGGCCTATGCTCCTCCAAGAAGGGTAACAGGCGTAAGTAAGTAAGTGGTTTGGTTAGGAGCACTCTCGGTTTTACCTGAGAATAGGATTCAAGACTTTTAGGTCTCGCAGTGTATGACTAACTACCTGTACAAATGAGTAAGCAAACAGTTATACAATTTTCACTTTCATTAATTTTTGATATATTGTGACGATCATCGATTGTCATTGATGATGGTTGTTACACTCTCGATGTATCTGAACTCCACTAGTCAGGAATTCTCACTACAGTTTCATGAACGTCCTGAAATCCCATACAAGGGCAAAATAGCTGTTTGGTACGCCCTTTTTGTCATTGGTACCTAAACAATATCAATCTGTGACCAATACAAACTTAATACTTATCTCTACAAAACCATCTCCATTTAAATATGCAGATTTTACATGAATAATTAATGTCTGTTACAGTCTTTACGTTGAAAAGGAATACCAGCTGTATTATAGAACTTAAATCATCGGTAATAATAGTTATTTAGCCTAAGTTCAACAACTATTAAAAACTAGTGGACATTGTTAGACACCTGTTTCATTGTAACATGAAACTACATAGAAGTGAGCATCAACGGCCACACCAAAAAATCTAACCTATGACCTTGATGTTCCACAATGAACATTTGACCGTTAGACTACTGTTCCGATTAGCAACCAACAGGTGATTTATCTATTTTCAATCAATATGGGATATTTTTGTGTGACTTCATCCACTACCTTTGGTAGGCGATTGGCTCACACTAGACGTAATTCAACTTCACTGGTCATTTCTTCTCATTAGTGAGATGATATTGATGTCAAGAGTAACAACCTCTACAACATTTCATTACAAAGAAATAAACATGTTTGTTTATGCTGACATGAATTCTACGAGGAGAGTATAATGAGGTATTAAATTAAAAAAATATTTACACTTTGTATTTTCTATAAAAATCAGTCACCTAACTGATTTACTTCAATCGTCAATTCATTATTTCTTCACATCTGGAATAAGTATAAACTGGTAACTTGTACAGAAGTGTGTATATGTGCACCCAATTGAACGTTGTTTTTACTACATACTCAGTGAACAAGCGACGATGTGTACTGCAGCTAGAGTTACACTAATTAGGTTTACTTGTTTGTATTTGTCACAAATTGATGTTGGTTGGATACCAATGAAAAGTAGGGAGCACTGAACAGCTATTTTGTCCTAGTGCACACTCTCGATTCCTCCGGGGAATCGAGTTCAACTCCTTCAGGTTTCATATTGAATGCTTTATATATCACTGGGCTAAAGTCCTATGGTAAAATTCTCACTTCCAGTGGTACTTAACAAATACCAATTGATGACGAATACAAACAGTAGTACTTAGTACCTATCTTCACAAAACTAATTCAATCTTATACTGATTACATTGCTTATTGTACCACTAGAACTACATTTATGTGAGTTGAGCTTATCCGATTGTGTTAGTGAAATATGGCTGGGATATAGTGTCGTGATGTATAATAATATTCTTTTATAGTTCAGTAAATAAGTATTAAACTGGTCGATTACAACTACGTTTTAAATTGATGGGAGAAAAGTACAACTGAAGGTTCATGTGGTCATCTTAAGGTTAGACAATCAAGGATCTATTGATGACAAATAACCGTGATTTTGATGATGTAAATTAAGTCTTTTGGATATCTAGCATGTTATGAATTCAGAGAAATACAATTAGAATTCACCAAAACTGAAATTCAGAATGTCAACTTTATACATTCTAATATAACTTGAATGTATTTGAATCTCCCCTTTGCACAAGTGTAATTGTCTGGACATAACAGCCTATCGGTGAATGCGATGTCATTCGGCACTAGATGAACTAGGTTAGAGTTTTAGTGTAAATATCAACATTGGGATGTACGTACATCCATATGACGCGTCCCAATTAGGACGAAATGCGAGTCATAGATTTTTATTGCTAATCACAATTCAACTCAAATAATACATCTTAGTGTTGAACTCCTCAATGTCAGTGGACACTTAAAAGCCGTTTTCAGATTAAACCAAGAACCAGATCTCACAGCAAATACTTATCCATCAATACCACTGAACCTGTGTCTGATGATATGACTCCTGCTTTATTAAGTTTGTAATATAGTGCGACAGTTATCCAACATCATTGATGGTAACTGTATGTCTGAGCTGCACAAACCATGACTCCTTACTAGAACTTCTAAATAATTTTAAAGTAAGTCACTAATGACTTGCTTATCGCAGTAACGTTGATAGGCTTTGTGATGATTGGTTACAATATGTTGTTTATATTGATCTCGGTTTGGTAATTCTAACATTTGATTGTTAAGTCCATGGTTCGATCACTGGTAGGTAGTAGGTACACATTGCTATAAATGAGAAATTTTATACTAAAACCAAACTACTGTCTGACAATAATGCTCTCTGATTTTAATGGTACTGAACAGAGATCAGCCCTTGACGAATACAAACAACAAATCAGAACCAACTGTCATAATACCACTGAATATTTACTATTTAGTTTCCATGACACTCATTCACCAACTCTGACTAACGCCTTATTGTGTAGTAGTAATTTTACGTACAATTCTTTTTGTTATTATAAAGCGCTCGTCGCGGAGCCAGAGGGTCCTTGGTTCGATCCCCACCAGGGTCGTGGATGCGCACTGCTGAGGAGTCCCATACTAGGACGAAACAGCTGTCCAGTGCTTCCAGGTGATCAATGGTTGTCTGGTTCAGATCAGTTCGTGATATCAGCATTAATAAATTAACTATCTCCACAACAACCCCTTAAATTGCAAGTTGTTTATTGAAATCATGTTTATATGTACATATATACGATTGTACAGTTTTGAAAATGTAATCACTGAAAAGAGATCACTTTTATGTGTTTCAGCGAATTTGGAGGGGGGGGGGGAGAGTACAGTTTAAACCACCACAGTAACTATTTTATAATTTGATTGTTGTTATTGTTTGTTCTAAGCACAAACTACTCTCTAACGTGTTTACAGCATAACATCTAGTTATGTCACAAACGACATAGTTGATTTATTATTTATCACTTTGATGAATTTGTGATGTTTGATGTTACTGAGTCATAAAAAGCATCAATTCATATTTTTCACAGTACTTATTTAATAGATTTTAGTAGTGTATGTCTATGTTCAAATGTTGCCCACATAAATTAATATAAATGTGGGACTAATGCTAAGTAATGTAAATATAATTAGAACTTACTCGAACTGTAATTTAGATATTCTTAAATCAGTAGGCTATTGTAGTGATTGTTGATATCATGAATTGACTTGAGCTAGACAACCTAGAAAACTAGTAAGTATGTCGTTTAAGTTGGATTATGACCGGCAAGTGGAATCCAGGATGCGTGTTTAGTCTTTTTCGGGACTCTTCTGTTGGATTTACCTGCACCCTAATGTTGATGTTCACAGTGGGATTTGAGGTCAGTCCGTTTCGTGTCAAACACCACCGCGTTCACCATTAGACTACCGAGTCCAGACAGTCACACTTGTGCAATGGGCGCATTGGTATTAGGATGAATATAACAACAGTGACTGATCAGCTTCAGTTAATAACAAATCAATGGGAATGTACAAATTCATCCTAATAGTAAGTACGTATACAACTGTTTTATCCTAGAGCTTTAGTCAAAAGACATGACCAGTAAAGTTCACCTATATTGGTTGTAAGTTGTTTAGTCATCATTCGAAATTGAAAAGATCATATGAATATACCACGAACTGTACTGTAGTTAAAAGTATCAACCATTGTGTGTCAGCTGATTCAGTGGTCTAACAGATAAGCAATTGTCTCGAATCTTGAAAGTAGGGAAATTGATTCCTTAGTAGGATGTGGAAGTGTATTGTTGAAAAACCCCCATACTTGGATATCATAACTAAAAACTGGTATAAAAGTAGATCAGTTACATTTATTACCTTTTATTAACAGAAATAATGATTTAAAAGTTGTTCTTGACTTCATTCTCTTGTTCCAGTTTATAGTGAATTTTCTCATGTTTAGACTCACAATAGAGTTTATATTAAATCCATGACTAAATATCCCACGTTTTAAATTCCTTCTGTTTCACCACTAGATATGAGATGCGTCAGTTTGACCTAATACACATCTGTACCAAAGTCTATGCTGTCTGTAATCATTGTATTGGATTATCATAATTGAACGTATCATTCAAACATCAGTGTTATTCCAGAATATCTTATCATTATGTTTAGAAATATCTTTGGTTAGGTACTAACAAAAATCAGTAAATATTGAATAACTGTTTTGTTCCAGTATAGGACTTCCCAACCATGTACATCCTAGGTTCCACCTAGGAATCGGATCCAGTAACATCGCAGCAAATCCCCAATATTAAACTGAAACCAACTTGTAGTGAATATAATCAACTAAATTCAATAGCAATCTGCACAAATCCATCTCCACTTACATATAAATGTATCACATTGAATATTCAGTGAGTTGGTAGGTATGAATAAAATAACATTCACCTAATGTAGATGCTACTATATTTTAATGTTAGTTTATTAGAAATAAACAGCGGAAACTCCATGCTTGATCTTAAATTCATGCTAGTCAACATGCATCAAGAAGATGTACGTGGAATCTTGTAAACACTGTGGCTCCTTCATGTGTACACCGTGGATAAATTTGTTTGGACTTGACTTTTGATCATGTCTACTGTGTGTTTTGACCTAAATGGAAGCAAGTGAATATATCAGATCAAAACTTATTAATTGGTGTTTGGTACACTGTAATTATTTCTCCTCTTAAAATAACTGTAAGATGAAGAGAAATGAAGCAAATTCTCTAACTTCTTGTTGTAAGACAAACGAGTCATTATAAGGATCTCTTAGTTATGCAAATACACTTAGTCTCATTAACAAACATTCATCATATCTTAAACCGTCAAAGGTAGTCGTCATTGAAATTCATGTATATCACTATATTATCTTACTCCTCGTCATCATCAGAATTGACTTCTTCTGGCATCATAGCCTATAAGTGAACGCAAATCGCCATAGATTGCTTAGTGCAGAGCATCACGTCTTCATCAGTGGAATAATTACCGATTCTCCTTCCACGTCTTTGTTGGTGGTTCATAAAACTTTAATCTGCCCGTATTTTTCTCTCCTTTGCAAATTCTCGGAGCTACTATAAGTTACATATGAGGACACGCTAGTAAAACATGATGTCGGGTATCACATAGACATAACTGGACTACCCATCCACTTTTCATCATGACTATTAGATCTTAAGCGCCTATCGATTTCCAAGGCAGAGTTTAATAAGCTGCTCCAGTTAGGTCTCATCCGTCCTTCGAACAGTTCGTGGGCGTCCCCACTACGCATGGTCACCAAAAACAACGAGGAGGTGCGAGCTTGTGGTGATTGTCGTGCTTCGAATAAGCAAACTATTGCTGATAGATATCCGATCCCCCATATACAGGATTTCGTTAATAATATGTCCGGGATAACAATTTTTTCTAAGATTAATCTAGTCCGAGCCTATCATCAGATTCCAGTAGCACCTGCTGATATCGGCAAGACGACGATCACAACATCCTTTGTGTTATACGAGTTCCTTCGTATGCTTTTCAGGCTTACTAACGCGGCATCAACCTTCCAACGGTTAATTGATACAGTGCTTGGCGAACTACATTTCATGCATGCATTTACTAATGACTTCATGATAACAAGTACAATACCAGAAGAGTATATGAAACACCTTCAGCAACTTTTCCAACGAATAAAGGAATAAGGCGTAGCAATCAACCCTGAAAATGTAGGTTAGGCAATCAATCACTTCGGTTTTCCGACCATGTTGTGGACTTCAAGGGAATCGCCCCGGTTCCGATAGCTATCGAAGCCATCAGAAACTACCCTTTACCAAACTTGTTTAAGAAACTCCGCCGATTCCTTGGCTTAATGAACTTCTATAGATTTCTTATACAATAAGCATATATAGCTCAGCCTTAGATTGATTTTTTGAAAGGGGGTTTCAGGTCTCTAGACGTGACTAAGACAGCAATTGAAACTTTTGGACAATAAAAGGAAATCTTAAATTCAGCAACCTTACAACGCTCCTCTAGCTTTAATGACTGATGCATCCAATACGGCGGTTGGAGCAGTTCTCCATCGGTTCATCAATTGTCAGTAGCAACCACTGCCGTTTCTACTCCAAACACCTTAACACATCGCATACTAGATACAGTACGTTCGGCAGAGAGCTCGTAAAAGTTTATTTAGCGACTTAACATTTTCGACATATGCTCGAGGGTTTAGCTTTTACTATTTTTGTTAACTATCAGCCACCCACGAAAGCATTTATTACGAAGTATGGGAAACTATTGTCTTAGAGAAATTGGATAATTTGGCTTTATCTCACAATTTTAAACAACCATACAATTCGTTAAAGGAAGTACTATTGAGGTGGTAGACACCTTATCACGGTTGGCGGTGGCCGCTTTAAGCAATATTAGAATAGATTATATGAAGATGTCAAAGTGGTAGAAAAATGATGTCAACAAACATAAGCTTTTAGAGTCTCGTACGTTACCAAAAGTTCAACAGTTACCCTTAGGTGGTGATTAAGCATGTGCAACATGTCTGCAGGGAAGCCACGGCCTGTGGTACCACCATCCATGAGACGTTTAGTTCTAGAAAAATTTCATAACCTTTCACATTCAGACATTAAAGCGACTGTTAAGTTGATATCAGACAAATTTTTTTCGGCAAACATGAAAGTGATATTCGTCAGTCGGTGATAACATGCCTGCCTTGCCAGAAATCGAAGATATATTGCCACATTGTTTTACCACCAGGAGCTTTTCCAGTAACAGACATCAGATTTGGTCAGGTGCATGTGGATTTAGTGGGTACCCTACCCCCATCGAACATCTATACGTATGTATTGACATGCATTGATCGGTTTACGCGTTGGCCAATAGCAGTACCTCTGAAAGATACAGCAACGTCAACGATAGCCAAAAAGCTTGTTAAGCATCTAGTTGCAAACTTCAGAGTTCCTTCTGTAGTAACGGTAGAGAGGGGAGCACAATTCGAAATCATGTTGTTTCAACATCCAACCGAAATATTGGGCATTAAACGACTCCGTACTACCTCTTACCGTCCGCAAGCCAATAGCTACGTGGAACGATTTCACAGACAATTGAAGGTAACTCTGATGGCTGCAAACAATTATGATAAATGAAGCAAAAACTATTAATAATTCTTTTTAGAATTCGCTCGACGATTAAGCAAGATTCGGGTCATCGTTCTGCTAAATTAGTTTATGAAACCCACTTAAAGTTACCAAGAAAGTACTTCCCTTCAGTAACAGAAGTTTCTAATGATATGTCTGATTATATCCAACGATTAAAAAGACACTTCAAAGAGATAAGACTGTTGTTAATAACGCTCTTCTTAAGTACCTCGAAGTCTCATATATTGTTTCCACGTTTTCGTCAGGATTGATTGTGTTCGTAACCCCTTACAGCATCCATATTAGGGCCCGTTTAAAGTCTTGCATAAAAACGACAGAACAGTTACCATCGGACGTGCTGGAAAAAGTGGCACTGTGAATATAGACAGAATTAAACCGGCATTCGTCGAAAGTGGCAACTACCGACTCGCCGCACATCTACGGCCAAAGTCGGAACAGCAGTTGAATGACAGTTAGAAGCCAGCAACCCCGGATGCAACGCAGACGTCATCAACCTACCAGACGACACGTTCCGGGGGGGGGACAATTCGCTGGCCACGAAGATATGCAGAGATGATTTTCATATCTTAGTATTTTTCTCACTTGAACAAGTCCTCACATGCAGCACAGTATTATTCTATTTTATATTTGTTACGTGTAAAACATGTTCTTTGACACTTCTCAAATTCCTTATTATATCATTGGCATCATATATTTTATTTAAAGAGTTGCAATGGCTAGTTTTCTAACTGTGAAATATCAAAACACTAGTATTCGCAATTTATTTTTTGTCGTTTTGTTTACATGTCATCAAACTATTTATAAACTGTTGCTTAACCTACGCAATTACAAATTTAGTAAGCAGTATCATCACAATTCTTGCAATAATTTATTATGTTTCCAAAACATACATTAAACACTCGAGACCCTCATATTCCACATTCTTTTGTGATATGTTTTTTGCTATATTGGTATTTTTGATATCCATGAACTTTATATATATAAGGTTCTGTAGCATTGTTATTTTATTATCACATTTTCGTTCTGTTATAATTGCGCTAATATTTTATTATTACAATTTACTTGCTTTTCGTACATAGACATTTTCTTAAAGAAATAAATATTTGTGTTCTTGGGGGAGACTAATGCAGAGGCCACTGTTACCCCGTAACACACTGATGTTTGTATTGTATATTTCTTTATTGATATTTGTACCAAAAAGTAAGACTGTATTGTTCAACCTAATGTTACCGCATTGTACAATTAGTGACACTGGATTCTCTCGAATCAAATATCTATCTATCGCATCATCGTTCCAGATGAAGAGTGAAGTAATTGAATGCGTTGACCACTTCACTTATCGGTGTCGGACGAATTTTCAGAACGGATTCAGAAAACCCGATTGGCATTCGCCAATTTACACCACTTGTTACACAGGCAAGATATTCGTCTCTCAATGAAAGGCCAGGTTTACTGTGCAGCAGTCCGCGCCGTCCTAACATGTGGCTGCAAAACGTGGGCAATCAAAACACAAGATATGCGTCAACTTAAGGTGTTTGACCATAAAAATATTCAAAGCATCTCTCGTATACCACGGAACAGTAGAATAAGTAATATTGAGGTTAGACAAAAGATTGTTAGGGAATATAGTAAATCAATCGAAGAGGTCATTAACCCTCATCGACTGAGATGGCTACGACATGTGTTGCGCATGCCAGACTACCGTCCGCCTCTTCGCGCGATGTTGGCTAGGTTTGAAGTAGAATGGAAGAAGGGTAGGGGTGGTCAAACCAAAACATGGCATCAATCGATGATGTCTTTGATTGTTGATCTAAGCCATATTGATAGATGCAGATTACCTGATTGGGGTCCGCATGATAGTCGCAATAAATGTCTGGAGGCACTTCGTGACATGGCTTAGAATCAGTCACAGTAGCGCAAATGTATTCACTCGCTGACTTCATCCAAATCTTGAATTCCATTATTAGTTTCTGCTCATCTTTACGTCACCCACCTCTCTTGTATTCTGTTATTATATTACCTCTGTTATCTCGTAGTGCTAATGTGGTATAGGGACTTGAACTTATGGGCGTATTTGACAGATTCTACGTTGATGATGATTGGTTACAGACTTCTTGATCATAGGCGTAATTGGTGATTATTGTAAGTGTATAAGTCTTGTAATTAACAAAGGCGAAATTCCCTACAAAATATTCAGCTAATGGATCTGAAGAGTTCCCCGGATATATGACCAAGTTGCGCTTGTCGTATAACCAAAGACACTTCTATCGAATGGACCCCACTCTTACGAATGAGAAATCAGAAGGCAATAAAGGATGGAAGCGAATTTATATTTGAGCGTAACAGAACTTTAATGGGATAGCAACGTCTAGGCTGGCAAACTAGAGAGAGATGCTACCCACGGTGGTTCGAGTCGTGATCTGGTGAAGATGCGTGACCGCGCGCCTTCAACTAGTAGTGTCCGCTAAAACAAACATGGTCAGCATCAATGTCGAGAGCCTATGCAACTATTTATTTTGGGGATTATTTACCGCTACAGATCTAACGAGGTTAGGAATCCAGCAGTATATATTGGTCACAGCACCATCTCCTGTTTAACTTGCCGACTGTTTGCAACTGCAAAACATCGTGTCCATAGTATGCATATATATACATATCTCCTAAGAGATTATGGGATGACTCGGATCCCCCTTTTGGACTTCAAAGTTTGCTTGGTATAGACAATATCCATAGCATTTTCATCAGATAAGAAGATCTATATTCTTTGACGTCAAATTGTACAAGATATTTTGGGGTTTGAAGATGGTTTGAGATTGGGAAAACCATAACTTGAAACTTGTTGCCTTTTATCAGATATTTTAAGTTGGAGGTATATGTTTGGGCGTAAATATGTTTTTACGAGAACGGTACCTCATAATTATGATGAACTAATAAAACCTGATCATGTGGTGCTTTAGTCTTAATCTTGTAGCATCTAGTCTTTTTGAAACCGCTCACGCCTCCGACGGTAAGCGGACAGAGAGTTATTTGTAAAAACTGGGGTTATTGTTTGGCCGGCCCGAGAGTCTTTCTTATCTAGGCTGAAATTAAGTGTGGCTTTTTGTGAGTAATCGTAACAGGCAGACTTTATATCCTAGTGGCCAGATGTTGTGTGCACTGGAGTGTCCATCGTTGTATCAACAGATATGTTCCGGTCAATGACTTTAAGTTCCACTAATATTTTTTAATTTACTATCCTGAGTTCGACAGTATGAACCCTCGGAGTCTGAGTCTGGTTTGCGAAACTATGTCAAAAAACTGTCCCAGCTGGAGCCTGAATTGATTGTGAACACATAGATCGTTTTGGATATTTAAGTTGATGCAAATAGCCGTTTGTTGTATTGGCGTAAGACTTATTTGGATTTCCCAATCAACCTTGCAATACGGATAGAGTCATCAGTAACTGTCAAGAGGATTCTAAGTCATCATTTTATGGTTTCTCAGTTCTAGTATGAAGTCAACGGAACAACGTGTCTACTCACTTAACACGTTGCGACCAACTGCACGAGGATCGCTACTGATTTCAGAGGCAAATCACTTAAGCCTCATGGGTTATAGTCACTGAGCTTGAATCAGTAGTGTTAAGCGACTCATATATGGTTCGAAGTACTCTACATCTACTGGGAACTTACTAATTAGAAGTTTCTAAAGCTACTTCATCCGCAGAGTTCGTAGGCGGGGTGACGTTCTTCAGGGGCACAAAAGTAAGGAGTGTGAGATTTCGCATACTTAAATCCAGCCTTTTACAAAGACTTAACTTTTTTAGGTTTAGAATGATGCTTTGGGACTTCTGTAGATCGTTCTAATATTTAATGATTCGCTGCAGTCTTATCCTGTTGGGGTTGGTGAGCATGGAAGAACCGATATTCTCAGACAAGTCAGTGATGAAAATAAGAGATATCAGGTAGCGGAGCACTCTCTATGGCGACAATGAAGGTTGGGACATCCTCTATATAGAGGGGGCCTCATTCGATCTTGGTGCAAAGGTAAGTCTTTATAAAGATGCTGAAACTGTGATGGTTGAAGTTCGGCAAAATTTTTTAAAGGGCACCTCTGGAGGATCCTATGTGGTACCTTATCGACCATCCTATAGAAGTCTAGGATACGAACATGCTCTGGTGTGTTTTCATTCTAGCTTATTGTCTAGCGCTAGTGGTGAGTGGTTTAGTCTTTCATGTGGTAATCCTGGAGGCTTTCTGGTACTTGTGACTGTAGTAGAGACAGTGATACGAGCCGATAGTAACTTATGCCACTTCTATCACCCTCTAAAAATGTGGCAAGAATGTACCTTTTAAACTCTCTTTTGACTTTCTTAAACAACCAGCGTTGAAAGGGGTTGGTGACTGTATCACAAATAGATAAATGGGATTTATAAAGGTTCTGAAAAGTATGTTTTAACGTCGCGGCACTTAAACGTCTACATCAGTGCCATTGGTTCCGGACTGAAGGATTTTGTGTGAACGGTACAAACCAATGAGAATGTTCAAAGGATGTTCGATAGATCGAAATTTGATATTCAGCAAGCGAGGTGAGTTTACTGTCCTAAAGTGTACTAGATGTGGTAGTCATCAAACTCTAGTCCCAGTAATTTTCCCAAGCCTTAAGTAGGAAAATAACCGCCCTCCACTCCATTGTTACGTATAGTGTATTTAGCCATAGTAACTAGTTTGGGGATTTATAGAATACCAAGCCTAGTTATCGCCAAGGTCTCCGTAGGTAATTCTAAGATTCTGTGAACAACAATCGCTGTGGACTCGGTTGGCTCGATTGTGTGTTCTCTAGATACTTGCTTGTCAGCCTTTGGTTTGTCACGTCTAATTCAGAATTGCCAGGATTTTTGTGAGGCTAGCATGACTCCTTCCGCCTCTTTGATTGGGTTGGGTGGTACCCTGAGTTAGGAGGCATGACAACGGTATAAGTTACACAGCCCAACTAGTTTAAAATGGATTCCCTGAAGGCCATAATGGTAGCTTTATTCTTTAGTATAATTTTATACATGAAATCATACCAGTTTACAGGCAGGATCAAAATAATATGGGTTAATCTGCATATAAAGATTTTAGTTTAGTCAATGTTAAGAAGTTCACATCATAGAAGGGTATTAATTAAAAATGAAATAAACAATAGCAACCATTACAGTACTAAAATACAAGAGGTATGTATTTTATCATGATATCATTCTAGCAAACAACCGCACATTTTTCATTTCGGGTGTTATGATCCAGGAAACAGGTTATAAGAAACAGAATAGTTAATAAAGTGTGCACACGTACGGTATAAGATCAAGAATATTTGATACCCAGATAAAAACACCGACTCAACGTGTTTATAAGGAGATTCTATTTTCGTGGCGGAATCAGTGTGGATTTATTTTGGATAGGGAGATATTATCATATTGTGTTGACAGCCAGCTTTAGGAATAAGTTGCTTAAAGATGACCAGTTCCTTGTGAGAACAGCTCTTGGAGGTGGTGACAGGTTAAAATAATAATAGCTTAATTCTCAAGTAGCATTTAGTGCACGAGAGCATACCAGTTTACAGGCGTAACCAGAACGATATGGGTTTATCTGTATAAAAGAGTTTTAATAAAGAGTCACTGTTGGGGATTTCACACCATATTAAGATATTGGTTTAAAATAAGACCAATGACAAGAAAGTTTATAGTACTACCGTAATAGAGGTATTTATTGCATTATAGTGCATATCTGACAAACAACTGCTCGAATTTCATTAGTGGCTCTATGCATCCAGGAGACAGCTGTGAGTAAACGAAATAGACCGTAGTGCATATCTAAATAGGAGATAGACCCAACGATAATTGAAACTTGGATAAGATCGCCACCCTAACGCATATATGGGGATATTCTTTCATAGTGGTGGGATCTATGTGGGTTGCCTGTGAGCAGTGAATTATTGATGCATTAAATACATTGCTAAACAGCGTTAGGAGAATTTTGTTTCGAGGAGATTAATTTCCTATTAGAACAACCCAGAAGCACGAAAAGATAATGATATTGTAGAATATATAAAATAGAGAAAAAATCAGTTGGTAGTAGTATAACAATTAGTTTAAAACCGAGATCTTCTGTTGTGTAATTTGTTTACTGCTGTGTACTTGTCAGTCAAAATCCAACTTAAATAATACCTATGATTAATCGCTATCCTCTCATGGATGCACATATAGCAACAGTGAACTGACCAGCTTTAGTCTATAATATATCAATCGGAACATACGAATTTATCCTAATACCGATGCGCCTAATCGCACAAGTGTGACTGTCTAGACTCAACAGTCTAGTGGTAAACGCGGCGGTGTTTGACACGAAACGGACCAAGTTTCAATCCCAGTGCGAACAACAACAATGAGATGCAAGTACATCCAACCGAACGAAAAGCGCGTCCTGGGTTCCACTAGCCCGTCACAATCCAGCTTAAATTATAGTGTTTACAGTTTTAGAACCCTAAAGAGCCATTACTGATAGATTCGAGGTTAAGGGGTAAGTCGGGGAAAATTTCGTACAAATCTTCAGATTCCGAACATGAAAGTGATCAGTCGTTTGAATCTTTGGATAGAATATATTTCAGTAGTTTCTCCCACAGTTTGCTGTAGAATACGGTAAACAACTAACTGCAACACTTAGTTTGGTACTTATTGATAAGTAATGTTGCCACCTCTTCTCTGGAAGGTCCCACCCTAATATAGCCTAAGCAATTTTGAGTTGGATTAGCCGTTTTCCTAAAAAAGAACTCTGCTAGGCAGATCATGTTCATATTTGCATTTAATCAGTGAATATACTTACTGAGAAAGTGGTGAATTATCAGGGTATACAGGATTCGTCTATATGGAGTGGAATGAATGATAATTAAGCCTGATCGGGAATATATATATCAAAAGAAGCTTAGGTTACAGCAGTTTCACAGCTACTAATTGTAGGGGGCATCTCAGCCTTCTGGCAAGCTTTCAGTGAATGCATAGGCGCTGAACAGAATTAGTAGCCGATGATAATAATCGTCTTTATGGTCAAATGTTGCTGGTACGATTCGATTTCTCGTATTATACGGAATGTTTATATAATTGACTATCCTGTTCCTTGGTTCCGTTGTCTTTACTGTTTAAGAATGAATAATAAGCGTCTCGATGTGTGCGTAACTGATAATGAGGGAAGGGGGAGAAAGCGTCACTTAATGGAGCTGAGTTACTACACAGAGGTGTTTTGGCAAGTTCCACAGTTTTAGTTCTACAGGATTGGACTCAATTTTGTGTCAGTGGAGTGAAGTAGATAGTGCTGTTTGACAAGGCGCATGCTGAAGAACTACAGGCATATAGAGTCCGTCATAAATTCACTGTATTTCCAGGTTTCACCGTATTACAGAAGCAAAGTACATATCTAAAGTTGGGCTAAGAGGCTGAATTTACACTTTAAATTGAGCAGAGAACTGCCAAAGTTAAGTACCTGAAAAACTGTAGTGTTCACCTTATCAGGTTATTAAGATCTGAATTCTTAGACTTGTAACAGGTGACCAAAACAGTACTGAAGTATTGGTACTGTGGCTGACCTACTATGTGCTCACTGTCTCGAGTACCGGTCTTTTGTCTACCAGTGAAAAGGGGACTGGTATGCGTAATTTAACTTTAGTACTTGGGGTTTTGTTCCTAAAAGCTGTTCTGGTTAATAGGATCTGAGAGTTACTACTTACTGTAGTTGGCTGTGTGATTACTCATCGATCATGGATGGTTATTTACATATGGATTTTGAAACAATTCTAATAAATGTTGAGCCAAATGGTGATGCTTTTAGGAAGAATGCACTGGAATCGAGGTATATATTGAGTAAGCTATAAATGAGGAGGGTTGGGGTTGAGACCAAAATAATATTAGTGTGAAGTGGCTTAGTTGGTAATAATCTGGAAATAAAAATTTTTTTGACAGATTATAAGCATCTTTTCAAATAAATGAAACCTAATTTACCGTAACTTCATCATCTTGCGGTGACTATTTGCCTCATACTCATATCTTAGGGCGTTCCATGTAGCTATCAATCATCTATGCGCGGAAATTAGTATCCAAGTGACCAGGACTTGGACATATGGAATAATGAAGCAGTGACTAGTGACAACTATTATATAAGGGAAACTGATACTTAAGAAATCACTAGGTGAAGCATTCGAAGTCACCTATATGATATTATCTTATTTTATAAGTGTTCTTTGATGTAAAAGATTATGACACACCTAAAGTGCATAATAACTAAGAATATCACTCACCATAGATTGTCTCTGTTGATAAAATCGGTTTTCCGACGTATTCAAACAAATTGAGAAGATTGTCAGGCATATATTTTCATGACAACTTTGTAAAACTCTACTACTATTGACTGGTAGTTCGATTGTACCTGATAAGGTTGGAACGATGTGACTACTTAACTTGAGCGGATATACACTTAAATGACAGTCATACAACGACATTTCAGACTGGTACACCCTGACCGTGTTAACCATACTTTTTTGGACTTAACACATGCTAAGTGAAAAGAGTCTTACAAAATAATATCTATTCGGAAAGATAAAAAGGAAAGTGACAAAACAGATCACGAAAACGTCCGCACCACAACATAATTTTTCAACTGCATAAACTATTATTTTTTCCCTCATTTATATATTCGTTTCAATGATTTTAGTCCAATCTACTGGCTTTTGACATAGATCATATCATTTTCGGAGAAATTCCCCTGTACTTTCCGAAGGATTTTTTTCGTAAACATTAATATCGTTTGAAATAAATATTTGACCTTATATGAACATCCTGCAACCTGGGTGTTTGCTACCTGTTTTAAAATGCTTTCCTGGTGAAGGCCGAAGATCCGGACGGCTTTAATTAAGTATACAAGTATAAACAGTTTAGTACATACAGGTGCGTATTCTAATAACTAATAAAAGCTCATAAATAGAATTAGTGTTCGCGCGAATAGTTTACTTTGTGAAGGAGTACTCGTAGTTGTATTTCCAAATTTCCACTACACTGTGTAATGGGTTATGATGAATATTAGGATTCAAAGATTAAAATATTAATGTATGCCGAATATATACGGAAATCCAGTAGTCTTGTGAGTACTTGTGGTAAATTGTGCGAAAAAAAGATAATAACATTAATAGTATAAAAGTTTAAAAACGTTGTACGAGACTAAAAAATAAGTGACACTCCATACAAATCAAATTATTAATACCTAAAAATAATGAATGAAGCGGGCTCTGTAAATGATACAGCAGATATGCAATGATGCTTACACAAATGGATTGAATTCCACACTTGAATATCCATTTCTTAACTGTAGAGTGTAAAGATTGTTGTTAAACTCTCTTCTGTTAAACGAAACATCTCAAAGAGTGTAGAGTCAGACTACGGAGTGGGTCATGGCAATCAACTAGAAGATGAATTGAGAGTGATGATGCCATAGTTTCACAACATGCAAAACTCGACGTAGTTTAGTCCATATGCCTGATACTATATTACCCGTGACCTACCGCTCTTGGAAACGGAATAATCTCCACAACATATCGTAGTAATGAGGAAACACCCATTTATAGTATGCTTTCAATTTATATAGGGTGGGCTCTATTAAAATATTCCACTCACTCTTATAGTTTAGATTGTCTTATTAAGTGGCTTCGTAAAGAAATTTAGCAACCATGCGCTTACTTGCAGTGATGAGTCTCCCTTTTTGAGCGACCGTCTGATCCCTTTCAATTAACACTGCTTACAATTCACCAACTACGACATATTATATTGCTCATTAAAACTGCAACTCCATCTGTTCATTATCTTTATCTATTAGTAAGTCTTAATTTTTATTTGTCCTTAATTAACCCACATCTCTATGCATCATATTTACAGAGAGTTTACCACATAATTAACTTGCCAATTCATGCAACTACAATTAAAACTTGCACAGTCGGCTAGCAAAATTTTCCGAATAAGTTGTTGTCAGCTGCCCGAAGTCAAACTCCAACATAAAAAATAGCCAAAATAACTGATTGGCATATGTTCACTTACTTCAGAACATATTGAATATTAAAAAATAGTAGCGGAATTACCAAAACAGTTGCTACTGATGATTATTTTAGAGGTTTGCAACAGAGCTGTAGAAGAGATTCTTTCTACTAGATTTGAACAAGCTAAAGAGGAGTAAATTCAAACATCGTCTTTCAAACCCCTTTGTATTTAGATCCAGATATGATAAAATTGATTACACTATAGCGGATTTTGATAGTATAGTTTATACAATAACCAATCCAAATAATGATAAAAAGAAGATACTTGTGAGCATCTTCATTAGATTTTTCGCTGAATTAGAGGAACATGGGGTGAAAGAGGTTAGTGCATTTTCTGTGAGCTCTGCTTTATCATCGGATATATTTGATGTAATGAAATAATTGCTGGTTTGGTTTGTCAAACCACGTAGAAACATAGGGTTTAGGAAGCAAATGATATAACGATATACACTGTCTGGGTGCATATTTTACAAATTTAGTTTTAGGCAAATGTGTAGAGACACCTGACATTAAAATTTTAAACAACTGATTTAGGAGGATTTTGAGGAATTGTAGGTAAATTCTAAATAATAATTTATGGAAAACTTAAAGTAAATACGAGCTTTTGTCCATTGATCATCTTAAATAAACTAACATTCCGTTTCAAGGCCCGGAAAGTTTCGGTTTGCATGTTCTGGTGATTTATTATGAATAACTACAGGATGTCCGGAATATTTGATAAAAGCCAGTTTTACAGGCGTAACCTTTGTCATCATCATGACATCGTTGTTACAACTCTTCAACTCCTGTCGTGCAAATTGGTATAAAAAGTAATAATCAACAAGTAAGAGTTTTATACTCACTGATGATACTTTCTATTAAGTAAGATAAATCTATAAATATTTGCTAGTGAGTATTTGTAATTATAGAACTATATGAAAACTTAAAAGAAATAGTTTTACTTTTCAGACCAGGAACAAAGACAACGTGATTTCTATTTAGGATTTTTAAAAGATGTACCAAAATTTATCTCATTACTTGACCCTATGAATTATTGGCTGCACTTCTTATCTAAGGTAGAAAAACCGGGCAAATCCCTCTAGTCATCAGTGCATATATGCAAATCTCAAGTATATTTTGATGAAATTTGTACTCGTTGACTTTAATATCAATGTGTGAGCTTGTAGTGGTCATGATTTTACTGACTTGCTACCGTACTTCGTTCAGTTTGATGATAGCTTCTTTCATATCGTTATTTTCTCCAAACTAATAACATATTATTCTAAACTCGCCTTACTCCCTAATCCAATCAGGTATAGGCATGCATATTGATGGCATTAAATCAATTTTTGCAAAACTAATGTATACAGTCATTTATTAAGAGGTTATCTGGCGATGGATATATTTCCTTGAGACAAGGCGAATTTTAGATACTTGATGTAAATACATCCCAGTATGTTACGTCATAGCAGAGTAAAATAGGTGTCTGAAATGACGTCACTTGTACTGTTATTTAAAAAAACATGTCACGGCTTACCGTCTTCAAATCATTTTCTCTATGCAAGTTGAGGAAAACTAGACTGAATTTTATCAGATATTTTAGTTTTTTTTTAATGTATGCTGATATAGTCTTTATCTGATGGGATGTTTAAACAAGTATATTTATCGACTTCCATTCGATGCTCTAGAGGATTAATCCTTTGTTTTATTTTTGTAGCGTAGCTTGCACTTTTGATAGAAATGCGCTGTGATAGTTCCAGTGACTAGAATTTAAACGCCTCAACGATCTTTTATGATAAGTAGTCGAATGTCTTTGGTACATTGTTCACACTTCCCTTGTTTCCCGTTCCATGCATTGTAAATATTACGACTGATGGAAAATGTTAAGAACTGCTTCTTGATAGGAAAAGCTGACTTCGTTTATTTCGAGACATTGTCACATCCTCATTCCATTTAGCGTAGTTTAGAATCTGAATCGTAATGTTTGTTTTTAGAACAAGTAGAAAACACTAAATATCTATTGTTCTATACTTTGATGTGATTTTTTTTCCTTTCCTGCTTATTATTCATCGGAGTGTACGACTCTGCACCTCACCTAACTTTCACTTCGAATTTTAAGATTAATGTTTGGAAAGCCTACGTGAAGTGAAATAGTTACAAATGCTTTAAATAAAAAATGATGTTGAGAGGAATTAAGTTGAGTTAAATGTAAGCTGCGTTATATTATTAATTCATTTATCAGGTGCAGAATTGTTCATTTGGCTCCGAGTTACACTAAGTGTAAATGCTGAAAGATCGCACTATATAAACCAACTTTTCAATGCTTTGACAATTTTCTTCAATTTCAAATGTGTCATGTCAGAATCCGTAATCAAATTAATAATAGCAACGCAGTGACATTATTTTAGGTTATGAGCTAAATCTTACATAAATATCTAAATTATATGATCCTCTTGTTATCTTGACATAGGGAAATTACTCAATAATTGCTTTACAAACCTATAATATCATGATTAATTGCAACCTTCTAAACTATTCTTGATACGACATTTATTTACATCAATATTGCAACAAATAACATGCCTTATTTCAATCTTGTTTATTTGTCTCAAGGTATTGGCTCGTGAGTATGGCAATCTCCTTTCATCAACAGAGCCCAATCAGAGTGTAACATTATGCATAGATTTAGAAAACCTACCTCAGGATCATAATCAGTTAGCACACAAATGCAGCCTTTTAAAGAGAAATTGTATGGCAGCTGTTTTCGAGAAATTTTTCGAATTTCAAATTAAGTCTGATGTAAACTCAGGTTCCAAGCGGGCAGTAATACATTATAGAAATGATGAGACAATGTAAGTTTTATCAGATGTATAAAGCAGTATAATATTCGAAGCTCTTTGTCACTAAAGAAGTATGATAAATCCTTGATGATGATCAAAACTTTTTGTACTGTTTTGTAAATAAAATCTATTTATATTCGTGCTTAGTTTGAGTTTATTTACCTTGTGGCGTACTGTAATGTAAGTTGCTGTGGGTATATTTAGACATCTATACCCATTTCATAACGCTGATTTCGCTTTTTTAAGGTTTGATTTAAATGTAACTCATTTACCAAGTGCGGATTCACACAGTCAGCTTTGTGCCATACTGTTTGTATGAGGGTTAGGGACTCTATACAGCTGCCTAATATGTTGAAGTGAGTTACAGTTTGGACCTGTGAACTACCGGTTAAAAGTCGAATACTTTAATCCTTATGCTACTGCATCTTAGACAATATATATGCATATATTAGTATACTATCATGTAGACCGAACCTCCTTGTATTGGTTGTTTGTTTATTTTCCCCATTGACTTCTTCATAGGTATGTACAAGCACTAGCTGATCGAGTTACAGTTATCTTCAGCACAACGTTTAAAGATCCAGATGATTTGCTACTTGGGAAAGCTTTTATGCAGGTAAGCTCGGGTCCTTGTTCAGTTATAATGTTGTCTATTTTCGGCGTCTTGTTAATATTAAGGACTTCATTTGATCAGTTTCTATTAGGATGTGTACGTCCTCAGCAGAGTGATTCGATATTATCTTTGACTTACAAGTTTTAGAAACGTTTAGTTGCTTCTTGCAACTGAATTGACTAGGATTAATCTTCTCAAGATTTGCATGTGCCAGTAAAGATTGATCTAATGAAGCTCCTTGTTTCAACAAAAGGAAGGCTACGACTCATGTATAACTTCACACCCATTAAACAAGTTATCAGCTATCTGAATTTAATGGATAGTGCATTGATGTTTGAGGCGGTAAGTACAGGGTGTGAATCTTGGCATGAAAATTAACATTAAGATAACAGAACATTAAAGTGATTAGTCCTAAACAAAGCAAAACACATCATGGATTCCAGTGCCGGCTAGAAACTGTTTAGAATTAGATTTTTTCCACCTCTTTATTCGAATTCACCTAATAATATGTCTTATTGTTATTGCACGTCACAGGAATTCACTGAGGTACGAAGACGTCTTGATCGAGCACCCCAAGTATTGTACTCTCATCGAGTACCACCAAAAGAATTACAGGGAACTGATGCAGCTGTTAGTGATTCAGTTGCATACATCACTTTTGGTGAGTTGATTTTTTATTGTCTATTTACCTTCATTGTATAATTTAGTCAGTCTTGAGCAACATAGAACTCAATGTATAAATGTATCACATTAGCACATCATGTTAAGTAACAAATTAGCGGTAATATCTGTGATAATAAAAAAGTTTAGACTAGATTAGAGGGTACGGTCCGAGAAAAAAGGATGAATTCGCGAAATAAAATGTATAGAATTATATGTCTTCGAATAGGACAAACATGTAGGTTCTTACTGATTTAGTACGGTTCGCGATACGATAAACCTAATAGATGTTGAGTAGCCAAATGATCCGTTTGATTCTCTCGATAGTCGATAAGATTAATGCGAAACGTTATCTCTGATACTTGTAATTCAGTCAGATACCACGACTTGTTTTTTTTCTCAACTCACAGCCGCCCCAAAAAACTAGACTTCTAGGATAATTGTATTACAAAAAATAACTGAGACGAGACAAGCGAGCGACACTTATATGATTGATTAATCTACAGTGCTCATAAATCAGAGTGAAATTATCAACATTTTATTAATACAACTAAATGTTGTAGAATGTACTCTGGAGTATGGTTTACAATAAATTAAATTAATGTGATGAAAGTTTACAAATCAAGCTTATAAAAAAATTACTATGACTCCTTTCGCTTGATTTAATGAATAGCTATATTTCTGGAGATTTTAAATCCCCTGACATAAAGCTTAACGTTTAGGATCTAATAGTGTGCATTAATGAATGCACCTACTTGATTGGGATCAATTCTGAGTCATGTTATCGAATGCCTCTATTGGTTGAGTTAATCACACGGACTCCAATGAGGTAGTCTGCATCTATCAATCATATCTCAAACCGACAGTCAATGACTTCATAAACATTTCGACTTGATAGCATTTAGCTTCATGCATAGAGATAGTTAGCGTTTAGGTATGCGTGATAAGTGTTTAGTATCTTTGCCTAATGATTCGCGTTCAATCTTAGTATTCCTCATTCTACGGTTGCAACATGCGTGAGTAATGTTTCAAAAATACCTATGATCAAATATCATCTCAGTCACGTGAACAAAATGGTCTTGAGTACCTTCAGAGGAATGACAGTGGTTGTCACTTAGCGGTTAGCCTACACAATGAGTAATTATTCTTGAGGTATTGAAAATGGATTTGGGTTATGATCATTCTTGACTACCTGAGACACAGAACCAAAGCGACGACTTCTTACGTTCGACCACGTATAATCTTTTTGTAAGTATTGTTCGATATTTCAGCTGTGTTTGTGACGACCTTACCACTGGCTACAGTAATCCATCGAGCAAAGAGGTGTACATGTATAGCTATAACCTTTCTTAACTCCTGTCTGTTATGATAAAATAGCACCGTTGCAACGTTGGTTGTCTGACAGATCTTAAGTTCTGCTACTTTCCATCTTACCGCTCCCCACCCAACCTGCCTTGGATATTAGGACTTTAAGTAACGGATGATTCAAACCGTGTATGTTGATTGATTTATCATAGGAGAAAAGCCTAATCACCACATCTAGATAGAAGCTACGGTCAGTTGTCTACGTCTAAATCCCACTTTTCACATTCATAAAAGACAATGATCTGTTAAGTTGTTTGTAATTATCAACCAGTCAGTCGTGAACAACGTAGAATTTTGCATATATGCACTTAAGTCCAAACCATCACACCACATTAGCACGACGAGATCAAATTTACATGACTAACACTGACAATATAATTTAATAGGAAGGAATGATGCAAACATATGCATAAAAGATTAATAAAACTTAAGATCGAGATGGAAATAAAGAGTGAATATATTGGCACCATTTTGACCAATTCTGAGCCGTGTCACTCACTATCCCCAGCCAGTGATCACAATTATCACGCTAACTCTAACCAAGTGGTCTGCATTTACCACCATGGCCTAGATCAACAGTAACAGATTTCATAGACAGGAGCCATATTTTGGTTTATCCACCTTTACCTTGCTTCCATCCAACTCCTACCCCACCTAACATCGAGCGACAAGGTAAAGGAGGTAACTAGGCAGGTGCGACACATGCCTAACCATCTTAGTCGATGAAAATTCACAACCTCTTCGATTAATTTACAATGTTTTCCTAGTACTCTGTATCTAATATCAATATTACTTATTCGCTCATTTCATGATATATTGGCGATATTGCAAAGATTTCTATAATCGATTACCTTGAGGCTATGCATATTTTCTATTTTCACTGGTTTATATTTTGTATCCATAAGTATAGTTGTGCCAGTAGTGTATACATTTTTAGTATTGTTATTAGTAATTCACTGTTAAAATATTAATTTGAAACATGTACATACATGAAATATGTGCTGTATTGTATACGTATATAGGGGTGTTTATAATCTGTAAACAAGCTAATTACAATTCTGATCACTTCATTAGTAATTTTTAGCACAAATCAATATATTCATCATCATCATCATCATCATTTGATAAACAAAATGATTGTTTTGAAATTGTGATTCTGGTTGAAAACTGGTTAAATTTACAGTTTTACCTGTTTGTTAGAGAATATTTAGAACGTGCATATGAATACTTAGAAAATTGTTGTTGTAGAGGCAACAGTCAATCAATGGCTATGAAGTGTTTGACTTTTTACCATTGGGTCATAGGTTCGAGTCCCTCTCAGACAACTTTATTTTGGTGACATACTTTTCGGTATCCAACAATGGTGGTTTCTCTTAATTTCAAGCAGCTTTTGACTCTGTAGACCAATTGGTTCTATGGTAGTGTCCTTTCATTGAAGGGCGTACCCCAGAAGGACATAAAGCCTATGAAAGTTCTTTATTATTGAAAATTGCAGCATCAAGTGTTGTTCATCATGGTTGTCCACTTTCCCTATTTCTGTTTAATTTCATAATTTACTTACAGCCAGCAGCATTGATTCCGAAGTCCGAATTTTCGGAGAATGATCTTCTATTATGGAGGTTTGCTTATTGACTTGGAATACACAGATGATATAGTCCTGTTTGATGAAGGCGCTGACGAAATTAAGAGTCTTTAGACAACATTGAGCAATAATACAACCATGTTCATGGTGCCATTATCCCCCCACTACCACCCCATCTCCTAAATGCTAATTGTTCCTTCAGGACTGGTCTGTATCAACATCTGAACAAAACAAAGGAAGTAAAGTAGGTGATTGAGTCGACCGTTCAACTTAACTTGGAAGTGTGATCAGACCTGATGGGTTGGTGTCTAATAAAATATTGACACGGATTCAAAAATCTCGTTAGGCTTCTGCCAACTTATATCACCTATGGTGTACGTGAGATATGCATCTACCAATTAAAGGACGAGTATACTGAATAGCATTTCGTCTTGCCATACTGTATGAATGCGTTAAGTGGCAAATAAGAGTAGATAATATTAGTAGGTTATGTGTATTACATCATCAGTATCTTTGAAACATCGCTCGAGTTTGATAGGATTATTGGGTAAGTAACAATGAAGTTAGACGCCGGGTATTAGGGAAAGATGGTAAATCAGTTGATGAGGTTGTGGTTACTCATCGACTGAATTGGTTGAGACGTGTGTAACATATGCGTAACTACCGTCTACCCTGACGCGCGATGTTGACTGATATTGAAGCATGATTGAGGAAAAGTAGGGGTGAAAAAATCAAATAAGGGCATCAGTCCATGAAATCACTGACTGCTAGTGTGAGCTGTGATGATAGATGTAGACTACTTAGTTGGAGTCCGCTTGAGTGCCGAAACCAATGGTTGGAAACTATGGGATGGTAGGTGTATTTACTCCTTATTCTTCCATAAATCGCCAACTGAAAAATTATTTAATACTTTTTTTTCCAGCGAACTAACTCTTTCTCCCTGGACCATATTCTGTGCATCTACTTGTTTTTCTTTTAATTATCATTAATGATAGTAGTACTTCTGGTAATTTGATGTTTATCTTACAGTACTGCCGAAGTGTGGCAACTTTAAAGTGATGAAGATATGTGCCAGATTCTATATTGTTTATATATGCATGCATACATTAGTTAACTGAGTCTCACTACTAGCCGTCACACAAGTAAAGTTTGATTTAAAATTGAGTACGCGGAACGTGATCGGTAAATAAGTTACATTAATCAATAGACAACAGGAAAGAATTCCAGTTTTGTAAAAAAAAAAAAGCGATTTTTGTGTTAAACATTCAGAGAAGTACTTTATCGGGAAACTCCCAGTTATATCTAATCCGTTAGCTTCTAGTATCTCATGGCTTAAATGTGGTTAGTGTTGATGCAATCTAATCCAATCATCATAGTTTTAAGCGCATATATGAATCAGTTCAATTTACCACACCATATCAACTCGGTGAGGTGAATAGTTTAGTTGTAAAAGTAATAGTGATACTAGTGGTTGTAAAAATGATTGGGAATATAAACTATGGTATGAGAGCTAAAAATTTGATTTGTGCATAAAATATAAATAAATTTAAAACTGAAGATTTAAAAGATAAGAAAGAGCAAGTTGACCTGGACTATTTCATCCAACGTTTGCGATTTGATAGACCTCAACCAGGTAGTATACACATCCCAATAATAATGACTTCATTCACTAATGATACGTTTCGGTTTGACTGCTCCTAATTTTCTTTCAATGTACTTTTATCCGAACCAGCATCACTCATTGTGTTGGGCACGTAGTCGATAAAGATTTATAGCTTCATCAACTGATATGCCATTTTTGTCGAATGGCACTTTCAACCTCAGAATCACTTACTAATTTATTCTCCCAAACATGATAAATATCTGCGATCAATTACTAGTAACTTGCAAATGTCGTCTTCTTCTAAGTGTCAAATCTCACAGCCACAAAGTAGAACAGAGCAAACTACTATGCAGTAATACTTACCTTTCAATAGACAGACATTTTGTCTAAGGTTCAGGTGAAGAAAGCTAGTGAAATTCAAATGTGTGTTGATGTCTCATCAAATATTTATCTCCTAACCTATTGTTATGATGTTAGAAAAGGGCTGTTATGAATGATGCGTATGACCGATTAATTTGTGTGACTTTGTTCAAAAAAGTCGATGAGAGTGTCTAGCTAGTCTCCGCAAGTTTGCCCTATGATTGATACTCCTCCTTTCAAAGCCGAAATGAAGAAGACAGAACAATTAAGCTGATCATCAGACAGAATCCAATTCTATTTCAAACAATCCTTTATATAAAACCTGGCCACCCAGTCAACCAATTAGAAAATTAACGTCAATACAAGATAAGAGTAACAGTGACAGTGAACTGGAGCAACGTATCCACAATTAATAAAATGTAGTTCATAAATGAGAAATGACGAGGTAACAGTTAATGTGTTAGACAGGAGGATAAAGCAATAGGAACTGAATAATAATAGGAATGAGATGTTCGCTTCACATACAACTAAAATAAATAAACACAATTTCTAGAAGATAATCAATCTTCTTTAAGTGCCCAACATATCACCTAATTGTTGAGTTGAGTTGTCCCTATTGCCCCGACAATATTATGTATTAATACCGCTTAGTATTCTACGGTTCGACAACGACAGCGACTTCATCTCAAAGCAAAATGTATTGAAAACATTACAGCAGAAGGCAAAATCAAAGCAAATAATTACACGAGTTTATATAAACATCAATATAAGAGTAATCCAGAAACTTCCTGATCGTTCATCGGCTCTGATTGGCTAAGAATAGATCAATCATAACACAGCTTCATGAGCATATTTTAATCAGGATTGTTTCGTGCTAACACTAACTTGGAGAAACTTTCAATATGAACTTTTCAATCAATCTACTACGTATTCTTCTTTTCGATAAACGCTCATCAGATTCTACATTTATTAGTTGATAATTATTAGTCACAAAAATAGCCAGTTCTATGGCAGATACACAACATCATTTAGACTATCAAGGAAGAATTGGATATACAGTTTTTCACTCTCTTCGGGTTAATTATGAAATACGAATGTTAGTGTTGAAATATTCATCATATCAACTTCTGAAATGTAAACGACAGTTGAACTAAACGAGATTATTCATAATCAAATATGTGTATATAGGTATCTCTGTATGTATGGGTAACATAGGTGATGGGGTGGTAGCAAAATACGATTCGATCAAGTGTTTGTAGACAACACCTGAATCCTACTTAAAACTGAAACCGAATGGATAAGAGTTTATAAAATGGCAAACTAGAAAATGGACTACTCGCACAGCTCATTGGTAAATTTTCCATTCTACTACCGATACATGGATGACACATTCGTCCTTTGCAAACAGGATATTGGTCGGTCTGATATTTTCAGGCAATTTAACGAGGTTCACCCGGCTATCGAATTCACATGCGGAGAAGAAAGTGAAGGTAAAATAGCATTTCTAGATGTTCTGCTCACAAAAAGAACAGATGACTCCTTACGAAGAACTTGAACAAGAAAACCACATGGATAAGACAGTATACAAACTTTCTTAGATTTGTACTTATATAATATAAAAGGAATCTATTGAAAACCGAGCATTATAGAATAATAACGATATGCTCTCCTGATGCGGTTAACGAAGAAACGGAAGAATTGCATGAAACTTTCGGGGAGAATGGCTACCCTATAAAGTTTTATAAATAAACATGCCATCTTCAAAGCAAACAGAAAGGAGTTTTAGGCCGTAGATAATAAGCCTCTTTTTATGAGACTGGCATTCATAGGGGACGCGCCCAGCGAAATGCTAACGTTGAGGTTACGCAGCTTTACTCAGAGAATATTTAAACGCTGAAAGACTATAACTGCTGTTTTCTACCCGTCCCATAGTGATACCGAGAATGAAGGATAAATTAATTAAGCTTGTCACTTCATTTTGTATCGATCAGTCAAACGGCTCCTATGGAGTAAGTTACATTGGCAGATGCTCAAGGAATTTACTCCTCCGTGCTTGGGAGCACCTTCAGGTCTGGTTAACCAAAGGAGTTGTCAGAAGTATCAACAGCTCAATACTCACCTAATTGAAACAGGTCATGTGGCGAGCATAAATCAATCATTCACAATAATATTTTGTGTAAACAGTTATCTACGAAGATCGGTTAGACTCAAAGTCGTCAAAACGGCAGAGACGATAGCTATACGGGTTAAGAAGCCAAACCTGTGCATACAGAAGAAGTACGTTCAACCTCTTCTCCTGCCATGGCCGACGCATGATCCACTAAACCAATCACCACCTTAATCATACGACGATTTAATTTGGTTAATGCATATGTATTCTCCCTTTGAATGTGTATTTCCATATTATTATTATTATTAATTATTCATCAAAGTACATAGAATGAATTTGAATATCACTCAATCTTCTCTCCTAATTTTATTGACTTGGTAACATTTTAAGATCAAACAAATGAACTGATTGTAATTATGTCTATTATTGTTACTATGTGACGAATTATGATTATCGTTCACTCTTATCCATTCGGTTTCGTTTTAAGTAGCATTCAGGCGTTGTCTACAAACACTTGATCGCATCGTATTTTGCTACCGCCCCATCACCTATGTCACCCATACATACAGAGATACCTAAATATATTTGACTAATAATCTCGTTTAGTTCAAATGTCGTCTACATTTCAGAAGTTACATGATGATGATGATGATTATTTCAACATTAACATTCGTATTTTATAAATAACCCGAAGAGAGAAACTTTATATCCAATTCTTCCTTGATATCTAAATAACGTTTTACTTGCCTCTGAACTGGCTATTTTGATAAACATGGGAATTTTCAAACGATTGAATAACTGTGGAAAAACAATACAGTTGTCATGTAACATGTAAGTTGGTTTGTGACTGGCAATTGGAATCCAGAACGCGCGTTTCGTCCTATTTGGAAGTCTTGTCGGCTGGATGTACCTGCTTTGCAATGTTGATGTTCACAGTGGAATTCGAACTCAGTTCCATTTCGTATCAAACGCCACCGCATTCACCACTAGACTAGTTGTCATGTAAGCGTTTTTTTTTTGTTATATACTAATCAATGGTATTCAACAATGATGATGATGATTGTTTTCTTCTTCTTTTTCGTTTTTTACATTATAGTTCTATTTCCACATCATTTAACCACTGAATCTACACGTAATTCTGCTATTGATTTAATACAAACATTAAGAAATTACTTACATTATCATATTAAATGCTCTAAAGCGTCTATTCAAATGCGTATGCGTGCTAAAACATTGGAATTTTTAAAAGTACTCAATCGTGCACATATTGAACATTCAACAAATTCTGTTATTCATCCTAATGAATTTATGCCAAGCTCATTATTATCAGTGAATAAAATCAGTGGAGTACAAAATGACAATCTGTAAGTGACTTGACTTTGTTTTATACAAGCACACACACACTCACCTACCTACCTACCTGCCTGTGTTGTATATTGCTAAAGTATGAAATGAATTCATTCGTCTATGACTACTACTATTATGGTTTCTTTGCTTCTAAATAATGTTGTGTACTCTTCTTTATTTATTAAGATCAGTAGTGAATTGATTGAAAGAATTCACTTTGAACTAGTAGATTATGAGTTTGAAACTTTCTGTATCTCATTTTGTCTGGATAACTGAATAATATGGCTAAGTTCTCTTACATAGATAGAAACAGTGTAACTTAGAGATCATTACATAAGCAGCCTGTATTCAGTAGATGAAGTTGTATAACAGTCCACAAGTTTTAATTTAATGCTGATGACAGTCAGAAAGCACGGAACTAACTGTTTTGTCCTAGTATAGGACTCTTTGGCAATGCATATCCAAGGCTCTGTCAGCGACTGAGCTCAGGACTTTTAGGCTACGCGATCATTGGAGTTCAACTATGTTTGATGTGAAGTAGTTACTTACCGATGGCACCAGATGAGGTCGCGTAAATATTTCGCGAATCGAGGTAAGTTAGAAATATAAATCGTTGGAAGCTGGCTCAGTGGTTCATTAGTTAGCTGTTTACTACAAAACCTGAAGGTTCTGAGCTCGATCCCTGGTGAGGTTGTGGATGTACACAATTGAAGACTTTCATATTAGGGCGAAACAACTGTCCAGTTTTCCCTGGTTATCAATAGTTGTTTCATTCAGATCAATTCATGATATCAAATTAACACTGAACAATATCTACAACACCTAATTATAGTCTACAATTTCATCTACAGAGTAGGTTTAAAAACTCCATATACTTCATATCTATCCTTTCTTATATATTTTTACTGGCTGGCCTAAATGTGAGGTAAATGATAGTTAAAAATGATCAAATCAATGTACGACACCGGTAGAAATAAACCATATTGCTAGCCAAATCAGGCTCCAGAGATAAGTTCAAAGGATGTATCGCATAGTTGAAATAATGATATTAATGCTGAATAGGATGCTTTATTATTTGGATGAAAGAGTGATAATTATATGCCTATAAGAATAGTAAATGTGTGTTCACCTAAGTGTTTATACATAGCGGTTTCTTCAGGACAAACTTTGGATAGAATTGAGCTGTGGAAATTTCTTCATAAGTGAATAGTAACTTGTTTTATCGTCGCAGAATTTGATTGGTTGTTGTTGTCATCAGTTGTTCAGTTATTTTTTGACACATTTATTCTAATTTCCTTCCATCTTGATCTGATTCATAGTATTGTGGTTGTTTATTATTGTTCTAATTACTTGATAATTATGTTAATTGATTGCTGACTGATCTGAATTCCAAGCTTTGAACAATTCTTCGATCTCCTTTGTGTCTAATCTTTTCAAAAGAACAGCTGTCTACGCAACTTCTGTCAATATTGCCATCAAACACAAAATTAAACATTGAAACCACAATGGTCTATAACTGATATGAAAAAATTCTTAGAACTAGACTATTGAGGCCGTAAATTACGTTGCGTGTAACGCACTATGTATCGTCTATGATATTAATACTTGAACAGATTTATGGGTTGGAAACGTTGTATTTATCTGTGCACGAACGAGCCTAAAAGCACCTCAAAACTTCACAAACTGTGCGTCAATTCTGAGCCAACGGATACCTAGTAACCACATTTCCTTTCTTTGAACGATCCGACCAGCTTCCAAGGTTGTTTACTCGATAGTCCTTAGCAAGTACCTTTGACCACAAGAACAATCGTTTTTGTGCTCCATGAGACGATAACTGTTCTCATCGTTACGTCTCGTGCGGCTAATATCGACGAAATCGAAAGTGTCCGTATTTCTCCAAACCTTCCGCTGGAGAGACCCATTAGTGTCGAGGTCTAGAACGGTAATAGTAAGAACCCTTAAGATCTCTTCGGTGTCCCCCCCTTGATTTCTAGAGCATCTTAAATTACACGAAGCGTTCTACTGCCATTGATTGAGGATGAAGAGTGTTCGACATGCTTGATTCGTCTGTGACAAAATATGGAATATCGAAGACTAAACTGTGTTCATTGTCGTGATATTGTTTGGAACCAAAAGACTGAATATTAGTAGTTTTCGACTGTGCTTGATGTTTCATGAGGAAATTTCTGGCCACTTGCTGTATGCATCCCTACCGAGGTAAGTTTGTCCATGAAATGGACCAGCGATTCTAGTGTATACGCTGCCACGGTGACTGTGGTATTGGCCATGATTGTAGCTCTGTTTTCCGCGGTGCTTTTGGGGACTAGGAATCCCCAACACCAGTGGAAACATAAACCAAGACAAGAGAACCGTTAAAAACTTAGCACTCATGTTGTCATTTAATGATCAATTTGCTTGTTGAAATAGATTCAATTGGTCAACTATTTTGAAGAACAGTAAAGAACGATTAGACTACGAGTCAAATCACGGTGGAAGGGAATAAAAAATAAATGTGTAATTAAAATCAGGGTTGACGGAACACACTGCGGAATCAATCAATTCCTGTTACCCTACGTGGAGCATACACTGCCTACCAACATTCTTCAACCAACTCGTCTGTTCTAGACTATCCATTCTTTTCATATCTGCCTCCAATTCCCAGTGCAATGTATTCTCTTCATCTTTCTTTACCTTCAAAATTCTAACTTACTGACGCAATTTAATGATTTCTTCAATATACAACACACTTCTATCAAAAGTTTATTTCGATGGAAATCGTAACATTAAAGTATTCAATTCAATGAGTTCAATATAGTTACACTTTTGTGTGTGTGTGTGTGTGTATATTAATTCACCAAATAATCTATTTTTCATTTCAGAAGTTGAACAACGTTAACAACTTGAAATCTGAATAAATTCAATCAATATTTATTCACAACAAAACAACAACAACAACTTTCAATTAGTTATGTTGTTAATTACAACTAATAATAATCAACAATGTAATCACCATAGCAACACAATAACAACAACGATATTCGTCATGATGATGATTTTTTATTTTATTTTTGTTTTTAATGTCAAAAATAACCAACATTATTTTCTAATCAAACTATACTATCCTATTTTGTATCTTTCGTTTTTTTTTAAAAAATCTCCTTATAGACATTCTTATTTTGTAATGAATATTGTTTTTGCTTAAAGGGAGTAGAACTACTGAGCAGTTGTTAAATTATCCGCCAAAAAAAAACCCATCATTTGCGTTGACCAATCAAATAATAACAAGTTTATAAATGATCCATTTTAAACATTAATCGAAAGCTAATTTACTCTAGTTATTAAGTAGTATATACTTGAACAAATCAATCAGTTGTATGCATAAATTAAAACGTTTAAATTACAAGATATGTGAATAATTCATTATCATCAAGAGAATATAAATGTCAATCATACACTATTGATACAAGTAGAAATAGGATTTACAAATAAGTTGGATCATACAGAGAGATCTACTTCAATAGGATACTGATTTCATAAGATACATTCAATGATAGACAGTTGATAAATTGTATTTCCATTCAATTAATGTGATGATTATTTAAACATTCCATTTGATTATATTCAATAATGTTTTTCTTGTTGTTGTTTACTTATTTCTATTTTGTAATTTATCTTATTAGAATGAATCCATACATACTCTACATTAATTTATTACTGATTATTGCTAATAGTGAAATTGTTTTAAACTTCATCAACTCTCTCTGTGTGTCTCTGTGTGTGTTTATTGAGAAGACATGACGGTAAACAATTGGCAATTCATCATGATTACATAATTCAATGGTGACATTATTTAATGCTTAGAAATGATGATGATGATGATGATAATAATAATAACAAAGATAATAACCATGACATAATTGATTTGCATAGATATCAGTGGTATATATTGTCTATTATTATGCTTAATATGCTTTTTTTATTATGTGGATAATTCATTTATTTGTTTGTTTGATTGATTGATTCTTTGAATTTTGTATGTAAAACTTCACTTCTTTCATTTGTTTTGGTAAAGTGCCTTTCTTTTGTTCTAATAATAACAATTTTAAGTTTTCTTTTTTTTTTGGTATGATTCTTTTTTTTTTTATTTTATAAAATACACTTAACTTTTATTACATAGAATTGTCAATCTCGGGTAGAGTTTATCAACAGTAGCCACATGCTCAGTCTTCTTTAATATTTCATCGAAAATATCATTGTTCAAGTTATACTTGCTTTATATAACTTTCTAAAGAGTCCAATTTCCTACTTATAAAGACGATATAGTTGGATTTAGTGAGTCAGTCAAGTCAGTTACAACGTAGAACTTGGTACATGCGTACATCAGTTCAAGTTGCCATGCCTCAATTAGCAGACAAAGATTAAATTGTCGGACCAAATCCCAGAGTAGGGGAGGTAGTAACAGAGTAAGTACTAATGGAAAGGCATAGAGACCAGAGATGAGATTTGAAATAAAAAGTGATTCAGTAAAGAGAAAATTATAATAAGCTCAAAAATTAGAATTTGGAGGAAGACAAGGAGTGGATGCACCTGCGCCATTGCCAACGATTTTGAGCCATATCACCTAAAGCCTTTAACCATTTGTTACGATCATCGTGTGGGCCCCAACCAGGTAGTCTACATCTATTAACATGGCTCAGTCCAATTGTCAATGACTTCATGGATTAGTGCCATGTTTTTGTTTGGCCACTCCTAGCTTTCTTTCAGCCTACTGGCACAACAGACAACATTGCTCGTTTTTGGTAGACGGTGGTCAGGCATACGTAACACATATCCTAATCACCTCAGCTGGTGAAGATTCACTACTTCATCAATAGGCTTACCGTATTTACCTAGTACTCTATTCTTAACACACGCATTGCTTACTCGGTGGCCCCAGCAAACACGAGCAATGTTTCGGAGACATCTTTGATCGAATACTAGGAGCCTACGGATATCCTTTATCCTTAAAGGCCATGTTTCACATCCATAAAGTTAAGCGAATCTGACTGCTGTGCAGTAAACGCGTCCTTTCGTCAGTAAACGAATGTCTCGCCTACACCACAGGTGACGCAAGTTGGCAAAATCCAATCGGGCCTTATGTATACGGGCAGAGATTTCATCGGACACCAGGGCGTCAGAACTGATGAGGCTCCCGAGATAAGTAAAACGGTTAACACATTCAATAGCTTCGCTCACTATCACTAATTTTGGTGCCGAATTAAGCCAGTCCTGAAGTAACATTTTACATTTGGATGGGGAGAATCGCATCCCAAACATGCTTACGTTCAAGTTTAAGGTAGTCAAAAAATTCTGCATTTTATCAGCATCTTCACTCAGTAGAACTATATCATCGGATTTAGTGAAGATGTTGACAATATGCTAAGTCTGTTGAACACTTTGAATAATAATGTAAGCTGATTTAGAATGCGAAATATTAATCCAGGATTGGTCTACATCGGTGCCCAGATTAGTCATACAGAGTGAAGTAATTGAGTGCTTTCACTACTTCAATTATCTCAATATTCTCATCAGTCAGTATTGATGAGTTGATGTCAGACTAAATTTCTGCTCGGCTTTTGTCGAATTGCCACTTGTGGCGTAGGCGAGATATCAGTCACACAACAAAAGACCGTGTTTAACGCATAGCTGTCCGCATTTTTTTTCTAACCTATGGATGTGAAACAGGGGCTATGAAAATATAAGATATGCGTTCATTGTATGTTTTTGGCTAAAGATATCTTCAAAATATCCGTGGAATAAACAATATTCATGTTACGTACACAGTACTAGGAAGACTATGGCTGAATCAGTCAGAAGTTGCGAATCTTCATCGATTGACATGGTTAGGATATGATGCGTATGTCCGACAACCACTTGCCCCTCTGCTCGATGTTGACTGGAGTAGGAGTTGGATGGAAGGCGAAATCAACTAAACACAGCATCAACCCATGAAGTCTTTGACTGTTGGCCTGAGCTATGTTACTAGATACAGTCAACTCTTATTGGGTGACATTGCTGAACAATCAATCACAGTAGAACAACCGTATTCATTATTTATCTCTTCCTAGATCCTAAGTTTCATTATTCTTTTGTACACTACGTTTGCTTCATTACTTCCTGTTGAACTATAATGTCATGTTAATCTTTTCAATGTTATGTAGTCGCGTTAATATTATATGACACTTTTGACCTGTGTCAAGTTCTACGTTATTCATGACTGGCTAGGCTAATGTGTTGCAATGTATATTACATATTGTCATATGTACAATGCTGCCTGTAGTTGGAGACACTAAAATGTAGAGGTGAGCTAACAAAATAACATTGACACTAGATCATGCAGTCATTAGCCTGATGTAAGCTAACCTAGGTAGAGTCCAATTAACGGCAACCATGATTAGTAGTTGAAAACGTTAAATTGCATTGCTGAAGATTGCTCACTGCCACAGGTTTATTTACTCCTGTGGTATTCTTGAATAAACACCTTACAATTTCACCTTATCTAACTAAATTCTCAATGTTTAGCCTATTCATCATTGTCATTAAATTATTTTTACTCATTTGTTATTCATCCTATCTTTATACTAATATAGTATGGAAAGTTGAGCTAATAAAAATATCTGAGAGGCTCTGCGTTGTTTATGACTTCCTGATGTTGCTGTTGGTGCCCAATTATGTGTTGTTGGAACCGAAATATGTAGGAGTCAGTAATACTATATAGCGAACGGAATTTGAACGGTTTAACTATTGACCTTCTACTTCAACTCCCTAGTAATGTTAGTTATAAAACATTAAGTCGCCACTCTGCAAATTTACTGGTCTACATGAAGTATGCAGATGGCATAATCTTACTTTGTTGCTGACAATTCAAACTTCTAAACGTCCTGAGTAACGACGAAATTACGTTCACAGGCCGGTTTTCTCTGTTTAAGTGCAACATGTTACTTCAAGACCAGTCTGTGTCATCATTTAGTTCGGTCGTATTAAATTAAGTAATTGAGCGCGTTGACCACATTACTTATCTTGGAAGTCTTATCCGTCCTGGTTGTTTAATGTTTCAACAAATCTCTGGATGAACCCAATGAGCTTGATTGACCTTTGTTAACTTATATCGTCAGTCAACTAACAAAAAGAGAAGCTTACTGTGCGGCAGCCTACATTGTCGATGTGGTTATGCATAAGTTGGAGGTTTATAATAATAGGCGTGTTCGCAACACTGCTCACTTATCGCGGAAGGATTAAGTAAGGGATGCTAAAATTAAGCATGAGATAATAGGTAAAGATGAATGTAACAGTGAATTTCCATAGGTCGGGGTGGTTCCGACGTGTTATGTATACTCGGCCACTACATACAATGTTGACTGGAGTGGAAACAAGCTAAAAGAAAGAAGAAACCAGATCAAGATATGGCATCGGTTTATGTAGTAGGTGCAAAATATAGGATGATATGATGCAGACCTTGAGTTCCAGTATTCCTTTGTACAAACGTTGTGATTCTATCTTCTCGATTCATACTCTCAATAGCCTTATGGCAGAAAATTAACATCCTAAGTTAGTAATTCTCAAGGATAACGTAAAAGTATGTATAAATGCCCCTCCTCCCCTATATTTTTCAAGTATTTCTTTTTATACCATTCAGCATTACATGTCTGTGACTAAACTTATGTAACCAATTAGTATCTTTCAAAGTTAACTTCAAAATTACTCAAAACAATGCTAGTTACATACAGTCTTAAATAGTGCCTACTTAGTTAACTTTTAAGTCGGACTACGGTGATTACTCTACATTAAAACCAAACGGTGCTAACTGATGAATTGAAAAGATAGTCATGTACACTCCAGATAAATTGTATTTTTTAACTACTACTACTACTACTGCATCTTTAGTTGTTTACGTTTAATTCTCGTTCTAATTTTGAGTACCGTTAGGAGTATGAGGGCAATTATCACTTCCTAGTTGGGCAAACCGTGGAAAGGCTCTTATCCATGCAGTATATGAGAAGGGAACTACTTTAGAATTGTTCTTAACAACCTAGGAATATGACTGCAGTGCCAAAATGACGACTGTTTGAGACCGGTCAGACTAAACTTGACAACAAGTAGTTTTCGACCTGTTAGCTTTGTACTTGTAAAGGCTTTATTACTCTAAACGAAAATCCATAGAGTAAGGTAAAGTATGCACTCTTAAAGCCAGCCGATTCCAGTCTCATCCTTCCGTTGTAATAAGTCAGCAAAGTCTTAATGCTAGTCGTCGAAACTTGTGTTTCTTCATTTTCATTTATATATGCTACAATCGAATTGTCTGACATGTTAAGACCTAAAGGACCTAAAGTTGTTCTACACAACATATTCCGATAAGCTTATCGTGAGAGACGAATACGACTATTACATCAAAGTAGATGCTACAGTAAGAAGAATATATTAGAAAAAGAAAAAGATAAACAAGAGAAACCCCGATATAAAGAGTAATTCAATGGAGGGGGGTGGGGGAAGGAAAACCCAAGAACAATACATCATTATAAGTAGTATACGTCAATAATAGTAATGATACATACATGTTATAACGAAACTGATAAATGCATCACATACTACTACTACTACTATTACTATTAATACAAAGAATCGAATTAATGACAGTTGTATAATGTTTGCACTATTCACATGCAGAATATGTGAAAGGAAACATGTAAGAACAACAGAAATAAGATAACAATAATACTAATGAAAAAGATACTTAGGTAATAGAAGAAAACGATCACGTTATTAACAAAAAAGTAGGTTTTATATAAATGGATACATGAAGATAATGAATACATTTTAGAAGTACATACAACAACACCAATAATAATAACCGGTAATAATATAACTAACCTACATATATATCTATATGTATATGTATAGATAATGTCAAAACAGTAATGTATAAATCATAAACTCACCTACAACGTAGAGATGTATGTACTCAGCTTCAAAGTTACACTTCAAGTCAGATGATAATACACTAACTCAATGTCGTAATACAAACATCATTGAAATAGATGTAGATGAATGAAAAAACAATTATGCACTGTCAATGTTTTCATTACTTTGAAGAATACATCATAATCTTATTATGTATTACACATAAATGAAATATGATGATGTAATCAATATTGATAATAAGTGGAGAAAGGATGGAGGAGGAGGAGAAGGATACAAAGTAGGATAATTATCTATTCATCAATTTAAATGAACATACATGAGAACTTATGAAACTAATTGGATGATATTATAGTTAGTAACAGGCAAGGAGATAGGATGCATAGAAGTCGTTTTACCACAGTATAAATAATTCTAATTTATCCCACCCTACACAAATATATATTCATGTATCAAAATACATTGAATGAAAGAAATTAAAATACATTTTCATTTAGTTGCTATATATATTTCATATATAACCATTATTGAGTAGATGAGGATCTGAAGATGATGAAATAGATGATGTTGATGAATCTTGTTGTGATATTGATTGATTGATTGGTTTTTTCATTATTGATATTGTATCAGTTCCATTTATAGAATTATTATTATTATTATTATTATTATTATTATTATTATTATTATTATTATTATTATTATTATCTGTATAGAATGAATTAGAGAATGTTGATCGTATTAATGATGATGTTGTTGTTGTTGTTGTTGATTGAAAAGTATTAGTTTGTATAACAGGATTAATACAATAGAATTGTGGTCTAGCACGATTTAATATTTTAATGAATTCAATTGTTTTAGTATGCATTCTACGATGAATATAACCTTTAGAACATTTAATATGATAATGTAAATAATTACGTAATGTTTGAATAAGATTAATTGTACGTGATGATGTTGTCGGTGTAAGATGTCGAGGAAATAAAACTAATGAAAATAAATTAACAAGAATAACATTATTACTAATTGACAGTTAAAGTTGCTTAGAGAACTGTTAGAGATTCCTAATCTCTAAAGATTGATTTAATTAAACGAAAGAAGTTGTATTGATTTTTTGTAAGCTTTATTTGTAAACTGTCATCACATTATCATTTAATTTGTATTGTGACTGGCAAGTGGAATTCAGGAAGCGCGTTTCGTCCTATTTGGGACTCATCGGCTGGATGTACCTGCATCCTAATGTTGATGTTCACAGTGGGACTCAGTAGTCTAGTGGTGTACGCGGTGGCGTATGACACGAAACGGACTGAGTTCGAATCCCAGTGTAAATATCAACATTGGGATACAGGTACATCCAGCTGATGAGTCCCAAATAGGACAAAACGCGCGTCCTGGATTCCACTTGCCAGTCATAATTCAAATTAAATGATACTTGTGAATATTCGCCATATCAAGGCAATCTGCTCAGGATGCACATATAGCAACAGTGATTGACCAGCTTCAGTCTATAACAAATCGATGGGAATATACAAATTCATCCTACTTTCATCACATTAATTTGATTTCAATGTGAATCCTACTCTTGAATACAGTTTGACAGTATTTCATTGTATTAATTAAATGATAATGATTTAGCTTGATAAATAATCACTGTAAATTAATTGATATAAAAATCGATGTATTTGTGTAAATAAATTCGCAGTTCACTAGTGTTGTCTGGTTGGCTTGTGTTCCTTCTCATTTAGGCTTGGGACTCAGTTGGCATAGTGCAGACGCGCATTCATCGACTAGGCACACCTCATTCGGCATTCGCTCACTCAACCACGATTTTCGCGCATCACAACAAGAACTTTATGCATTAAATGATTTGAATATAATTAAGCCAACATAACTTACATTCACGTCCAGTGTCTTTTCATGTATGTTAGTGAGAACCTGACACATGTGTGCAAAGGTTCAAGTTGCCAAACCTCGAAAGTATAGCAAGATTAACATCACATCAGTAAGAGTAGAAGTTACTTCAATGATAATAATAATAAAAACGAGGAAGTGTTAACATATAGAATATGATTCAGGGAGAAAGAGATGGAGTGTGGAAAGAAAGTCATGAAATAACGTTAAGTTCACGATTTAATGGAGAACAACGAGTGGATACATATTCGCTACTCTGACCGATTGTAATCCATGTCATTTCCAACCACTAGTGACAACATCCTCACAGATCCCAACTAGGTAGTCTGCATCTTCTAACACCTCTTAAATCAGCAGTCAATGACTTCGTGGCCTGATGGCACGTTTTGATTTTTCTCACCTCTAGCTTTCTATGAACCTACTCCAACATCAGCCTACATCACCCAGTGTATTTTTACAGTTTTGCCAGTCATTCAGTCATGAGCACGGAACTTAGCACGTGCCCTTATGTACCGGTTAGCATACCGCATCAGCACGACGAGATCACATTTACAAAAATAACACCACAATAGAACACAATAGGCAGGAGGGGGGGGTTGAATAAAGCAAAGGTGTGTGCGACTTATAGAGAATATTACGCAGAAACCCAACCTAGTAGTATGCATTTACCAACATGATTTAGACCGATAGTCATCGACTTCACGGATTAATGTCATGTTTTTCGTTTGGATGCCCCTATCTTTCTCCCATCCTACTCCTACACCTACCAATATCAAGCAACGGAGTCAGGTGGTGGTCGAGAATATACAACATATATCCTAACTATCTTAGTCGAAGAAGGGTAACAACCTCTGATGGATTTGTAATGTTTTTCTAGTACTCTGTATCAAATATTAATATTCTTTATACGTTCGTTCCACCACAAACTGGCAATACTACGAAGACGTCTATCATCAAAGACCTGAAGCTTGCGCATATTGTCTATCTTTACAATCCATATTTCACTGCCATTAGTTAAAACAGAGGACAGCTGTGCATCACACAGCCTTTCGTTGAGACGGATATCTCACTGACACGAGTGGTGCAGGTCAGCAAAAGCCAACCAAGCTTTCTTAAATCGAGCTAAGATTTCATCGGACATCAACCCACTAGTACTGGCTAATGAGATTTACGAGATAAAAGAAGTAGTGAACGTACTCAACCAATCTAGGTGACGATGAAAATCAGTCCTGAAGTATTAATACTGAATTATGTAACAAACTCACAAGTAATCAGAAGTCGAAAGTGGGTTGCGTAACAATTTGAGTAACTGTTGATAATTTTGTATGACGATGATATTAGTTTAAGAACTAATTATTTACTTATTTAACCTGAAGAAAGTAATGATACAATAATGCATATGAAGCAAAAGTTAAGACCGTGATAAAATGAGAGCCTAAACATGTTCCTTCTTGCTACATAGCCAAAGCCTCTTAGGTTACATAAATTTTTGATTTAGACATAATTCTTTTGATCGTATGGATGGTTTGGCAGGATGATTCTAGTTAGGCTATGCGTTTGGAAGTTACGAGGTGTTCGAGATTACGGCTATTGATCGGCCTATATATTAGTCCTTTTGACAACCAGGTAGGACACTGTTCAGAGACGAGGGCTCTCAGTTGCAGATCCAAGTATAGTATTTAACAGATTGGTGAGAAAACAATCACCTGAAAAGAAGTCAAGTGCTGACCCCATCCATACTCTATTAGTTTGTCTATAAACATAATTAATTCCACGCTAAAGGTGTACCAAAGAAATAATTATTTCAAATTTTAAGGTAAACCGGCATCTATGTTATTGTTTTTAGTATTAGCACATAATAAGTAGGTTGTTTCAGTGAGGGGAACATTATTAAATAGATAAACAATATCTAACGCGGCTTTTAAAAGTAGATCACATTCGCAAGTTAGCAGTGTATAATCAATGATATTTTTGAAACATTGGTCACGTAAGAAATGCTGAGGTTTAAACGTAGGGTACTAGGGAAAGATGGCATGTCACTTGATGAAGTCATGGATGATCAACGAGAGAGGTCATTAGTGCATGTGTTACCAAAACCTAACCACCGTTTACCTATAGGTGTGATGACTGTTGCAGGATGGAAGAAAGCTTAAGGCAACCTAGCCCACGTGTTATCAAGCCATTAAGCCTTTGACTATTGGTCGGTTCAGACTACCCAGTTGGAGTTCACACGATTATTTTAATCAGTAACTGATATTAGGTAACTCGGCTCACAATCATGTTAGTGCCTTAGCTTCTTGTGTTCCCTGAAATCTCGACCTTTGACATTTTTGCAATCTTTTCACTATTCTCGAGTTAGATTCTGTATGTCCAATTCTATTTTACTACCGATGATATAACCATTATTTCTGCTACTTTGTATTCATTCTACTGTGCAACAAGTTAGACAGATGAACATATGTGCCAGGTTCAACGCTGACTAATGACGACTTTTATAGAGATATCGAGTTAAGAAGAATAATCGAACTTCCAGAGCAATTTTATGGAGGTTATTAATCATATTCACATATTCCATTCAATCGTAGCTCATATTCAAACAATGAATTATTATTTTATTACTTAGAACTACTGAGCACAGACTAGTTATTTATGTACCTTTTATTTCGGCTTTTCTTACTAGAAATACTGTTTTCGTATGCTTTTTTTTAATAACCAATTGTTGCTTATTTAGTCCAGTCATCCACGAAGACAATCACTTTCATTTATTGTCTCATGGTTTAAGCCATACCTCATTTGAATTTATTTTGTCTGCCAGATAATTTCTTCAAGAGTACAAATTTAACTTAATTATTAGGTACAGTTTCATGTACATGGCTGTATCATCACCTAAATTAATCATAAAGAACGAAGTATTTGAGTGCATTGGCCACTTCACTTATCACGAAGATTACATTAGCCAACCCTGATTTCAGCTCGCACGGCTTATGCCAACTTGCGTCATTTGTAGTGTAAGATATCCGTTTCAACGAAAGGTCGAATGTAAAGCACTGCAGTCTGCTATGTTTTAACCTGTGGATGCGAAACATGGATCATGATAATATGCATACACTCCACGTTTTCGACCACAGAAATCCTCAAAATATCACAAAATAGGCGAATAAACAATGTTTATACTAAATACGAAGTACTAGGAAAACATCACAAATCAGTCGAAGTGGTGGTGAACCTCTCCCCCTTCCGACCATTGCCTGACTCCGTTGCTCAATATTCGCTAGTGTAAAAAACTGAACACTACTGTCCTACACATTCTCCATACTTCGTTATGTAAATTTTAAGTGAGAAACAGTTGTTTCTATCTTGGATGAGGTATATAAAAGCATATATTTATCCAACTATCAATATGAGATGTAATCGCTGGGAGACTTTATTTACCCAAGGTTTCGTGCTAATTAGCACTTATTAGCATGACGTAACTGTAATCTTAAGGAAGCTGCTGTTATCATGTGGCTTGTTCTATAAGGAAAAAAAGGGATCCAAATGAAAGATGAAAATGTATCGAGAATGCAGATTGAAAAGGTGTGCATGAAAGAATACTGGGACACAGGATCTAGAAGACAGGAAATTAATGAATATGAGTCATATCACTTAATTTTTCATGAGGACCTCAAACAAGTAGTCTTCAACTATAAATATGGCTCAGATTTTATGGATTGTTGTGATGTAGAGATTTAGTTGTTAATGGTTGTCTTACAACTTATAATTCTATTTCAGTCGATGTTAAATGATTCTGTCATCGTCATGTTATTATACTGCTTAATGTGAGTCATTTTAAATGTCTTAGTGTAACAGAATGTTTATGTTATAAATCAATAAATAAAACTGTTGTTTACTATTAATGCAACTTACCGAATGTAATATAAGCTACATTATCACCGATTGCAGCATCTGTTCCAAGTAATTCCGCTGGAGGTACTGAGTGCGAATACAGAACTTGAGGTGCACGGTCAAAGCGTCGTCGAACTTCAGTTAACTCCTGAAGCAAATAACACAATTAAACGTAGCTTAAATTCATTTGGTAACTGGTCAGTAGTAAATAGATTCTTTGTTCAATATCCTGCCTAGCTTACTCGTCTACAATTAAGCTGTTAACATTTAACCATAAAAGGTAGTTTACAACATGAACCAATTACAAAAAAAAAGAAAACCAAAGGGTATTGGACAAGTGTATTGTCCTAGTTTGGCATTTCACAGTGATGCTCATGGATGACCCTACAGGAAATTGAATCCAAAACCTCCAGATTGTAAAGTAAGAAACATTCAGATTACTGTGTTAACCACGTCTAGAATGAAACATGTTACAGGTGGTATTGAGGGATCACAGCGCTGGATCGCTTACCAAATAAAGGTAGAAGTAAGGAACACCGAATTTCGACAATGATATTTTAAGGCAATACGATCACTTCAACAATTGAAGATCATGGGTGTACACTCTAAGAAGACACAAACTACAATAAAGCAAGTGTCGAATCCGCTGCAGGGTTTTCAGGGTAGAGATTATTAGACACATGAATATAATATATTTGTAAATAATCTCAATGAATGAAATTAAAGAAGAATGCCAACATTTCGCTCAGTAGGCTGATCCGAGCTTCTTCAGGGAAATAACCAAGATCAAAAATTACTAAATATAAATGTAAACAAGATAATTTTTGATCCTGCTTATTTCCCTAAAGGAGCTCGGACCAACTTGCATAGCGAAACGTTGGAATTTTCTTTAATTTCATCCGCTGAGATTATTTACAAACATATTCTATTCATATGTCATACATACACTGGACACCCAAGTGTTGTAAATTTTTTCGTTTTCTTTTGAACGAAAATTCCTATAAAATAGAGATTATCAGGTTTGAAGTATCACATCACAGAATGGTTTTGGCTAAACAACCACTAAAAATGAGGAATCTATAGACAGCTGTTCCCCAATCGTAGTATGAGTCCATGACCGCAGTAGAGATTCAAGCCATATTTAAGGGCAGGCGTTTAACCTTGTTCATGTTAGTTAATGTTGTCGTTATGTTCATATTTTATGTTATGCGCTCTACAAGTAAATAACCGATTGGTATGAAGATGAAGCGCTAACCACGAGTCCTGAAAGTAGTGGGTTCGATGGCTAGAGAGGTTAAGGATGTATGCTGCGGTTCAGTGCTTTTGGTCTGATACTAAAAATTAAAACTAACGCTGATTAATGTTAACTAAACATTAAGTAGTCACAAGAAAATACAAATGCAACTTTTCAGTATACTCCTTTCTTCTATCTATTTAGTATGTTACATTATCATCTGTGCATGACAGACGTCTAATGAGGCAAACATGTAAATAAAATAGGTTAAAATGTAGCGGGTTTTAAAGTTATACCACCGTGTCTTGACAAACAGATTATCGATGTCAGTGTGTGACTTAAAAACAAGCTAACACATCATGAAAGCTAAGTGTATGACTGGTCTTAAGTAGTTATCCCTTAGCTAAGCAGTTGCAGTCCTAGGTTGTGAAGATCACACCCAAAGAAGCATCCTCTCTAAGTAAGTAAAGATGTACTCTTTCATAGCATATGCAACCCAGATAGTAACAATAACCCGTACTGATCTAACAGCACTTCTCGATCGATAGGATGATCTTTTTTCATAAGTTATGATTTGTTGCGGAGAAGTGAAGCGACATATAAAGTATTCGAATTTTAACCTTTGGGTTGTAAACTCATACACTGATCTACAAACACTTCGATTCGGACAAAATATGATACAAGCTATAGTATTCACACGACTATATAGATAAAACATAGTCAAAAGTGGAGCATACATCATTAACTGTTAGGGAAAACAATAATTCCATAGAACATTTGAGAAGATTGTTAAATGTTGTGACTTTGATCTACTGGTCAGGGAGGTTGTGATTGGTTATAATATGAATGGCATCTGATTCATGTGGTTCTTGACAGTTCAGTCAGATAACTGTGTCTTAGTACGGCTAAGACTATCTATTAGTTATCGTGTATATTCAGTAATAGAATAATTCGGCCATCCTATGCATTCTTAACAAGTTTACATCAGAGACTGAATGTAGTTAGATAACCGATGAAAACCATGAAGCATTATACAGCTGTTTTATTGTATTATAAGACTCCTCAGTGGCCCAATGTGCATTCACAGCACCAACATGGATTTCTCTGAAGTTTCAAGCCGAGTAAATAATCTTCAATGCACTAAGATCGCGTTCAATGGTTTACATTTCCAATTTCAGAGAACCGTTAATGTTGTATGACCATCACTCAGTAACTTATTTCCAATAATCACTAAACTTCAATGATTACAGTTTTTAATCAAATCTCCAAAAGTTACCTATTAACTTCTACTTATTAGGTCATCATCATTAGTTAAAACTGTTTAAAACTTTTTGGTTATTCATATGATGTAGTAACGTATACAATGCATAAACATTAACCAATGAATACATTTAACAGTAACTAGTGTTGTTAGTTACTTTGAAAAGAAACATACTATCATATTAGAGATGAGAACATAAAAATAAATTGTCATCATACAAATCAATAATCATTATCAACATCTGATATTAGCACATAATCAGATGATGTTACATCATCATTAACTCTCTCAAATATAATATAAAGAATATCCAGTAATGATGATGACAGTATTCTTCATATTTACCTGTAAAAGTACTTTGGCAAGAATTAAATCATCAATTTCTTTGAATACAGTACTGAATATAACAGTGACACGATCAGCAAGTGCACTAATATAACTAAACAACAATATGAAGAAAAAGAATATAAACAAACAAAAATGGAATATACTATGTAGTGGAATAAGATGAAAATATACACCAATATGACAGAAATACTGAAGCATATTCAAATAATAAATAATTTATAGAAGAAATTGTTTATTAGTTACTAAGTGTTTAACTTTTAAAACACCATTGAATGTTGAATTGGGTCAATTTGTTAATTCAATTACTGATATTGAATTTAGTAGTTTATTATTGTGAGAAGTTGAGTTAGGCAAGGCAAATTGTTTATTTGGTGAAAATAGAGAACGTCATAACTAATACATACATTACTTTTAATTACTTATTTGCACATCCATTGTGCTTCTCGATCAATATTGGCTGTAGGCCTTCTTCCTATGTTTATCTTCATTTCTCCTACGTATTGTGATTAGACTTTGCTTCTTGTCACTTCGTATACTGTTTACCGTCTCCAATTTCATGAGACGTTCCGCAACCTAATACTTATGGACTGATCATATGAGTAGAAGTAATAGTTCATATTGAATTGTAGTATTTCAAAAATGAGCTTATTAAAAAGAATACATACAGTTAATATTTCTTAGTCTAAATTAGCTTTACAAATGATATCATGATACGATTGAAATGAAGTGGTTTTGTGGAGATAAGTAAGTAAGTTCAGTTATTTGTTTTCGTCAGACTGGTGCTAGTTGAATACCAATGAACGGTTGTTTCGTCCTGCTATAGGACGCCATAGCAGTACATGCCCTTGATTCTACCAAGGTATCGAACCCAGCGCCTTCAGATCTTACGGTGGGTGCTTAATCATTTACACAAATCGGTGGGCGTTTGATGGCGATTTAAATCCCCTAATTACAAGAATCCACTCGCTAATTACTAACTTCAGGATGTTCCTGAAGTTCTAATCGGAAGTCATGATTGGTAGGAGTTCAGGCATTATAGGGGGGGGGGTGAGACAATTGATGATCGTCTCACTATATCACAAGTTGACGCCCACCCAGTGGTGCAGATAGTTAAGCATTCACCGTGTGACCTAAAGCTTATTGTATAAACTGTCGTGTTTTTCTCATCTGGTATGCAGGGTTGTCCTATACTGATACACGTTGATAAAAGACAGTTGTGCAGAGCTTTGGTAGCTTGAAATTAGTTGTTTAATGAAAATTACGCTCTACAATATGCGGTGCTCATCAACAAAATGAACGAATAAATGATTCAATCATGGATAAAACAAGCAATTAATGAACATGGCAATAAGGATTGATTGTATTCTATTAGTCACTATTATGCATCGTGAATGAAATGCCTCGTTGCTACCACTTAGTTACAAGATTGTGGCTTTGTTCTATTTGAAACTCATAAGCTTTGATGTACTTCCATTCTAATATTGATGTTTACAGTGGATATTACAGTGGCGTTTGTAGTACACTGGATTCGAGTCCCAATATAGGGACATCGAATTGATGAGTTCTAAATAAGACGTAGAACACTTTCATAGATTCCACTGCTGATATCAATCCAACTCTACTGAAAATGTACCCATATTAGTACTGCTTCATTAAAAAGGAATAATAATAAAATCATGATTGTTTAGTCATTTATTCAGTTGAAAAGTGTCAGTAAATTGTGATAAACATGTAAGCTTCATTATTTTATGGATCTTTATCGTATACAATCACACGTTACCATTCATTATACAGAATAAATCAAACAATCCATTTGTTACTTCACTATAGAAAAAATGTTTGCTCATTAAAGAACTGAACCATTTAACACAATATAATCAGTAAAACAAAAGATACCACAAAAACAATTAGCATGTGAGTTATCTAGAATAATTAAACACAGATAATAGAACAGTAAAATGAGGGTAAGCGTGGTATGATCATACAAAGTTAGTGAAATGTAAGATTGATTAATTAAGCAGATACAACACCCATCATTGTGATCACATGAGAAAGATCAAAAAAAAAGGGTTACATAATAATAGTATGGAGAATTGTAGCATTAATAGTACGTTGATTAGTCGCTATACAGAGAAAACACTTGTGGATTATTAGTATTTGACCATCGATGTCTTTGAAACATCACCCAACTATGCTAGGATCATAGAGTATGCAATAACGAGGTCAGACGATGGGTATTAGAAAAAGATGCTAAATCAGTCGATAAGGTTGTAAGGTGGTTGAGACATGTGTGACGTATAACTAACAACCGTCTATCTTGATGTGCAATGATGACTGACATTGGAAGTAGAACAAAAGAAAGACAAACGCATCCAAGGTAAAACGTGATATCAATCCATGAAGTCACTACTGGTTTAAGTGGTTTTAGTAGATGTAGACTACTCGGTTGAGATCTGGGAGAATGTCGTAACAAGTGGTTGGAAACTTTAGGATGACATGGGTCAGAATCGGTGACACTGGTGCAGGTGTATCCACTCTGTCTTCCCTAAGTCGTGAGCTTAAAATTATTATATAACTTTCTTTCCACGCCCCGTCTCTTTCTCCCCTAACTATATTCAATATATCCACTCTCCTTTTTTTTATTTTCATTGATTTAACTTCTACTTATGATCTAGTATTAATCTTGTTGTGCTATTTGAGGTATAAGCAACCTAGATCGATGCACATATGTGCCAGTTTCTATGTTGTTCATACGTACATATACAGTGATCAATCAGTTTAAATATCTAAGTCTTACAGGAGGTTATTCGAGGACGGAATAGGTCAATCATGACGGTTGAACATGATAAAACCGCGTAACTTAGGATTGAATTCGTTAAGAAGTAAATATTCCCTCAATCTGATGAGTGTTAAATAGCACGAAACGTATGTGTGGAGTTTTTCTCTGACTACTCTAAATATTCTTTTTATCACAATTTGAAGTTTTAAAGGAATGACTAACCTTGATTAGACAACCATTAGGAAGTATGAAACACTGGATATTTCTATAAACTCTTTGTACTACGAATAATCGTGTATTCACTGACGACTAATTTCAAGAGGTGATACCCAAAATTATAATAAGCTGTGATAAGTGACATCCAATAATGTCAGTAGTGAGGTAGCTACCCATCAAAGATATTTGAAGACGGTCGTGGATAATCACGAACAATACAAACCATTGGATACTAATTCTGTGGTATAATAGTTTAGCATTCTTCAATGAAGTCTGAATAACTTGGACTCAATCTCTAGTCAAAGTGTGAATATACACCTACTACTGATTGTATGTTTATTTATTCAAACACAAAAATTTTGTCATAAGTGAACACTTGAAATGTACACGTATCACATAATTGTAAAGATGTAAAAGAGGGAATGAAATCATAATGGAAAAATGTAAGGTTTAACAGGATGACAAGAAAACTAAATAATCGGAGATACAGTAACGGTGGGAAATAAAAACAAGAAGAATTTTATTAGATTGAAAACTTCTCTTATTTTATAAATAAACTAGATAGAAACCACAACATAGTCACCATTCATTTCTATCCTCAGCTATATCTGATAAAGTCTCTAGAAAGTAAGCTTCGCCAAATTTAGAGATCCTAGCCAAGAAGTTGTGATGGACTAACAAAGGTCAGCTGCTAAGTAACCTGTTTCAAATTACAGTACTAGGCTAAAAAAAAATGACCGCCTCTCCACTTTCTTCATTTGGTTCCAGTGCCAGCAAAAAGTGGATGCTGTAGAAGTTCCTAGGGTGACGAATGAAGACGCTACTTTAAGATAATGACAGCTGAATTCAACTGTCATCACTGCACTTCGAACACATATGATTAAACCTAGACATCACTTGACAAAATGCAGACGATATTAGGTGTCAGTAATGCTTCAGAAAGAACGATGATCAAACACTAAGAGTCATCAAACTTCCTAGACTAGAAGAGGGAAGTTTTACTTCATTCAGCGACGTGTTGTAAACCCGATCTTCAGTAGCCTGAATCACATCACTACGTTGTCAAAAGATGACCTAAGCTTGACATAAATCGATACGACTTACTGCTACACTAGGTCAAAACAGGTGTCTGAGAGAAGTGAAACATAGAAAAACACTTATTATCACTGAAAGCAAAAAACATATTGACTAATCAGTCAGACAGTTACAATGTAGAACTTAGTATGTGCGTACTTTAGTTTAAGCTGTCATGCCCTAAATTACCAGAGAGAGATGAAATTGCCGGAACAAATTCCAGAGTAGTGAAGGTAGTATTAATAGAGAGGATTACGGATCGAAGATAAGATTAAAGAAAATACAAATCAGTAAAAATAAAATTATGATGAGTTCAGAAGCTTAGAATTTGGAGGAAGACAAGGAATGGATGCACCTAGTGCCATTGCGAACGACTTTGAACTATATCAGCCAAAGTCTTTAACCACTGGTTACGATTAACACGCGGACTGATCAACATGATCAGTACCAATCATAGATAATAACAAGGAAATGCTTGTTCTACGTTTTCCTTTACAAACATAAGACTGATTTTATTTACAAGGTATAATATAAGAATGCATACAGCATGAAATAAGTGCTGTTTTAAAAGTCATATTAATCTGTTTCTAGATAATTACCTTTCAAGTACTACTAAATAAGCTAATAAATGGTAGTTTACAAGATACTTCTTTTATTGTAATTCAGTTCTTGAATTGAGTATAGTAAAGATTACATCATTATTAGTACTTGTTTCATGTATAAGTGAGTATGTACTTGATTGAAAATGATTGTTTTCGAAAACTTTGTTGTCTTTTTTGTTGATTCTATTTACTTGTTGACTACTTTAATCTGTTGACTTCAAAATCATAAAGCTAATTTGTCTTTACTGTATGAGCTTATTGAATCATATGAATGTTGATTGATCAATTGATCAAATATTAAAGTGAATACCAAACATTTAGAAATTCTTGGAATTCTCTTGACTTAAAATTTCCACGTTTTCAATGTAGAATTTACATTCACGATTATCTACATGAATAGATGGTAGTATATCATGTCATTTCACTGATAGTTTGTATTCTGTACATACCTAAGTTTAGAGAGTATCTACTTCGTCCAATGTCATGTATCTCGCACTTGGTACAATTTATTTTGTAGATGATATTGAAACTGACTACTTTTATTGTTAACTTTTGTAGTCTGCATAAAATACATTGTCTTCGAGGGGTTACAAAATGGTTGTAGTAATTTCCAGGATGTTATCATATAAGATGCAATGATTCTTTTCCTGGTTTCTAGGATTAGTTTTACGATAATGAATCGGTTCTATCAACACTTTTTGATAAAGATTTTAGTGTAACCATTTTTATTGAAGACATACATAATACGAATATCTATGATGCATCACGTAATGAGTGCTACGACGGATGTTGCTACTTCTGAATAATATCTGCACATAACTCTTATTATGCGCTGATGAGTTTCAACTGCCATAAGTTAACATTCCATTTGTGATTATTTGACTTGTTTTATTTGGTAACAGCTGAAGAGTTATTGAAAACCATGATCGAATCTCTGTAGTAAATCTGATCAAACCCGAAATACTCAGGTTTTACTGCTAATTTATACCTCTCGCCAATAAAGATTAAAGTGAAAGATGAGCTTTGAGACAAGTTGTAACCTTGAAGAGTGTTGTGATCATGGTTGCTTCGTCCATATAAACTGAACTCAACCCAGTCAATACGTGTCCGGTAATTTAAACGCCGACGGTTTTTTTAAAAAACAGCAAATAATCTTGTTTTATTCAATTTTTCCGTTAGTTAAATTTAATTATACGGACTAGCCAATCAAGATGGAGGTAGTGACTTAGGAGTTACGTAATTAGGATTTATTTCCAGAAAAATATGACAATCGCCTGTTTTAAGACAAGAAATACTCTGGCGAACAGTTCAGCTATTTATTAGTTGCCTATTATTCATAATAAATCATTAAGACCAACTGACCAACTATGATGGTAATTACATGCCAAAAAAAATACAGTATGAAGTGACGGATTGCCATGACGTGTGTTGACAAAAGACATCAGTTAGAGACAATTCTTGTTTAGCCTATTTGAAGTAGAAATATAAGCAAATTATGCTAATTACAATGCACTGAATAGCAGAGACTGTAGTCAACATTGGAACTACTTAGACGTATAAGAAGTAATACAATAACTTAGTTAGAGAAATCTGCTCTGTAATACTATACACACAATTTCAAGCTATGCATTCACTTTCTGGAGGCTAATGAAATGATTCTGATGTTTAGACTGAAGTGTGGAAAAACTGGAATCCTCGTCATAAGTTTAACTCTATCGCATGTGAAATCTATTATATTATCTCCAAAGATAAATTTGGTATGTTCACAGTCAAACATTGTACACTTATTAAATTCGGCAATATATTACATTTATGCGATTACATTTGAAACTCGCGAGAAGGAAGTGTCTGTGCTTCTTGATATTTTTTGTAAGACCGTTTTCATATCGGGAATTAGTGTCAATGGTGACCAAACCAAAACATGGCAACACTTCATGAAGTCATTGACAATTGGGCTGAGCCATGTTAGTAGGTGCAGATAACCTAGTTGGAGTCCGCGTGATAACCAGTGGTTAGAGACATTGGGTGGACATGATTCAAAGTTGTTCGCAATGACACAGGTGCACCCATCCTTAGTCCTTCTTTAAATTCCAAGTTTCTGAATTCATCATATTTTTTACTGATTTACATTTTCTTTAATCTTATCATCGATCCGTAATCTTCTCCATTTATGCTAACTCTTTACTGTCTCCACTATTCTGAGATTTGTTTCGACAATTTCATATCTATCTGTAAATTGGGACATGAAAACTTGAAGTGATGTAGGCACGTACCAAGTTCTACGTTGTAACTGACTCACTGACTGACTATCTAAAATTAGTTAGTCAGTGATGTTATATGGTTACATAAAAGGATCTTGAAATATTTACTTAAAGCAATGATAGAAAAAAGCAAATCAAACTAGAAATAGTGTTAGTGAATGGGAAATGAAAAACAAAAGAGTTAATTATTCAATACGTTACTTACAAGGATCCTACTAGGGATGAAAAAACTGAAAAGGACCAAGTTGCATAATCAATATATTTATGATGTTAAACAACAAAAAAACTTCTGATTACAACTACTCTTTCTGATTAATGCCATTCTCTAGTGTTATTAGGAATGAATTTGATTCATCTGTTAACATCATACAACTAGAAAATATATTCAGAATGAATTCATACATCCTATACTACCATAACAATTTATAAGTAGTATTAATCGATGAAACGTATTTATGAACGAAAAATGATCTTTTTCTATACATTATAATCAGGTTTATAAATCCAAATCAACGAATAGTCAAGTATAAGACAGAAATAACCTTTGAATTAGATTAGAGTCTATGAATCTAAGGTTATTAATATCACAAAATGAATAGTTTACGATACTAACTTCAATCGACTGTTTATACTTCAATTGAAATTGTCTTGGTGATCATGATGATGATGATGATAATCATCATCATAAATATAAAAAAGGGGTGAAGATCACGATTATCACTGACAAGTTTAAGTGACACATAAACCGCTAACTGAAGTCAGCATGATAAACTATTCATTTTGTGACATCAACAATTCCAGATCCGTAGACTCTAATCTAATATTTTTTAAATAGTTCTGCCATATACTTGACTACTTACTTACTTTAAATTATTCCTTAATTTTGATTTATAAATTTAGAACCTGATGAAAATTAATTTGAAAATGTTGTTAATTAACGCTGCCCACTATCCCTATTTTTTGTTTAATCTCATCATATACTTACAGCTAGCAGCAACGATTCCGAAGTCCGAATGTTCAGACAATGATTTCCTATTATGGAGGTCTGCTTATTGACTTGGAATGCACACACAGATGATATATTCCTGTTCCGTGAGGACGCTGACAAAATCAAGAGTCTTTTGACCATGTCCACCACCACCTCATCTCCTAAGTGCTGATTATTCCTTCAGCATTGGTCCATGTCAACAACTGAACGAAATACAAGAAGTGGAATAGTTGGTTGAGTCGACCACTTAACTTATCTTGAGCCGGTGTCTGACAGAATCTCGACATGGATTCAAAAGCTTCGTTAGGCTTTTGCCAACTTATATCACCTATGGTGTAGGTTAGATATCCATCTACCAATTAAAGGACGAGTATATTGAACAGCAGTTCGTCTTGCCATACTTTATGGATGCATTAAGTGACAAATAAGAAGTGTATGATATTCGTTGATTGTTTGCGTTGTATCATCAGTATCGTCGAAACAGTTACTCGATTTTGCTGGGATTACTGGGTAAGTAAAAATGAGGTTAGACGCCGGGTATTAGGGAAAGATGGTAAATCAGTTGATGAGGTTGTGGTTACTCATCGACTGAATTGGTTGAGACGTGTGTAACATATGCATAAATACCGTCTACCTTGATGCACGATGTTGACTGATATTGGAGTATGATGGAAGAAAAGTAAGGGTGGTCAAATAAAATAAAGGCACCAATCCATTAAGTCACTAATTAGTGATGTGGAGCTGTGCTGGTAGATGTAGACTACTTAGTTGGGGTCCGCTTGAATGCTGTAACCAATGGTCGGAGACTGAATAATAGACCAGAATCGGTCACAATCGTCCAAGTGCATTTCCCATTATCCAACAATGAGTCGTGAGCTCAAAACTATTTCGTACCCTCCCATGAACTAATTCATTTTTTCTGAACACATTGTACATGCTCAGAACGTTTTTTTATTGCTATTATTAAAGTAACCACTATTTTACTAAGTTGGTATTTATGTTGCTGTGCTGCTGAGGTTTGGCAGCTTGGACTGATAATCATTTACTACGTTCTATGTTGTACATACATATACATACACATGCACAAATAATATATATTTTAGAAACAGATTATAACACATTTCAGAGGAACTTTTTATTAAAAATGAAACAAAAATAAACTAATCGACATATAGTAGTACTATAACAGTCAGATTACTAGATATTACTCACTTAACAGAAGTGGCTTTGAGCCACACTCTAAATGAGAGCGTTAGTGATACAACTATCCTTCAGTCAGTCATACACAACGTAGAAACTGGTACATAGGCGCACAGGTCCAAGTTATCATACCAAATTAACATGACGATATCAAATTTATGACAGCAACACGATAATAGATTACAACAGAGAGGAGAGTGAAGTTCACGTATGTATGAAAGGATAATAAAACTTAAAATCTAGAAGATGAAGATCAAATACACTTGCGCTACTGTGACCGATTTTGAGCCATGTCACCCACTGTCACCAACCAGTGGTCACGATTATTATGCGGACCCCGACCAGGTAGTATGCATCAACCAAGATGGGTCAGACTAATAGTCAAATACTTCATGAACCGATGCTATATTTTAGCCGTCTGCCATAATTTTTCTTCCGTTCTACTTCCACGCTCAGCCACTATCGAGTGACGAAGCAGGATGTGGTTAGTTATAAGCAACACATCTCAGTCGATGAAGGCTTACCACGTCTTCGACTGATTTATCGTATTTTCCTAGTGATCTGTATTCAACATCAATATTGTTTATTCGCTCATCCCATGATACTTAGGCGATATTTCGAAAATTTCTGCGATTAATACCTGAAGCTTATGTATATATACCATTTCATAGTCCATGTTTGAGATGCATAAGTTAAAACGGAGCGGAATGCTATGTGTTGCGTGTGGCAACTTGGACCGATGCACTTATGTGCCTGGTCCTACGTTGTATCTGTCTGCTATATGTTGCACAAGGCCTTTCGTTGACAGAAAAATATCTCACCTACATCACAAGTGACGTAGGTAAGAGCCAAGTGAGCGTCTAAATCCGTGCTGACATTTTGTCAGACACCGACTAACCAAGGGTGATGAGACAACCGAAATAAGTAAAGTGGTCACTGCGCTCAACTACTTCACTTCCTATGACAAATCTAGGTGATGCAGACCAGTTATGGAGTAACACTTTGCATTTCGATAGAGAGAAACCCATCCTGAATATATGCTAAGACTGTTACTTAAGGTGTTCAGGAGACTACATTATCAGAGTTTTCACTGAGTAGGACCATATCGTCGGGGCATTCTAAGTCGATGAGCGGGTTTCCTGGAAGGAAATTAATACCTACAGAGTTAAACAAAGAAAGTGGGAAAATTACTAGCGAAATCATATTAAAGGGGAGATAAGGAGCAACGCTAAAGTAAACCACTTGGAGCTGATAACTCTCGTGATAGCTCGCAATAAGTTCTATCTCGACCAGTCGTATTCGAGTAGACAGCTTTTAAAAAGTATAGCTTTGAATGACAAACACGACCACAGAACTTTACTATCTACGAAGTCGAAAGCTGACTTCAAGTCAAATACCACTATTATCAGACGTTGATGGGTATGCCTATGTTCTAGAATCTGAGCCGGAGTGAATACTTGATAAATATATTCTCGCTCAAGTCTAAAACAAGCCTGGTTTTTCCCGAGTATGTACTCCTCTAGCAGAGGGTAATAATTTAGTATTAGCACGAAACGAGCCTGATTAAAGCATGCTCAAGAAGCTGTGCTGTGATTGGTCCATTCTTACCCAACTAGAGCTAACGATCAATCGGAAAGTTTCTAGAACACTCTATACCATTGTTTATATAAATCCCAGTGTAATTATTTGCTTTGCCTTTGCCTTGTGCCCCCTGATGTTATTTTCCCAATACATCTTGCTACCTGCTCTACTCTTGTTCTGATTCGGGATCGAGTAGCTGTCGTTGTCGAACCGTAGAATACTAAGCGGGATTAATACATAATATTACTGGGACTAATAGAGATAACAGTAGGACGATTTAACATTTAGATACTATGTTAGACAAACTGATTGCTCTTTGATCATTGCAATCATGATTTCTGCTCCTTTTTGTAAACTGGAATGATTAGCGGTCGAGACCAATCGGATGGGATGGAACTCAATTTCCGGACTTTGGCTAATATACCGGTCAACCTACCATCATCCTTGGGGATATCTGGAGTTGACCTATTAGATCCTGTTGCTTTAACTCGCCTTAAATTACTTGTAGCCATTTTAACCTCACTAAGACTTTGAGGACATGTGTGAAACTCAACTTAGTTAGTTTGGGAGTAATTAGTAAACAGGGAGTAACTAGGGACTAGTTGAACCATATGCAGGAATGTTCCGCTCATCGATCCAATTCGAGAGTGAACCACAGACCCATCTTTCCGGAAATAGTCTCACTAACATTTATATAAATGTGTAAAGTAACTGTGTCTTACAATACTGACAAATTAATAACTTGAGAATGGGAAGGTCTTGGTTGGAAATTCGACTGTAACACTTGGATTCCTTCAAGGTTTAGCTGACGCTCAAGATCTGGTTTCGTCAGGAAGAAGTTGAGTGTGTCTCAGGAGCAAAGGCGATTGACTTTTAGGTAATAAGTCACAGGTTCAAACCTTACTCCGCCTTCTTTATTTTGATAAAGTGGATATTATGATTGGCTCTCTCACTCAGTATAACCCGAAGTCTAGTATAAGAAAATGTATCTGACTGCTTAACACATAAATGTCCTTGACTCCGTATACAGTTGAATCACATGTCTGCTTCTTCATGAGGCACTAACAGTTCATTTTTAGAATGCCTGGTTTAATTTTTTTTATTGGATGAGTCAGCGAAGATTAAAATATTCAGTCGTTCTGATAATATTTTTGAGAAATTTTCTACATAATTGCCTTTCTTATTCATGAACACGATATAAAACATGTACAGTGATATTAAATAATTATTACAACTGTTTTTGGGTTGTAAATCAGTTAAGGAGAAACCAAAAACAAGTAAACGCATCTTACTTTAGTTGTTTTTCATTCGGGCAAAGACGGTTATACGAAATACAAACGTACCTAACGTATTCTATCATTGTTCAACAACAGCTTCACAACCATATTTATATATTAATCCACCAAGTAGAATACACTAAGATTGATTTCTACCTACCAAAGGTTCCGTAGACAGCCGATCTCATTACTAGTTACAGTAACATTAGCGGTAGGGTCAAGCCTAATACAACGTAGATTGAATCACCAAATTATGAAGTACAAAAAAATTTCACTAGCTTCTAGTTTAGAAGATCAAGATGAGTAAAAGCCTAAAAATGAAATAATTTGTACTGAATGCTTTTTAGTTTGAGAAGCTATATCGAGATTCAAACTTAAGATCAGTTGGTTGGTGAGTACCAAACTGTAGATAAGTATTAATACAGTCATTTAATAGCAGAGAAATTTCAAACAAATCTTTTGAGCGAAGGTAGAAACCCGACGAAGGTTCATTAGGATAATTTTATTCATCCTTGTTTCATATCGATGCACTGGATGACAAGTGACATTTAAGCCAATACACTATTTCAGGATTCCCAATACATACTTTACTTACTACTTTAGGTATACAGATGGCCGGTAAGTTATTCTCGGGCATACCATAGGTCGATGATGTCTTGAATCTTGAGCACATTAAGTGAAACGAAATAAAAGTATTTCAATGATTTAGAAAATTGACTGTCAATGAAGAGATTGGATCTGAATGTACTTTAAACAGATCTTTTGAACAGGTTACGGATAGTATTGAGGTTTCTAAAATAGATGCTACATACACAAGACCGCTAAGTATATAAATGCATTCAATTATAAGTCAAACGATATGCGAGTTAGTGGTGAATACTAACACTTACAGTGTTTCATCTGGTCGGTAATGTATAACAGCTCTCTTACAACCAACAGCTTCTTCACCCATGGAGGCATGAAACTCGAAAAATTTTTCAAATACAGCAGCAAAACAATTTCTTTTTAGTAATGCAGCTTTTTGTGCTAATAGGGCATAATTTTCAGGTAGATGTTCAAGATCAAATAATAATGAAACACTGCAGCCTTCTTCAGGTTTATTTAATAAATACTGGCCATATTCTCTTTGTAACAGCTATTAATAGTAATAATAATGAGAAAACAATCAATATATAACGATTATAAATATTAACAAACCTCATCTGCTCCATGTTCTTGTAATTCTTGAAAAAATTTTAATGTTAAACTGACAATGATTTTTGATCGGTCATTAGGGACACTTCTTAAATGATAAACAGCACCATCGAAATCCGCTAATGTTTGGTTAAATTTTTCAAATTTCAGGCTGTTAGTGATAAGCATTATTTAAGTAAACAAAAACTTCCTACCCATTTTTAGCATTTTCGAATCGATATAAAAGAGCCTCTTCAACAGCTCTATTAAGTATTTCCAAAAATATCATTATTCATCTGTTCTGCGGAATGACCTACAGCAGTAGTTTGGTCCACTTGATTAAACGTATTCCATGACAATGACTGGTGTGACTGTAAAACAAATGGTACGTTCACAACCAGTGCAGTTTCTTGACATAAATAAAAGAGGAATAACGATTTAACGTAAAATTTTAAGAAAAAAGGTAGCTCATACTGAAAACATCCAGAAATAATTTGATATAAAAGAAAATAACAAATAAACATCATTTGCACGGTCATTTTCTTGTTGAAGAAATAGGCTTTGCCGTCCCCTACATTTATTACTGGTAGGTTTGGTTAGAAAGCCATGTCTTTACGAAGATTGAGAAATAATCAGTTTTTCACTTCACTGGGGTTGTTTAACAAACGATTGTACAGTGTAGACTAACCTTAGAACAAAATAAAGTCAGAGAGCCTAATAAAAGCGTAATGACCAAATAATAGGATAAATCATCAATGGTGTTGTGCATGCAAATTAATTTTTTGCATAAACGTTCTTTAAGGAGCGTTAACTGTCGGAATGAATAGAAAGACCCACGAAAAGAACAGCAAGTCAGTATATACCACTGAAACAAATATATATTCGATCCAGATTGTTTCTATATGAATAATAATAAATTCAGCCAGAACATGAAGGTGCAAGAAGAAAGAAATCAATAGGTCTACGCTGGTTTACCACAAAGACCATTGACTAACCACCAGGCCACTCTTATACAAACTAAGATCCAGGTGGAATCCAACAAGCATGATGTACATCTGATTACAGCTACACAGTCAAAAACCTTCAAAAACCAAATTTTCTAAATTTACCCTCTGACAAATCAATAAACCACGACTAGATACTGTGGCCTTCAAAATGAATTCGCGCAGTTAAAATTTCAAAGCAGAATTTAGAATTTGCATATTCCATTAGACATTCTTAACGTGGGTGAAAAGAATTTTTTTATGAACGAATATCAAAATTTTTGTTTGTTTTGGTGCTGAAGAGTCAAATAACCTGTAGAAACATCATATGGCAGGTATTCTATAAATAATTAGGAATATATATATATATTTGACCCAAAAAAGCACATATATCAAAAAACAGGAAAAAAGGAAAAATGTTGATTTACTCTGTTTACTTTCTAGACACAATGTGGTCGAGCAGCTAGGTAACTACCGCGGAAAGTTAACAAACAAAAAGAATCAAACCAGTAACAAGAGGGCAGTACTAAGAAACCACCCGAGTTAGTACCAGCTCGTTACAATGATGTTGGATGTTAAATCTTATGTGCTGATTAAGTTAATATCTAAACGAAAGGTCTCTAGCTCTCAAAGTTTGCTCTATCTTGTCTAAATGATTTACAATTATTAATGAAGTGCCACATGATTTCACCTCTGGACTACCTTTCTTCTTGTTGTAAACAAATAACCGTTTTCTAACTTGGAGTCACAAACTCTTCTACATGAAGATGATCTCAAGATTCAAAACGAGATTTTAGTTTCATCTGGTACACCGACTCCACAAGAGAATTGGAACAGGTTACGCATTCGGCCGCCAGTAACTTATTTCCATTTTGTATTACTTAGTGCAAAATACTGAAGGAAGTTTATTGAGATACATCTTATACATACAGTTTTGAGGAGTTCATTATCATACTTTTTATCTCGAGAAAGATCCGAAGCCTTATCGCTTGCGATACTTTTAGTATGTAGTTGCATAGAAACGTATTCCAAGAAGAGCAGCCACTGGAGTGGTTGGACTAAAAATATCCAATCTACATTCTGATTTTAGTAATAACTTTTTCATCCACAGCGGTAGAGTAGGATTAGGAGAGATATCACCTTAATATATCATATAGCTCATAATTCTCCTTTCAATAACAAATCACCCGTACGATTTAGCTCTAAATAGTATCTACGAGGACACACTTGCAGTATACAACACAGGACACAATTTCGTGATAATATTTGTGGTTAAAATAAGCAAACTTAGAAACACCTTTCGAAGTGGTAAGGCTGATTCCTTCGGCTGAATCTT